>OZ038002.1:22560826-23160826 GCA_964035705.1 Porites rus | reverse complement strand
AGAACAGATAGTCGGGTTTACGGTTTTTCAGTAAAGTAGATAAAATAGAAAAGATTTTGTTTAGTAAATGACAAGTGGAAAGGCAAACATAAAGTCAATGGTTCTTCTTTTATTAGGATTTTTAAATCCATCGCAGTTAAAGGCTGTCTGTTGTGACATTTAAACATCAACAAATTCAAAACTCAAAAACTTGTAATTCCAATATCGAACAACCACTCTTTATGAAGCACTTTGACCTATAAACTGTCATTCACTGTGACCTTTTGATCCCTCGTCCTTCTTCGCACTTGTGAGTAGGTTTCGTTGTTGAGTTAGACACAAGGAATTACAAACATACTTTGCCTTAAGTCTGCCCTAACTCGAAAACGTTACGTTTTTAGACGCTACGAATTTCTTATTTTTTCTATGTTTTTTTAATCCGAACCTTCTATCCACTACTCATGGAGGGATGATAAATACTTGAAGACGTCGAACTTTAAGCTGCAAAAAGGTAAGAGGAGAACACTAAAATTATTACAAGCTGCAAATATGCGAGTTAAAAAATCTACTTCTTCCTTCATCCTGGTTAGCGATTTGGGCCCCGGAATAAAACTGAGGCCAAGAATTTCTACCAGTATATTATATTTTAATCAAAACGATAGCCGCAAAAAGCCTTAAGACCAAAGTTAAACTTCCCAAGCCAATAAAACAAATATCAGTACAGTACGATAATGTCAAAGGCATAACGCCGTTTTCTATCAGATTGATCGAATGATTATAAAACAGCTTATCTGGGTCTTTGATTCAGTGTCCAGTAGAAGAAAGAGTAAACCGTAGTTGAATTGAGGGTGCGACGAGAGAGTTTAGCGCTCTTGTGTAATAAATTGGGAACCTGTTTCTTTGTCAACAAGAAAATGAAAACAAACGTGTAATTACCCGACGGACATCCCAAGAGTTCATCCTCATAGAAATATGGCCATGCCACGTCTTAGGATGCACCCGAATGTAGCGTGCATTTATGGAAGTGTGCAAGACGTTTACAACCACGGTGTTGCGGTCCGTGTTTCCATCTAAGACCTGGAGCGTAAAAATATAGTATCAAGGTTAAACTAGTAAGTGAGCTGTTGAGGCTAACAGTGTTGGTGGATATTTAAGGTGGGACTGAGGTTTGGAGTCATTTTCAAGTACTTGAGTCGAGATTGAATTAGTTAATTGCTTGATTTTCTTTTCGCTACGATGTTCATTGGTTTCCATACCTTGCCATTCTGATAAGGTTTAAAGTTGGTGCCGTCGTTGCTGTAGGTGATAGTGAAGGTCTTAACCCATTGATCGTAGCCTTGTCGTCCCTGGATCTTTATTGCTGTCACCTCGGTTTTGGCTCTAAGATCTACTTGTAGCCACTGATGAAGGTCATTGGTGCGGGCTGACCATGCGCCAGTCTTACCTCCTCCAGCCTTGAAATTGAGTCTGCCATAGGAGGCGCCGTGTCCAGCGTTGTAGTTGGTTGAAGCTGTGATCTGGCCATCGGCTATTTTTCCGCTCTCCATGCCGAGAGGGTCTGAACATGCTATGCGCAGAGAAGAAATGATTTCAAGGGACTATAGTGCAAGTTTAAAATAGAGATGATTGTGTTAAGGATATGATTTAATAGAAGGGGTAGCGCTTTTTGCTTTTTGTGCGAGAAATCTCTTACTGCGTTAGAAAGAGATGTGATTTTGGACTGTAATTTACCTGCCTAGTTGCATATGTCTATGGCCTATTTTCTAAAATACGATGGACGGGAATGTAAGGTAAACAGAGCCTTTGAGACAATGTTGTTTAAACAACTTATTGCAGGTTTCCATAACGTTGTTTGTCATATTGTATTTAGGCTTTTAAGTAATTCTCTTTTGATTTTCGCAGCCCATTTATTAACTGTTTGTTACAGTATGATAACGCCGTTTTCTACTAAATTGATACCATGAGTATAAACGAGCTTATTTGGGTCTCTGATTGTCTAATAGCAGAGAGAGTGAACCGTAATTGAATTGAGTATGAGAGGAGATGGTTTAGTGATGTTGTGGAATTAAGCGGGAACCTGCATTGTTTCTTTATCAACAAGAAAGTGAAAAAAGAACATGTAATTACCTGACGGACATCCCAAGAGTTCCATCCTCATAGAAATTTTCATGGCGATGCCCACGTCTTAGGATGCACCCGAATGTAGCGTGCATTTATGGAAGTGTGCAAAACGTTCAAAACCACGGTGTTGCGGTCCGTGTTCCCATTGAAGACCTGGAGCGTGAAAATATAGTGTTAAGGTTTAATAAACTAATAAGTGCCCTTTTGAGGCTAACAGTGTTGGTAAATATTTAATGTGCGTGTGAGGTTTAGAGTCATTTTCAAGTACTTGACTCGAGATTGAACTCCGCGATTAGTTAATTGTTTGATTTTCTTTCGCTACGATGTTCAATGGTTCCATACCTTTCCGTTCTGATAAGGTTGAAAGTTGGTGCCGTCGCTGCTGTAGGAGATAGTGAAGGTCTTAACCCATTGATCGTAGTCTTGTCGTCCCTGGATCTTTATTGCTGTCACCTCGGTTTTGGCTCTAAGATCTACTTGTAGCCACTGATGAACGTCATTGGTGCAGGCTGACCATGCGCCAGTCTTACCTCCTCCAGCCTTGAAGTTGAGTCTGCCATTGGAGGCGCCGTGTCAAGCGTTGTACTCGGTTGACGCTGTAATCTGGGCATCTGGAATGTTTTTGTTTTCCAGCCCGAGAGGTTCTGAACATGCTATGCACCGTGAATGGACCATTAAATTTTTTTAGTGTGAGTTTAAGTTTTATTGTTTTTAGAAGGTAAGAGTGTGTCACGGGAATTGTACTAGTGAAAGCCCTTTGTTGTGATCAGTGTTTGCTATGTAATGTTATGGGCTGCGCGTAGTGTCTTATTTGGTTGACACTGTGATCTAGTCTGAGAGGGTCGTAAGATAGCTTAACTGTTTAGATTTGTTAGTAATCGGGGAAAGAAGGTAAGGTCATGGTGGTAAAGAATGTTTCATAGATAATATTCTGTTTTCTTTAGGAAATTTGAAACGGTCAGTCGAAAGTCTGATCTGTAATTTCCTGTTTTTCAGAGTTATTCGAGGGTAGTCTCACTCAATGTTCATTTGGGGTGGGTAGAAGTTGTTTTATTGTGGCGAGTGATTTTTTCAAAGCTCGAGGGAAAAAAACGAATAAATATTTCCCGAAAATATCCTGAACCATCCGGGTAAAAAAAATTGCATTTTTCTTTATACTTTTTAGGACTTATTTGATTGAAGTGTACTGGTATATCTCGACGTTATGGTCTCCAGGAGTTAATTGCCAATGCGGACTACCTTTTGTTAGCTTCTCAGATCCGCCATTTGTGATTACTTGTCCGATTCATGGCCATATTCGGCTATAATTTTAAGTCTTCCCGTAAATTATTGCGCTGGACGACCCTGATAAAAATCGATGAATTGAAAAAAGTGCAGATTTCAGTCATGATAAATGGTAATTTGGCAAATCCACTTCTTGGTTTCGAAACAAAAGAAACTAATGTTATAAATAATAAATATTGGAACTAAGTCAAGAATGGACTAGAATAGCAAACTCCGAAAACAGGACTTAATAAACTAAAGAACGCCACTAACTTACTTTTTCTTTCTCCCAAAGGCCATACATTCACTTTTAAGGACTACGGGGAAAGTACCGCGCTGTTTGCGCATTAACTGTATGGCTTGCAACCGCATTTTCCACAAAAGCTAGCACTGGTGTATTAATCATTTGTAAAATTTGGTCTGTGTGAAGCACCGATCAGTATAGTAATGGCACGCAGATAGCTTTAACTATTATTTAAGTATAATGCAACTGCTTTAAACAGGTCATACTGACTTTAGCACTGAAATTCTGTACTGGAAAAATTATGCACTGCATTTTACTTACGTTTGGCGGACAAAAACGAGCAAAGAAATGGAAGGAAAAACAGCAGTCTTGTTAAACTCATTTTTACAGCCGGACCGTGTCTCCATTTAATTTTGTTTTTATTTCTTGAGAAGCGGAATTTATATACCCCAACAGGAAACGTGTGAAGTTTATACGTGCTGCCTTTTTCTTAACGGTATGATGTTAAAAAGGATTAGGTTGGTATAGATTGGAACCAATGATATCACTTAAGTCAATTGGATTTGGAAAGCACGTACCAAGCGTGCGGGTTACAGTTTCACAAACCGACTGGTAGAAAATCTCTTCCATAAACGCTCAACCATTTAATTTGACCCTTCAGTAGAAGGACCCAGTAAAAAGTGTGGCATGATCAGCTGGAGAAACTTGAAAAAGTAGGAAAAATAAATGGATTATCTCCAGTGAAATGTTATATTGTTTTAAGCTTCTCAAACGTTTCATTATCAAGTCGGATTTCCGGTTTTAATAAGTGGTAAGTATCCGTTGGAGGCCTCGTTTAGACGTGATGTTTGAGAAGTCACAATTTCACCACTTTCTACTGCTTACCATGCGAGTAGGATATTAAAAACGCTAGGACCTTGAATCCTCTTTTTGTTTTATCGTAAAACTTTGCACAGAATAAATGCCATTTATATGGTCACCTAGCCTGAGTATCAGGCCTTCCTAAGGGGATAGGAGAGAGGAGATTTTTGATGGCTCTCTCCCTTTTTCGCTTCCATCTTTCCCCTTTTCCCCCAGAAACGCCTGATACTTAGGCTAAGGGTCACCCTTCCCCCTTGTTAACAGGCCCCAAGTCAGCATTTGACTCAGCATGATTAGACACCTTGAAGTGATGATGTAAATGCCTCATATCTCCATACTCCAAACTGACATTTCCTTCTCACATGACATTTCCCCTTTCCAACATAATATTTCTCTTTCTCTTGAAATTTCTGCTCGTCAAATGTTCATGAAAGCCTATTTCTTTTCAATTTTTAAAGAAAGAAAATTCCAGGTCAGCACGAGTAAGATTCGATCCCGGAGCATTGGACCTGCAGCCCACCACCTCAGTAAACATTAGTTTTTATATCAGTTAAGACAAATGTGATCGTCAAGATTTTCTTTCGTACAAGGAGGCACTTTGAAATCGAATTTAAGAAATCCATGTCTGTTTAACAAGAATATGTTTAGGTTGACTCTGTATTAGCTATTGAGCTTGGAAGAATCTGCAATCGCTAGTGAAAGTTTGCAGCTAACCGTGACCATAGTGCCATGGAAAAGGTTACCCGGAAGTCACGAATATGTGTAAACTTACAAGTTCTCTTCTCATGTTATCGAAATCAACTACATGTAATATGAGGACGACGCGCAAACATGTAAATGTCATCTTCACTTTTTCACTGCCTTTTTATATTCAGGTTCAAGTAATAGTAGACACCCAAGAACCTACCAAACAAGCTTGCAATTAAATAGCGGCAAATAATAAATACTGGTAATGTTACCTGGTGGAAGTCCGGCTGTTGTTGGAGATATAGTCGTTGGTGGAGAAAGAGTCGTTGTAGGCGATGTCGTTGTTGGATTCGGCGTCACTGAAAGTATTGGAAAAGAATCAAAAACGCGATAAACAAGCAATGAAACTACTGCTGTAATATAATTGCTGAGTCATCTAGTTGCCCTTTCAGTCTTCGACTCGACGTTGAAAGTAAAAAAAAAGTGATACGGAAAAAAGTTCTAAACGGTGTATTACAAAACGTTGATGAGGGATTAGGGATACCTTTTAGGCCGAATTTATCAGTAAACAACAGTAACTTTGACTGATTAGATATTTGTTCTCCCCCTCGTATTGCATCAAATATGGAGCCGGAATCGATATTTTGATCGTAAGGTGATAACAGACAGTAAAGGTTTCCGCTTACTTATTTATGTAAAACAAATTAAGGATGATAGAAAGGTGGCTTTTTCAGTAAAGTTAGTTTATTCTGAATTTTTCCGGCTTGCGCTCGATCATAAGAATAGTTTGCTCGTTTAAGGCGTTGAATTTCTATTTTGGCAGTTGGGTAAAATTAAGCAGTTCGTAAAGTTGAAATTGGATAAGTGCATTTATGTCAGTTTAAGAGTGCAATATGGCCGCCGTTTCATTGTTTTGGAACAACAAAATGGCTGCCGTGACTTCTTGTGAAAACGCTCTATATATTTTATATATTCTCTACATTGACTATTATTGTTAAACCTTGTTACCACACTGTGCAATATTATCATTAGTCTAATTATTATTATTATTATTATTATTATTATTATAATTATTACTATTGTTATTAAAACACAGGGTTTTACGTCACAAATCTTTGATCAATTTTCTTTGAATAAAATGAGTAAGAGAAAAGGCATGCAGTGTCCTTTCTAGTGTATAATGAGTCAGCCCAGTCAGTAAGAGAGGCGGAGTACGCCTTGTTAAAGCTCTTTTCGAAAGAGAACTAACCAATACCTGGCGGGCAACCTAAGAGTTCCATTCTCATGGAAATATGCTCGTGCCACTTTCTAGGATGTACCCGGATGTAGCGTGCTTGAATGGGTGGGACAAAAACGTGCAACACTTCTGTGTCATGGTCACTGTTTCCCTTTAAGACCTGCAGTTTTGAAAAGAGGATAACGGTAATATTTTATTACAGATAACCTTATTATAGTCACTCAATCCACTTCATCATAAAACACTACAAAATTTATCAGCTGAACTTACGATTAAGATGCGTTCAATATTGACTTTTACAAAGACTTAAATGAAATACCATCGACTTCTTTGGCAATCTCCCTGTGAGTATCCACCGTCACTCCTTTTTTCCAAACACCATTATTTTTCTCTCAAAACCTTTTACATTGACCCCTGGCTTAGGAAAGCACCGCTTGAATCCAACGGCGGCAACGTTTGGAAATAAAAGCCGAATACTATTTACTTCATTCTATTCGCTTGACCCAGATGGTGTAGAGTTGCGCCATTTCCCAAGTTTCAAAAACCCTCACTTTCAAAACGAGGCTAATTGCAAACCCTTTCGTGTTTCATTTGCAGGATAATAGACGTTATTTTCATATAAATGGCTTCACACTTAATCTCGCTTTCAACAGAGATTTGGGGAACACTTGGAAATGGCTTATTTGATTTTTATTTGTTAAAGTATAAAATGATCTAGTGAAAACTGTTCTCTCTTAACTGTGACTGCCCATATAATATATGTCATGTTTCAAACAAGAACAGCAGTGTTTGAAACAACACGTGCTGAGAGTATTTAAAACGTTAATCACCGTTTAGTCAGGTTGATATATATGAACGGTTGACACTAGTGTACCAATACCTTTCTTAATATCAACTTTACTGTTCATATTGTGGAATTATATTATATATATTTTTTTGACGCATCGTGTGGCAGCGGTGGTCTTTTCGTGGTATTTCGTGGTTACCTCTATTACAGACAGCTCTAGGGCAAAGGCAATTTCTATTCTTTACAAACCACGTTTTTCTTGTTGGCTTTGAAGGCGATGCCGTCGTTACTGTAGGAGATAGTATAGCTCTTCACCCACTGACAGGTGTCGTGTTCTTTTCCCTGGGTCTTAATTCCTGTCACCTGTGTTTTTTCTCCAAGGTCCACTTGTAGCCATTGATTGTAGTTATCATATTTTGCAGACCATGCACCAGCGTTGCCTCCTTCAGCCTCGAGGTTCAGTCTCCCATAGTAAGAACGTGTTCTGTTGTTATACTCGGACGACGCTGTTATCTGTACATCAGGTATGTTTTTGTTCTCTATCCCGAGAGAGTTTGAGTAAACTGTGCATATGTGATAAAATTTATTTAGAGACTGCCTGTATTTTTGCTACACATCACCGGAGGTCATTCACATGCAGACTTTGCATGCTTGGTTCTCTTGCAATTAGAACATTTAGAAAAGTCAACGTGACGACAGTGACGACACGACAAAGCATGCAGATCTAAAAACCTTATTGACCAATGACAGAACGGTAAATGAAGCACCGGATGTCACGTTCACTTCTTTTCCCGCGCTTTTGCGTTCTCGTGCGTTGTCTTTTCTGAATCTGCGTCATGTCTTTGACCTTTTGTAACCCTGAGAAACTGGCCTGCGTGGCAGGCGTCCAAAGGGGAGGGAAGAGAGGGAAAGAAAAGGAGATTTGAGAGAGAAAGAAAGGAAAGGCTCCCTCTACTTTTTCCCTTTCGCTTTTCTCCCCTTATCCCTTCCCTTTTTTGTGCCAGGCCGCACGCTGTGCATTTCATTTTGCCTTTCCGTTTTACATGGTTTATACCAGAACCAAGAAAAAGTAACATAACAAGTAAGTAATATGCAAGAACAATCTCTTTTAGAATAGCAGGAGAGCTTGCTCGTAGGCTAGTTTTAGAATTTCCGTTGTTCCATAGAATCATTCACGGCAAGCCTATGTTAGGAGACCGCTGTTCTCAATTGAGAGTAGAACCTAATATCGCTGTTGCTGTGAAATTTCTTCTTTGCTGCGCCAGTTATCGATGAGCAAGAAAGAAGAAGGAAAAAAAAATGCCTCCTTTACTGATTCGAGGATCAAACCTTTGAACCCCAGTCGTAACTTGCTTACCTACCGTTTTTCCATCCTCCCCTACCCACTTTCAACCCTCGCGAGGTAGGCTATGACTTGCTTTCAGGATATGGCTGCGCTTGCCTTATAGGTAGCCTTTAGCTTAAATTTTTCAGTATTCACTGGAGCTTTCAATGCAAAATAATTTATATCCTTAGTTAACTATTAGTTGTAAAGACAATAATTATTAGCTATCGGACAACCCAAGAGCTCAATCCGCATGGAAATATGGCCATTCCACGTTTGAGGATGTACACGAATATATCTTGCCTTGATGGATAGTGAAAACAGGCCTAAAACCACAGAGTTTTGATCTCTGTTTTCCCGTAAGACCTACAGAAATGGAATAAAAGTGGACCGTTTTAACGTAAAAAGCACATTGGTGATCATCCTTTTCACTATTGTTATCGACTGCCTTTTTAGCAAATGAACTACACTTTCTGTTGACTTTGAACCGATTGCTTTTCAAAGCAGACTCCGTGATAACAAAAAGACTTTGGTTTTCCACTCTTAAAGAGAAAACGGCTACCCTTAAATGTTAATCAGTATTTTTTGTGTTGGGCTGAGAGAGAATCACTGTTATATGGCTTCCGTGATTGCATTTTGGTTGTTTTAGGTCTGAAAGGTTAATATTGGTACAGCTTGAAGGTTTTTGAATTTGCTTAAACCATACAAATACCTATTTCGTTTGCAGGTTTTACGGCACTTTTTACAGTGTTCACTTCATACCCTGTTTTGGCCATATGCTGTGAAGGTAATCCCGTCATTACTATAGGAAACAGTACAGCTTTTGACCCACTGATAACGGTCTTGTCTTCCTTGACTTTGTATCGCCTGCACTTCCATTTCTTGCGCAAGATCCACTTGTAGCCACTGATGAACGTCATTTGTTTTGGAGGACCATGCGCCAGTCTTACCTCCTCCAGCCTTGAAATTGAGTCTGCCATTGGATGGGCTGTGTGCGGCATCGTACTCACTGGAAGCTGTGATCTGGGCATCGGGTAAGTCTCTATTCTCCATCCCTAGAGGGTAGGAACATCCTGTGTAGAAACCAAATAACTGATTCATGGGGATATGCATGGATAAATATAACTGAACCAAAGTTGATCAAATTGCTCAAGCGCCTTATTCAATGCGTTAATTGGAATTGTTGAACTGACAAGAGATGATCGACAATTATCTTGAAGCAGTCGTAAATGTGACTAATGCTTTTTCACTTTTGTATACGTTAGGTGTTCAGCGGGCACTATTCCCGAGTACGGTACGCGCTGGGCACTAATGTGTACACATCCTTTCTAAGTACGCATGCCAGAATTCGCGCACAGTGGTGTAAGGTGAGCAAAGTTACCTGATATGCACATGGGTTCTGTTAGTTCTGAGGCAGTGCACTGCTTTACATACTCATAAGCTCCTGTTATGCCCACGTTTCATAATGATGTCTGACTTGGCGAAATGGAGCAAATACGTTCACAGTTACATATCGGGTGCACAAAGTGTTAAGACGGAATCCACCAGGACATTGAGTAATTTTAATTTTCAGTGGACAAAAACCTTGTACCAGAATGATTTAAAGCATATTACATTCTTTGTCACATTTTTCAAGGGCTAAAGATGTAATAAATCATCTATAGTAACACCAAAGAAAATTTCTTATGGGAGCCCGAGAAAATGAATGTCAAATTTCACAAAATTACATCTTACACATCAAATTTTCAGAATTTTACCTGTGTAATCACAATTCTTGTGAAATTTGAAATTCATTTTCTCGGACTTCCATGAGAAATTTTTCTTTGGTGTTACTACAGGTGATTTATTACATCTTTAGCCCTTGAAAAATGTGAAAAAGAAGGCAATCATGATATTCTTTAAATTATTCTGGTACGAGGTTCTTGTCCACTGAAAATTAAAATTACTCAATTTCCTCGTCGATTCCGTCTTAACACAACACCATCATGTGCCCGTGGGCGTACCCAGCAATAGTGCTTAGGCTCCAAGTGTTAACTTACCCTGGGTACCAGAGGTTTTTCTGGCGTGCGGCAGCAATTTTCGCGCCGCACGCGAGAAAAACCTCTGGTACCCAGGGTATAGCATGAATATTTTTTAGGAATAATTGGTGTACATGAATTTTTTTTCATTTAATTTTCCCTTGCGCGAATATTTTTTAGTACTCGCCCGCCCCCCTCATAAGTTTTCTAATGCTCCGTCCCTAACTGATTGAGCTAGCAAGCCAACTGAGAGCTAGTCATTTATATTAAGGTTCACTAACATAGTGCTACCCCGTTTTGAACTGTGACTTTTAAGCTCTGTAACAAAAGGTTCTTGCAAGGGACGTTTACCACTTTGGGGAATTGCTGGCTGGTCTTTTCCATCGTTTAAAGTTCTTTTAGGCTACCTCTTGGTGTACATTTGAATAAAGCAGGAGAGCACAGAAGGTTAGGAGCACAGGAAAATAGGCGTATGGGAGGCGGGAGTTCCAGTTGGGTGGGAAGTGGGAGAAATATGGGGAAAGTATGCAACAATGCTTAATATTTTGCAATAAAAAAAAGTGTCAAATGGGGAAAGTCAAGAAAATGGGCAGGAGCCGGGAATGCAAAGTACAGGAGATGGGAGGTTTGGACCCCCTACAGAAAAAAACATTTACTTATCTTGATCAAAATAACGATAATGCATAACATTATTTAACATTAGTTTGTGCAAATGGTTTCGTAATTGACAACACACCACAAGCTCTTTGCTTTAAACTCTTGAAAGTCACTTCCCTCAATAAGTTTGTCACATGGTTGTTTATGTCTGCCTATTCTTGTAAACGACACACTTTAAGCTGCAGCCCGCTTTTAAGAATATTTCCTGAGGTGGCCGCTTATTTGAGTTTTGACTGTATTCAAAGATTTCAATGTTCCATGAACATCTAAGCATACCCCTAACCTCCAACCCCATGGGTTTTTAGAGGTTAATAAACTGCCCCATTTAGGAAAAACATAGGGTTCCAATGGTCCACTTTGGAGGTTTAAATTGATTGCCTTAGAAGATGGCAAAAATACAAGACACAAGTAGATGATTGTTATATTGTAAGTTCTGACTTGTTAACTTCATAAATTATTTATCAGAGTTATGACAAATCAATAGGTAGTAATTGAGTCACAAGCACACCTCTGTGTAACCCCAATACAAATCAAGTGGGTGAAGGCAAAATTTAATTGTGCAATTAACTTTTGATACAAACTCCTGCTTGGCTAAAGAGTAGTCACCAGAAATTAAGTCTTTATCAGGTGGCACTGACCTCTATTAAAGCAGCCACTTGTTGCTTCCTTGAGGGCAGCTGCTTTATAGTGCTTGCACTGTATAATAGTTTTGAATGAAAACTGCATGAACATTCAACATTCGAGAACTGTTAATGAGTCATGCTTTGTACCCTCAAGATCACACTTACATGCACCTTTGCATAATAAATTACAAATTTAAGGCAGAATTTTTAATGACTTTTCACTCGTAAGTGTCTATGAATGTGATCTTCTGTCAGTGTTAGATGATCATGAGTGTTAAAAATGTGTATTGACCCACCAGACCTATAGTTTTGTAATAAGACCTTCAGCAATAAAGACCCTATTGTGGAACTCACAACAACCAAGTTGTTATGGCTGTGTTTTCAAGAAAGTGGTTATAGACAAAGGAATGTTCTGGTGTCACAGACTTTTATAATTGTATTTACAATGACATTTTAGCAAGGGTTAGGGTCACTAGTTTTACTTTTACTTGCTATCCTCTCTAGAAAGTCATTATCTTTAGTTATTTAGTTTGCGGAAACTACACTATGTCTGTTTAATATGAACTTGAACAGTACTGACGGTCAATGTCTAAAATATGGCAAACAAGAAACGTTTGCAAATTCAAGCAAGTAAACTTGCTTCAACTCCTTTGTGAAACTAATCTACAATGTAGCTAGGCAGTTCTGACCTTTGAAAATTCTGGAAAAATTTTAGAATCAAAGAAAAAAGGGGTAGATAAATATGATATTCCTTTGTCAGTTTTGGGATCACTCAGGCTGTAGGATACATTTAACAATTTAAAAATTTACCCAAATAGTAATATAAAAGAACCAGCAAAGTTAGACAATAGTCCAAGGAAATGCTTTCCTTGGTATAGACGGCGAGTGACCATCCCTTTCCCCTTTACGATTTCTTAAAGCATGGATAATAATCAGCTTTAAAGGGGCCAGGGTAACAACTATTTTATTGTGGTAGCAATTTAAACAACAATTAAAATTCACCAATACTGACCTAAATAAACAGTGCAGAAAGAAATTTGCCACCATGCACTTTTCAAAATAATGATCTACATGTATGTCAAAAATTGTGTCATTTGTTGTTCACTGTATTTTAATTGTAACTCACTATTCCATATTCAAAAACATTTCCACCCCACTCTCTTTTTGTAGATTCTTAACCACCTTGGGTGCGATATTATTGTTGTATCATTTTGTCTCGGTGCTGATATGTTAAACATTTACTTTTTTATGCATCTGCGATAGTAAGATTAGGTCAATGTCCCATTCTAAAGCTATTGTACCCGGCCCAGAGTTGAAACTCAGGGATAGCTTAAATAATACTAGTCCAGTATTCGCACTATGTAAAGGAATCCAAGACAGTCTTGGATTCTAGATAGCACACCGTAGATTCCGGATTCCAGTCACCTGATTCCGGATTCTTTGTCACAGGAACTTAGATTCTGGATTCCAATCGTTAGTGGGATTCCGGATTCCTTAAGCTGTAGTCCAGATTCCAACCACCAGGATTCCGGATTCCACAAGCAAAAATTTCCCGGATTCCAGAATCTGGATTCCCTTACATAGGGCGACAGTATCCTAAAAACTTTTCCGCACCCCTCAACAACAAGAACAGATAGTCGAATTTACGGTTTTTCGGTAAAGTAGATAAGACGGAAAAGATCTTATTTAGTAAATGACAAGTGGAGAGGCAAACATAAAGTCAATGGCTCTTCTTTTATTAGGATTTTAAAATCCATCACAGTTAAAGGCTGTCTGTTGTGACATTTAAACGTCAACAAATTCAAAACTCAAAAACGTGTAATTGCAATATCGAACAACTACTCTTTATGAAGCACTTTGACCTATAAACTGTCATTCACTGTGACCTTTTGATTCCTCGTCCTTCTCCTTCTTCACACTTGTGATTAGGTTTCGTTGTTGAGTGAGACACAACGAAAAGGACAATTGCACGATGACGATATTTGACTACAACTACCAGAATTCATTTTGGTTTTGCTTTGTTATTTAAATTTGTCAATCCCGCTGAGGATCAAAGAACAATAGCCTTAATTTGCACAAGAAAACAACAAACTGAGGGATTCTGGTAGTTGTAGTAAAATGACGTCATCGTGCAATTGTCCTATTACAAACATACTTGCCTTAAGTCTGCTCTAACTCGAAAACGTTACGTTTTTAGACGCTACGAATTTCTTTATTTTTTTTCTTTGTTTTTATCTTAATCTGAAACTTCTATCCACTACTCATGGAGGGATAAAAAATACTTGAAGACGTCGAACTTTAAGCTGCAAAAAGGTAAAAAAAAAAATACTCAAGTTATTACAAGCTGCAAATATGCGAGTTAAAAAATCTAATTCTTCCTTAAACCTGGTTAGCCATTTGGGCCCCGGGATAAAACTGAGGCCAAGAATTTCTACAAGTATATTATATTCTAATCAAAACGATAGCCGAAAAAGTTAAACTTCAGGATATTATTATTTAGTATATACTAAAACAGTGGATAGTGTTTTTCGGGCGCTCTGATTGGCTACTCAATCAGTGAATATCCTGCACTATTCACTGATTCACCTCCAGTTCCTCCGAGCGAGCGACGCCAAACTCGCGTAGGTTGCGAGCAAAATGCTTTCCCGGTTTGCTGCCGTAACAAACTAAGAAATTTCACAATTAATCAAGCAAGCTATTTCCGAAATACATGAAGAAGGTGACGAAGTTCGGTTTGGAAGTTTTAACAGGTAAAGCTTTGTCTATTTGACTTGAATAGTTGTCGATAAAACCGGTGAAAAAGTTTTTTGTTTACAACTGCAAATAAAGTTTAAGTCTTGTGTTACTTTATTTAGTTGACTTGTTCATAAATAAGCTTAAAACTAAATTTAATAATCTTTTTCACAGAATTAAATTAAATACAAACAGAATTCACAACTCCTTTTGAAGAAACTTCCCCGCAAGAGCTAAACAAACGCCTTCAAAAGTTTTATTTGTCGCTAAGAAAAAAAGAACGACCGCGGCCGTTCGGTCATCGCGCGCCAAAATTGTAATCGTTGGCAACAGTAAATGAGTTAAAAATCATCATTTTGAGCTCAATTATCTCACTGTTTTAGTATATACTAAAACAATTATTCACCTCAGTATCGGTGGCTAGTATTGGATATTTACCTCGCCGCTTCGCGGCCTCGGTAAATATCCAATACTAGTCACCTCCACTCGGTTTCAATGTGAAGTTTGGGCCAACATGCTTGCCGCTTTTCTCCAGCTATCACCCACTTGTCGAGCTTCTGATGCTTCGGAAACCTACAAAATCATCCTGTTTCCTTGAAGATATACGCGTCCCTTTTGATTGCAAACAGCAAATCAATACTAAACATTAAAAGCAGAAGACATCCCACGTAATTGTATTCAAAAAGAAGTCCGTACAAAGTTATTTTAGGTGGAATCCGTGCTAAACACTCTGCAAGTTCACTGAAAGTCTTCATTTGCAATTTTTGGTTACCCTCCAACGCCTCGCTTTCATGACTAGGCACCAGTTTTTTCCCGCGTATCCGCCATTTGTGAATACGGTGTATTAAGTGGGAACCTGTTTCTTTATCAACAAGAAAATGAAAAAGAACATGTTATTACCTGACGTACATCCCAAGAGTTCCATCCTCATAGAAATATGGCCATGCCACGTCTTAGGATGCACCCGAATGTAGCGTGCATTTATGGAAGTGTGCAAAACGTTCAAAACCACGGTGTTGCGGTCCGTGTTCCCATGTAAGACCTGGCGCGTGAAAGTATAGTATTAAGGTTAAACTAGTAAGTGACTTGTTGAGTGTAACCTTGTTGGTAAATATTTAATGTGGGACTGAGGTTTAGAGTTATTTTCAGGTAACTGAGTGGAGATTGAATTAGTTAATTGCTTGATTTTCTCTTGCTACGATGTTCAATAGTTTCCATACCTTGTCGTTCTGATAAGGTTGAAAGTTGGTGCCGTCGCTGCTGTAGGAGATAGTGAAGGTCTTAGCCCATTGATTGTAGTCTTGTCGTCCCTGGATCTTTATTGCTGTCACCTCGGTTTTGGCTCTAAGACCTACTTGTAGCCACTGATGAACGTCATTGGTGCGGGCTGACCATGCTCCAGTCTTACCTCCTCCAGCCTTGAAATTGAGTCTTCCATTGGATGCGCCGTGTCCAGCGTTGTAGTTGGTTGAAGCTGTGATCTGGCCATCGGCTATTTTTCCGCTCTCCATGCCGAGAGGGTCTGAACATACTATGCGCAGAGAACAAATGATTTCAAGGGACGATAGTGCAAGTTTTATAATAGAGATGAGTGTGTTAAGGATATGATTTCACAGAAGTGGTAGCGCTTTTTGTTTGCTAAACTTGAAATGCGCTACTGGTTTACAAGGAGAGGTAATTTTGGATTGTAGTTTACCTGCCTAGTTGTATATGTTTGTGGCGCATTTTTAACAACTCGATATACGGAAATATAACGTAAAGGCAGCGCTTGTAACAATGTTGTTTACACAACTCATTGCCGGTTGACAAGGGGTTGTTTTTTCAGTTGCATTCATGTTGGTAAGTAGTTTGCTTTTGATTTTCCCCACCCATTTACGTGTTTTGATGTGATAGGTATAACGTCGTTTTCTATCAGATTAATTCCATGATTACAAAAGAGCTTATTTGGGTCTTTGATTGTCTAATAGCAGAAAGAGTGAACCGAAGTTGAATTGAGGGTTGGAAGAGATAGTTAAACGCTTTTGTACAATTAAGTGAGAACCTGTTTCTTTATCAACCAGGAAAATGAAAAAGAACATGTTATTACCTGACGGACATCCCAAGAGTTCCATCCTCATAGAAATATGGCCATGCCACGTCTTAGGATGCACCCGAATGTAGCGTGCATTTATGGAAGTGTGCAAAACGTTCAAAACCACGGTGTTGCGGTCCGTGTTTCCATCGAAGACCTGAAGCGTGAAAATGTAGTGTTTAGGTTAAACTAGTAATTGACTTGTTGAGTGTAATCTTGTTGGTAAATATTTAATGTGGGTCTGAGGTTTAGAGTCATTTTCAGCTGAGTCGTGATTGAATTGATAAATTGCTTGATTTTCTCTTGCTACGATGTTCAATAGTTTCCATACCTTGTTGTTCTGATAAGGTTGAAAGTTGGTGCCGTCGCTGCTGTAGGAGATAGTGAAGGTCTTAACCCATTGATCGTAGTCTTGTCGTCCCTGGATCTTTATTGCTGTCACCTCGGTTTTGGCTCTAAGATCTACTTGTAGCCACTGATGAACGTTATTTGTGCGGGCTGACCATGCGCCAGTCTTACCTTCTCCAGCCTTGAAATTGAGTCTTCCATTGGAGGCGCCGTGTCCAGCGTTGTAGCTGGTTGAAGCTGTGATCTGGCCATCGCCTATTTTTCCGCTCTCTATCCCGAGAGGGGCGGAACATGCTATGCACAGACAACAAATGATTTGAAGGGACTAAAGTGCTAGTTTAAGATCAAATATTTCTAGAGGATGAGAGTGTTAAGAATACCATGTCATAGAATGTTACTGTCGAAAGTGGTAGACCTTTTTTCTTGCTGAGCGGGAAATGTGTTACCACGTTACAAAGAATTATGATTTTGGACGGTAATTTTCCCTGCGTACTTGCATATCTTTGTTTCGTATTTTTTACAACTCGATTTAGGGAAATGTAAGGTAAAGACACCGCTTGTAACAATGTTGTTTAGACAACTTATTGTTGATAAAGAGTTGTTTGTCAGCGGTAAAATTGCATTTGTTTAAAAATAGATCCTTTTTGATTTTGGCAGCCCACGTATTTCCTATGCGTGATCCTTAGTTTAAGGTCACAACGCGTCATTCCATAAAATCGATTACATTATTGTAAAAGAAATTTTGGGCCTGTGACTATGTAATAATAAGAGGAGTGAACTGCTGTTGGTCCTGCTGTTGAAAGACTATGCGAGTAAATTATCTACCGCTGTGGTAAAAGGAAGTGGGAAGTTGTTTGTTAATTAAGAAGAAAACGAACAAGATTGTCAGTACCTGACGGACACCCCAAGAGTTCCATCCTCATAGAAATATGGCCATGCCACGTCTTAGGATGCACCCGGATGTAGCGTGCATTTATGGAAGGGTGCAAAACGTTCAAAACCACGGTGTTGCGGTCCGTGTTTCCATTAAAGACCTGGAGCAGCTAAATGAAGTGTTAAGGTTAAACTAGTTAGGTACTTGTGGAGGTTAATGTGGGCCTGAGGTTTTGAGAGAATTTCATGTTAGTTCCGCTTTCAGTCTTGGCCATAGCCTGTTCCAGGTTCTCAGATAGATAATAGGCATGACGCGTAAAAACAAAAAATGAGTGCGTGATCTGACGTGTTTGCGCTTTCTCAATTTCGCGGACCCGACTGTCCCGGAGCCTGAAACAGGCTAGCTGGGCCAGATGAATATGGAACCTCGATGGTGACAAAAACTCCTTATGTCGAAGTCGTCGATCGGTGTAACAAACGATACTTTATGCTCCAGTAAAAAAGAACGACAACGTTGATAACGATACCTTATTATAGCGACAAATTTGGTCGGTGCCTTAGCCCTTCGTTATATCGAGGCTCGTGAGTTTCTTAATCCTTTAAGCCCCAAGGTCCACATACAAATTCTCCAGGCTGATCTCCTTACATTTCTTTAGAAATAGTCGAGAGAATTTGGTTTAAGATCAAAGCGTTCTCCCTTTGGTAATCAATTTATTAATTCTCATAACCTTTACTCTTGATGCTTTCCTGATGTTGTTTGGAGAAAATTGATGTTGGTCACTCTTGGGACCTAAAGTGTTAACATCAAACCTACGAATGCGTCGACCTCTTGTTGGTGACTATCTGCCATCGTTGTGATTACTTTTCCGATCCGCGTGGCCATATTTTGTTTGACCCTGATGGGATAACTTTATGCAACAAAAATCGATGAATTGAAAACGGTGTAGATTTCAGTCATGAAAAATGGTAGTTTCGAAAATCCACCTCTAGGTTTCGAAACAAAAGAAACCAGCCTTATAAGTGCTGGAACTCGGTCAGGAATGCCGGAACAGCATAGCAAAGTCCGAAAACAAGTTTTTAGTAAACTAAAGAATCCCAGTAAAAACTATACATTCACTTTTAAGGACCACGGAGAAAGTGACCACGCGATTTGCCAACTAACTGCATGGCTTGCAGCATTTTCCACAAAAACTAGCACTGTTATTTTATGATTTGTAAAATTTAGTCTGTGTGAACCACAGATCACTATAGTAATGGAATGCCGATAACTTTAACGATCATTTTAGCATACTGCAACTGGTTTCAGCAGGTCAGATTAATTCTGGCTGTGAACTTTTGTAATGGAAAAATCATACACTGCAGAAGAGAACTACATTTGACTTACGTTTGACGGACAAAAAGGAGCAAAAAAATGGAAGGAAAAACAGCAGTCTTGTTAAACTCATTTTCACTACCGGACCGTGTCTCCTTGAGAAGCGGAATTTATATACCTTAACAGGAAATGGTGAAGTTTTATACGTGCTGTTTCTCAACGGTATGATATTAAAAAAGGATTAGGTTGGTATAGATTGGAACTAATGATATCACTCGTTTTAAAGCTTCTCAAACGGAAGTATGCAAAACGTTTGATTTTCAAGTCGGATTTCCGGTTATAATAAGTGGTAAATATCCTTTGTAGGCCTCGTCTGGATGCAAAAAGTGGCCCCTTGAAGAGTGGCGATTTTGGCGAAATTCGTGAATTTGGTGAAAGTGGCAATTTTTGGAAAAAATTGCAAACTTCGCACAAACAGCGAAAAATCGCCAAAGGGCTGGCAATATCTAGAATGTGGCAAATATTCAAATTGGATCCCAAAAGTGGCCACCCTCAAATTGGATAACTAGAGAGATCCCTATAACTGTGAGGCAACATTTGTCAAAAAAAAATTCAAATAAATTAGATAACTAGTATCATACGAGGCCCATTTAAGTGCGAGGCAATATTTATCAAATACAACTGAATCAAATATATCGTTTCGGTTAAGTTTATGTATTTTTGCCATGTACACCACAGGTTAAGTAAACACTTTTTATTATTTCCTCTTGTATGGTTTATTTCTTTCTCACAAAAAGGAGAAATATTTGTTCGTTCAAGCCAACCAAAGCAATCTTACGCCCCACGGCTAGTCCACTAATTACTCGAGAAGACAACCTCCAAGTCCTTGAAATGATAATAATTCCTTGCCATGGGACACTCTAACTTTGGAGGTTCGATTTAGACCTAAACAACTCTAAATGCCGCAATTCTCTCAACATTGGTTTCATCAATTTGTTAGGCAGCCTTAAATCAAAACCGGCTGCGAAATTCATGGTTGCTGGTTAAAAGATGCTTTCAGAAATGACCAGTATGTGCCCTTCATTCTAGACTGCAAAACAGTCCGTATTTTTGCGTATTCAAGTACGCGCGAGCAGTCAATTAAAAGGTCTGGAACGAGGTTGAAAACAGGCTCGCGCGCTTTGCTCGCGTAAGACTCTTACGCCACGATTACGGGTTTTTAGAAGAAAAACCGACTGTTTTGCAGTCTACCTTCATTCTTTTTTTTTTGTTCTCCTCTTAAAGGCAACGGTTCCCACAGGTAGCCCAAGCTCGAAATATGAGCATTGGCGAGCATCGACATTGCGCGTAACATTCGAAATATAAGGATTTCTGTGGGGAAAAAACCTATCGTTTCAAACGGAAGTATGCAAAACGTTTCATTATCAAATCGGATTTCCGGTTATAGTAGGTGGTAAAAATCCTTTGCGGGCCTCGTCTTGATGCAAAAAGAGGCCCCTTGAAGAGTGGCGAATTTGGCACAAATGGCGAAAAATCACCAGGCCGCTTCGTGAGTGGCGCTTGTGGCGAAAATGGCGCTTTTGGCCAAATTCGTGAATGTGGTGAAAATGGGAATTTTTGGCAAAAATTGCAAATTTCACACCAACAGCGAAAGATCACCAGAAGGCTGGTAATATCAGAATGTGGCAAATATTCAAATTGGATCCCAAAAGTGGCCCCCTTCAAATTAGATAACTAAAGAGATCCCTATATATAACTGTGAGGCAACATTTGTCAAAAAATTTTTCAAATAAATTAGATAACTACTATCATACGAGGCCCCTTAAACTCTGAGGCAATATTTATCAAATACAACTGAATCAAATATATCGTTTCGGTTAAGCTTATGTATTTGCGCGATGTAGACTACAGGTTAAGTAAACATTTTCTTATTATTTCCTCTTGTATGGGTTATTCCTTTCTTACAAAAAGGAGAAATATTTGTTCGTTCAAGCCAACCAAAGCAATCTTACGCCCCACGGCTAGTCCACTAATTATTCGAGAAAACAACCTCCAAGTCCTTGAAGTGATAATAATTCCTTGCCATGGACACTCTAACTTTGGAGGTTCAAGGCAGACCTAAACAACCCTAAATGCCGCAATTCTCTTAACATTGGTTCCATCAATTTGTTAGGCAGCCTTAAATCAAAACCGACCGCAAAATCGTTCCTTCTGTAACCTAAGAAAATGAAATTATTTCAATAAAAAACAGCTTACCTTACATAAAAATTCATATAGGTATAGTAGATCCTAAAGTTTATAGTGTTCTATTTCCCCTTAACATTGATTGCCACTGTTCAAAACATCTTCTATTTGCCCACTACTTTAATCACCACCAGTTTAACTAAAATCAGTTCATTTATAACGAGAACTCCGAAATTATTCTTATAATGCTTTACTTTTTGTATCTTACATTTTATAAATTACTTTTACATTAAAGATATTACGAATTCTAAATAGATGTATATTGCCATTTCCTATGGGAGTTTCGCAGTGGCGGATCCAGACCTCCAGATTACGGGGGGAGGGGGGGGGGGGTCATCCACACCCGGAAATAAGAGAGGGGGCCCAGAATAAACAAGAAAGTTTTCACAACCCTTCAAATAGTACCCCTTAATCTACAGAAGTTACCATTATGACTTTGTCTTCAATACCACCAAATCTAATCAAGAAGTTAATAAACTCTTCCAATTGGCAGTGTTTTTCCCGCATAAATGCTTATGTCAGTACCACATAGAAAACACACAAAGGGTAATGGGCAAAATTCTGGTGGCAGGGAAGCACTTAAATCTAGGGATAAGGGGACCAGGAGAGAAGCCCTCCTGGGGGGAGACAAGATCGAGTGGTACCGGGGGTAGCCACCCTGGACAGGAGTCCTGATCAGTCTCCGGGGGTGAGGCCCATATCCCCCAGTACAGGAACTGAGGGTAACCAGGAGGGGTGGCCCTCCTGGGTGGAGTACAGATCAGGTGGGACCGGGGGTCCACACCCTGGAGTGGATATTTTTCCGGACCTGTCTCCAAGGGCTAAGCCTTACTGTGGGGTAAAGTGCAGCCAGGGGTTGCACTTCCCTGCCACTCCTTTTATTTGGAAGCCAGACAGCAGTTTCATATCCCAGGAACCTAATGAAGGAATGAGACCTAGTCGAGTATAACACCCTAATATAAATGATTAATCTTAAGGATACATATATATATAGGGGAATAAGGTAATGATCTGCTTAAAATATGTTCTGGTCGTGCTAAATACTGCTACTCTGCTACTCTGCCAGCCCATATTGGAATATGCTCCTAGAGGTACTTAGAACTGCTGCATCATTACATGTTTTCAAATCAAAAAATTAAGAGCATTAATAATTGATAATAAATGCTGCTGCTTTGTAATTAGTTTTAATTATCGCTAGGTACTGTAGACACACTGTATAAAATAATTGTCTTGTTTCTGCATTATCGTAAACTTGTACATAATATATAGTATTACTTTATTCTAATTACCATTGTCATTTATATTCTATTTGTTTTTGCTATACCATCGGAGATATGAGCATTAGTTGATGCTATCTTTTGGAATGCGAAGTGAGATAAAGATTTTGATTTGATTTGAAATATCTAGGGCACATAAGAAGTAATCGAAGAACTGAACAAAGGTTCCAGTCAGAACAAAGGGGTGGGTGGGAGGGAAAACACGCTGTTGTGAATGAACCGAAGCTCTAAACGAACTGACTGGGAAAGGACAGTGTACGGCAAAAAGAGGAGCACACATGCATGATAAGCATGTGATAATATGAATGGAACCTTTGTGGAGTCTAGGAATATATCATGCTACATTACAGTGGACTTTGCCAAAGAAGAAGGATACATTGTAATCAAACAACTACTTAGTGTTCATTGTTCTTTCTTGTACTTTGAACTAGTATCTACCATTACTGAGTACAAAAGCTTATACAAATGTTCACGTTGTGTGACATAAGAACCAAGATATGATTGTTGCAAGTATGCCCTAAGTGTGCTTTCATAGGGCATCATTCTCAGGTTTATTAACAACAGTTTATGCTACCATAAACTTGAACAATAGTAACGTCTTTCTAATTTTTTCCCAGTTACCCTTATTGTAAATGTTCGGAATCGAAAAGCGAATCCTTTTAAATATTGAATTAAAAGACAAAGCCATCCTAGTACAATACCATCATACTACCAGTAAGGTGACTTTTACTGTTCACAAATTACACCTTCCAGCCTTTTTAATATCAGACAACGAATAACATATTTAACCTTAAAGGCACTTCTTGTCGGTTTACCGCAAAAGTCCAAGAATCAATCATCGAGTATCCATTTTGGAATGAATACTCTTCCTCAATTGCTTGAGGAACCCCATATCATCAATGACTTGACGATGTTCTATAAAATCAATTGAAATTTTGTGAATATCTTTTTCCCAGCCGAAAGTAGAGTAGGATTTCAGGGGACTAGAAGGTTGTCAAAATAGACTCTCAAGACGCTAGTCATATGAACAGTCGTCCCTTTGTTTGTTGATAAGCCCTTTTGGTTATCGTTCGCGGTGAGCGGTCTTGTCAGTTAGGATAAGTCCCGGATGGGGAGGGGAGCGCTCACCAGGGGGACTTCCACAGTTCCCACTGCTCCTACTTTTCCCACCAACACACCTCAAGGCACAAGCGATCCTTCAACATCGCACCTATCACAAACCCCACACCTGCAGCCAGTTTCCCGATCAGTGATGGTCAAATTTCACTATTGTAAACAGCCATATCAATAGTCAATACAGAGCACGTTTATTGTGAGGCAAATATTCTCCTAGATGATGGGCACAGCGCTCATTTATCACTCATGCACTGGCCAATCAACTCGGCGTACAAATATTGAAGAGTGAAGCAATTTCTCTATTAGCCTTTGGTGCTCAAACATCAGCCAGCAAACAGTTACCAGTTGCCGTTATCAACAGGGGCCCTTTGGTATGTCATTTGAATTTTTGTTTACAATTTGGCGATTTATCGCCATTCCTTCCATTTTCGCCAAAATCGCCACTTTCAAAAGGGGACCTTTGCCATCTCATTTTAATTTTGCTAGGGTCGTCTAGCGATAAAACTTCTAAACCTTTTGGTTTAAAATGGTCTGATAAGCCAATCAAAGTACTTGGTGTCTATTACTCATACGATATCACACTCTTACACGATAAAATTTTATTGAAATATTTTACAGTGTCAAAAAACTTATAAACATTTGGTCTTCAAGAGGTCTTTCTATCTATGAAAGAGTAACAATTATTAAGTCTTTAATCATACCAAAATATATTTACATTTCCTCGCTTCTTGCCGGTCCCCAAGGAAATATTTCAATTTTTGCGGTAAAGTGACAAGACTTTCCACGATTAATGAATATGAAAACGGTGGTTAAAAAATGATCGATCTGGAAAGTATTAAATCCTTACGACTAGCCTGGCTGAAAAGGATCTTCCAGTGCAATAATAGTGCCGGCTTGGAGAAGCTAATTACGGCTTTCGTTTGAACGTTTTGAGGGGGCTCCTTTTATTTCATTGTAATTACGACATTAAAGAGATCCATGTTTCCTCTAAATTCTATTCCGAGTTACTTCAATGGTGGTCTGAGTTTCGTAGTTTTTTCGATAGTAGAAGGGAATGGCAATATAATTTGTGGAATAACAAAGAGATACGCGTTGATAATAAGCCTGTTATCTTTGAAAAAAGTTTTGAAAAAGATGTCATTTTCGTAAATGATCTTTTGTTTGAAATAGACACCACAAATTCTTTTAATATTGTTTCGAATAAAATTAGCAAGATTAACTACCTACTTTGGGCAGGGCTGCGTCATTCCGTTCCAACAAATTTAAAGACAAGCAATTGTCTTCGCTCAGAAATAAGCTTAATATTGGCAATCGATAACAAAAGAAATCTAAAGATTAATACATGTTAATAAAGAGAACAATTGCCCAGTGTCCAAAAATTCCAAACACTTATGTCAAGATTTCAGTCTAACTCAAGACCAGGACCGGGTTGTTCAAAGCAGGGTTAAGTTAACCCAGGGTTAGCGCGAAATTTGATTTCAGATAGGAAAGCTTAAAAAGCAAATTCAGTTTTATTCCTTTTCCGTACAATCATTTCCCTACAATTTGATGATCGGATGCTCTAAAAGGAAGAGAGAAAACTATCCAAGGAAAGGCTTTTGAACAAAAGAAACGGATACCCAGGTTAAAATTTAACCCTGGGTTAGCATTAATCGACGTTCGAACAACTGGGCCCAGCTGAAAAAAGTATTCCTTCTTCCACACGAGGTATTGTTTGAACCTTATCTAAAAGCTTTTCAACACAAAGTCCTTAATTCAATTTTATTCACCAATAAAAAGTTATGCTAAATAGGTTATATCCAAGATGATAAATGTTCACTATGCAAAACGGATTCGGAATCCCTTTACCACATCTTTTTCGAATGCAGACACATCACCAAGCAGTTTTGGAAGGAATGTCAATATTACTTTTACATATTGACATGAGAATTCGTCTGTCTGACCTTTCGAGACGTCATTACTGGAATATTATAATTGTCCTTTACTGACTTATTTGATAATGATTACTAAACTATACTTATGGGATTGTAGAGGAAATCAGACTCTTCCAGTCATAACTGCCTTTTCATCCAAGGTTAAAATTAAGTATGAAACAGAAAAGTAATGTGTTTAAACTAGTGAAATGGAGAAATTTAATGAGAAGTAGGCTCTGCCTTTGGACTCTGTACCCTAGTAACGTGTGTACGTATTTTTTTATTTTTATTATTTGTATAGTCACTTTGGCGTTAAAGTTTATTGTGTAGTGTAATGTAATATATTTGTAATGTATTGTAATGCAATATCCTGCAATGCCATTGTAACGTTAGTATTGCAACGCTGTGGAGTATTTAATGAAAGTTAAAAAAATCTCATTTGAATTTTTAACAATTTGGCAATTTAGGCGATTAATCGCCATTTCTGCCATTTTCGCCAAATACGCCATTTTTGCCACAAAAACATTATTGCTGTTACACAATGTCAGGGCAATGGCTGTAGAGTTTCTGTAACGTTTAATAGACTTGGCACATTAGAGATCTCTTTGATTCACTGTGATTTGCTATTTCTTTGTGGTTACACAGGTGTCCACAAAACCTGGATTGGAATGGATCCAATCAACCCCCTGTAGCTCACTAAATGACCTAAGGTTAGGAACAGGGTTCCAAGGGTTGACGTAATTCGGTCGGGATCGGGTTTTGTCAATGGTTGTAGTTAAACTTATACTTCTTTGTATTTCGACTCTACCACAGCAGGTGACACCAACCTCTAGTACTTTGCACTGCATAATGTTATGCATGAAAACTGCATAAACATGCAACGTTCAAGAACTGGTGATGACTTAAATCAGTTACATGTACCTCAAAATTAGATTTGCTTTTTTGCATATAAGCTATTAGGAAAATAGATGGCTTGAATTGAGGCTGACTATTTCAATCATTCACTCCAAGAGTTTATAAGTGCGATGTTCAGTCAGTGCTATATGCTCTTGATTGTTAATAGTGTATTGCCCATCCCTAGTAATAAGACCTTTAGCAATAAATACCCCATTGCTGGAACTTACAACAAATCTGAGTTTCTATTGGTGTGTTTTTGAGAAAGTGTTTATGACTAAGGCATTTTCTGGTGTCATCAGAGACTTGAAAGGACCACTTGCTTTACTGCCACATACTATCCTCTCTGAATAAGTTATTAAGTTATCTCTTAGTTAGCAGAAAAATGTTTTATATGAAGTTGACAGTACTGATACTTGCCACCATGCACTGTTCAATGATCTTTGTCAAAAGTTGTTATTTCCCGCATAGTGCATCTCAGTTGTAACTCCCTATTCCATATTCAAGAACATTTCAACCCCTGTCTCTCTTTCTGTTGATCTTCAACTACTCAGGGTGCGATATCATTCCTATATCATTTATCTATCATTCCTACATCATTTCTTTCTCGGTGATGATATGTGAAATGTTTACTTTTTTATGCATTTTCGATGGTAAGATTGGTTCAATATCCCGTTCTTAATGTTTGCAATAAGAGGTCGCTTATACCCAGTGTACAATAGTCTATTTGATGTTCATTTTTTCACTGTATGTTAGTTTACTTTACCTGTAACGTTTCGTTGAATTCGTCCTTTCTTACTATATCCAGGTGTATTTGTTTCAGTAAGCTAATCAACGGCATAAAAACCACAAGACTAGAACCATTCTTAACTTGCTATGCCATTTACACGTGCGTTAGCCTCTCTTGCGTAACAGGTGTAATTGGTGGTATTGTTGTGCAGCGAGCGCATGCCCGAGTAATGGGTGAAGTAAAAATCATGTAACAGATTAGTAATAAATCAGTGCCAGTACTTAGGAAAGTATCCTTAATGGGCGAACCGTTGAGCTAAATACATTGACACTGAAATAAAGCTATTATTATTATTATTATTATTATTATTATTATTATTATTATTATTATTATTATTATTATTATTATTATTATTATCATTATCATTATTATACGACACTTAGCGGAGTGTTTTTGATGAACTTCGAGGTGTTTAATCTGTTGATGAAACAGTGTGTCAAATGCTTGATATTACTTCTCAAACAAAATGATTTCATCTGATTTCCAGGCACTCATTCAACATTAATTTCCTTTGTATCTTCTTTATGAATAATTGATGAGCTTGAGAAGAATTTTTCCATCTCTCTCTTGGCCTCTCTTTGCTTTATTCCTAATGCTGACCCTTAACCTGAGCTTTGCGAGGATCTCTAGGTTGCCATGTAATAAAGTTCAATTGTTGTGAAACGAAAACTTTTACAACTTTTTACATTGTGTCCCCGGTCCAGAGTTGAAACTAAGGGATACCTTAAATAATACTAGTCCAGTATTCGCCCCATGTCAAGGAATCCAAAACAGTCTTGGAATCTGGAATACAACTCAAGGAATCCGGAATCCCACTAACGATTGGAATCCAGAATTTAAGTTCCACTGACAAAGAATCCGGAATCAGGTGAATGGAATCCGGAATCAATGCTGTGGAATCCAGAATACAACGCCCAGGATTCCGGATTCCACAAGCAAAAATTTCCCGGATTCCAGAATCTGGATTCCCTTACATAGGGCGACAGTATCCTAAAAACGTTTCCCAACCCCTCAACAACAAGAACAGATAGTCGAGTTTACGGTTTTTCAGTAAAGTAGATAAAATAGAAAAGGTTTTGTTTAGTAAACGACAAGTGAAAAGGGAAACATAAAGTCAATCGTTCTTCTTTTATTAGGATTTTAAAATCCATCACAGTTAAAGGCTGTCTGTTGTGACATTTAAACATCAACAAATTCAAAACTCAAAAACTTGTAATTCCAATATCGAACAACTAGTCTTTATGAAGCACTTTGACCTATAAACTGTCATTCACTGTGACCTTTTGATTCCTCGTCCTTCTCCGCACTTGTGAGTAGGTTTCGTATTTGAGTGAGACATAGGGAATTACAAACATACTTTGCCTTAAGTCTGCCCTAACTCGAAAACGTTACGTTTTTAGACGCTACGAGTTTCTTATTTTTTTCTATGTTTCTTTTTAATCTGAACCTTCTATCCACTACTCATGGAGGGATGATAAATACCTGAAGACGTCGAAGTTTAAGCTGAAAAAAGGTAACAGGAGAACACTCAAATTATTAAAAGCTGCAAATATGCGAGTTAAAGAAACTATTTCTTACTTAATCCTGGTTAGCGATTTAGGCCCCGGGATAAAACTGAGACCAACAATTTCTACAAGTATATTATATTCTTATCAAAACGATACCCGAAAAAAGCCTTAAGACTAAAGTTAAACTTCCTAAGCGGATAAAACAAATATCAGTACAGAATGATAATCTCAAAGGCATAACGCCGTTTTCTATCAGATTGATCGAATGATTATAAAACAGCTTATCTGGGTCTTTGATTCAGTGTCCAGTAGAAGAAAGAGTAAACCGTAGTTGAATTGAGGGTGCAACGAGATAGTTTAGCGCTCTTGTGCAATAAAGTGGGGACCTGTTTCTTTATCAACAAGAAAATGAAAAAGAACATGTAATTACCTGACGGACATCCCAAGAGTTCCATCCTCATAGAAATATGGCCATGCCACGTCTTAGGATGCACCCGAATGTAGCGTGCATTTATGGAAGTGTGCAAAACGTTCAAAACCACGGTGTTGCGGTCCGTGTTCCCATCTAAGACCTGGAGCGTGAAAATGAAGTGTTAACGTTAAACTAGTTAGTGACTTGTGGAGGCTAACAGTGTTGCTAAATAGTTACTGTGGATCTAAGGTTAAGAGTTATTTTCAAGTACTTGAGTCGAGATTGAATTAGTTAATTGCTTGATTTTCTTTCGCTACGATGTTCAATGGTTTCCATACCTTGCCGTTCTGATAAGGTGTAAAGTTGGTGCCGTCGCTGCTGTAGGTGATAGTGAAGGTCTTAACCCATTGATCGTAGTCTTGTCGTCCCTGGATCTTTATTGCTGTCACCTCGGTTTTGGCTCTAAGATCTACTTGTAGCCACTGATGAACGTCATTGGTGCGGGCTGACCATGCGCCAGTCTTACCCCCTCCAGCCTTGAAGTTGAGTCTGGCATTGGAGGCGCCGTGTCCAGCGTTGTAGTTGGTTGAAGCTGTGATCTGGCCATCGGCTATTTTTCCGCTCTCCATCCCGAGAGGGTCTGAACATGCTATGTGCAGAGAAGAAATGATTTCAAGGGACTATAGTGCAAGTTTAAAATAGAGATGAGTGTGTTAAGGATAGAATTTAATAGAAAAGGTAGCGCTGCTTGCTTTTTGTGTGAGAAATGTCTTACCGCATTAGAAAGAGAGGTGATTTTGGACTGTAATTTACCTGCCATATGTCTATGGCCTATTTTCTAAAATACGATGTACGGAAATGTAAGGTAAACAGAGCCTTTGTAACAATGTTGTTTAGACGACGTATTGCCGGATGCCAAAACGTTGTTTGTTAAATTAAATTTAGACTGGTAAGTAATTCTATTTTGATTCTTATTACCTGTTTGTTAGAGTATGATAACGCCGTTTTCTATCACATTGATCGAATGATTATAAAACAGCTTATCTGGGTCTTTGATTCAGTGTCCAGTAGAAGAAAGAGTAAAGCGTAGTTGAATTGAGGGTGCAACGAGATAGTTTAGCGCTCTTGTGCAATAAAGTGGGGACCTGTTTCTTTATCAACAAGAAAATGAAAAAGAACATGTAATTACCTGACGGACATCCCAAGAGTTCCATCCTCATAGAAATATGGCCATGCCACGTCTTAGGATGCACCCGAATGTAGCGTGCATTTATGGAAGTGTGCAAAACGTTCAAAACCACGGTGTTGCGGTCCGTGTTCCCATCTAAGACCTGGAGCGTGAAAATGAAGTGTTAACGTTAAACTAGTTAGTGACTTGTGGAGGCTAACAGTGTTGCTAAATAGTTACTGTGGATCTAAGGTTAAGAGTTATTTTCAAGTACTTGAGTCGAGATTGAATTAGTTAATTGCTTGATTTTCTTTCGCTACGATGTTCAATGGTTTCCATACCTTGCCGTTCTGATAAGGTGTAAAGTTGGTGCCGTCGCTGCTGTAGGTGATAGTGAAGGTCTTAACCCATTGATCGTAGTCTTGTCGTCCCTGGATCTTTATTGCTGTCACCTCGGTTTTGGCTCTAAGATCTACTTGTAGCCACTGATGAACGTCATTGGTGCGGGCTGACCATGCGCCAGTCTTACCCCCTCCAGCCTTGAAGTTGAGTCTGGCATTGGAGGCGCCGTGTCCAGCGTTGTAGTTGGTTGAAGCTGTGATCTGGCCATCGGCTATTTTTCCGCTCTCCATCCCGAGAGGGTCTGAACATGCTATGTGCAGAGAAGAAATGATTTCAAGGGACTATAGTGCAAGTTTAAAATAGAGATGAGTGTGTTAAGGATAGAATTTAATAGAAAAGGTAGCGCTGCTTGCTTTTTGTGTGAGAAATGTCTTACCGCATTAGAAAGAGAGGTGATTTTGGACTGTAATTTACCTGCCATATGTCTATGGCCTATTTTCTAAAATACGATGTACGGAAATGTAAGGTAAACAGAGCCTTTGTAACAATGTTGTTTAGACGACGTATTGCCGGATGCCAAAACGTTGTTTGTTAAATTAAATTTAGACTGGTAAGTAATTCTATTTTGATTCTTATTACCTGTTTGTTAGAGTATGATAACGCCGTTTTCTATCACATTGATCGAATGATTATAAAACAGCTTATCTGGGTCTTTGATTCAGTGTCCAGTAGAAGAAAGAGTAAAGCGTAGTTGAATTGAGGGTGCAACGAGATAGTTTAGCGCTCTTGTGCAATAAAGTGGGGACCTGTTTCTTTATCAACAAGAAAATGAAAAAGAACATGTAATTACCTGACGGACATCCCAAGAGTTCCATCCTCATAGAAATATGGCCATGCCACGTCTTAGGATGCACCCGAATGTAGCGTGCATTTATGGAAGTGTGCAAAACGTTCAAAACCACGGTGTTGCGGTCCGTGTTCCCATCTAAGACCTGGAGCGTGAAAATGAAGTGTTAACGTTAAACTAGTTAGTGACTTGTGGAGGCTAACAGTGTTGCTAAATAGTTACTGTGGATCTAAGGTTAAGAGTTATTTTCAAGTACTTGAGTCGAGATTGAATTAGTTAATTGCTTGATTTTCTTTCGCTACGATGTTCAATGGTTTCCATACCTTGCCGTTCTGATAAGGTGTAAAGTTGGTGCCGTCGCTGCTGTAGGTGATAGTGAAGGTCTTAACCCATTGATCGTAGTCTTGTCGTCCCTGGATCTTTATTGCTGTCACCTCGGTTTTGGCTCTAAGATCTACTTGTAGCCACTGATGAACGTCATTGGTGCGGGCTGACCATGCGCCAGTCTTACCCCCTCCAGCCTTGAAGTTGAGTCTGGCATTGGAGGCGCCGTGTCCAGCGTTGTAGTTGGTTGAAGCTGTGATCTGGCCATCGGCTATTTTTCCGCTCTCCATCCCGAGAGGGTCTGAACATGCTATGTGCAGAGAAGAAATGATTTCAAGGGACTATAGTGCAAGTTTAAAATAGAGATGAGTGTGTTAAGGATAGAATTTAATAGAAAAGGTAGCGCTGCTTGCTTTTTGTGTGAGAAATGTCTTACCGCATTAGAAAGAGAGGTGATTTTGGACTGTAATTTACCTGCCATATGTCTATGGCCTATTTTCTAAAATACGATGTACGGAAATGTAAGGTAAACAGAGCCTTTGTAACAATGTTGTTTAGACGACGTATTGCCGGATGCCAAAACGTTGTTTGTTAAATTAAATTTAGACTGGTAAGTAATTCTATTTTGATTCTTATTACCTGTTTGTTAGAGTATGATAACGCCGTTTTCTATCACATTGATCGAATGATTATAAAACAGCTTATCTGGGTCTTTGATTCAGTGTCCAGTAGAAGAAAGAGTAAAGCGTAGTTGAATTGAGGGTGCAACGAGATAGTTTAGCGCTCTTGTGCAATAAAGTGGGGACCTGTTTCTTTATCAACAAGAAAATGAAAAAGAACATGTAATTACCTGACGGACATCCCAAGAGTTCCATCCTCATAGAAATATGGCCATGCCACGTCTTAGGATGCACCCGAATGTAGCGTGCATTTATGGAAGTGTGCAAAACGTTCAAAACCACGGTGTTGCGGTCCGTGTTCCCATCTAAGACCTGGAGCGTGAAAATGAAGTGTTAACGTTAAACTAGTTAGTGACTTGTGGAGGCTAACAGTGTTGCTAAATAGTTACTGTGGATCTAAGGTTAAGAGTTATTTTCAAGTACTTGAGTCGAGATTGAATTAGTTAATTGCTTGATTTTCTTTCGCTACGATGTTCAATGGTTTCCATACCTTGCCGTTCTGATAAGGTGTAAAGTTGGTGCCGTCGCTGCTGTAGGTGATAGTGAAGGTCTTAACCCATTGATCGTAGTCTTGTCGTCCCTGGATCTTTATTGCTGTCACCTCGGTTTTGGCTCTAAGATCTACTTGTAGCCACTGATGAACGTCATTGGTGCGGGCTGACCATGCGCCAGTCTTACCCCCTCCAGCCTTGAAGTTGAGTCTGGCATTGGAGGCGCCGTGTCCAGCGTTGTAGTTGGTTGAAGCTGTGATCTGGCCATCGGCTATTTTTCCGCTCTCCATCCCGAGAGGGTCTGAACATGCTATGTGCAGAGAAGAAATGATTTCAAGGGACTATAGTGCAAGTTTAAAATAGAGATGAGTGTGTTAAGGATAGAATTTAATAGAAAAGGTAGCGCTGCTTGCTTTTTGTGTGAGAAATGTCTTACCGCATTAGAAAGAGAGGTGATTTTGGACTGTAATTTACCTGCCATATGTCTATGGCCTATTTTCTAAAATACGATGTACGGAAATGTAAGGTAAACAGAGCCTTTGTAACAATGTTGTTTAGACGACGTATTGCCGGATGCCAAAACGTTGTTTGTTAAATTAAATTTAGACTGGTAAGTAATTCTATTTTGATTCTTATTACCTGTTTGTTAGAGTATGATAACGCCGTTTTCTATCACATTGATCGAATGATTATAAAACAGCTTATCTGGGTCTTTGATTCAGTGTCCAGTAGAAGAAAGAGTAAAGCGTAGTTGAATTGAGGGTGCAACGAGATAGTTTAGCGCTCTTGTGCAATAAAGTGGGGACCTGTTTCTTTATCAACAAGAAAATGAAAAAGAACATGTAATTACCTGACGGACATCCCAAGAGTTCCATCCTCATAGAAATATGGCCATGCCACGTCTTAGGATGCACCCGAATGTAGCGTGCATTTATGGAAGTGTGCAAAACGTTCAAAACCACGGTGTTGCGGTCCGTGTTCCCATCTAAGACCTGGAGCGTGAAAATGAAGTGTTAACGTTAAACTAGTTAGTGACTTGTGGAGGCTAACAGTGTTGCTAAATAGTTACTGTGGATCTAAGGTTAAGAGTTATTTTCAAGTACTTGAGTCGAGATTGAATTAGTTAATTGCTTGATTTTCTTTCGCTACGATGTTCAATGGTTTCCATACCTTGCCGTTCTGATAAGGTGTAAAGTTGGTGCCGTCGCTGCTGTAGGTGATAGTGAAGGTCTTAACCCATTGATCGTAGTCTTGTCGTCCCTGGATCTTTATTGCTGTCACCTCGGTTTTGGCTCTAAGATCTACTTGTAGCCACTGATGAACGTCATTGGTGCGGGCTGACCATGCGCCAGTCTTACCCCCTCCAGCCTTGAAGTTGAGTCTGGCATTGGAGGCGCCGTGTCCAGCGTTGTAGTTGGTTGAAGCTGTGATCTGGCCATCGGCTATTTTTCCGCTCTCCATCCCGAGAGGGTCTGAACATGCTATGTGCAGAGAAGAAATGATTTCAAGGGACTATAGTGCAAGTTTAAAATAGAGATGAGTGTGTTAAGGATAGAATTTAATAGAAAAGGTAGCGCTGCTTGCTTTTTGTGTGAGAAATGTCTTACCGCATTAGAAAGAGAGGTGATTTTGGACTGTAATTTACCTGCCATATGTCTATGGCCTATTTTCTAAAATACGATGTACGGAAATGTAAGGTAAACAGAGCCTTTGTAACAATGTTGTTTAGACGACGTATTGCCGGATGCCAAAACGTTGTTTGTTAAATTAAATTTAGACTGGTAAGTAATTCTATTTTGATTCTTATTACCTGTTTGTTAGAGTATGATAACGCCGTTTTCTATCACATTGATCGAATGATTATAAAACAGCTTATCTGGGTCTTTGATTCAGTGTCCAGTAGAAGAAAGAGTAAAGCGTAGTTGAATTGAGGGTGCAACGAGATAGTTTAGCGCTCTTGTGCAATAAAGTGGGGACCTGTTTCTTTATCAACAAGAAAATGAAAAAGAACATGTAATTACCTGACGGACATCCCAAGAGTTCCATCCTCATAGAAATATGGCCATGCCACGTCTTAGGATGCACCCGAATGTAGCGTGCATTTATGGAAGTGTGCAAAACGTTCAAAACCACGGTGTTGCGGTCCGTGTTCCCATCTAAGACCTGGAGCGTGAAAATGAAGTGTTAACGTTAAACTAGTTAGTGACTTGTGGAGGCTAACAGTGTTGCTAGATAGTTACTGTGGATCTAAGGTTAAGAGTTATTTTCAAGTACTTGAGTCGAGATTGAATTAGTTAATTGCTTGATTTTCTTTCGCTACGATGTTCAATGGTTTCCATACCTTGCCGTTCTGATAAGGTGTAAAGTTGGTGCCGTCGCTGCTGTAGGTGATAGTGAAGGTCTTAACCCATTGATCGTAGTCTTGTCGTCCCTGGATCTTTATTGCTGTCACCTCGGTTTTGGCTCTAAGATCTACTTGTAGCCACTGATGAACGTCATTGGTGCGGGCTGACCATGCGCCAGTCTTACCCCCTCCAGCCTTGAAGTTGAGTCTGGCATTGGAGGCGCCGTGTCCAGCGTTGTAGTTGGTTGAAGCTGTGATCTGGCCATCGGCTATTTTTCCGCTCTCCATCCCGAGAGGGTCTGAACATGCTATGTGCAGAGAAGAAATGATTTCAAGGGACTATAGTGCAAGTTTAAAATAGAGATGAGTGTGTTAAGGATAGAATTTAATAGAAAAGGTAGCGCTGCTTGCTTTTTGTGTGAGAAATGTCTTACCGCATTAGAAAGAGAGGTGATTTTGGACTGTAATTTACCTGCCATATGTCTATGGCCTATTTTCTAAAATACGATGTACGGAAATGTAAGGTAAACAGAGCCTTTGTAACAATGTTGTTTAGACGACGTATTGCCGGATGCCAAAACGTTGTTTGTTAAATTAAATTTAGACTGGTAAGTAATTCTATTTTGATTCTTATTACCTGTTTGTTAGAGTATGATAACGCCGTTTTCTATCACATTGATCGAATGATTATAAAACAGCTTATCTGGGTCTTTGATTCAGTGTCCAGTAGAAGAAAGAGTAAAGCGTAGTTGAATTGAGGGTGCAACGAGATAGTTTAGCGCTCTTGTGCAATAAAGTGGGGACCTGTTTCTTTATCAACAAGAAAATGAAAAAGAACATGTAATTACCTGACGGACATCCCAAGAGTTCCATCCTCATAGAAATATGGCCATGCCACGTCTTAGGATGCACCCGAATGTAGCGTGCATTTATGGAAGTGTGCAAAACGTTCAAAACCACGGTGTTGCGGTCCGTGTTCCCATCTAAGACCTGGAGCGTGAAAATGAAGTGTTAACGTTAAACTAGTTAGTGACTTGTGGAGGCTAACAGTGTTGCTAAATAGTTACTGTGGATCTAAGGTTAAGAGTTATTTTCAAGTACTTGAGTCGAGATTGAATTAGTTAATTGCTTGATTTTCTTTCGCTACGATGTTCAATGGTTTCCATACCTTGCCGTTCTGATAAGGTGTAAAGTTGGTGCCGTCGCTGCTGTAGGTGATAGTGAAGGTCTTAACCCATTGATCGTAGTCTTGTCGTCCCTGGATCTTTATTGCTGTCACCTCGGTTTTGGCTCTAAGATCTACTTGTAGCCACTGATGAACGTCATTGGTGCGGGCTGACCATGCGCCAGTCTTACCCCCTCCAGCCTTGAAGTTGAGTCTGGCATTGGAGGCGCCGTGTCCAGCGTTGTAGTTGGTTGAAGCTGTGATCTGGCCATCGGCTATTTTTCCGCTTTCCATCCCGAGAGGGTCTGAACATGCTATGTGCAGAGAAGAAATGATTTCAAGGGACTATAGTGCAAGTTTAAAATAGAGATGAGTGTGTTAAGGATAGAATTTAATAGAAAAGGTAGCGCTGCTTGCTTTTTGTGTGAGAAATGTCTTACCGCATTAGAAAGAGAGGTGATTTTGGACTGTGATTTACCTGCCATATGTCTATGGCCTATTTTCTAAAATACGATGTACGGAAATGTAAGGTAAACAGAGCCTTTGTAACGATGTTGTTTAGACGACGTATTGCCGGATGCCAAAACGTTGTTTGTTAAATTAAATTTAGACTGGTAAGTAATTCTATTTTGATTCTTATTACCTGTTTGTTAGAGTATGATAACGCCGTTTTCTATCACATTGATCGAATGATTATAAAACAGCTTATCTGGGTCTTTGATTCAGTGTCCAGTAGAAGAAAGAGTAAAGCGTAGTTGAATTGAGGGTGCAACGAGATAGTTTAGCGCTCTTGTGCAATAAAGTGGGGACCCGTTTCTTTATCAACAAGAAAATGAAAAAGAACATGTAATTACCTGACGGACATCCCAAGAGTTCCATCCTCATAGAAATATGGCCATGCCACGTCTTAGGATGCACCCGAATGTAGCGTGCATTTATGGAAGTGTGCAAAACGTTCAAAACCACGGTGTTGCGGTCCGTGTTCCCATCTAAGACCTGGAGCGTGAAAATGAAGTGTTAACGTTAAACTAGTTAGTGACTTGTGGAGGCTAACAGTGTTGCTAAATAGTTACTGTGGATCTAAGGTTAAGAGTTATTTTCAAGTACTTGAGTCGAGATTGAATTAGTTAATTGCTTGATTTTCTTTCGCTACGATGTTCAATGGTTTCCATACCTTGCCGTTCTGATAAGGTGTAAAGTTGGTGCCGTCGCTGCTGTAGGTGATAGTGAAGGTCTTAACCCATTGATCGTAGTCTTGTCGTCCCTGGATCTTTATTGCTGTCACCTCGGTTTTGGCTCTAAGATCTACTTGTAGCCACTGATGAACGTCATTGGTGCGGGCTGACCATGCGCCAGTCTTACCCCCTCCAGCCTTGAAGTTGAGTCTGGCATTGGAGGCGCCGTGTCCAGCGTTGTAGTTGGTTGAAGCTGTGATCTGGCCATCGGCTATTTTTCCGCTCTCCATCCCGAGAGGGTCTGAACATGCTATGTGCAGAGAAGAAATGATTTCAAGGGACTATAGTGCAAGTTTAAAATAGAGATGAGTGTGTTAAGGATAGAATTTAATAGAAAAGGTAGCGCTGCTTGCTTTTTGTGTGAGAAATGTCTTACCGCATTAGAAAGAGAGGTGATTTTGGACTGTAATTTACCTGCCATATGTCTATGGCCTATTTTCTAAAATACGATGTACGGAAATGTAAGGTAAACAGAGCCTTTGTAACAATGTTGTTTAGACAACGTATTGCCGGATGCCAAAACGTTGTTTGTTAAATTAAATTTAGACTGGTAAGTAATTCTATTTTGATTCTTATTACCTGTTTGTTAGAGTATGATAACGCCGTTTTCTATCACATTGATCGAATGATTATAAAACAGCTTATCTGGGTCTTTGATTCAGTGTCCAGTAGAAGAAAGAGTAAAGCGTAGTTGAATTGAGGGTGCAACGAGATAGTTTAGCGCTCTTGTGCAATAAAGTGGGGACCTGTTTCTTTATCAACAAGAAAATGAAAAAGAACATGTAATTACCTGACGGACATCCCAAGAGTTCCATCCTCATAGAAATATGGCCATGCCACGTCTTAGGATGCACCCGAATGTAGCGTGCATTTATGGAAGTGTGCAAAACGTTCAAAACCACGGTGTTGCGGTCCGTGTTCCCATCTAAGACCTGGAGCGTGAAAATGAAGTGTTAACGTTAAACTAGTTAGTGACTTGTGGAGGCTAACAGTGTTGCTAAATAGTTACTGTGGATCTAAGGTTAAGAGTTATTTTCAAGTACTTGAGTCGAGATTGAATTAGTTAATTGCTTGATTTTCTTTCGCTACGATGTTCAATGGTTTCCATACCTTGCCGTTCTGATAAGGTGTAAAGTTGGTGCCGTCGCTGCTGTAGGTGATAGTGAAGGTCTTAACCCATTGATCGTAGTCTTGTCGTCCCTTGATCTTTATTGCTGACACCTCGGTTTTGGCTCTAAGATCTACTTGTAGCCACTGATGAACGTCATTGGTGCGGGCTGACCATGCGCCAGTCTTACCCCCTCCAGCCTTGAAGTTGAGTCTGGCATTGGAGGCGCCGTGTCCAGCGTTGTAGTTGGTTGAAGCTGTGATCTGGCCATCGGCTATTTTTCCGCTCTCCATCCCGAGAGGGTCTGAACATGCTATGTGCAGAGAAGAAATGATTTCAAGGGACTATAGTGCAAGTTTAAAATAGAGATGAGTGTGTTAAGGATAGAATTTAATAGAAAAGGTAGCGCTGCTTGCTTTTTGTGTGAGAAATGTCTTACCGCATTAGAAAGAGAGGTGATTTTGGACTGTAATTTACCTGCCATATGTCTATGGCCTATTTTCTAAAATACGATGTACGGAAATGTAAGGTAAACAGAGCCTTTGTAACAATGTTGTTTAGACGACGTATTGCCGGATGCCAAAACGTTGTTTGTTAAATTAAATTTAGACTGGTAAGTAATTCTATTTTGATTCTTATTACCTGTTTGTTAGAGTATGATAACGCCGTTTTCTATCACATTGATCGAATGATTATAAAACAGCTTATCTGGGTCTTTGATTCAGTGTCCAGTAGAAGAAAGAGTAAAGCGTAGTTGAATTGAGGGTGCAACGAGATAGTTTAGCGCTCTTGTGCAATAAAGTGGGAACCTGTTTCTTTATCAACAAGAAAATGAAAAAGAACATGTAATTACCTGACGGACATCCCAAGAGTTCCATCCTCATAGAAATATGGCCATGCCACGTCTTAGGATGCACCCGAATGTAGCGTGCATTTATGGAAGTGTGCAAAACGTTCAAAACCACGGTGTTGCGGTCCGTGTTCCCATCTAAGACCTGGAGCGTGAAAATGAAGTGTTAACGTTAAACTAGTTAGTGACTTGTGGAGGCTAACAGTGTTGCTAAATAGTTACTGTGGATCTAAGGTTAAGAGTTATTTTCAAGTACTTGAGTCGAGATTGAATTAGTTAATTGCTTGATTTTCTTTCGCTACGATGTTCAATGGTTTCCATACCTTGCCGTTCTGATAAGGTGTAAAGTTGGTGCCGTCGCTGCTGTAGGTGATAGTGAAGGTCTTAACCCATTGATCGTAGTCTTGTCGTCCCTGGATCTTTATTGCTGTCACCTCGGTTTTGGCTCTAAGATCTACTTGTAGCCACTGATGAACGTCATTGGTGCGGGCTGACCATGCGCCAGTCTTACCCCCTCCAGCCTTGAAGTTGAGTCTGGCATTGGAGGCGCCGTGTCCAGCGTTGTAGTTGGTTGAAGCTGTGATCTGGCCATCGGCTATTTTTCCGCTCTCCATCCCGAGAGGGTCTGAACATGCTATGTGCAGAGAAGAAATGATTTCAAGGGACTATAGTGCAAGTTTAAAATAGAGATGAGTGTGTTAAGGATAGAATTTAATAGAAAAGGTAGCGCTGCTTGCTTTTTGTGTGAGAAATGTCTTACCGCATTAGAAAGAGAGGTGATTTTGGACTGTAATTTACCTGCCATATGTCTATGGCCTATTTTCTAAAATACGATGTACGGAAATGTAAGGTAAACAGAGCCTTTGTAACAATGTTGTTTAGACGACGTATTGCCGGATGCCAAAACGTTGTTTGTTAAATTAAATTTAGACTGGTAAGTAATTCTATTTTGATTCTTATTACCTGTTTGTTAGAGTATGATAACGCCGTTTTCTATCACATTGATCGAATGATTATAAAACAGCTTATCTGGGTCTTTGATTCAGTGTCCAGTAGAAGAAAGAGTAAAGCGTAGTTGAATTGAGGGTGCAACGAGATAGTTTAGCGCTCTTGTGCAATAAAGTGGGGACCTGTTTCTTTATCAACAAGAAAATGAAAAAGAACATGTAATTACCTGACGGACATCCCAAGAGTTCCATCCTCATAGAAATATGGCCATGCCACGTCTTAGGATGCACCCGAATGTAGCGTGCATTTATGGAAGTGTGCAAAACGTTCAAAACCACGGTGTTGCGGTCCGTGTTCCCATCTAAGACCTGGAGCGTGAAAATGAAGTGTTAACGTTAAACTAGTTAGTGACTTGTGGAGGCTAACAGTGTTGCTAAATAGTTACTGTGGATCTAAGGTTAAGAGTTATTTTCAAGTACTTGAGTCGAGATTGAATTAGTTAATTGCTTGATTTTCTTTCGCTACGATGTTCAATGGTTTCCATACCTTGCCGTTCTGATAAGGTGTAAAGTTGGTGCCGTCGCTGCTGTAGGTGATAGTGAAGGTCTTAACCCATTGATCGTAGTCTTGTCGTCCCTGGATCTTTATTGCTGTCACCTCGGTTTTGGCTCTAAGATCTACTTGTAGCCACTGATGAACGTCATTGGTGCGGGCTGACCATGCGCCAGTCTTACCCCCTCCAGCCTTGAAGTTGAGTCTGGCATTGGAGGCGCCGTGTCCAGCGTTGTAGTTGGTTGAAGCTGTGATCTGGCCATCGGCTATTTTTCCGCTCTCCATCCCGAGAGGGTCTGAACATGCTATGTGCAGAGAAGAAATGATTTCAAGGGACTATAGTGCAAGTTTAAAATAGAGATGAGTGTGTTAAGGATAGAATTTAATAGAAAAGGTAGCGCTGCTTGCTTTTTGTGTGAGAAATGTCTTACCGCATTAGAAAGAGAGGTGATTTTGGACTGTAATTTACCTGCCATATGTCTATGGCCTATTTTCTAAAATACGATGTACGGAAATGTAAGGTAAACAGAGCCTTTGTAACAATGTTGTTTAGACGACGTATTGCCGGATGCCAAAACGTTGTTTGTTAAATTAAATTTAGACTGGTAAGTAATTCTATTTTGATTCTTATTACCTGTTTGTTAGAGTATGATAACGCCGTTTTCTATCACATTGATCGAATGATTATAAAACAGCTTATCTGGGTCTTTGATTCAGTGTCCAGTAGAAGAAAGAGTAAAGCGTAGTTGAATTGAGGGTGCAACGAGATAGTTTAGCGCTCTTGTGCAATAAAGTGGGAACCTGTTTCTTTATCAACAAGAAAATGAAAAAGAACATGTAATTACCTGACGGACATCCCAAGAGTTCCATCCTCATAGAAATATGGCCATGCCACGTCTTAGGATGCACCCGAATGTAGCGTGCATTTATGGAAGTGTGCAAAACGTTCAAAACCACGGTGTTGCGGTCCGTGTTCCCATCTAAGACCTGGAGCGTGAAAATGAAGTGTTAACGTTAAACTAGTTAGTGACTTGTGGAGGCTAACAGTGTTGCTAAATAGTTACTGTGGATCTAAGGTTAAGAGTTATTTTCAAGTACTTGAGTCGAGATTGAATTAGTTAATTGCTTGATTTTCTTTCGCTACGATGTTCAATGGTTTCCATACCTTGCCGTTCTGATAAGGTGTAAAGTTGGTGCCGTCGCTGCTGTAGGTGATAGTGAAGGTCTTAACCCATTGATCGTAGTCTTGTCGTCCCTGGATCTTTATTGCTGTCACCTCGGTTTTGGCTCTAAGATCTACTTGTAGCCACTGATGAACGTCATTGGTGCGGGCTGACCATGCGCCAGTCTTACCCCCTCCAGCCTTGAAGTTGAGTCTGGCATTGGAGGCGCCGTGTCCAGCGTTGTAGTTGGTTGAAGCTGTGATCTGGCCATCGGCTATTTTTCCGCTCTCCATCCCGAGAGGGTCTGAACATGCTATGTGCAGAGAAGAAATGATTTCAAGGGACTATAGTGCAAGTTTAAAATAGAGATGAGTGTGTTAAGGATAGAATTTAATAGAAAAGGTAGCGCTGCTTGCTTTTTGTGTGAGAAATGTCTTACCGCATTAGAAAGAGAGGTGATTTTGGACTGTAATTTACCTGCCATATGTCTATGGCCTATTTTCTAAAATACGATGTACGGAAATGTAAGGTAAACAGAGCCTTTGTAACAATGTTGTTTAGACAACGTATTGCCGGATGCCAAAACGTTGTTTGTTAAATTAAATTTAGACTGGTAAGTAATTCTATTTTGATTCTTATTACCTGTTTGTTAGAGTATGATAACGCCGTTTTCTATCACATTGATCGAATGATTATAAAACAGCTTATCTGGGTCTTTGATTCAGTGTCCAGTAGAAGAAAGAGTAAAGCGTAGTTGAATTGAGGGTGCAACGAGATAGTTTAGCGCTCTTGTGCAATAAAGTGGGGACCTGTTTCTTTATCAACAAGAAAATGAAAAAGAACATGTAATTACCTGACGGACATCCCAAGAGTTCCATCCTCATAGAAATATGGCCATGCCACGTCTTAGGATGCACCCGAATGTAGCGTGCATTTATGGAAGTGTGCAAAACGTTCAAAACCACGGTGTTGCGGTCCGTGTTCCCATCTAAGACCTGGAGCGTGAAAATGAAGTGTTAACGTTAAACTAGTTAGTGACTTGTGGAGGCTAACAGTGTTGCTAAATAGTTACTGTGGATCTAAGGTTAAGAGTTATTTTCAAGTACTTGAGTCGAGATTGAATTAGTTAATTGCTTGATTTTCTTTCGCTACGATGTTCAATGGTTTCCATACCTTGCCGTTCTGATAAGGTGTAAAGTTGGTGCCGTCGCTGCTGTAGGTGATAGTGAAGGTCTTAACCCATTGATCGTAGTCTTGTCGTCCCTTGATCTTTATTGCTGACACCTCGGTTTTGGCTCTAAGATCTACTTGTAGCCACTGATGAACGTCATTGGTGCGGGCTGACCATGCGCCAGTCTTACCCCCTCCAGCCTTGAAGTTGAGTCTGGCATTGGAGGCGCCGTGTCCAGCGTTGTAGTTGGTTGAAGCTGTGATCTGGCCATCGGCTATTTTTCCGCTCTCCATCCCGAGAGGGTCTGAACATGCTATGTGCAGAGAAGAAATGATTTCAAGGGACTATAGTGCAAGTTTAAAATAGAGATGAGTGTGTTAAGGATAGAATTTAATAGAAAAGGTAGCGCTGCTTGCTTTTTGTGTGAGAAATGTCTTACCGCATTAGAAAGAGAGGTGATTTTGGACTGTAATTTACCTGCCATATGTCTATGGCCTATTTTCTAAAATACGATGTACGGAAATGTAAGGTAAACAGAGCCTTTGTAACAATGTTGTTTAGACGACGTATTGCCGGATGCCAAAACGTTGTTTGTTAAATTAAATTTAGACTGGTAAGTAATTCTATTTTGATTCTTATTACCTGTTTGTTAGAGTATGATAACGCCGTTTTCTATCACATTGATCGAATGATTATAAAACAGCTTATCTGGGTCTTTGATTCAGTGTCCAGTAGAAGAAAGAGTAAAGCGTAGTTGAATTGAGGGTGCAACGAGATAGTTTAGCGCTCTTGTGCAATAAAGTGGGGACCTGTTTCTTTATCAACAAGAAAATGAAAAAGAACATGTAATTACCTGACGGACATCCCAAGAGTTCCATCCTCATAGAAATATGGCCATGCCACGTCTTAGGATGCACCCGAATGTAGCGTGCATTTATGGAAGTGTGCAAAACGTTCAAAACCACGGTGTTGCGGTCCGTGTTCCCATCTAAGACCTGGAGCGTGAAAATGAAGTGTTAACGTTAAACTAGTTAGTGACTTGTGGAGGCTAACAGTGTTGCTAAATAGTTACTGTGGATCTAAGGTTAAGAGTTATTTTCAAGTACTTGAGTCGAGATTGAATTAGTTAATTGCTTGATTTTCTTTCGCTACGATGTTCAATGGTTTCCATACCTTGCCGTTCTGATAAGGTGTAAAGTTGGTGCCGTCGCTGCTGTAGGTGATAGTGAAGGTCTTAACCCATTGATCGTAGTCTTGTCGTCCCTGGATCTTTATTGCTGTCACCTCGGTTTTGGCTCTAAGATCTACTTGTAGCCACTGATGAACGTCATTGGTGCGGGCTGACCATGCGCCAGTCTTACCCCCTCCAGCCTTGAAATTGAGTCTGGCATTGGAGGCGCCGTGTCCAGCGTTGTAGTTGGTTGAAGCTGTGATCTGGCCATCGGCTATTTTTCCGCTCTCCATCCCGAGAGGGTCTGAACATGCTATGTGCAGAGAAGAAATGATTTCAAGGGACTATAGTGCAAGTTTAAAATAGAGATGAGTGTGTTAAGGATATAATTTAATAGAAAAGGTAGCGCTGCTTGCTTTTTGTGTGAGAAATGTCTTACCGCATTAGAAAGAGAGGTGATTTTGGACTGTAATTTACCTGCCATATGTCTATGGCCTATTTTCTAAAATACGATGTACGGAAATGTAAGGTAAACAGAGCCTTTGTAACAATGTTGTTTAGACCACGTTTTGCCGGTTGGCAAAACGTTGTTTGTTAAATTGCATTTAGGCTGGTAAGTAATTCTGTTTTGATTTTTATTACCTGTTTGTTAGAGTATGATAACGCCGTTTTCTATCAAATTAATAGCATGAGTATAAAAGAGCTTATTTGGGTCTCTGATTGTCTAATAGCAGAAAGAGGGACCCGTAATTGAATTGAGTATGAGAGGAGATGGTTTAGCGATGTTGTGGAATTAGGTAGGAACCTGTTATTTTATCGACAAGAAAATTAAAGAAACATGTAATTACCTGACGGACATCCCAAGAGTTCCATCCTCATAGAAATATGGCCATGCCACGTCTTAGGATGCACCCGAATGTAGCGTGCATTTATGGAAGTGTGCAAAACGTGCAACACCACGGTGTTGCGGTCCGTGTTCCCATGTAAGACCTGGCGCGTGAAAGTATAGTGTTAAGGTTAAACTAGTAAGTGAGCTGTTGAGGCTAAGAGTGTTGTTAGATATTTAATGTGGGTCTGAGGTTTAGAGTCATTTCCAAGTACTTGAGTCTATATTAAACAAGAACGCTCTTAGTAGCGGTGAGTTTCGCTTGCTTGGAGATGAGTTTTTATGTTAAAGGGCCCGGTGCTGTTATACTACTTTTTCGTTTGGAATACAAAACGAGTGTTGTATGTCATAATATATATACTCAAAAAGTAAAAATTACAAGGAGAGACAGGCTGCACATCTTGGCCTCAAACCGGTGTAAACCTTTTGAAAACCCTCTACATATTGATGTTGCTGCATTGAGGAGTACTCTTTTAGGGTTTTTACATTTGAAAAATTGAACGATGATTTTTATCGGTATCAGGGGCCATGACTCTGTCAGTATAAATATACATAGCTTCTTTGTACCGGACATAGATACGGCTCGGTACAGTATATGTTCAGCACAGGAAAAAAGTGTAAGTTGAACAGAACCTTATACAACACACAGTTAATTTAGTTCGCGCTGCTGAATTTGTTGTCCGTTTTATAAGATATCAATATCCCATGAAAGTAATGACATTTTCTATAGCTGCTTAGTATCTACTTTTAATATCTCCGTGCAGTCTCAGAGTACAATGTTAAGAGTTGTACACAGCATGCATTTTAGATAGATAGATAGACAGACAGACAGACAGACAGACAGACAGACAGACAGACAGATAGATAGATAGATAGATAGATAGATAGATAGATAGATAGATAGATAGGAAGGTAAGTAGATGGGTAGGTAAGAACCTTAGTTTATGGCACGACAAAAAGATTAGCATTGCTGGTGGGGTCGTGCATACAACAATTACAAGAAAAATAAGGAGTACTGAAAGCAAATGTACACTTAAAAATTAAAAACTGTTAAAAGTTGTTTCTTATATTACAGTATCACCAGGATAAAGCGTTTCATTTTCCCGGAAAATTTCACTTTCTTGTCAAAACAATCACTGACTCAGACAGACTCGGATTAGTTTACTTGAATTTAGCGTTCAGTACAGCGAACGGGGTTATGTTCTGTGAAATTTATCTACTGTCTGCGGCCCACATCATCACTGATCCACGATTTATTTATTTATTTTATTTTCAAGTTCTTTTTAACCGATCCTTGATCCCTGATTTCTCGATCCTCAATCCTGATTTTCCAGTAAACCTTCAAGTTTTGCTCATTAAGGTTATTCTTTTTTTTTCGACCACTGAAGTGATCAAATGTTCCAAAATAATCAACGCTTTCAAGCCATAGAATTCTTGGACCAACCCGTTCCGGAAAAGCTCGATATGGGATTTCTATTAACTATGGACATGAAGTGCTGCAAGTAGAGTGTGCGGTTAGTCAAGTTCAAAGCTACCCGTATAAACACATCCGTGACACGTTAGGGTGGATTTCCACTGATGTGTTTTTGGCTCCGCACGTTAACGTACGTAAATTTTAATCACGTAAATCAAATAGAGGTAAGACATAAAGTTATGAGATTAAACGTCAAATTAAGCGAGTTTCTACTTTTACGCTTACGTAATTGTACGTGCAGCCTTTCATACATTGCCTTTATTTTATTTGCGAACGCAAATTTTACGCACTTGCGCACGTAAAAATTACGTGACAGTGGATACTTCATATCTCAAGTATTTATGAAGTGCAACACGACTTCACATCGTAACAACTGCGAAAATCTATCAATTAAATACATAAAACTAAGTGAATCTATTTAACCGTACATTTCCTGTAATTGCGACAATATTCTGAGAAACGTAACCCCTTAAAAAGCCACAAAATCCTGAGGATTTCCCCGCTATAATATTTTCTCATCCTGCTTGGGGATGTGCCTGCATGTCGTGCATAATTACACGAAAATCAAGGGCCTCCATTCGAGGAAAATTACGTCATTGCCAAAATTACATGGGACATTTCAGTCATCGCCAAAATAAACTGCATTCTCATCACGAGACTCATTTCCATACAATGAAAGTCGTCACAATTCTTATCCCCAGTTTCCACGGTCTTCGCTAAGAACGCGGGGCCTACAAACTGGGTCCCACCGACGAAAAAAAAAACGACTGCATTTTAAGAGTCTCGCTTTGTCAAGCAAGCGAGACTAATTAGTTAATTGCTTGATCTTCTTTCGCTACGATGTTCAATGGTTTCCATACCTTGCCGTTCTGATAGGGTGTAAAGTTGGTGCCGTCGTTGCTGTAGGTGATAGTAAAGGTCGTAACCCATTGATCGTAGTCTTGTCGTCCCTGGATCTTTATTGCTGTCACCTCGGTTTTGGCTCTAAGATCTACTTGTAGCCACTGATGAACGTCATTGGTGCGGGCTGACCATGCGCCAGTCTTACCTCCTCCAGCCTTGAAGTTGAGTCTGGCATTAGATTCGCCGTGTCCAGCGTTGTAGTTGGTTGAAGCTGTGATCTGGCCATCGGCTATTTTTCCGCTTTCCATCCCGAGAGGGTCTGAACATGCTATGCGCAGAGAAGAAATGATTTCAAGGGACTATAGTGCAAGTTTAAAATAGAGATGAGTGTGTTAAGCATATGATTTAATAGAAAAGGTAGGGCTTCTTGCTTTTTGTGCGAGAAATGTCTTACCGCATTAGAAAGAGAGGTTTATTTTTTACTGTAATTTACCTGCCTAGCTGCATATGTGTATGGCCTATTTTCTAAAATACAATGTACGGAAATGTAAGGTAAACAGAGGCTTTGTATGCCGGTTGCCAAAACGTTGTTTGTTAAATTGCGTTTAGGCTGGTAAGTAATTCTCTTTTGATTTTTATTACCTGTTTGTTAGAGTAAGATAACGCCGTTTTCTATCAAAGTGATACCATGAGTATAAAACAGTTTATTTGGGTCTCTGATTGTCTAATAGCAGAAAGAGTGAACCGTAATTAAATTGAGTATGAGAGGAGATGGTTTAACGATGTGGTGGAATTAAGTGGGAACCTCTTACTTTATTAACAAGAAAATGAAAAAGAACATGTAATTACCTGACGGACATCCCAAGAGTTCCATCCTCATAGAAATATGGCCATGCCACGTCTTAGGATGCACCCGAATGTAGCGTGCATTTATGGAAGTGTGCAAAACGTTCAAAACCACGGTGTTGCGGTCCGTGTTCCCATCTAAGACCTGGCGCGTGAAAATATAGTGTTAAGGTTAAACTAGTAAGTGAGCTGTTGAGGCTAACAGTGTTAGTGGATATTTAATGTGGGACTGAGATTTAGAGTCATTTTCAAGTACTTGATTCGAGAGTGAATTAGTTAATTGCTTGATTTTCTTTTGCTACGATGTTCAATGGTTTCGATACCTTGCCGTTCTGATAAGGTGTAAAGTTGGTGCCGTCGCTGCTGTAGGAGATAGTGAAGGTTGTAACCCATTGATCGTAGTCTTGTCGTCCCTGGATCTTTATTGCTGTCACCTCGGTTTTGGCTCTAAGATCTACTTGTAGCCACTGATGAACGTCATTGGTGCGGGCTGACCATGCGCCAGTCTTACCCCCTCCAGCCTTAAAATTGAGTCTGGCATTGGAGGCGCCGTGTCCAGCGTTGTAGTTGGTTGAAGCTGTGATCTGGCCATCGGCTATTTTTCCGCTCTCCATCCCGAGAGGGTCTGAACATGCTATGCGCAGAGAACAAATGATTTCAAAGGACTATAGTGCAAGTTTGAAATAGAGATAAGTGTATTAAGGATATGATTTAATAGAAAAGGTAGCGCTTCTTGCTTTTTTTGCGAGAAATGTCTTACGGCATTCGAAAGAGAGGTTTTTTTTGGAATGTAATTTACCTGCCATCTGTCTATGGCCTATTTTCTAAAATACGATGTACGGAAATGTAAGGTAAACTGAGCCTTTGAAACAATGTTGTTTAGACCCCGTATTGCCGGTTGGCAAAACGTTGTTTGTTAAATTGCGTTTAGGCTGGGAAGTAATTCTCTTTTGATTTTTATTACCTGTTTGTTAGATTATGATAACGCCGTTTCCTATCAAAGTGATACCATGAGTAGAAAAACAGTTTATTTGGGTCTCTGAGTGTCTAATAGCAGAAAGAGTGAACCGTAATTGGATTGAGTAGGAGAGGAGATGGATTAGCGATGTTGTGGAATTAGGTAGGAACCTGTTATTTTATCAACAATAAAATTAAAGGAACATGTAATTACCTGACGGACATCCCAAGAGTTCCATCCTCATAGAAATATGGCCATGCCACGTCTTAGGATGCACCCGAATGTAGCGTGCATTTATGGAAGCGTGCAAAACGTTCAAAACCACGGTGTTGCGGTCCGTGTTCCCACGTAAGACCTGGCGCGTGAAAATATAGTGTTAAGGTTAAACTAGTAAGTGAGCTGTTGAGGCTAACAGTGTTGGTGGATATTTAATGTGAGACTGAGGTTAAGAGTCATTTTCAAGTACTTGAGTCGAGATTAAATTAGTTAATTGGTTGATTTTCTTTCGCTACGATGTTCAATGGTTTCCATACCTTGCCGTTCTGATAAGGTTTAAAGTTGGTGCCGTCGTTGCTGTAGGAGATAGTAAAGGTCGTAACCCATTGATCGTAGTCTTGTCGTCCCTGGATCTTTATTGCTGTCACCTCGGTTTTGGCTCTAAGATCTACTTGTAGCCACTGATGAACGTCATTGGTGCGGGCTGACCATGCGCCAGTCTTACCTCCTCCAGCCTTGAAGTTGAGTCTGGCATTGGAGGCGCCGTGTGCAGCGTTGTAGTTGGTTGAAGCTGTGATCTGGCCATCGGCTATTTTTCCACTCTCCATCCCGAGAGGGTCTGAACATGCTATGTGCAGAGAAGAAATGATTTCAAGGGACTATAGTGCAAGTTTAAAAAGAGTGAACCGTAATTAAATTGAGTATGAGAGGAGATTGTTTAACGATGTGGTGGAATTAAGTGGGAACCTCTTACTTTATTAACAAGAAAATGAAAAAGAACATGTAATTACCTGACGGACATCCCAAGAGTTCCATCCTCATAGAAATATGGCCATGCCACGTCTTAGGATGCACTCGAATGTAGCGTGCATTTATGGAAGTGTGCAAAACGTTCAACACCACGGTGTTGCGGTCCGTGTTCCCATGTAAGACCTGGCGCGTGAAAATATAGTGTTAAGGTTAAACTAGTAAGTGAGCTGTTGAGGCTAACAGTGTTGGTGGATATTTAATGTGGGACTGAGATTTAGAGTCATTTTCAAGTACTTGATTCGAGAGTGAATTAGTTAATTGCTTGATTTTCTTTTGCTACGATGTTCAATGGTTTCGATACCTTGCCGTTCTGATAAGGTGTAAAGTTGGTGCCGTCGCTGCTGTAGGAGATAGTGAAGGTTGTAACCCATTGATCGTAGTCTTGTCGTCCCTGGATCTTTATTGCTGTCACCTCGGTTTTGGCTCTAAGATCTACTTGTAGCCACTGATGAACGTCATTGGTGCGGGCTGACCATGCGCCAGTCTTACCCCCTCCAGCCTTAAAATTGAGTCTGGCATTGGAGGCGCCGTGTCCAGCGTTGTAGTTGGTTGAAGCTGTGATCTGGCCATCGGCTATTTTTCCGCCTCCCATCCCGAGAGGGTCTGAACATGCTATGTGCAGAGAACAAATGATTTCAAGGGACTATAGTGCAAGTTTAAAATAGAGATGAGTGTGTTAAGGATATGATTTAATAACAAGAAAATGAAAAAGAACATGTAATTACCTGACGGACATCCGAAGAGTTCCATCCTCATAGAAATATGGCCATGCCACGTCTTAGGATGCACCCGAATGTAGCGTGCATTTATGGAAGTGTGTAAAACGTTCAAAACCACGGTGTTGCGGTCCGTGTTCCCATTGAAGACCTGGAGCGTGAAAATATAGTGTTTAGGTTTAATAAACTAGTAAGTGGCCTTTTGAGGCTAACTGTGTTGGTAAATATTTAATGTGGGTCTTAGGTTTAGAGTTATTTTCAAGTACTTGAGTGGAGATTGAATTAGTTTATTCCTTTAATTTTTTTTTCGCTACGATGTTCAATAGTTTCCATACCTTGCCGTTCTGATAAGGTTTAAAGTTGGTGCCGTCGTTGCTGTAGGTGATAGTGAAGGTCTTAACCCATTGATCGTAGTCTTGTCGTCCCTGGATCTTTATTGCTGTCACCTCGGTTTTGGCTCTAAGATCTACTTGTAGCCACTGATGAACGTCATTGGTGAGGGCTGACCATGCGCCAGTCTTACCTCCTCCAGCCTTGAAATTGAGTCTGCCATTGGAGGCGCCGTGTCCAGCGTTGTACTCGGTTGACGCTGTAATTTGGGCATCTGTAATGTTTTTGTTTTCCAGCCCGAGAGGTTCTGAACATGCTATGCACAGTGAATGGACCATTAAATTGGTTTAGTGCAAGTTTAAGTTTTTTTTGTTTTTAGAAGGTAAGAGTGTGTCACGGAATTGTACTAGTGAAAGGCCTTTGTTGTGATCAGTGTTTGCTATGTAATGTTATGGGCCGCGCGTAGTGTTTTGTTTGGTTGACACTGTGATCTAGTCTGAGAGGGTCTTAAGATAGCTTAACTGTTTACATTTGTTAGTAATGGGGAAAGAAGGTAAGGTCATGATTGTAAAGAATGTTTCATAGATATTATTCTATTTAATTTAGGAAATTTGAAACGGTTAGTCGAAAGTCTGGTCTGTAATTTCCTAATTTTCAGAGTTATTCCAGGGTAGTCTCACTCAATGTTCGTTTGGGGTGGGTGGAAGTTGTTTTATTGTGGCGAGTGAATTTTTCAAAGCTCGAGGAGAAAAAACAAACAAATATTTGCCGAAAATATCCTGAACGATCCGGCTAAAAAAAATTGCAGTTTTCTTGATACTTTTTACAACTTATGTGATTGAAGCGTACTGGTATAACTCGACGTTATGGTCTCCGGGAGTTAAATGAGCTAGTCTGTATATGATACGCACTGTAGAAGCTAAAGACAACCCAGTTGTTTAAGAATATTGTACCTGAACCAAAACCAATTTTGTAGCTCGGCAAAAACAATTTTTATTCGAAGGGAAGGGAAATTTGCTGTATTCAATGTCTTCTGAAAGCGGTGAATGTACGAAGATTCCAGATTACATTCTTTTTAAGTGGAACACCAGAGCAACAATAGTTTATTAAGCTATAATTGCAACATTTAGTCTCTTTGAAAGCTTGGTAGGTCTCATCGACCAATGATAACCACATTATTGTTGCTTATTCTTGTCGAAATATTTGCTATTTTTGTGCGAATTTTATTTAACTGTCTACGTCGTTCAGTTCAGACATTATTTCGTTGTTGTTAAGCTTACTTTCATTGGCTTTTTGGTTAATTTTAACCATTTCTTATGCCATCGCTTATTCCTCTTTTTTTGCTACGATAAACCTTTGTGAAGTACCCTGTGGTGACTTTTTTTTGCGTGACTTCCGGCTTTCGTCAAGTTTGCTCGTGACGTCGGCCTTCGGAGATTTGTTGGCCTGCGGACGACACCGAAGGATCCCGCCGCACGGGAGAAAAAAATACGTCATTGAAATACCACTTACAACATTGTCAGAACAACAGCATATATAGCCAAACTTTATCAAACAGTTGTTGTGGTGGTTGTTGTTGTTTTTTTTGCATTTCCAATGTTTATTTGTATTTGGGCAAGCTCTCGTAAGAACTTCTCGTAAGCGGCCAGCTCCAGTAACTGACACCTTTTTTTCGCGTCCCGAAGGGTTTGTCTGTCATTCGTAAACAACTACTAACTACTAAACAACTAAAACCATGTAACTACTTCACCGACCAATCAGCGCTTCTGACCGGATTCCGGACAGATTTTACGTCATCAGTATGGAATTTCTGTCGCCGTGATAGACCATTTCCTACCTTGATATCATTTGACTACCGTGATGGAACATTTTCTTCCTTGATATCATTTTACTACCGTTTCGAACCGTGATGTGACATTTTCTACCTTGATATCATTTGACTACCGTGATGGAAAATTTTCTACGTTGATATCATTTTACTTCCGTGATGGACCATTTTCTACCTTAATATCATTTGACTACTGTGATGGAACATTTTCTTCTTTGATATCATTTTATTACCAAGATGTGGCAATTTCTACCTTGATATCAATTTTATTAGTACCGTGTTGTGACATCTCATTTTATCTAGTTGCGGTGATGTAACATTTTCCAAGTTAAAGTAAATTTATTTATATATTGACATTTTTTTCTTAATACTTTTCACAGTATTTTTCAAAAAAAAAAAAAAAATCCAGTGAGCAGTACGAAGCAACGTGAGTGTCTATGATTTAATCTGGAAATGTGCAATGTTTAATCTTGGGGCTCATGCATTTAACGCCTTTCCCGTTTATCACGTACTTCGTATTTCTCATGTCCGGATTGAAAAAGATATTTTCCATCATGGCAGTAAAATAATATCAAGGTAGAAAAGGTCACATTACGGCAGTAAAATTATATCAAGGCAGAAAATGTCACATTACGGTAGTAAAATGATATCCAGGAAGAAAATGTTCCACCATGGTAGTCATGATATCAAGGTAGAAAATGTTCCATCACGGTAGTAAAATGTCACATCACGGTATTAAAATGATGTCAAGGAAGAAAATGTTCCACCACGGTAGTAAAATGATATCAAGGTGAAAAATAACAATGGTAAGTGGATTATATCACAGGAGCATTTCATAGGAGATGTTACACCAAATGAAACATCACGGTGCCGCGCCGCTTGTTTCAGAATTATTTGTTATAATTTGCATCATCAGTATGGAATTTCTGTCGCTGAGTCGCAGACGTTCCTCCGCGCGAAACGTCCCTAGCGGCGAAGAGCGAGGAGAAACGGATGTTTTCGCAGGCTAGATCAAGCGAGGTTCGTCTGCTTCTCCTGCCATAATTTTGATTTATTTGTGTACCCGTGAAAACTCCTATCATTTTTAAGTCACTTAAGGTGACTCGACCCAGTTTTTTTGGGGGGGTACCATCCTACTTTGAAGCTCTCTGGTATCCCCACCTTGGCGTGGTCATTGCACGCGTGCTGGACAAGAATGCTGTATAATGACAGACTAGAAACAATAGACAACTCCCAAAGCACAAACTCAGCCAAAACGCTAAAAATTTTCAATGTTTACTCAAGTTTGGGCTTATAGAAGGTAATGTCACAGTTTTTCAATGACCATGAAATTCAGAGTCCGTGTAGTTAGTTAATCAATTGAGGCCCTGAAAAAATTTGAAGGAAAAAAAAAAACTACGAATTTTTAAGAAAATGCTTTTTTCGTGAGATTACCTCTTAAACGCTGACAAACGTCAACAAATAGCGAAAACTATAATTTCTATATGTTTGCTTTGCTCGAAATCGCGCGCATTTACAAGGCCCTAAAGCGTTTTGCTGACTTTCAAGGACCCATCTGTTATAAGGATGCCCAAAATACAGAGATGAATCTCATAGTTTATTAAATATAATCCGTGTAAAGTTTGCTTATCATTTTAGCATAAATTATGACCTAAATTTGGAAACCGCTGAATTTCTCGAATTGGGTCTTTGCGATTTTGGTGAAACTCTGTTCAGCGCAAGGTACTAATGCGCACTATGTGTAGCTGAGAGATTTTCACGAAAAAATGCTTGCAACAGCAGATTTTCAACTCAGACCTTAAAGGGGCGTGGCGTTATAACCACGTGACATTTACTCCGATCGCCAAAAATTTTATGTTATATTGTAGATTGATCTATATGTTATCCATTCTATCTGTTATACTTACGATAAAAGTAAAGGTGGGGATACCAGAGAGCTTCAAAGTAGGATGGTACCCCCTAAAAAAACTGGGTCGAGTCACCTTAACGGAGTCAGTAAACAAAACACCTTCAGGAATGTTGAGCGAGAAAATCGGCATCGTGAAAACACAACCGGTGTCCGCTTACGAGAGCGTTTTCGTTAAAGTTGAAACTAGTTATTGCAATGAAAGTAGATTTTTGATGTTCTCTAACTGCAGTTGTTGAAAGTTTATTGTTTTCAAATAGCTCCGCTTTTAGGCTTGGCCAGATCTATATATTATGTGGAACCTCGATAGTGACCAAAACTATGACGAGGTCCTCGAGAGTCTCCTCTGATCTGACGGGTCACACAGGTGAGTCGGTTCAAACCCCGGGAAAGCCAAAATAATTCTTTCTTCCACGAAAAAGTTGAAGAATAAATCAAAGAAATCGAAGTAATCTCGAGATATCTCGAACTAATTCGGCTCTTACTTCGTCAAATACCCGAAAAAAACCGAAAATCTACAGACTTTGCGTGCCCAATCTTGTCAAAAAATGGCAACTTTGATACATTCTTGAGCGTCGCGAATCCTTTACTTCGCGCTCCGCCGAAGTAATTATCGAGTGAAAGGCTACATGTCCTAAGCCGCCTTTACGCGAAAGAAGTTGAAGCTTGACAAACAAGCAAATTTAACTCAAATGTCGTAATCTTCATCAAGATTTGCATAAAACCGCGACAAGCTTAATTCACAGAATGAATTGCCGAGCGGCACCGTTCATCTGTGAAAATCTCGGAACGTGGCGAGCAAAGGCTACATACACTGTACATGCAGGATAAATCTTCGAAAATGAAAACATCGACTTACACTTATTGAAATCTTGGCGAACCCCGACGATTCAAACAGTTACAGAACACCGCACCGCAAGCACTGATCGACGGTGCGAATATCTGAACGGCTACGTGACTGTACAACATCGTGCCTTCGGAAAACCTAGCTTCTTAGATCCTCGATCCTCGCATCTCGAAACTCAAAGCGTTCGAGCTTCGAGACGCGAGGATCGAGTCTCGAGTTTCGAGCATCGAGTGTCAACTTACTTTTGAGCGGTACTGTAGTAAACTTAAAGAACGCCACTAACTTACTTTTCTTTCTCCAAAAAGCTATACATTCACTTTTAAGGACTACGGGGAAAGTACCTCGCTGTTTGCGCATTAACTGCATGGCGTGCAGACGCATTTTCCACAAAAGCTAGCACTGGTGTATTAATCATTTGTAAAATTTGGTCTGTATGAACAACCGATCAGTATAGTAATGGAACGACGATAGCTTTAACTATAATTTTAGCATAGTGCAATTGCTTTAAACAGGTCATATTGACTTTAGCTGTGAAATTCTGTAGTGGAAAAATTATGCACTGCAGAAGTGAACTACATTTTACTTACGTTTGGCGCGCAAAAAGGAGCAAAGAAATGGAAGGAAAAACAGCAGTCTTGTTAAACTCATTTTCACTGCCGGACCGTGTCTCCATTTAATTTTGTTTCTATTCCTTGAGAAGCGGAATTTATATACCCTAACAGGAAACATGTGAAATTTTGTACGTGCTGCCCTTTTCTTAACGGTATAATGTTAAAGAGGATTAGGTTGGTATAGATTGGAATCAATGATATCACTTACGCCAATTGGGTTTGGAAAGCACCTACCAAGCGTAGGCTTTTGTACATTATGCTTTTGCTTCCCTACTAAAATGTTCCACCTTAATGTTCCTTTTCTCCCACTAAAATGTCGGGTCTCCCCGAAAAAGTCACTAAAATGCTCGGATAATGCTCATTATACAAACGGTTTTTTAAATTAATTTCAAAGTTTACACTTACAAAAACGTGCAAGTGTTGCAAGTAACAACGACAACGTGTACAAGTTCATAAATACTGCCAAAAAAAACAGCTGTATTAGGTTTTTTGTGAATTTTGAATTTTAGTCTTCATTTTGTTTAAAAAAGGAGGAGCTTATGGGGCATCGGCTCCTGAAAAGGTTAGCTGGAAGTCACGAACATGTTTAAACTTACAAATTCTATTCTCATGTTATCGAAATCAACTTCATGTAGTATGAGGACGGCAACGCGAAAAGGTTAGCCGGAAGTCACGAACAGGTGTAAACTTACAAATCTATTCTCATGTTATCGAAAGTAACTACATGTAGTATGAGGACGACAACGCGCAAACATGTAAGGTTCAAGTAATAGTAGACACCCAAAAACCTACCAAACAAGCTTGCAACTAAATAGGCCTAAATAGGGGTAAATAATAAATACTGGTAATGTTACCTGGTGGAAGTCCGGCTGTTGTTGGAGATATAGTCGTTGGTGGTGAAAGATTCGTTGTTGGAGAGAGAGTCGTTGTAGGCGATGTCGTTGTTGGATTCGGCGTCACTGAAAGTAATGGAAAAGAATCAAAAACGCGGTAAACAAGCTGTGAAATAACTACTGCTGTAATATAATTGCTGAGTCATCTGGTTGCCCTTTCTGTCTTCGACTCGACGTTGAAAGTAAAAAAAAAGTGATACGGAAAAAAGTTCTAAACGGCGTATTACAAAACGTTGATGAGCGATTAGGGATACCTTTTAGGCCGAATTTATCAGTAAACAACAGAAACTTTGACTGATTAGATAGCTCGATCATGAGAATAGTTTGCTCGTTTAAGGCGTTGAATTTCTATTTTGGCAGTCGGGAAGGCTGCATAAGTGGTTAAGCAGTTCGTAAAGTTGAAATTGAATAAGTGTATCTATGTCAGTTTAAAAGTGCAATATGGCCGCCGTTTCATTGTTTTGGAACAACAAAATGGCTGCCGTGACGTCTTGTGAAAACGCTCTATATATTTTATATATTCTCTACATTGACTATTATTGTTAGACCTTGTTACCACACTGTGTGCAATATTATCATTATTCTAATTATTATTATTATTATTATTATTATTATTATTATTATTATTATTATTATTATTATTATTATTATTATTATTATTATTATTATTATTAAAACACAGGGGATTACATCACAAATCTTTGATCAATTTTCTTTGAATAAAATGAGTTAGAGAAAAGGCATGCAGTGTCCTTTCTAGTGTATAATGAGTCAGCCTAGTCAGTAAGAAAGGCGGAGTACGCCTTGATAAAGCTCTTTTCGAAAGAGAACTAACTAATACCTGGTGGGCAACCTAAGAGTTCCATTCTCATGGAAATATGCTCGTGCCACTTTCTAGGATGTACCCGAATGTAGCGTGCTTGAATGGGTGGGACAAAAACGTGCAACACTTCTGTGTCGTGGTCACTGTTTCCCTTTAAGACCTGCAGTTTTGAAAAGAGGATACAGTTATATTTTATAAGAGGTAACCTTAATATAGTCACTCAATCCTTTTTCATCATAAAACAGTACAAAATTTATCAGCTGAACTTACGATTACGATGCGTTCAATATTGACTACTACAAAGACTTAAATGAAATACCATCGACTTCTTTGGCAATCTCCCTGTAAGTAACCATCTAGCGTCATGTTACTCCTTTTCCCAAACACCATTATTTTTTCTCTCAAAACCTTGTACATTGGCCCCCGGCTCAGGAAAGCACCGTTGGAATCCCACGGCGGCAACGTTTGGAAATAAAAGCCGAATACTATTTACTTAATTCTTCAGAAAGAGACCATTTCAGACATGATGATCTTGCTTGATGCAGATGGTGTAGAGTTGCGCCATTTCCCAAGGTTCAAAAACCCTCACTTTCAAAACGAGGCTAATTGCAAACCCTTTCGTGTTTCATTTGCACGATAATAGAAAGTTATTTTCATATAAATGGCTTCACACTTAATCTCGCTTTGAACGGAGGTTTAGGGAACACTCGGAAATGGCCTATTCCATTTTTATTTGTTAAAGTATAAAATGATCTAGTGAAAACTGTTCTCTCTTAACTGTGACTGCCCATATAATATAGGTAATGTTTAAAACAAGAACAGCAGTGTTTGAAACAACACGTGTTGAGAGTGTTTAAAACGTTAATCACCGTTTAGTCAGGTTGATATGATATATGAACGGTTGACACTAATGTACCAATACCTTTCTTAATATCAACTGTACTGTACATATTGTGGAATTATATTATATCTTATTACATTTTTTGACGCATCGTGTGGCAGGGGTGGCCTTTTCGCGGTATTTCGTGGTTACCTCTATTACAGACAGCTCTAGGGCAAAAGTCAATTTCTATTCTCTACATACCACGTTTTGCTTGTAGGCTGTGAAGGCGATGCCGTCGTTACTGTAGGAGATAGTATAGCTCTTCACCCACTGACAGGTGTCGCGTTCTTGTCCCTGAGTCTTAATTCCTGTCACCTGTGTTTTTTCTCCAAGGTCCACTTGTAGCCACTGATTGTAGTTATCATATTTTGCAGACCATGCACCAGCGTTGCCTCCTTCAGCCTCGAGGTTCAGTCTCCCATAGTAAGAACGTGTTCTGTTGTTGTACTCGGACGACGCTGTTATCTGTGCATCGGGTATGTTTTTGTTCTCCATCCCGAGAGGGTTTGAGCAAACTGTGCATATGTGATAAAATTTATTTAGAGACTGCCTGTATTTCTGCTACACATCACCAGAGGTCATTCACATGCAGACTTTGCATGCTTGGTTCTCTCTCTTGTCATGCATTTGACCTTTTGTAACCCTGCGAAACTGGCCTGCGTGACAGGTGTCCAAAGGGGAGGGAAGAGAGGGAAAGAAGAGGAGATTTGAGAGAGAAAGAAAGGAAAGGCTCCCTTTACTTTTTCCCTTTTGCTTTTCTCCCCTTATCCCTTCCCTTTTTTGTGCCGTCCGCATTCTGTGCATTTCATTTTGCCTTTCCTTTTTACATGGTTTATACCAGAACCAAGAACGAGAGGGGTCGACGTAACATGCAAGAACAATATCTTTTATAATGTCCGTTGTTCCATAGAATCATCCACGGCAAGCTTATTTTAGAAGACAACTGTTCTCAATCGAGAGTTGAACCTAACATCGCTGTTGCTGTGCAATTTCTTCTTTGCTGCGCCAGTATCGATGAACAAGAAAGAAAAAGAAAAAAAAAAGGCCTCCTTTACTGATTCGATGATCAAACCTTTCAACCCCAGTCGTAACTTGTTCACCTACCCTTTTCCACCCTCCCCTACTTACTTTCAACCCTAGCGAGGTAGGTTATGACTTTCTTTTAGGATATGGCTGCACTTGCCTTATAGGTAGCCTTTAGCGTAACTATTTCAATGCTCCACTGGAGATTTCAATGCAAAACAATTTATATCCTTAGTTAACTATTAGTTGTAAAGACAATAATTATTACCTATTGGACAACCCAAGAGCTCAATCCGCATGGAAATATGGACATTCCACGTTTGAGGAAGTACACGAATATACCTTGCCTTGATGGATGGTGAAAACAGGCCTAAAACCACGGAGTTTTGATCTCTGTTTGCCCGAAAGACCTGCAGAAATGGAATAAAACTGGACTGTTTTAACGTAAAAAGCACATTGGTCATCATCCTTTTCAATATTGTTATCGACTGCATTATCAGCAAATGAGCTACACTTTTTGTTGACTTTTGAACCGATTGCTTTTCAAAGCTGACTCCGTGATAACAAAAAGACTTCTGTTTTCCACTCTTAAAGAGAAAACGGCTACCCTTAAATATTAATCAGTTTTTTTTTTGTTTTGGGCTGAGAGGGAATCACTGTTATATGGCTTCCGTGATTGCATGTTGGTTGTTTTAGGTCTGAAAAGTTAAATATTGAATTTGAATTTGCTTAAACCATACAAATACCTATTTCGTTTGCAGGTTTTACGGCACTTTTTACAGTGTTCTCTACATACCCTGTTTTGGCCATACGCTGTGAAGGTAATACCGTCATTACTGTAGGAAACAGTATAGCTTTTGACCCACTGATAACGGTCTTGTCTTCCTTGACTTTGTATCGCCTGCACTTCCATTTCTTGCCCAAGATCCACTTGTAGCCACTGATGAACGTCATTTGTTTTGGCAGACCATGCGCCAGTCTTACCTCCTCCAGCCTTGAAATTGAGTCTGCCATTGGACGGGCGGTGTGTGGCGTCGTACTCGCTTGAAGCTGTTATCTGGGCATCGGGTAAGTCTCTGTTCTCCATCCCCAGAGGATAGGAACATCCTGTGTAGAAAACAAATAACTGATTTATGGGGACATGCATGGATGAATATAACTCGACTAAAGTTGATCAAATTGCTCGAGCGCCTTAAGCTTATTCAATGTGTTAACCCCGTTACCGCGGCAGGATTAGCTCAGTCAGTAGAGCGCTTGACTGCCGAGCGGGAGGTCGCGTGTTCGATTCCCGGGGTCGGACCAATACTCAGGGTATTAAAATAACTGAGAAATGAAGGTACTTCCTTTGCCCTGCAGGCGGCTGGAAGTTCGCGTGGTTCGGATGACCACGTAAAATGGCGGTCCCGTCTCCATTAGGGGACGTAAAAGATAGTGTCCCCAATTAGCACTTTGGTGCTAAATACATTGACACTCGAATAAAGTGCATTTTTTTTAACGGGAATTCTTGAATTGGCGAGAGCAGTCGTATGTGGCTAATGTTTTTTCACTTTGGTATACGCTAGGTGTTCAGCGGGCACTATTCCCGAGTACGGTACGCGCTGAGAACTAATATGTACAAACCCTTTATAAGTACGTATGCCAGAATTCGAGCACGGTGGTGTGAGGTGGGCAAAGCCACGTTGTATGCACATGTGTTCTGTTAGTTTGAGGCAGTGCACTGCTTTGCATACTCATAACCTCCTGCTATGCCCAAGTTTCATAATGATGTCTGACTTGGCGAAATGGAGCAAATACGCACTACGTTCACAGTTACATATCGGGTACACATAGTGTTAAGACGGAATCCACCAGGACATTGAGTAATTTAAATTTTAAGTGGACAAAAACGTTGTACCAGAATAATTTAAACCATATTACATTCTTTCTTACATTTTTCAAGGGCTAAAGATGTAATAAATCATCTGTAGTAACACCAAAAAAAAATTTTTATGGGAGCTCGAGAAAATGAATGTCAACTTTCACAAAGTTACATCTTACACATGAAATTTTCAGAATTTTACCTCTGTAATCACAATTCTTGGGAAATTTGAAATTCATTTTCTCGGACTTCCATAAGAAATTTTCTTTGGTGTTACTACAGATGATTTATTACTTCTTTAGCCCTTGAAAAATGTAACAAAGGATGCCATATTTTTTAAATTATTCTGATGCAAAGTGTTTGTCCACTGAAAATTAAAATTACTCAATTTCCTGGTGGATTCCGTCTTAACACAACACCCTCATGTGCCCGTAGGCGTACCCAGCAATAGTACTCAGGCTCCAAGTGTTAACTTAGCCTAAATAAAGATATTTACCTGACAGAAAGCCAGGAATAAGGTCCAGATCCTTATCTAAAAACCGCATAAAAATGGGAGGTATACGTGCCACCCTACAGGACACGCAACATCTGCACCAACCTCACGGCCTGTATAAATCCTGTCTACTAAACAGACATCTCAAATAAAGGACTCCTCAAGAACTAGATATTTAGGCACTAGTAACAGTTCTTAGTAAACGTCCTCCGTAGTAATCGTCACTTACGCCGTTCGTCATAGTTCTGTAAACGTGGTTCCTTTTAAGCATTGTTTGCATTGCAAGAGCCCTTGCAAGTCGTTATAGTCCTTTAAATGCCGTTCGTTAGAGCCCTTTCAAACGCATTTTGTTAGTATCCTTATATACGCCTTCAGAAACTGTCCTTTCAAACGCCGTTCCTACATTTGCGGGAAAAAGGCCAGTTCGTAAAGTCCGGTATATGCCCGGAATTCACACCACAGAAGGGAAAAGGACAGAAAATATAGAAAAAGAGAGCTAGAAAAATAAATTCGCTTTCCTAGTTTTTATGATAGTTTCTTTGAAAATTGTTTTTGAACAGTACTTCTTGCACGTTGCCAAATTCCCCTGACTATGAATGTGTGGAACGACAAGAAAGCTTGTGTCATGTTATCTTACCAAACTAAAGAGCAACAGCTAGGCTTCCATTTTTTATAACAAATTATTTAATCAAAAATGTAAGCTGAACTTTTTTCTCCCGTGCTAATTGGTCACAGCCTCTAGTAGTCTGTGTTGCATGCATCGCCCACGTGCGCTATTTCCTCTTGGTCAGCGTAATCATTTTTGTGAATGATAAGCAAACATGCTTCAAATGATTCACCTTGCGGTTGAAGGTACAACTCGATACCCCCTGATTCAGACTCCTTCAAATAATGATAAATGATAACTAACAGCCAATTCGAACTCAATAATTTAGTAAGAAGGTAACATGTGGTTATTAACTGTAGGGTTCTGGTAAAAGCGTCAAAGGCCAAACCTTTGAGCCACCGCACTGCCACTCGTAAGATTAGGGAGCTTTAGCAACGACGACGGCGACGGCAACCAGGACGTCAAAAAAGCAATAGGTTTATTACGCAAAACAACAACTTCGCACGTGCATCACGCTTTTTTGTTCATTTCTTTACCGTCCTTGCACGACTACGACGTGAAAGTGCCTAACTGCAAGTTTTATGGAGGACGTAAACAAAGGACGACGAATCTCTTTTTCTCTCTCTAAACTTGAGTGCGGTCCTCAAGAAATCAGCTCCAGGGAAATTCGCCTACACTTGCCATTTTCAGCAAATTGGAATAAACGCGACAAAGATTGAAAAAACAGGAATTCATTTTAAAAGTGACGTTTTCGCTGCCGTTGCCGTCCTCGATGCTAGATCTCCCTATTGTTCCAAAGTCTGCGCTGGATTCGCCGCTCAGGCGAAAACGATGAGGCCTTTTATTGGAAATACAATCTTTGGAAACTGCTACTAGTATGATTACTATTATTGATGAGAAGTCAACACTGTTGAGATGAAAATTTTTATCTTTCTGTTGTGCAACGCTGGACTTGATCGTGACAGCGCCATTGAACGCAAGAACTATTCTCGTCAATTGAAACTACAAAAACGCTCCCACTTCGGTGGAGCGGGACGCAACTTTTTCCCGATTGTGGCTAATTTTGAAAATTGGAGGCCCATCCCTAGCCAGCTTACGCGAGGCTCTCAGATAGTATGGAAGTAGCGAAAATAACACAAGCCAAGCGAAAATAACGCGCACGACTGCAGTTCTATCTTGAAGCCTGAAACAGGCTAAGTGTTGGCCTAAAGTCGTCGGCCTTCCTGATTCAGACTCCTTAAAATAATGATAAATGCTCAATAATTTAGTAAAGAGGTAACATGTGGTTACTAAGAGTGGGGTCTGGTAAAAGCGTCAAAGACCAAACCTTTGAGCCACCGCACTCCCACTCGAAAGATTGTTCCAAAGCCTGCGCTGGATTCGCCGCTCAGGCGAAAACGATGAGGCCTTTTATTGGAAATACAATCTTTGGAAACTGCTACTAGTATGATTACTACTACTGATCAGACATCAACAGTGTTGAGATGAAAATTTATATCTTTCTGTTATGCAACGCTGGACTTGATCGTGACAGCGCCATTGAACGCAAGAGCTATTCTCGTCAATTGAAACTACAAAAACGCTCCCGCTTCGGTGGAGCGGGACGCAACTTTTTCCCGATTGTGGCTAATTTTAATTTGAAAAAAGGTCATTAAAATTTTTGCTATTGTAAGCACAAGAACAACTTGGCGAATAGGGTACACAAAAACAAACAAAATTCCGTTTTAGATAATGATGGCTTTTATACTATATTGTTCGTGTGACAAAGGGAAAAAGCGTATTACACGTCTGTCAAAAGTTTAAAATTTCATGAGAAACTTAATACAGAAGCATACTTCCTTTAATTTGCCCGTATCTACGTCAAAAAGTGTATACAATAGAGCTTACCACGAGTTTAAATGCAATGAATACCATGCATCTACCCTCGGACGAAAGCTTTTACGGTTGCCACTATAACGTACTTAATTTTTTTAAACCACCTTCAATTAACTGTACAAATCCAACCCCTTTTACAGCTATTTCAAGAATATACGCTGATTTTTTAAATTTTCTTCAGTGATCGCCCAACATTAAAACAGATGACTTGCATTCAGTTTTCCACAAGCCGCTAGTTCGGACATTTGTTTTCAACACTCATTTTTGCAACGATGCGTTGCAGAAACACTCTCAAAAACAAGTCTAGGCAATTCGATTCTAGCCTTAAACTGCGGTATCTGAAAGTTCTCTCTCCAAATTTAACACCTTGGTTAGTTTTTGTTGCTTCCTCATCTCTGTATTAATAAAAAATTATAGTCACAAGTGAAAGTTTTTTCATAAACTAATCGCGCCATTGTTCAAAGGGTTGAAAGTCACGAAGTGGATTTAACTCACAAAACGTCGATTACCATTTGCCCGCGAGTTGCTGGCGAATCAGTTACATGTACAACTTCAGTCCAATCAACCTTTTTGTCTATCTAGCAACAAGTGACGAAAGCCCTTAGAGTGCCGCTGAGCCTTTTTGTGGGTCCATCAGTAGGTTAAGTATTCTTGGTTTGCGCCGTCCGGCCTTTAAGGGCTTTTGAGTAGCTGGGTTGCCATCTCGACTATATCGCTTATTTAGGCTGTATCTTATAACTCTGACAAAATAGTTGATTTGAATTTAACTTACGTTTGGCGTATAAGGATGAGCACAGCAATGCTAGATAAATAAGTAAACTTGCAAATGTCATTTTTCCTTCAGTCCGTAGCCCCCCTCAGTCCCTGCTTGTTTTATCCAACATCTACTTGAGAAGTCGAACTTGTAATGTGAACTGCAATTACACATTTAAAACACAATTATACAAGCAAATTAAATCCTAAATAATGCATAAATGCAATATCACAGCCCATAAAAAAAAACAATAGCTTCAACTTTTTCCTGTTTCTCAGCTTTCCCTAAACCATTGTGAACACGTGATTACTTACGTCACAAGAGAATAAAAGGCACTGAAAAAAGCAACAATTGTAGTTACTCATAGTCCTTGCATTCGTCTGAAATCACCTTTATAAAGTTCCCTCCCATTTTTTTAAAGGAAGAGTCGTAAGAAAACTATTGTGCAACAACCTTTTTAAAACAAAAATTGGCTACATACAATGGTAACCCCAGTTAGCACACAACACAAGTAAAACCTTATGAAGGTTTTCTTTTTATGCTAACGTAGGCCGCAAATTCAGGACGCAACGACACTTAGTACTGCGGGATTTTTTACTTTTTTCTTTCTCTGTTTTCTTTTTCTTATGATTTCGCTGGAAGACGTTTTCATACTTTTAACAAGTGCGCCATATTTCTAATTTTAAATAGAGGGCAGAACTTGGATCGATCTTCTCGCTCGGTTTGCTTTACTTGCGTAGTAGGTAAGTATTTCCTCTGACGGTGTTAAAGGGACTTTAGCACAAATAGAAAACTCCAAAGAGGAAATAATCAATCATTGTTTTAAAATCAGGAAGAACCAAAATACATATCAGTAAGAAATGGTAGAGAAAAAGGCAAACTTTAAATTCCAAAAAACTCAGAGCGAACGGAACTAGCAACCGTGCTAAATGTATTCATTATGCCTTTTTAAAAACTACATGAATTGCTTTTTTGATGTTCCCGCTGCTATTTTCTTTGCACCTCGTCATCTTGCAGTAACTCTGATCCATGTGTATTAAAATATACGCATGCACTTAGTTTGACAAATGAAAAATTTCGTTCTCTTCGACGTTAGGCAAAAAGGTATACTTCAACCGATTTTCTCGGTTTCTCCATCCGCCAAGATCTCCTTAGGGCGCTGTTCTGATTCACGAATCTTAACAATGAATCTTTGATAACGTCAAAGGTTTTTTGTGCGTTAATTATCTGATTTTATTTCGGCTCGTGTTTAACCCTGACCCTTGTTGGCATACTGCATGTCGGAGTCACATACGCACGTCGGTAATCAAAAAGAAAACAACCAATGTTAGCAGAACAACTTCGACATTGATAATATGCCAACGTTTGTTTAACAAAATATTGCCATTGACACTGTAGAAACACAACTCGAGAACCCGAACTGATAAAACAGTAGTTAAATACTGAGTAGCAGTTGGTACATTATCATATTGGTCAATGATCAGTGATTCATATATGCAATCATAGGCCACTTGAACAATATAATAAATTTTCTTGTTGTTGATCTGTCATTTCTAAAAAGGTTATAGTGGCCTTAAGCTCTTTTAAGTCTTCCAGTAGGGCGTGGAAGCTGATTTTTCCGCGTTCATGTACCTCTCACGCATTCAGTCATGCAAATTAGCTATAGATGTAAAAAGAAATTAAGCTATTTATTATATACCCTAGATTACTAGTAATTTGGGCTTCAGTGAATAGCTGCCTTGTTCTTACCGTGTATGACAGAGTTTTATAGAAGCATAACGAAGTTACTCATGCGAGATCTGAGTGACAGAAGATGTCGAGTGCTGCCCGGTCTTAATCTCAAAAGGAATAGATGTCCTGAAGAGTGTTTAAGAGTGTTTAAGGCGGTAAACCATTTCAAAAGGGAATTGCTACAGAAGTGGAAAAAAATGCAATCTGCTATATTTTATTCCTGCTAAATTAAGTCTAAACGAGGTCTCTCTGAAAGCGAAATCGGGGTGAAATTTTACACAAACTCGTTGATCCATACACTTCACGTTCCGACGCTCCTAAATGGTAATGTGCAGAGATTGTGAAAAGCGCAGCCCACTCTCTGAGATTACGCGCGTCCTATTTTTCCTTGACCTTGTATTTGCAACGTCCCAAACATTTTAAAGGGGTTAATTTGTTTCCAGTCAAACTCTTCCTTTTTTTCCATTTCTTCCATTTCCATTTTTTTTCTGGACTCAACACGAGAATGTCGGGCATATGACCTTGTACCAGGTTAGAAACATTCTTAGTCATTTGTGCTTTGCCCTTGATGACGCACAACTATTAGGAGCCTTGGTGTAGACGCCTCCACTTTACCCCCCAATAACCGAGTCTCCTAAACTTTCTTTTATCTGCAAGTTATTCTTTTCTACTTCAAAGTCATGCTTCTCTACCGAAGTGATACAGGCTTGGTATTTTTTTTTTCACCCTTTCCCATGGTAGTTGTTTTTATAACTCAATCCCCTGGGCCCGGTTCCTGAAAGGCCGATTAGCGCTAATCCAGGATTAAAATTTTGTTCCACTTTTTGTATTTACCTTCCTATGCATTGCTTAGAGTAACGTTTTGTGTTATCATTTCATTTTTCGAAGTAACTACAACCAATTTTGTAAGCTCGAGTTACGTGTTGTTAGACAAGAAAACCTTGCTTAAAATTTGGCTTAATCCTGGGCTAAACTGAACCATCTTTCGAGGAGCCGGGCCCCGGCCTGTTCTTCTTGTTTAACACCCTCCTTTTATGAGAGTAGCAACTCTTGTTTACCTGTTTTCAAAGTTTTAAAGAACCGAATTATATTATAGGCTAATGGGCCATTTCTAAGTTCAAAAAACTCTCATGCATACAAAACGAGGCTAAGTGAAAAACCTTTCTTATGGAGATAAGTTTAATTTGCGGGAGAATGAAAAGTCATTTTCATATCAATAGTGAGCTTACGCAACCGGGCGGGAGAGGAAAGAAGACGGCAAACCTTGTGTAACCAGCGTGACAATAATTTTGTAAATGGGGGGAGGCTGCTGACCACTGAACTCTCAGTTTGTCTATTGAGTTGACGCAAAATGCGGTGAGCTGAACTATTATAGAACCGCCTAGTCTTATTTTCGTATTTTTTAAGCAGTCGGACCTGTAGGGTGGGGTGGGGGAGGATGCTAGACCTAAAATATTTCTACCCTATTTCCAAACGGTCTTCATCAGTGGCCACCTTCTTATCTATAAAGAGGCGAATCCATACACTTCACGTTTCGACTTCACAGTTCGACGCATTCAGACGCAACGCAGCTACTTATTCATGATAATTAACGCCTTATTTGACGATAATGTAATGCAAACAAAGCTTAATTCGTCTTACTTCAGAATACATGCCGTGTTGATTTGAAGGGAAAAATTTTGTTTTAATTTTCGCTCCACGCAAAAAATAGGCGGCATTGTTCAAAAAGAAACTGTGGTGTTTCGTCGGTGGGGGTGGGGGTGGGGGATGGGGGAATAAACACAAAAATAATTAGACAATATATAATATAAGAGATACGCTAGCCCTACGTTACAGCAAATCAGTAGATTGTTGGTTGGGTGAGTGTGGTTTATATAATTATCGAATGTAGGAGCTATGTTTTTGCCGTATCGTGGAAAACAAGAATGATACGTTGAATAAAAACCGTTTCTTGATTTCCTGGGATTAAGAGTGTGGGTTTAAAAACAACATTTCAAAAATCTGGATGGTTTTTATCTTTTAATTTTATGGCTATGTCTGTAGGGTTTTCACAGAGTACTGGTCATGCAATAGATGGTATTGCGTAAGTGCGTGTAAAACGATCAGTTTTTTCCGGGATCCAAACGGTCTGTTCATACGTTTCATCAGCTCACTCGCTTATGTCATCTGTTGCATAACCCTAGCCTGCGAAAACATCCGTTTCTCCTCGCTCTTCGCCGTTGGGGACGTTTCGCGCGAAACTTCCTCAGCAGCGAAGAGCGAGGAGAAACGAATGTTTTCGCAGGCTAGCATAACCCATATCCTATGCAAAATGATCACATAGACTTTAGCATTTATGCACAAAGTTGCTAACCCCCAACCTAAAACTGTGTCCGATCGCCCACGCCCACCTTTCCTCGGCCAGGAGCCTGGATGGTCGTTCCAGTCTCCATCCTACTGTAAAAATTAAAATGGCGGTTCTGGTGGAAGGTTTGTTCTTAAAATTTAATACTGAGATTCTTTTCGCAAATACTCGGAATTGTTAACAATATCGAGGCAATTTAACTTAACAGAGAGCCATTCTGTCTGTGAGGAGGATCTTGAGTGTGTGGTGTGTCATGGAGTGGTGAGAGAGCCCTTTGTTCGGTGCTGTAGCTGCTTTCCCAAAGTTGATCTCTGTTTGGAGGTAAGCTTACGTTTTTCTGAGTGCTATCATGAACTAGAACGTAGCTCCTGTAGTCTCTTGGGTATTGAATAGTATCTGTAATAGTTACAAAAGGTAACTATAACAAAAATGAATTATTTCATATACTTCACATCATTTCACTCCTCACGGGAGATATCAACTCAATAAATTGACCTCGCTCCCAATGTGTGGCTTCATAGCTCAGTCAGTAGAGCAACGCACCGGTAACGCGGACGTCACGGGTTCAAATCCCATTGAAGCCCTGATTTTTTCAGGCTTCCTCTTTCCAATCGCTTAAATTGGAAAATTTTACTGCGATGATCATTCTTCACTTCCAAAAGGTAACTATGTTTCAGCGTCTGGGATACAAAATAATGGACGATGATTGAGACTGCAACGAAATGCAACGTGTAGCAAAAATTAGTCTTAATTTGTCAATCTTGATTTTAACTTTTCATTTTCTTTGTTTCTGATTGTATTTCCAAATGTTTTCCATTTTGTTTTGCTTTCTTCGAATGATTAAAAAGAAAAGAAAAACAAATCCCCCCCCCAAAAAAAAAAAAAATTAAGAAATTAAAAACTTAATGTAATATGTCAGAGAACAATAAAGGCTTTGCTATGTTTACGTCAGTTCTAGCATGCTTCCATCCCTTGTCAATACAGGGCCCAGGGGTGGGGCGTTAGCAAATTAAGCACGACCTACTAGCCAACCCCAGGGCCACCCATAGGTATTTACACACCTGTGATTATTGACTCATTTATCAAATCCAAACATATGGTGTATATAAATATGGAAGATGTTACTGAAGGCAGATTGGCTTGTCCTTCAAGATTTTGAAAAAAACTGTATAGGTTTTTTTAAAGGCATGTGGTTTTATATATTAGGCTGATTTAGCAACAGAATGGGAACGTCAGTTGATGACAGGAAAGCACCCGCAAAGGACTGAATGTGACTTCCACAGCCCAATTTGCTGTTCTGCCATTGGTCAAGCTAGTTGTCTGATTTTTGCCTGCCGTCTTCAACTGAAGTTCCTGTTCTGTTGCTAAATCAGCCTATTGTTGCTTGGGGTTTGCATGGGAATTGAGGAGGGATGAGTGAAGCTGGAATTGACTGATGCATTAGCTGTTTGTTTTCTATAGCAATGCTGTTGTTTTGCAGATATATGATAATATTTTTTAGTCTGAATAATCTATATTAATTTGTAAATGGGCTTTCTTTAGCTGCATTTACGGATTCCTGAAATCCTGTTGATGAAGAAATACTTAATGAAAAATAATTTTTTTAACAGCATTTCCTCAGGAACAGGATTTCAATATGCCTTTCACTGAGCCAACAGTACATGTGTATAATGATAATAATCATTATTTTTTTAAAGTGTTTCTCAAGGGGAGCTGAGAACAAGGAGCATCGGAGTGACCATAGCTATGAAATAGTTGTAAGTTTGTTAGATCCTTAAGTCTGCTTTCATCATTAGATGTTCATCAAAGAAGCCATAAAGAGATTGTAGTCCCCCTGATTAGTGTTTAAACTGCTGTTTGCTTAAACCACTTCCACTTAACACTTTCACTACTTAGTAAATGCTACTGCTTGAGTTAATATAACCACTGCAACTCATTGCTGTAACTATCACTATTGTAACACAAAGCAATAAACCAAAGCATTTAGCAGAACACAACTCTTTTCTCCATGGCGGGTGAACACATGTCCCTCGGACCCGTGCACTACACTCTAGGTACGCCTGCATATATACAATAATCATTTTCACCATAGTACATTTGTGAAACCCACATGTAAGAACGTAGTGGTTTAAGAACCTACTTTTAGAAATTTTCCATTTTAAGTAATGGTCCGTGTAAGAACTAGGCAAAAGAACAATAGGCCAGTGCAATAGCGGCAGTTATTTTTTAGGTGCTAATTTCTCTAATCAAATTAAATTTGAATGCTCTGATTGGTCAATAGGGCGAAAAGCGCGAAATTTTAATTTTAGAAATGAATTAAGATAGCAGAAGAGTCATTCAAACAACTTTTTAATCTGTCTACTGCTTTGATATGTTGAAAAATATAACATATCTAAAATTTAGAGGATTTCTATGCGCCAAACCCGAGCAAAGTTAAACTGATATAAAATTACATGAAAATGGCACAGGAATACATCAATCGGCGACCTTGTGAAAGACAGCTACTTCGGCTCTCACAAAGGAAATGTCAAAACCGTGATCGGAAACAGCAGTAATTCAAGCTCACATGGTGAACGCTCCGAAGCCGTGCTTTTTTATTTTGCACCATAAAGAACAACAATTTCATAAAATCATGTCGGAGGGTTATCCTAATAGTAATAGCCCGCATTTGAATAAAAGGTCGATTGTCCATACAGAAAAAATTCATGGATGTTCGGAGAATTCGGTTTCAGAAGAAGTCTTCTTCGCAGTCTTACATAGTAGATATATTTTTAGTCTAAATATCTCCGCAAAACCTACTTTCATTCTTAGAAAAAGTAAAGGAAACAGTTACAGCTAAACTCGCATGATCTTTCGTATCGGGTAACACTCAAAACTAGTGAGAGCTACATTTGTATTATATATTATAACTAAGTGGCTGCCGTCTTACAACTGTTGCAAAATTATAATCACAAATTTCAATTCGTTCGTCTTAAGTTGCACTTAGCTCGACGAAACAGTCTAGAATGAAAACCAATCGAATCATAGAAGAGTAAAGATACACAGAATTCTGAAGTTTCGAAAAGGACAAAATAACTACACAGTCACATCATGAGGAGATGCGAAAATTTATTGGGTTCAGCTTACCTCAAGCTCAAATCAGGCGGCTTCACATCGCTTTCAGAAATTTAATTTATTTCTGTATAAAGAACAAATATATCACTTCCACTCTTTGTGCCCAGCTATTCTCCACAATTACTCTGAATCATCACTGAATCAACGCGATCTCCTCTTGACAACGTAAACAACTGCTTTTCGGTCCTACTTGGCCACATGGCCACTCGACGACATGTTGAGGACAGCTCCAATTGCTGCTGCAGTAGGAATTTCACAATCACTCCGATGATAAAATACATTGAATAAAAGCAATAAACAATCGAAGAAGGGAAATATGCAGATTTCAGCGATGAAATTGACGACATTTCTTCGGGTAAAAGACAAATTTCCTCACATCTCAAATGTTGCATCCAAGATGGTCCTCAACAAGGTCACGCGCGTGTTGCACGTTTTCCGCTCTAACTTTTGATTGGCGCATAGAACAATGCTTAAACTTGGCCGTGAGGTAAAAGACAGGAGAATGGGGAAAATAAAGCTAAAAAAAGTTGTTTTTGTCACGTTTTTCTTTGTCTTTTTGTCGTTTTTTTTTATTTCAGCCAATCAGAAATTACCATTTAATTGAAATTAAAAATTAAAAGTTAACACCTTTTAATCGATTTTGCATTCTGCCTACCTAGTTCTTACGCGGACCATTACTTAATAAGAACCTGTTTAGCCAAGCAATTTCTGGCAGGTTCTTATATTTGAGCTACAGTTATTATGATGAGGATATCAACCAAGGAGTTTCACTTTGAGATTGTTCATAGTTCAAGTCTGAATTTGAGACTCTGCAGAGTTCCATATTTGAGTGGGAGTTCTTCAGTTTGAGTCTGAGTTAGTGCAAAAATTTGGCTGGCAACTACATTTTAGCTCTTATGTTCTTGTTTGTTTTGCTATCTGTTTAGAGTAACAATTTTTCAGTTTTGGAAAAGAGCTGGAATGCACAAGAAGAAATCGACCTTTTGGATGGGATCTCTTATTGTGGCTTTCAAAACTGGTTAGATTTGAGACATACCTATTATAATAATACTTAATGAGGTGGATTTATTTGCATGTATACCCTGTTCCATTTTCCCAGTGGAATTTTTTATTGTTTCTAAGCTTATAAACAATAGAAAATGCCATTAGGGAAATGTGAGGCTATATTTACACATAGATGTTACAGGTCAAATTTATTTTTAGGTTGGTTTTTTTATAACCTAGTTTATTTTTTTAAACCTATTTTATTTTTAAAATTTTGTTTAAACTAGTCTATTTTTAAACCTAAGTAATTTTCCATGTTCCTCCTTGAAAAAATAAAGTGGAAGTGAAGAAAATGAAGTAAAATATTTTAAATTTCCAACTGGATTCTGCACTATTCACAAACAGGTATGTTTTTATGGACCGATAGTCAGGAATTTCCCCAGGCTACTATGATCTTGACCCCTGGCTACTTTCATAGGAAAATAAATGAAAAATACAACCAAAAGATATCCCTAGCTGTTTGATTGAACTTGGCATACTTGTTTTATTTACCCAGCAGCTTGAAATCTTAGTGACAGTCCTGCCCAAATTTATAAGTTTTTAGAGAGTCCTTTTAAAAGAATTCAAATACAGAAAAATCACCAACATTGTTTTGTCAAAAAGAACAACATTGAATAACGCATGCAATGAGACTTTATACAAGCATGTGAAGATTGTTTGGTTTGTCGGTAAGACACATGTATGCTGTACTCATTTATCATTATGACTAAGAGAGTAGTCTTTTTCTTTCACCATTGCTGAGTGGAAAAGTAGACTCTGTTTGTAGAGACAAGCAAGGGAGAATGAGTTCCTGTCCAAAGCCATAGAGAAATGTGCAACGGACAGCTGTGTACATGAGATGATGAAAATGAATTAATGATATCATTTCTGGGTCGCAGGTTTATTTTTGGGTGGGACAATCAAAAAGTGAAACAGAGGCCCCCATTGGCATGGGGCCATCAATGAACAGTCAATATTTGGCCGGACACGAATTATATGCTGTTTGAGTGAATTGTGGAGTTGTTGTCATAATAAGGATTGTTCCAATTAGGCCATTTACTAATGATGATGTTTGACAATAACTACCAGAATTCATTTTGTTTTTGTTTTCTCTTTTTAATTTTTCAATCCTCCAGAGGTTTAAAAAACATTAGCCCTAAATTGCACAAGAAAACATTAAACCAATGGATTCTGTAAGTTTAAGTAAAATGACATCATCGTGCATGCTCTATTGAAAAACAACCACTAAAAATTGAAGGCAATTGGGGAAAAATGGTTCAAGGTCACAGAACATTTGTTCATCAGCATCAATATTAATGTTAATTCAGGTTAGTGAATTAAATTTATTGATTATGGCAGGAGTGATGTTGCTTTATTACTGGCACTTTTTCCAGTTTTCAGAATTAACATTTTCTTGTATTTCTTTGACTTTGTATCAACAATGTTAGGAAAGAGGTTTCAAAACAAGTTCAAAGTAAAACAGAACAAGGTCAGACTTTAATTTTTCTGTATTGAATAGAGGTATGTGGTGTGTTTTTTACAGAAAAAAATGTCAAGATTTTCTGTTTTGTCTTTCAGAGTGTGAAGAACACTACCTAGAATGTTATATTAATGATCCTTGCAAAGCTCTTCAGATACCAGGTACAATATTTACCAAGATGACTCTTACGTGGAAGTTTTCACCTGGAAAAAAATGTTTTAATAAAAAATTGGAGTGTAGGAGGAACTTTGTCAGTGATTACAGATATTTAGGTAGTCCAGTTTCTCCCGCCACAACTCTGTTACAGTATTTTTTATTTCAATGTTTCTAGATTGCCTATTAACAATTTTTTTAAAACTCGTTGAAATGTTAAATTTTTTTCAGTGCAGTTAGTTATAAGTTAAGTTTGAAAATAAATTGATTTGCCACAAATATTAATAGAAAAAAATCTTGTAGTGTGTGGAAGCCTAATGGGCTTCTTCTTTTGAAGTTAATATTTTTTAATGAATTTCTGTTGTGGTGATCAGTTGCTTAGCTGCAGTAAACAACAATGTGTGAAGTCTAGATATTTCATTTTACTGTAGAGAGTGTTTTGTATTAAGAAATAAAAATCAGGCTAAAGCAAGTAAAGAGGAGGAAAAGAAAGGTTGATGATGAGAGTCTCAATTGAGATGTGAGAAAGAGGATACATGTACTTGTAGGACTTTATAAGTTATGAGAATGAAAGATATTATTATATTAATAAAGTGCATGAAAATACACGACCCAAAAAGCTGTGAATGTTGCCTCCTCTCCAGCAAGCAAGAAGGATATCCTTGCTGATTCAACTGAACTTCTTTATTGTTGTATTTTAGAACTAAGACCAGTCCCTGTGTGTGACCCACCACCATCTACTGGTGCAATGCCATTTAAAGGTACAGTAAGAGAATTATAACTATTTTAACAGCAGATACTTATGATTTACTGAATAAATGACAGTGTCACTTTCTTGGGGAGGTAGAGGCAGGCAATTGGGATGTGATACTTTGTACAAAATTCTAGCAGATTACAAGAGGTACTTTAGAGTCCCCCCTGGGAGTAAGTCCAATAACTGAAGTGGTTATAGAGGTGTTAAATTTCCTGCTTTTGATTGGTATGGTAACAGTTATTTTTTAAATTAGTAACTTGAAATACAGGCTAGCTTACTGCATAGTTATGTATAACTGTAATGAGGCAAAAAATGTTAGAAACAAACAAAAGGTCACTATACTGATCTAGCCAACGTTTATGTGTCATTTTGTTTGATATTGTGCTCAGTGGTCATCAAGGCAATTTAGAGCAGCTAAGGAGGTGAAAAATCAACAGATTTTTTTTTTGGGAAGTCATTTTTAGGAACACTCAGTACAATAATATTAATATAATATTGACAATATTAAACTCCTCACCAATATTGATGATCTTGGGAACTTGCGCCTTGAGTTAAACTATTAGTGGGTAGGGCCTAAGACAACTCAGGCATAGCAAGAAGGTATCCATAGCAACCCTGTAAGTGGGAACAATCCCTGCAGCAGCCATTAATAAGAACTGTCAGACTGTGACCTGATGCAGAGGAAAAGTCTTAACTGACTGTGTAATTACCCTTAAGAACTGACCAACCTCGGAACAGGGAGGGTGGGGCAGAAGGAAACTTCTATGATTTGCAATGATACAAGCAATAGATCTGTAAAGGCCTGAAACAAAAGGAAGAAGGAAAAGCAAAGGAATTAGGTAACAAACCCTGCCAACCTAAAAGGCACTCCGACAGGATATGTGCCTTGGAGGGTGAAAAACCTTGCCTAAAATAGATTTAGCTTTATTTTGATCAAATTTTAGTATTAAACTGTGGTTTTGTAAAATTTGTGCAGCATCAGAAGATCCTCCTCGTCCCCCAATGGATTCCACCCGAAGCTTTGATATGTCTGGATACATGCCATGCAGAGGAGACTTTGATGTGGTATTGCTTATTATTACTTGCTTGTTTTGTTTTTGCCATTTGTTGTGTTTGTAAACTTGGTAAATTTCAGATTACTTGTCCTAAAGTGCAGATAATTTTCTCACTGGTTGCCCGTCTTGCCTCCTTGCTTGACTTCATATTCATATTGTAGAAGAAACTTGATAATAATGAAAAACACTCCAAATTATGAGCCCTCTAGTCCTCAAAAAAGTCTTGTGTCTTCTCCAAAAATTTGATATGGCAGAGTCAAAACATGTATCACTATGCATGTATATGTTGTTGTGGCGTCAAGCCCACAAATAGTACAAAAATTTTGTTAACCGCTGATCAGATGTCTTGTAACTTTTGAAACTGCAGTGATAGAGAGAACATGAAAAACAAAACAAAAAAGCAAAAAGGGGAAAAGTTTCCCTTTTTCAATATAATGCTGGTTACATTCCAGAAAGTACATATTGTCTTTGTCTTTGTTTGTAGTTTTACCTTTATTTTTGTTGAGATAATTAGGTCCCTTCTTTTGTCCAATGACATCAGCATGATTGTGCCTTTATCCTCGTCCTACAGGAGTATGATAACTATGCGGAGGTAGACATAAAGGAGATTGAATTTGTTCCCATGGACTCTCATCTTCTTCAAGGTATTATGATAGAGAAATCAAGATGGTTTCCCCCTAGAGAAATCCTTGGAATTTGAAAAGTTACATGGAGAGAGAGTGTAAATTTGACAACAGTTTTTGTTTTTGGAGTTGGTAAATTGACTCTATGTACAGGGCTCTCATGAGGGATTTTCCCCCAGCGACTACAAGAATGTCTCATGGCTACTTTCAGATGAAGGACAAAGAAAATAGAGCTAAAAGAACTTCCTACCTAATAATTGCATTTTCGTGGCAAGTTGAAATCTTAGTGACAGCCCACCATATGGGAGGGGTGGGGAATTTCAATATAACATCTTGAAATAAACAGTGTTTACTATGAGCCTCACAGAAATCACTGGGAAGAGGATTCTAATGGGAAATTGTGTCCTTCCTTATTGTGGCCAGAGAAAAGAGCTTGTAAGAGCTATGCACTATATTTCACAGTAGATTACTGTTAATGTTATGTAGACTAATCATTTTTTTGTAAAAATTTCTGTGGCCATTTTTCTTTCCCATGTATTTCCCATGCATTAAGGAGCATTTCTTTGTCAACTCTGTCTTAAGTTGGGAAATTTTAACACCTTTTATGGCCTGGGGTGGGAATTTCAACATTTCCTGTTTACCGTCGATATTTTAAATGGCCAAGAAACACAAGTTTCAAGTTGACCTGTTTATTTTAGTTCATCTATATATTCTGCTTGATTCTGATCTTTGCCTCTTTCTTTGCAGAGCTTAAAATTGCTGCTATTGAAATATATTTGTCTCGGCTGCAACAGAGATTTCTGAGAAAACGGTAAGTGGCTGCTTTTGTAGTGAATTAGTGTCAAGCCTACTCTGGATGCTAGGGACTTTTCAGGCGCAGTTTCTGGTTTCGGTCAAGTCTTTATAGTGACACGCGCAAAAAGCCTCTGGAATAGAGTGCTATTGCTCTGATAGCACCCAGCCAATCGCAAGCACAGTTAGATCGGTTTGATCCAGATTTTGAAGAAAGACGGCTAATTGGCTCCAAAGAATGCGAGGAAAAAACCTCTGGTACCCAGGGTACGTACAGCCTGTTAATTCCTTCACTCCAATAGCCAACTTGGGTACTTACTATTAGTATCCATTCGCGGCAATCAAACGTTCAGGGCTCAAATTAAACTTTTGGCGAGGTAAGCTGATTTGTTAAAGCTATTTTGATTGAGATTCTCAATTGGCAGGAAAAGTAATATTAGAATCGTTTCATCCACGATGTCCCTTTAGTTTGCCCAAGAAAGCTCAAGAAACATAAGCGTTGTAGCCCGACTTGACACAGTACTAACATTCTCTTTATGTTTTTTTTTACAACATTCATTATTTGTGTTTTATACATTCTTTGGGTTTGTACGGTGTTTCTATGTTTTTAAGTTTCTCTGTACGTCACCTCCTTCACATGATCTAAGTCTTCTTCGTCTGTACATGTACGTTACTTCACTCATACCACGTTAGTCTTGCCTCTTGGCAAGAAGAAACAAGGAAGACCGCGTACATCGTATCTACTGTATGTTCATCTCCTCAGTCCTGGGAGATATTCGGTGAGGGGATGCTGCAACTACACCGTATTATTCCCCTTGCTCACGAATGCTGCAGTTGGAGGGAACTTTTGTCGAATTGCCTCTGAACGTTTTTCTGTACCTTAGTTCGTTCGTAAGGTGTTAATCTTGTCTTAATTTTTTACGTTTTTTTATGCGTCAGAGTTTATGTGTTATTTACCAGAACATTAGTTGTTTTTAGGAACTGAATATTGTCTTCCCTGTAAGGTAAATACTAAACCGAGAGACTCAAATGACTAAACTGTCCCTCGTGACCTAACTGACCGATGCCGGCTCAGCATAAACTATCAGCAAAACATACGATAAACCAGCGCCTACTACATTGGAAATACAACTTTTCACAAAATGAAAAGGTCTCAATGACCCACTAACCAATATCACTAAAATGAGCCAGCTGCTTACGTTTGAGAACTGAACTGCATGTTCCATCTCACTTGACTGACCCACCCATCGAACTTACATAACTGACTTTAGTGTCCCAATTGGCCCATATCTCCCTCCAATTTACTCCAACTCACCCAGATGACTGAAATGACCCCATATGCCCATCTGAGCGTACTGACCCATATAAAGACTACCCCATGCATTGTGTCCTACTTAATACGCCATCCAAACGTAGCCATTTGCCACAGCTGACATAACAAACCTACATGCCTGAACTGCGCATATAGAGTGACTAACTTGTCCGAAATGTGCACCCAGCGTACCTCTTCCTATAAAACTGCCTTGTTCGTCGTAAACGCGCACATTTTGTGACTGAAACATTTCCTCTAAGTGGACTCAAATGGAGTGACTATCCTAACCTCAGGCCGCCCAAGCTCGGTACATAAATTACCGTGAGTTTCGATACTGGTTTGCATATTACGAACGATTTTAAGACTTTGTATCGAAACTCGCGACAATTTATGCACCAAGCTTGGGCCGCCTGTGTCCCAACTGATCCATCTTCCCCAGCTGACTTGACCAACATTACTGTTTCACGTCTGAAACAATATCGACTGATCATGCAGACCAAATAATTGGTTGAATCTTCATTCTGTTTCTGACGTTATTTAAGAATTAATGTATGGTATTCTCTCAAAAAGGCGAGCGATAACCCGAGCTTTGTTCAATCTCTCTGCAGAATTGTACGGAGATATGGACTCATAAACATACAAAAATGGCAAAGTATGTTCTGTGTGCTTGTGCGAGATGTATTACACAATGTGTACTTTAGGAGTGTCCAGTCGTTTGTAATAACACGGAGTCTAAATCCCATTTTGTTCCCTGTGAATTTTAGTGTTAGAGAGGAGACAAACAAAAGCAGAAAGGTATGATTTTTCTCTTTGTTGTGTTTTCCCGTGTTAGAGAAATGCGACCTTACCCTGTCCTTGGTTGTGAGGTATGACAGATCTCCTCCCCTCTTCAAGAAGGAAAGAAGAAAGATAGCAATTTCAGTTATTTATCCATGGTTATGAGACTGTCATTTTCCAATCAAAGAAACAACATGACCAGTAATTCTACCTGAGACTCTTTGAGATTAGCTATATCTTGTGGTACCAGTCAGTGGTGGAAAAAAATTCCATACTGATAATGATAAGGTTCTGGGTACTACTTCTCAGTGATTGGTCCTGCCACGAGGGAAACGTGCTTCAACCAATCAGAAGCACTACCCAGATCTTGGTAGTGACATGTCATCGGTATGGAATTTCTGCGCTCATTTCTCAGAAGTCGTTTTGCGGCAAATACAGTGGTGTCGTCTCGGCTGTTTTGTCAGGCTTTTTATTCAAGTTTAATGCCTGAGGATCCGTTTTTGGTTTTAACACAGGGATCTGCGTGAGAGCCTTAGGCCCTTTTGTCGTCTCCTCTCACCTGAACAACATGAAATGTTTGTGCAAGGATTACTGAGTAAGTAAGACGTGCAGTGTTTTAAAGTTTTCTTTTCTTTTCTTTTTGGAAACACGGGTAAACCGTTATTTATATTTTGTTCATGTATACTGTAAACCCTCTATTAGGTGCCCCCCCCCCACCCCGCCCTCTCTAACAAGGCCCTCTTTTTCAGGGCATTAAACCCCCTTCTCCTCCTTGCTAATTGTTCACAGCCAAATTAATAAATGATAGACTGTATTATAATTAATCAGGACTGCAACACTTCATGTACACTGATCCGGTATGGTTTATTTACCTGCTGGAAGTCTGGATTCGTTTTTTTTTTTTTTTTTTGTCTTCGGCTGTATGACCTCCAACTTCAAATGGTTTAGTTTTTCCACTCTGCCATCTAGTTTTTTATGGAGAATTGGTGCCATCTCCTGGTTGTTTGAAAAAGCAGCATAGCGATCCGTTTTGCTAAATTTAATAAGGGCTGGTCGTTTTTTACCTGTGCGAGCTACGCAGGATAATATTCTCGCTACAAATAATGCCGAAGTTCGTAGCCTAGTCGAAGGCTTTTTGTTCGTAGTAGTCTTAGCTTTCCCCACAATCGATATCACCTATACTGCTCTCTTAAAAACAGGTTGCTTTGTACTACTTTCATGAAATTCACTAAATCACCACGCATGTAATGCTCCCTTATCTGAAAGCGACCCCCCAAAACCAAGCAAGATTTTGAAAATGACCCCCAGCAAAATAGCCGGTCCCCCCCCCCCTTACAGGTAAAAAAAGACCAGCCCCTAACCCCCCTCTCAAAAAGGCCCCCCTTCCCTCAAGCGCGCTTCAATAAGTGAGCCCCAGGGGAAGATTTAATTTACAGTAAATGGCTGAACATTTAAGGTTTTAAAATTGTTTATAGTGGAAAAATTCCTCAAGAGACAAGTCACTAGTTTACAAGAATACAGATCGGCAGGAATTTGTACGAGAAAAGGTTTGTTTCTTGAATAGTGAAATAATTAAACAATGAAGTGTAGTGATTGCTTGTAAATCTTTATTACAGCTAAGAGAGACCTTTGAAAAATCTTCAGATGGTTAAGAAAAATACCTCCCTTACAGATACTCAATCTTAATCATAACTATAACAAAATTCTCAAATCTGATTGGCTATCAACTGCCCTGATTTCAGCACTAATAGGACAGTGTAATAGGACAGTACGCGTCACGCCTAAGTTATTACAGATGGCTTTTTTTCTCTACTAGCAAAAAAAACTCTCGGAATGACTTTTTTTTTTTAATTTAAAAAAGCATAAAATATTATAAGTTTTGTTATAGTTATAGTTATAGGTATCAGAAATTCATGTCGTCCAATTCGGTCTGTAATCTGGGTGAACATTGATGGTCTTAGTGTCGGTCAGAGCATTATAGCTCCCGTAACTTCAGTTAGGAACTTGGGATCATGGTTTGATCAGAACCTGAGTATGATACCACACATTAGTAAGATATGTAATGTAGTGAGGGTAACGCTTGACAGTTACAATAAGAACTGATAACTGATTGTTTTCTTAATTCTCATTTTAGGTGCAGAGGTTTATGAGCGATTGAACAAACATCGTGAAGACGACAAAACACGCAGAAAAATGTTGGATGACGCTCTTGTTCACATTCAGGTAATACCAACGACGGCGCCGGAACCATGGGAGTTTGAGAATTTGATCTAACATCAGCTGTCTTACTTTATAAATATGTCTCTTACAGGACGAGAAAGCTTGTCAAGCATGGCTACACAGACAGGCTCTGATGTAAGTCACACATAAATGAAGGGTTCAGTTAGGGGGTGAAATACAAAGATTTAGTTTTATCAACTTGCCATGGTGGGATCAAAGAGTCTCTTACCCAGTCGCTCATAGTCTCGAAACGTTACGCTCCCTTGGGAAGGAGCGTTGCGTGACAAAACAAACAAGGTCCTTGATGGAGACTAGGATAAAGAAGCTGGCGTTAAAAAGCGCTTCCTCTTCGTTAGAGAGAATCAGAGGTTTGTAGGCCGTGTGCGGTTTATACCGCCGGATTTTGAAGCTTTGTCATTAGCGGGAACATGGTAACGTGAAAATGTCTTATGTAGTCACTGGATTAACTCTCATAGTCTTTCGGGTAACTATCCTCGGAAGAAACAAGTACGCTAGCGATGCATTGAGATGTTTCCGACACGTTTGTAAATGTTGTCTAGTATTTTTTTTTCTGGGTTACCAGTCAGAATGTAAGGGTCACGTGATCAAGCTGGCAGGTGAATGCAAAGGAATACCCTTTTATCTCAATCAGATCGTTAAGTCTCCGTAATAAATCATAAAAGGCGTTGTTAGAATAGGCAATTTTCCCTTCTGTGCTAATGGATTTGCATCAGATTGTCTACCTTTCTTAAGGTAAACATTGGTTTCAGTCCTGACTGAACATGATTACTTTAACTGTAGTACTCGAGCACGCTATTCGCTCCAGCGCAGAAACAAGAAAGATGATCCTAAACGCTCCTCTAGAGAACGAAATTGACTGTTATTCATTGTTATCTTAAAAGCTTTTTGAACATTCTTTTTGCAGAGATTCGGGGCAAAGCTTAGTTCCCATACCTCTTCCTAGTTTGGGTAAGTTTTCATATGCTAATTATGCCATTCGCAGGGCTTCGGCTTTAATGTTCTTTACGTGGCTATTTCAAGAGAAGAATTTAGTATCCGGAAGTATCCGTTTTTCCAATCTCGGAGCCAGAAACTTATGGCTTTTTTTATTGCCATTTTTCAGTCGGCAATGAAAATTTATCGAAGCATTACATTGATAGGAAAGTGCTTAAGCTTTTTCGACTCTCAGGATACCATGCTAAATTAGTGCCACACGGCAGTTTGAGGCTGTCTGTTAAGGGTGCGACAAAACAGCATCGACCAACGATTGGTCGGACCCCTTGTGAAGTCTACATGAGTCGTTTTTCCCCTAATCACCAGACTGTAAGCTTATGCTATATCTTGTAGGCGTCATGAGGTGTCCAACCTCTTACAGGTCGACGTTACTTATAACGGCTGAGTTGTTGGACAGGCGACGAGCGAAATTCGGTGTTCGTTACCATAACTCAAATGTTTTCTTTGTTTTGAACCAGGATTACCCGTTACCAACCAGGTTTCGAACGTCTTGGCCCAGTTTGTTTTAGCAAAAGGCAGTTGTTTGCGGAAGCACCGAGAGCTTCTGATTCTTCAATTAAGAAGCCTCCTTAAAATTTATCTCCTACCTCTGACAAAAGTTTGCTATGGCCTGAAACAGGTCCCTGCTTAGAACTAAGTGTTGTTGTTTTTTTTCCCCGCTGTTGAAGGTCGTAAGCCTGCGGCTCGGTTGGACATCAGTGGCACTCCAGGCGTGGAACAACTTCGACCAATGGAAAGAGAGGTACGTTACGCATAAGAATTGAGAGGGGTGTTAAGGCTATGTGATGTGTGAACGAAGAGAGTAGAGGGTGAGGAGAAGGATATTAAGGTAACAGGAAGGTGGAAAGTGCCGCATCACGAAACATTCCAAAATAGGAAGAAGACTACCAAGTGGCGATTCACTTTCTTAGGTTTGTCTATGTCTTAAGTGTTCATCATCATCATCATCATCATCATCATCGTCGTCGTCGTCGTCATAATTATCATCATCGTCATCATCATTTAATTTTATTTGATAAAGCATGTTATACATATAAGACAGCTAATGTGGACCTGCTACAGCAGTACACACATAGACACACTCTTGTTTAAGATTAACCACACTACCGGTTAGGTGGTATTTAGGTTTTCTAATCTTTAAGAACAGCTTTGTGGGTTTTTTTTACGTCCCACAAGAATCAGAACAGTGAAAGATTTGTGACAAAAGGACAAGGGTTTTTCGTCCTTATTCGAGAAGACTGGAATGTCTAATCGTTTTTTATTTTTTTTTATTTTAGTTATTTAATGTACCTTTAAGGTTGATTGATTTTTGTGTGATTAATTATAGGATAGATTTTCTTAATATATAGATATATTTTAGCATTAATGTAGTTTCTCTGAAAATTTTGTTTTGTAAACGGCTCACTGGAAGAGCATTTTTAATGAAGTGATACCGTTTATAATAAAGCTTTGATTGATTGATTGATTGATTGAACAAAGGCAGCGCATTCTCCTCAGTTACTTAAAGACCCCGGCTGAGTGTAGGTCCGGCCGGGATTTGGACCCGCCACCTCCCGCTTGGTTCTTTTGAGGTACCCGCGTGGAAGTTAGCTTTCGTTCAAGAGGGTAGTCAATCCTGCGCCAGGAAAGAAGAATCGAAGCGGGAATTGCGAATTAAGAACTTCTTTTTGTCTGCCACACGTAGTCCACTTTTTTAGTCTCTGTACGTTGTCTCCCATTCATTAATGCCTTATTTGCCCTTCTCTTCTCCCTTCGTACAGTTATGTAGCAATTTGCGGTTGATGCCTCAAGATTACCAGAGCTACAAGTCTACCCTAATAAAGGAATACGAGAAGCAGGGATTCCTGAGACTCGCCCAAGCCCGCACACTCATCCGCATTGATGTCAACAAGACTAGAAAGATGTATAACTTCTTTTTAGAGCAAGGCTGGATTAAACAACCCGAAGGATAACTCAGAAAGTAAAACGATTTTGGAGTAATTTTTGTCGAGAATCACGGTAACTTTTCGTATCACAAGTGTTGTTAAAATCGACGTCCCGTCAAAAATGGCAACGACCGTTTACAAAAGGGCATCGGCATCACAGTGATATTCTTCGGTTTTCAATGTGCATAGCCATATTTTAAAACTTTTTGAAAGTTCTTAACATGTACTTGTGCATTTAAACACAGCCTTGTACTGCAAAAGTGGACATAGTAAAGAACAGTAAAAGCCCCTCATAAGACCCCAACTCAGTATTAATAAGCTGTGCGTGGAGGTTTTTAGTGGTTTAAAACCCGTTAAAAACGTGTCGGGCTAATATTTGCGGATTTAGTCTCCCATCTGTTCTATCCATTTCATATTGATTCATACATTAACTGAAATCGTTAAATTTAAGATTCCTGTGAATTCCTCGCAGCTATAGCTGGAGGCAGTTCCTACCTCTTTTTCTCGTGCTGTTAACCTGCGATCAGGCGATTTTTTTTTTCTTTCGCCCCCCCCCCCCCCCCCCCCACCCAAAAAAATCGCCTGATCGCAGGTTATCGTGTTGTGAGCTAGTCTAGCATGAATGGCCTGGTGGCTAATGCGGCGCTTATTTGATTAAATGCGGACTGCATCGCCGTTGCAATTTGAAAACGACAACAGATTCAAGATGCATGAAGTAGGTTTTAGGATTAAATAAAAAGTGATGTTTCGAGGAGCGACGTTAAAAAATTCGTTTCCTGTTTAGTAATAGTGGGTAGCCCTGTAGATGAAAATAGCTTTGCAGATCACTTTACCCTTTTATAGGGAGCTCAAAGAGGCAAGACAGAAGCCTGAAGAGGCGGCCAGGCTAGATTAGGATAAGGAGTCCTTTTTATTGACTGTCTTTGCCACTCTCCTAGCTGCATGTAAAGATAAAAGTGACTGAGTGTTTCCCGGATATTTCAGACGGTCAAGCCGCCCTTCTAATCTAAAGGGTAGAAACAGAAAGCTGTTATAATGTCTTTAGCATGAAAGCAGTACATTCATAAAATTGACACAAGATTAGTAATAATAGAAATGGGTTGCGAATGGCCATCTCTGCAAGGTTGTTGCCTTTTCAATCTATAAGACTGCAGTCGATTTCTTGACTTCTGATCTCTCTGCATGGTTCTTACGTATCCGCGGCTGCCTTTGGTTCACCATGGCAACCGGCTTTAGTAGTCATGCGTGTTTGGTTCTTGATAACAGCCAGAGTGTTCTGATCGGCCATCACGGACGCACAACGACATCTGTTTTGTCACGATCGGCGTTATTTCTGCTTCAGCTTACTGGAGAAAGTAAACTCAATAATGTTAAGTGATCGATAGAAGCATACAAAGGAAAAATGATCGCCGAATTGAACGATCTGTGTCATACAAAAGCTTTCACATTGTCACATTTTCGGCTATAGCCAATGTTCACGGAAACTTGGTTGTTGGCTTAAAAATTTGGCGCAGCTGTAAATAACGGACAAGCTTCGAGGCAATGCAGTCACTACAAGCTATGTCAAAGGTTCCTACGCAATCTTCTAACCTTCCTCCACTTCAAAACCTTCCCTCTTGGTCTAGAAACTCTTTGGGAAGGAGAAAGCCTCCACGTCCGATAATTCGTGACCGCTTACAGCCTATAAAATCAATAAGGGAGGAAATGGACGAAATCGGGGAGGATAAATCGAAAGGAAAAGCAAATCTCCCAGGAAGGATTGTTTCTGCGCCTTCTCGAGGCCACGAACTGGATGAAGCTCAAAGGATAGAAAATATAGAGAAACGAATAGACTATCTGCGTACCCAACATGCTGAAACACTAACAAATTTACACAACGAAATAGAACGTTTAAAAGCTGAAAACAAAGGTGAGATAGGTCTGTGATAACCTTTAGATCTTGGTTCAAAGCCCGGCATTTGATTTGCAAAGTTTTAAAAAAATGCAGTGGGAAATACAGTAGAGTTGAAGTAGGGTTAAGAACGTGTGTGTTACGATTTTTGCACGGAGGAATTTAAGCTGTCTGTATATTTTGAGCTCACATTATACAAGTTAATCTTCTAAGAGGGGGGGGGGGGGGCTGATGTAATAATTGTTAAGTACTACAGTTTTCTTCGTTTTGCAGAACTGAATTTTAAACTGGTTATGGCGAGAACAGGAGTTAATCTGGCAAAAGGTTTGTTTATTCTTTGTTGTTTCCGATCATTAATGATGTGTGAAAGACTTAAGTGACTGATTTCTATGGCCTAGCCTTCCACTATATTTCCCAAGAGCTTATCATGTAGACTTATTCACTGGTCTTGTTGTACTAGCTCCTAAAATGGTAAAAAAGACCTGCATCCTCCAGATAATTGTTTGTTTGGATGTTACAAAACAGCTGTTATATCATTAAGTAAACAAGACAGAGCTCAGGTCATCAGTGACATAATACAGTCACTTATCCTTTCTGACATGCTGGTGTGACATATTTAAGGATCTTAGCAACCAATGTATACACATCTACATGGGTCATGTGTAGGCCTAATTATTTAGAATTCTTTTCGCCGAACACCACTTATAGAATAGATAAATAATTTAAACCTCAAGCCTACAGCAGTGATTGCAAAACATTTCAAAATCTTTTGTGTTGTGATTTTGTTGTCATCTGTGGCCTTGACCAGATGGAGCTTTGTCTTGAAGGTGTAAAATGCTATGTTTGAAGGCACTTAATATCTCCAGTTAATACTACATGTAGGTGGTGACTATTACATTATTTTACATGCTGGAAAATTTTTTTGTTTAGAGATGATACCGTTTTTGTAGGTTGCATGCTGTGGGTTAATTTGTATTTGTTTTTCTTTAAAAAGAATAAAAATGTGTTGTGATCTTACCTCACCATGCACAAAAACAAACAATGAATACCTGTAGGTTGGATTGGGGTGATTTCGCTGTTTTCAGTGCTTGTTGGCATTGTAACTGAATACCCTGAGTGAAGGAAAAACTTTTATTCATAGCAAGCAGTCAAGATTTGTGGGTAATGGAGCACTCTTACCCTCTGATTTCGCCGATTTTTCATGCTGCTTTGCTTAGAAAGTGTTGGTGGTAGACAATGATGTATCAATGATCCACATCGTACATGTATGGAAACAAATTTTGTTTGGAAAAAAAAATTCAGCTCTGTAACTGTCAATCCTTTTTGATAATTCATAAATACTGTAGCTGTACACTTTGTCTGGTTGTCATGAAATTTTTGTTCAGTGGTGATGCTATGCAAATTTCAATGATGTTGTTTTGCAATAACTGATTAATTCAGAAAGTGTTCTGTAAAAAGTTTGTAAAGTTAATTTCTCTCTACAGATGATGCTTCTTCAGTTCCTGACGAAAGTCATGCTTTGCAAGTTACTGGCTCAGGTGAACCTCTTCTTTTTACTCTCTGTTCAAAGACAAAATATTTTATTCAATTTAACATAATTTATTTTAACAGGATGAAAATGTGCAACTACAGTTGTTTGCTGTATAGCTGTTAACCATGTTTCCAGGGTTCTCTCCTAATCGTCTCAGGAGCAGTTTTTATTCATTACCAGTGATCGATTCGCAGTCGCACGAGTTTTCTAAGATGGTAGCTTTGTTGGCCTTCGCACAATCACCATTATACGTGTGCTTTTTCTGAGTTTCATCCGGGCATGGATTTTGTATGTATCTCATTTGGATTTTCAGTGCACTATATTTTCCTTGAAAAATAGTCAAGGGTGATCTTTTTTTTTTTTCACACACAAAAGGGGAGGGATTTTTAGAGGGAAGGCGATTACTGCATTTATTCGAATAAGCGCCCAACCTCGTATTGGCGCCCACCTCAAATAAGTGCCCATCCTAAAGGCAGAAAAAGTTAATAAGCGCCCAGCCTCGAATAAGCGCCCACTCCACCACACTCCCTCCCACAAAAACTGCGATAAGAGGTAATAAAAGGCCCTCCCAAAGACGCAGTTTTCTTCAGAGTATTTTACAGAAACCTTGCTTTATTACATCTTCGCTTTTTGTTATTGGCATTTACTGTTTTGTTGCAAAATATACTACCACACTTGCTGAGAATGGTGAAAATTTAATAAGCGCCCAGCCTCGAATAAGCGCCCACCTCGAATAAGCGCCCACTCTCAAGGTCCAAAAATTTAATAAGCGTCCAGGGCGGTTAATCGAATAAATACGGTATTTCAAAATAATAATGTTCACTGGAAGCTATATATTTTGTAAATCAAAAAATGATCACATCAAATAAACTAAAAATGGGCTTTTTAAGTGTTCCAAATTTGTTTCCCTGGTTAAATTTCAATATGCCAATATCCTCAGCGTCAGAGCTTGAATTGTCACTGATCAGTTTTGCTGGATCAGAATCCACTTCAACTTAACAGGGAAGTTACATGTATTATAAAAGAAAGAGAAGATCGCAAGCGGGGTAGGGGGGTGATTATTCAAGGGAGGCAAGTAATAATATTGGGGGGTGACTATTATTCAAGGAAATATGGTAATAGATACTTTTTTACTTTTTTTTTATTTTAGGTTCAGTCTTGTAATGAATGGTTCTCAGCTTTTAGCTAGATGTTTTTGAACTTTTAGGAATGCCTTCATTAATCTTCTGAAATAAAAATATCGTACCTGTTGTTCTCAAACAACGTTTGTTGCAGGTATATAGAACCATGTACTTTCTCTGCATATATGTCTCAGTCTGTATTGAACACTGAAAGTGAGAATTTCAAACTGCAAAATTCTGCAGTCGGTGATAAGCCTGAGAAGTCATAGTGTACAGAATCAAGTCATTTTGGAATGTTTTACCTCTATGACAAACAGTGGTACTGGTGCATTGTACCTGTATGTTATTTCATGGGAAGTGAAATGAGATATTGAGATATTGTGGAGTTCGTTGGTGTCATTTGCTTCCTTGATTTGTAGATGAGGAAGTTCAAGATTTGTTAACAGAAACTCAAGACATGTCAGAGTCCAGGCATGAAGAGAAGCCAGCTTTACAACACCCAGTCAAAGAAACATCTAGCAAAAGTACTTTGCAGCAAGCTCCAGGCTCAAGTGCAAAGAGAAATAAAAGGTGTGATTGGAAGTACAGTACATGTAGCTACAATGGGTTTGATAAACATTAAAATTCTCTAGAATTTGGATAAAATTAAAAATTATGTTAATTTTTAACTAGTACAGTACTGCTCAATTTTAAGTCGTCACCCTTTTGAAGGGAGTGATTCTTGTCATGTGCTATATTTAACTCCTATTTTGTTTTGCTGTCTAATACAGTGTATATAGTTTTAATTATGTAAGCACCAATGAAATACCAGATGAGCTAATTAGTATGAAAACATGATCTCTTTACATGTGAATTTACGTGTAGATATCTGTTTATTTGGCTACATTATTATCACTTGGAGTTACAAAATTTTCTCTTCTATTGTTGAGAACGAAATATTTTAACATGAGGAGAGGAATTTGTTGTTTCTCTGCATGGCCATGTCATCCTTTATATCTCTGATCTTTGAGGTACAGATAAAAGGATTATTTTTTCATTTTTATGGTCCTGGTCTAATTTTATAGTAGGTTTTACCCATTGTACTGGACTATTATATATATATATTTTTTTATTATTTTATTGATGATTACTTGTAAGAGCATTGAGACTTTGTTAAATGCTCCTAGCACTTGTGTATTATTATTATTATTATTATTATTATTATTATTACTATTGTTATTATGTCTATTATTATTATTATTATCATTATTTTGTGAGTTACAGCTGTATCTGAGTTGTTGCATGTAAAAACCCCTCATTTTAAGCTGGAGGCTTGGAATGGTTCTTTGATGGAGCGGAGAGTGATTCTAAGTTATATGATTTTACAATGAATGTGGTGCTAAAACATAGTGCTCATATTGCCAATTTTCTTCTTAGAGGTTCTAATCTGCTGTCTCTTGTAATGCTTGTTTTGATTGTCAGTGCAAAAAGAGCAGAAAATTACTGATTTTGACTGTTCGTAACTTAAGTAAATGATCTGTTGACCTAGTGTGTACAAAGCACATATAGCTTGGATTCTTTCAATATGAAACTATATTGGGATAGCACGGTACGTATGTGTAAGATTGAATGGAATGCACAGAAAGCAATCTAATCATGTGCGTTTGGACCTTCTTCAATCGTAATCTGATCACACATGTTTTGACCATCTATCACATGAACCTTGTATAAAGCACAAAAGGATTTTGACCTTTGGCATTGTCACCCACACTCCTTAACCTTTGGTTATTTCTAGTTAGTAATAGTCGTAACGGTCTTTGTGTAAGCAGTGTTTGGTATTTTGAAGGATGTTGGTGGAGTGAGACACTATACCAGTGTAGTCCTGGCATGTTTCTTGTCAGGTCTAGGCTGGTTAGTTTTCTCTCTTTACACTTTATGCTGCTGAGCTGTTGCAATATCCAGTAGACTATTCTCCCATCTATATACATGTAAAAGTAGACTTAAATGATTGACATATGATTTGGGGGTACGGTAGATTGAGTAGAGAAATAAAAGGTATGATTGGAAGTACAATACATGTAGCTACAATGTGTTTGATAAATATTAAAATATTATTCTTCTAGAATTTGGATTAAAAATTGTTATTTTTTAACTGGCACAGTACTGCTCAATTTTAAGTCATCACCCTTTTGAAGGGAGTGATTCTTGTCGTGTGCTATGTTTAACTCCTATTTATTTTCGCTTTCTAATACAGTGTATGTAGTTTTAAGTATATAAGCACCAATGAAATACCAGGTGAGCTAATTAGTATGAAAACATGATCTCTTCACATGTGAATTTACGTTTAGATATCTGGTGATTCGGCTACATAAAGCACAAAAGGATTAATATTCGGCTGCATAAAGCACAAAAGGATTTTGACCTTTGGCATTGTCACCCACACTCCGTAGCCTTTGGTTATTACTAGTCAGTAATAGTCGTAATTGTCTTTGTGTAAGCAGTGTTTGGTATTTTGAAGGATGTCGGTGGAGTGAGACACTATACCAGTGTAGTCTTGGCATGTTTCTTGTCAAGTCTAGGCTGGTTAGTTTTTTCTCTTCACACTTTATGCTGCCGAGCTGTCACAATATCCACGCCATAACCTTTGGTTATTACTAGTTAGTAAAAGTCATAATGGTCTTTGTGTAAGCAGCGTTTGGTATTTTGAAGGATGTTGGTGGAGTGAGACACTATACCAGTGTAGTCCTGGCATGTTTCTTGTCAGGTCTAGGCTGGTTAGTTTTCTCTCTTTACACTTTGTGCTGCCAAGCTGTTGCAATATCCAGTGGACTATTCTCCCATTTTCCACAAACCACAATAACTTCTTGTCACTAAATAAATGAATATACATGTAAAAGTAGACTTAAATGATTGACATATGATTTGGGGGTACGGTAGATTGAGTAAGTTTACAAAAGTGTACTGAGGTGTATTATCAGGGTTTTTACTACACAGGTGCCAGAACTCAGGTCCCAGCTTTTAACGAAAACCCTTGTACTGTTCTTTCAAAAATAATAACCTTGTGTTGAAGATGTGCCTTAAATTTGTTTTCCTTCCAAAATGAAAACAATCCTACAACAATGCATGAATGTGTCAGGCGCACACTGTGTGATCTGTTTGTATCTGGTCCTGGCATTCCTTGGTAAGTTTGGTTTGTCGTTGGGCTTGTTCAGAACATAAAGTTTATTGACGATTAAGGGGGCTTCCATGGGCTATTATAGACTTCTAGTCACTTGCAAAGTACTGTTATTCAATCAGTATTATATTATGTCCTAAAATGTTGAATACACGTAATGATATCTGCCATCAGCCCAATCCAAGACTTTTTAAAAAATGATTGTCTTATTTTCTTGACTTTGTCTTTTAGGAGTGGATCAGGTAAAAAAGGCACAGCAGTGAAGGCCACGCCCACGCCTCCCTTGTCGGCAAAAAGCTTAAACACAAAACCCAAGAGCTCAGGCAGATCAAAGACAAAGTCACAGCATTCTCATGAGCAGCACTCAAACCTCAGTTCCCCATATGCATTCTCATTAAATAGCACACCACCATCAGGAGCAAAGCAGGGTGTTTCTGTTGGACAGTCAGTTCTTGTAGTCACAATCAAGGATAAGACTGTTAAAGTCCACATGCCCACAGACAGTGCTCCACGATCACCTACTCTGGTTGAATGCAAAGCTATAATCAAACATCAGCAAGAGACAAATAAACGACAGGAACAAGAGGTGATAAAAATTATTTCCAGCCATGCCAGTAAAATAACTGAAACTTACTTGTAACGATCAAAGGGTCATCCTCAAAAGTTAGAACCACTGTTTCTACATCATGTGCATGTAGACAATAGCTTTCATGTAATGGTACGCAATAGGCTTTCATTTGCAAACTTTGAAGTTAGAACATGCTAGATTTACATTAAAAACATAATGAAACAAACAAACAAAAGAAAAAGCAAAGACAAAGGCCTTTAGAAAAGTTAAAGTCCACATAACCGACTGCTAAGGGATTTTTTTTCTTATTTAGGAACCTGGCTGTGTCCTAAAATTTACATTTCCAATTAATTTTGCCCTCCAATAACATTGCATGTTTTTGCTTTCCATGCTTTTGCATGTACTGTAAGAGATTTTTATTTTTCATATTTTCCAGTTATCAAAACTGAAGTCAGACTTGAATGATGCTTTGTATTCTGACAAATGGACACCAGATGCATATCTTTTGGCAAAATCATACATGGCAGAGGAGATGCCATCAACTGCAAGGTATACTATATTGGTGAACATCTTTATTTTTGTTGTTATAGAAATATCCCCAAGTTGTAGGTTTGGTTAGGTTTAAACTCCAAGCCTCTGAAAATTCCAGTCTTAGTTTGAGTCTTTCCTTTAAGAATTTGGGCAACAAGGCCCCTACCTCTCCGCCCTTTAATCTCTTTCTCCTCCCCAGCATGTCCAATGGAAATTTTATGGGGTGGATATTCATATTTTTTTTTCAAATTCCATACCTTCTTATTATGGACATAGAAGGTTAAAAAGCCAAGTCCTCCAAAATTACAGACAGTACACCTGTCTGTTAAATAAGTGGGTTGAGATATCTTAGCATCTGGCAATTTAACTGAGAGAATTAATCTGCCTTTGTGTTTTTTGCCATGGAAGTAAAAATAGCTATTTTTCGGAGGGAGAGAAGCGACGACCGGAAATGCGTCTGCGCTTCGCAGGCTAAGTAAAATGTGACTTTATCTAGTTTGTGTAAATCCTGAAACAAGAGTTTCAATCTGCATCCTTGCTCATTGCTGTTCATGTCTCTCCAGACACAACACTCCGGCCACAAGATCGTTGCCACAATTATACTCAAGAGAGCAGACACACTCAGGAAGGTTAGTTTTAAAAGCTTGTGTGTACAGATACTTAAAGGACCATAACTGTTATGTCTTGTCAGAGGTGTGGCCAGTCTGGGCAGAACCAGTAATGCTGGTATGGGTATCAATCAACTTAAATAGTATCTTCCGTAGTATCCAAGTAGCCTTTTCAGTCTTAGGTACATGAAAAAAGTTGTTATAATTTCACCAATTTGGGACACTCCACTGGCTCTTAGAACGTCATGTAGGCCAGAAAACACTTTTTTTTAAAGAAAGGTAACTGTTTTAGCCCGACAAACCAGAAAAATTATCAGACACGCATCATATTGAGTTTAATTGCCATGCAAATCTTTGCCTGCATAATGATAGTCCGATATTTGATCTGTCCGGTCACAATGCCCAACCTAAGGTAGAAATGTATTGGACATAGGCAGATTTACTTTATTACAGCACCATTATGCACACGTCTCTCTCACCTGTGAGAGGATTAAGCGTGGCAAATGAGTTCCTTTCCTGGAGCATGTTAAAAAAATCTTGCTTGATAAGAATGGCCCACCAACATACCTGACCATACTTTTTGTTTGATTTAGTCTAACACTACATGAACAGAAAAAGACCGAAATCCCAAGTCTTTATGGTAACAACCATTTGATTCTCACTGATGTTGATTTCTTCTTTTGTTTGACAGACTGGCAGCAGGGAGACTGCACTATGTCAGTGAAAGTGTTTCTCTTCCAGTTTTACGTCCAAATGGCGCTGCTAAAGTTGCTGACAGAAAGCGTAGACAACAAGCAGTGGTCAGAGGAAGAGCCGGCAAGAAGGACTTTTGATGATATGATACTGAAAAATTATGCATTTTAGTCTAGTGCAATAATGGTTTTACCCACCTGTAGCCCATAGCTTTTTTTATTTCACAGAATTGTAAATATCTTTGAATTCTAAGCTAGTTATTTTTGAATCACACCAACTCTCTCCTCGTTGTTCTTAGAGAATTAAATGTACTATTTACTGATGCGATCAGCTAGATGGGGTGCAAATTATTTAATAAAAGATATTTAACTAAATAGCGCAGTTTGCTGGTTTGATCTGCAAGATTGTGTAATTTTTGTAAGGTGAAAATTCTTCTACAGATTGATCCAACAGTTGCTTACATGTATCTCTAAGACCCCCAAAAACAGATGGGTGACAATCTTTGACAGTTTGAACAACGAGCGCATGAATTTCTCCAACGTCCTCTATACTGACTTGCAGTCAGAAGTTTTATTGTTTGCTTGATGGAACGCTTCTCCCTGACACAATGAGTTGTACTTATTTACGAGTTCGTACTTTTTATGCTTTTATTTTAACTCCAGTAGGATGAAAGAGAGAAAAGATTGACTGTCAGTAGTCATTTTGACGGACGGGCACGTTGTCGTTGATTAAGGCGGCTGTTATGAGAGTTCAACTTCACTATTCGTAACCTTCACTTCCTCGGATTTAGGGGTGGTCCGCGGGAACTGTGGGCTCCCTCCTCTTTCTTTGGTTTTATATTCCTTTTAAAGAATTCTTGGTAAAAAAAGTCGTATCTATATAGCTGGTAAGTGGCTCTCCCCCCTCCCCCTCAAGGCGTAGTCGCACTGCGTTTTTACATGAAGTTTGAAACGTACAATCCCACTGAACAAGAAAACAAAACGGGGGACCTTTGAGTTTCTGATGCTGACAGCTAACAGGGGGTTGAGCTAAACATAGTGGGGAAAAAACTCAAGCTTCGTGTTTTCGTTGCAAACGTATTAACCCCTTTTATTTGTACCTATAAGACTGACCAAAATTTTCTCTATTTCGCGCTTTATTAGTTTAAACAAACCACGCTTGGGAATTTAATTGAAGAGTTATGAACTGGACCACTTTCACTCATCTAGCTGCTTCCTAGCAATTTTTAAAAGACATTGTCCTCTAGTTTTTTTGTCTTATTGGTTCCCCTCAAATGACCCCTCTACATAGACAGGATCCACTCCCGGGTGAGGAGAACTCCCCCTGAATACTAGTCATATAAACTCTTTATGTCCTTGCAACAGAAACCGTGCATATATTCTCTTGGATAAATGAAAGTTGTTGTTCGTCCATCGTTGTTGACGATGACCAAGAACATCACGTGGGGGAGGGATTAGGTGGGGTTTTTCCAGCTGTGGCTGATCGATCCAATACAGGCGCGGAAGGCTCTGTCGCATTTCGGACTCTGGTGAGATTCTTGAGCAGGTGTCAAGGAGATCGCTTTGGATTTGCGCAGCTCATGCTTCCTCTGAGCCCCTGCTATCCTGCTTTGCTCGAAAAGGGGAGTGCGTTTGTTGACTTTGCTACGCCAGGTAGGTCGGTCTAGAGCCAGGGTCTCCCAGGTTTCAACATCTATACCAAAGCTTTTCAGCAACGCTTTGAGACGCTCCCTTTTTCCACCTTGTGAGCGTTTCCCCTCCGCCAGCTCGCCATAGAACAGTCTCTTAGGGAGGCGTGTGTCAGGCATTCTGACAAAATGGCCAGCCCACCTAAGCCGTGCTTTTTTTAGCACTGAGTGAATGCTTGGGGGGGGCAGCTAGAGAGACGATATTGGTGTCGGGGACTTTATCACGCCAGGTGTCTTCAACAGTTTTCTATTAAAAAGGCAGTTCAGGTGGAATCGGTTAAGCTCTTTTGCGTGGCATTCGTAGACTGTTCACGTGGCACAGGCACAGTAGAAAGTTGCTGTACTTTGGGCGACGCCCTTCTTTCTCACGAAGGAGACTGAAACCCAGCGATTTAGTCACGTGATGGTTCAAACAAGATGGCGGTAAAAAAACATGGCGGTTTCCTTGGACGAAGAATTGAAGTTTTTCTTTAGGCATTTTATACCCACCTCACGTCATCGCAGAAACCTTTCAAAGACGGAAGACTATTCTAAAAAGGAAGAGGTCGGTAAAGAAACTGGAAAATTAGAGTATTAACTCTGGGAAGTTACCGTTAGATATGTTTTCTTGAGCTCGCTCAATCTTCTTTCACTGCACCTCTGCTCTATTAAAATCATTTAGGGAGGACGTATTCAGCGTATAACGAACCGGACGTAAATTATTTGGAAAGGAGATTGGGGACATCGAGCATCTAATATTGGGTCCTCCTGCATGTACCTGCGTAACAAAACAATGCACTGATCGACCTTTGGGAGATTCATTGTTTTGTTCTTTTTACACAATCCCTCACCTACTGTACAGGACCTGAACAATCGATGAAAGTCGATGATCGGAAAATCAATCGATCAATTGATGACAATCGATTAATTGCTGTTGATTAGCATCGATTGGCATCGGCCAATCGATGATCAATCGATAATCACACTTAGGTGGTTGCGAACTTCATCGATTGCCATCGATTGGCACTAAATTCATGTCTCCGTATCTTCAGGTATCGCGGGAGTGTACGCAGATCGTATATTACTTTTAAACCTCAGTAGCAAAGTTTGAGAATTATTGTTCATTGATGTGGCTTTGTGAAAAACAGCACAAATAATTAAGACAATTAACATATCTCGTTGTCAGTAGTACAAACTTGATCGATTTAGCTTCGAGTTCATTGCAAAGATTCAACTGACCTGGGACGCAGAAATGTCACGTATAACAGAAAACGTATACTTAGCTAAACTGTTGGCTCCAAACGTTAAATCACGCGTAAAATATTTCACACCTTGCCTAATTTTCCAGCTGTTTCGTTGAAGCACAACAGTGGGGTTTGTTTTTCTTACACACAAATCCATAGTACGTTTCTATGAATTTTAAAGTCGCGTGAAACGTGTGGGCGAATAAACAAGTTTACGCATTGCTACTCGCTAGTTTTTACTCAGATAATGATATCAAAATGTGTAATTTTATTAGTACTCAATGAAATTGACAATTGAAATGTTTGACTGAATAGGTACTCGATTGAAATATCGATAACAATCTATTATGTTAATTGATCGATTGATATTGATAATCGATGATAATCAATAATCACAAAAATTTTCGTGATCGATTGTCCATCGATTATCGATTTCATCGATTGTTCAGGTCCTGTACTGTATAATTACTCCTTCATTAGTTTCTGGTAACAGAGATAATCTTTGTGTTAAGCTTCAAGATGGTGTAAATCCTACTGTGCCTAAGACTCCAGTCCAGAACTGGCATTCTAAAATAAACAGATATGAATGATTAAGAGTCAGTTATTATTTTACAAAACTTGCCATTATTTTTGGGGTAGGCCATTCTATACCCTAATGTAGGTGTACTGTTTAACAGTGATAATACGTTACTGACTGTCAGTGTTGTTACTATTGACTATTCACACCAAAGTCAGCCCAAGCTCAGTATTTATCTTCTTGAATCTATTACCTGAATTTGCAAACAAATCCTTTATTTTTATTGCCATTTTAGGATCATGCAATATGAGACCTCACGTATTAATGATTTTAATAGTGCTGGGGGCATCTTTAGTGGTTTCAAAGCCTCCTACCAAAGTTTAGCTTATTAAGCCATCATTTATACACCGTAGCTTTCCTCAGAAGGGGTATTTTACTGGGAGGGAGGTCATGGGTTTTCCTTGTCCCACATAATAGAGACCTTTTGATTCCAGGAAGAGAATAAGTAAAATTTTTTTGCATATTGTCAAAAAATAGACACCCCTGAATACTTCATTGTCCTTTTTTTTTTCACCAAAAAAATTTGCAAATCTTTATTCGGGGAAGTTAAGCCCTCTCCCGATCTGCATAAAAATTCTAATGTTTGATATCTGACTTCCACCAATATATATGACATTCTCGCAAAAACTCATCATAGAATGACGATGGCTACCACATTTTCTCACCAACATGATGCTGGCTCATGCTGAAGTAGTACTCATTATTGAGAAAACTTGTACTTGTTGTCATACTCGTCTAAGAATTGTAAGGTCTCTAATTGTTGAGAATGACAATTTATTACAACATCTCAAACAAAATTACTTTTTTTGGATTTCACTTAGGATGTCAACCAGTGTCCTTTCCAGACCAACCCAAGTGGGCTTTCCAGTTCCAGCGAGTATACAACCTGGATTTAATCCTGCAGTGAGTGTTCCACATCGCTTCATGCCAGGCACATCGCATACTGAAGCAGGTCCTCATCAAATGAATCAGCTGCAGTTTAACTTAGGAGTTCCTACTACAGAGAGTCAATTAACAACAAGGTTTAGAAAGCCACAGCCAATAGTTATAGAGAAAATATCTGAACACTCCCAAACTCCACATGCAACACCTCATATTCCAAGTGTTTATCCTGTGCACGTAGCTTCTGTTTCATCTTCACTGTCAAGTGACAGACTCGCTCTTGCAGTTCATCTTGCTAAAAAGGATGTTAAGAAGGTGAAACAACTTGGAACTGATAACATTTTAGTGTCACAATTTGAGGAGACTGAAAACAAGCATGTCACTTCATCAGTCAAGGGGTCGGGAACTACAGGGAAGAAAGGTAAAGGGAAGAGAGGTAAATCTAAAACTCAAAGTGTTCCATCACAAAATGGTGTTACTCTGCGGGAAAGGGTACATCAGGTGGCCAAAAAGCAAGAAGCAGCAGCTAAGAAACAACATGAGATGTACTTTTACCCTGCAACAAGGGAAGATGATGGTTTTGAATCAGACAGGGAAAGGAGTCAAGCAAATGAAATACGAAAACTTCGAAAAGAACTTCATCAATACATGATGCAAATGGAGAGATTAAGAAATGAAAGACCTGAGGTCTTGAGAAATAAAGATAAAAGACTGAAGAGAAGAAGAGGTGACGAAGTGAGATTATCAGATGATGATGTTGACCAGCGGCAGGTAGTGAGATCTGAAGAGCAGGCTGCCCGATCTGCGAGGATGCTTTATGTACTACAAAGACAGGTACCTATAAAAGATAAATCAGTAGACTTTCTCGTTATTTCACCATTTTACACCACATACAGTGTAAGTGTTCAGTCTGGGCTACAACATGTGGCTCAGACTTGTTTTGCAGTCTTCTCCTTATGTTGTTGTTTCAAAAAATATGCAAGTTTTGATCCAAGCCAATCCTCAAAAGAAAAGGAAGTAAATACGGAAAAACAAAAAGCATGCACTGCTATTCTCTCTGCTAATACTTTATTTAAATGTTGACTGGTACCTTCCAAAGCACTGCAGGCTAGCAATTTTTTTATGGGCTTGTCCCAATCCTAGACTTTCTCAACCAGCAGGAAAAGTTTGTGACTTCTGCGACTTGTTACTAAATTGGCCCTAGCAGTGAAGGCAGCCCTCATTCATAAAATGCTTTGTTTTGAGATGTTTAAGATAATCTTCGGTCAATTGGTTGACAGGATGCTTGAAAATAAAAGCCTTTGTGAATGCGAAGCCCCCCCACCACCCCCCGCCAGAAGAGTGCACCTCTGGTGCATATTTTTGGCCTTACCATTCAAGGATGGTCCTTTACCTGCTGAGCTAAACTTTGGGGAAAACACTGGTTTAGATCAATATATTGTACGATAAATATTTGCCATGGCTAATTAACCCAGAAAATCTCCGCCAGGCCAGCAATATTGGTTTGTTTGCTTAATTAAGTTAAGTGGTCTTACTTAACCTTCAAACCCTTGTTCCAGACAAGGATCCATAACTCTTACCCCATTTAGATCACAATGGCAGTTGAAGTCTTCACTTAATCTCAGTCCAGTGGGCTAATTTAAAGCTGTGCTCTTTGGTACACACATACTTATACATCTTATGTTGGGTAACTCTTGAAACCAATAATAATATTTAATAAATAACATATGACAGATTCCGTTTAAAAAAAGATTAATTCCAGCTTGTCGTTTGGACAAAAGGCGCTGCTCTCACATTTTTGTCAAGCTTGTCTCAGTCCCAATAGTGACCAACATCAATTTTCTCCTAACAATATCCATATATTGCCAAGAAAAATGGTTTTGAGAGTTAATAAAATGATCACTAAAGAGAAAATGCTTTGATCCTCATCAAATTCTCTCGACTCATTCTGCAAGGAAATGTATGGAGATCAGTTTGCAGAATTTATATGTGGATATTGGGACTTAAAGGGTTAAAGAATGTCACTTGCCTGGGCCCATGCCCATTGGGCAAGTGAGCTTGAAAAGTGCATGTTTGCCTCCTTTTTCAGGTTCAAGAAATTGAGGATGAGCTAAATAAGAAGGGGAGAGGAATAAAACACACAAAAAAGGTAATAATTACTGTGTAAAGTATAAAATTCTTTCACTTACCTCGACAGTTCAACAATACACCATCCAGTGTTATCATATATAAATTTTTCAAACCTACACCACCACTGTTAGACAGTAACTGCAGGCGCTTCATGTCGAGCTATCTATTTTATCTCAGTTAGCTGCTTTCTGAGCCTTGATTTGTAGTGGTAGCAGGACTGAGTGGAGTCCAATTCGGTCTGTAATCATATGAGTGATTAACAAAATCGGACAAACGCGTAGCTAGTGATTTATGATATATAAGAAACTTTTCTTTAATCAAAACACAAGAAATTTGGTAGTTATGATTATCCTTGAAACAGTAAATGTTTGTGAAAATTATCTTACGTTTTGCTAAACCTTCCTGTTCACTGAAATATGAATATGAATCTTGAAGGATGGCTCTTATAGAAATGGAACAGAAATTCCATTTTCCCGCAAAATTTTCTACTGGAATGACCCAAAAAGGAGTGTTCCATTATTTTATTCTCCAACCATATTAAACTTTTTAAAATTGTCAACAGCCTTAGTTTCGACAAAAGTATCCCCCCTTTAGAGGTGTTGACTATTATGGCTGACTGTATAACTATATGTTCATTCTGCAGAGCCAGACATTGAGTCGCCTTGCAGCAGCCCATAGGGGAGCAGTTAGAGCACTACAGACATTTGTCAGCCATGCCCCATTACAGCCCAAGGTTGGCCATGGTCTTCCACCAATGTACCAAGAACTATCTGCCCTTGTTAGACAATTATCACTTTTGGCTGCACAGCTCCATGTTGGTGGGGAAGATCTTGGTAATGAATTGAAGAGGATGGAGGACAAAGAGAACAAGGTGGGCAAGATCCTGTGTTTACACGATGATGAATACTAGTTGGTTCATTTATTGAGTTGTTTGTTGATTTTTGTCTCTTCTTGTTGTACATCATTGATAATAAACTATTCAATAAATCAAATTCTTTATCATAAGAGTGAAAAGGAAGAACCTTTGTTGAAAACAGAAGAAATCTCAGAGAAGCCAAGTGCCTTTATCCAGGAAGTAGCTGGCAGAAAACCTCAGGACTCTGATAAAGTTCCAACACCAATGAAACCAGGTTTGAAAATGAAAATTCAATAACAGTAGCTATCCACAGTCTAGGCAGAATCACTTAATTCATTATCCCTTGATAAAGTCCCAATATTAACCTTTGGAAACATCACTGAGTTTTCTTGATTCTGACAATATCAGTACATAGATGGCTGATGAGGTAAAGAAATATGAAAAAGTGTCAGATGTTTTTAAAAACACTTTTTTGGTATTTCTTTACCGAATATCACCTCATCAGCCATCTATTAGGAAGTACAAGTGTCACGCATCCCTGACAGTTTTTCAGTTTAACCTTCAATATCAATACATTATCAAGAGAAAAAGTTACGATCTAACTGATAAAATGATCACCAAAGGGAAAATATGCTGTGATCCTTTATCAGATTGTCTCTCTTATTCTGTAAGGTCAGTTGATTTTGAGAAATTATTTTTATATCATTATGGGTATTGGGGCTTGAAGTGTCAACGAAAGGCTCTGTTCACAGTTTAACACATCTACACGTCAATGACCCATAACTGCTTGTGTGGATTCATATCCCGTGTACCTTTTGTGTTGCTCTCAGTTAAAAGGTCAATCATAGAGAACCACCCAACTTCTGTGTGGGAGGGGTGGAAAAGGCAAGATCTTTGTTCAGAATGAGTGAATAGTCAAACAGGCCAGAGAAGAATGTGACAAATCATGTACAGTTGCCCAGAAAATCCTTTTATGAAAATCTTGTTCCACTACACACCTGATCTTCCTTCAAAATAATTTTTGTGGAAATGCAGCCTATTCCCAGCCAAATAAACTTAAAAAGCAGGAGGAGAAAAAGCAAACAAAGGGAGGAGAGAACGAAAAATTAATAATATTGCCTTTAGTGCCTTTTCAAACTTTGGAAGCTGTAATTTAGCACCAGGAGCAAAAGGCAGCAAAGTTCTTGACTTGCAAAGTAACAGATTGTTTTGTGCAGCTTCAATGCTTTTTGGTGGGCCCAGGAACTGCTCAGCTATAAAGCTAAAGTGGCATTTTTCAACAACAGTTTCTGGGATGAACAACTCAAAGCTCTTGTTTCCCTTCTCTTGAGAAACAAATTTTAATTTTTTGACAGTGGTCACAAGTTCTCCAGACCCCACTCCAGAGAGGGATGCCATACTTCAGGCTGGGTTGTCTGCACTTTTAAGAGCGAAGGACACTCCTGTTCAGACTCCTGTGGTACGTTTTACTTTACCTTTTACCTGCAACTTTCAATACTACTACTAATACAAATGTATTAATCTAAATAGATTACAGATAATAAGATATTGCTTTTTCCTGTGGTGCTCTCTCTATGCTCAGGTCATGGGGGTCATGCAGGGTTGTCACTAAGATTTCAAGTTGCCGGGTAAATACAACAAGTAGGTGGGGAATCAAACAGCTAGGGGTCTTTGTGTTCTATTTTTCTTCTATTTTCCTTTGAAAGTAGCCGGGGGCCACGTTCATAGTAGCTTGGGGAATTCCCGGCCCCCGCCTCTTAATGACAGCCCTGGGTCAGGGGGGCTTTTTAGTTCCTACAGTCATGTGATCACTCTAATTAAATCTCTGAGCACTACTTTCCTGCAGCATTGTTTTTTGTGTGGAATACTTTGTAGTTGATGGTTGAGATTAAAAGTTGCGACATTGGTACAGAAGCTTTGATTCTCACCAGTAGTTGCCTTAGCTTGTTCCAGGCGTTCATATTGTGGTGCAAAGAGATGTGATCATTGGTGATCTGCACTCCACTATCTGAATGCCTGGAAAAGGCTATGATTACCTTGGTACTGTTTATTATTTAGCCTGTGAGACAGTTCTTTTTTTTCTCACACCTTGCGATACGAGACAGTTTGCTCACCGGCTTGAATAATCCTAGTGTGAGCTTTTCGTGTTATCTTGGCTTTCAAGAGCTTTTTTTATACGGATCAACAACCTCTTTTACGGGCCTTTAGCTCTGTCTGATCTCAGGTTGTTATGGATCAATTATAAAAATTTAAATATCTTTTATTTGTGTGTTATCTTTTACAGGTAAAACCAGGTCTTCAGCCAAAAGCTGCTCATTTTCAGGCTGCAAGACCTGTCAAACCAGTTAAACAGGCTCTGCTGCTTCCTGCTAAACTGAAGGTATGTACCTGTAGACATCACTGACTCTGGGATTATGTTGTCATGTTTTAAGTTCCCTCCTCTCTACTTCTTAATTAATAAATTTCCAGTCCAAATACCATTAATAGGTTCATCCAGTTTGTACAAACATTTTCTGCACTAAAATTGGTTAATCTACAGTCAATCTAGATACTGATATTTTTATCCTTTTTTAGAAAAGTTATGACACTACAGTTTTAAATTTGCAAACATGTTTCAGATGAAAGTACTCACAGCCATCAACATATTTATGTTTATAAAGCGAAATTTAATGTTTTCAAAATAGATGTTACAGACACGTAATTTTTTTCGCACCCCAGCCACCATGAACCTCTCACTATTATAATAGCTTAAAAGCCCTAATACATGTATCCACATACACATTCTCCAGACAGATCTCTATAAATTTCCTTTAAGAATCAGTAGAGAGAATTTGATGAAAAATCAAAGCATTTTCCCCTAGGTGATCATCGCATTAATTCCCATTGCATTAATCTTTTCTCTTCATTTTATATTGATATTGTCAGGAGAAAATTCATGTTGGCCACTCACAGTCCATAGGGTGTGTGCAGTAATGGGAGTTGACTGTGTGGTCAACCTTAGGCAAACACTTTGTGTGCACTTAGTGTCCACCTTAGGGGGGTGTTTGTTTTAATGAGGCATCTGGCATAGGCTTAATGCTGCGTCATCTTTTCTCTTAAAGTTTAAGCGCCAGAGAGCTCAACAAATTGCCAAAAGGGTTAAACTGCTTCAAGACATGGAGCGGGCTCACTTTGCAAAAGAGACAGTGTCCTCCATCCTCAAAAAGGCCCCTCCTGTAGAATGGGCAGACAAACCAAAAACTCCGCCTAGAACACCCACAAAAGAAGGTCCAAGGACCCCGGAAAAGGTGTCTCAACATGATGCAGCTTATATATCACCACGAACACAGAGAAGAGAATGTGAACGCCAGGTGATACTGCTATATCTAAAGCATGATTGTCTTTTGTAGCGAAGTTAATTTTCAAATACAACACCCTACTTTTTGATTGTCCCCACCTGGAGGCAAAATATCCAGAAGACACGATTATCAACTGTAAGAGATCTTTATTTTTATTTTTTTTTACTTCTCTTTTCATGTCCTTGTAGGAGGTACTGATTTTACTTATAGACAGTTATTCATCAAAGTATTCAGTACCTCAGAAAGCTACAGAATTCCTTAGTTAGAAGCCCCCTTTTTTAGCTAGCAAACTTTAAATAGGACTCACAACTTTAATACGGAAAGCAGTTGCTTTCAGTTCAGTGGCCTAAGATTTGTGGGAAATCCATTCATATACAAATGATTAAGTGTAAAGAGGGCAATATGACGCCAAATCATGGGGATCTTCTTCTTGTATTGTAACTCAAAACACAGATAAGAAGTTGACAGACTTTTTAACACACTGTGATGTACTGTGTTAGTCAACCTACAGGACAGTGGCAGACAAAGGGAAGTGAAGATTCCATATTTTGTGTTTACGTTCTCCATAAAACGTGGCAACGAGATAATTCATTATCATCATCATCACCATCGTCATCATCATCATTACGTTGTCGTTTCTGCTGCTGTTTAAGCTCCTCGTTATCCTCTTCCTGAACCTGTCGATGGAACACTAGTTTAGAACGAGTCAAAGAATTCTGTAATAATAGTCCCTTACTAAAAGCCTGGTTTAGTTAATCTATTCGGCAAATTATAAGCTAGTTTCTCTGAGTCAGTTAAGGATTTTGGTATGACTTTTTTCTTGTTTTGTCTGTTCTTGTGTTCAGCTTGAAAGTCCAAAAAGCCCAAAGTATCCTCGTAGAACGCTTCCTCTAGACTATGAGCTGGTGGAAAGAGAAGTGGCCAGGTAATGTTCTCTACAGCTGTACTATTTGTTTGTAAGGCAGTGTTTTCCAGAAGTGGTCACGCTCAGTTCAGTTATGTCTTTTCTGCCTTAAGCCTTTAATTGCCTTGATTTCCACTGACGCGTTTTTGGCTACGCACGTTAACGCACGTAAATTTTAATCACGTAAATAAAATAGAGGAAAGATAAAAAGTGCTGAGCTTAAACGAGAAGTTGAGCGAGGTTCAACTTTTACGCTTACGAGCGACCTTTCATACATTACCTCTATTTTATTTGCGAACGTAAATTTTTCGCACGTACGCACGTAGAAATTTCGCGACACTGGAAATCAACCCTTACTCACTGTTTTCCCTCCTTCGAATTTATTATATCTAGACTGTCAGGTTGGTGAGAAGTGTTTTACATTGCAGTAACAATAACTAGGGCCTATTTATACAAAATTAAGCAATCACATTTCAGGAAGTGAACTGAGAGCCAAGGCAGTTGAAATTCTACAAGTCGCTGATTGGCTAACATGACTGTTTAGCTGCTGTATTGTGATTGGTTATCTCTGTTTAAGAGGATCTAACTGAATTCGCACAGTGATTCTCATCAAGCGTCTCTTTGATGTTGTACTTATTATATTTTGGACATATGCGGACAATTTCGTTATTGACCAAGCGTGAGGTCAAGATGGATGGATATCGGCAAAGTTCTTGTTTGCGTTCTTATTAACCGAGACCTCAGACGAAGTCGAAGTCAATAAGAATGCAAAAAATAAGGAGCCAATATACAGCCATCTTGACCAAACGAGCTTGTTCAATAGGGGTTTTATTATATGGCCAAAAAAAGAACTTTTTCTTGCGGTATCAAAGATGAGCCTATCTTGCCCGCTCGGGTAGCCAATCAGAACGCAGGATTCACTTCATTTTGCCCGCTCGGTAGCCAATCAGAACGCAGGATTCACTTTATCTTGCCCGCTCGGGTAGCCAATCAGAACGAAGGATTCACTTCATCTTGCCCGCTCGGGTAGCCAATCAGAACGCAGGATTCACTTCATCTTGCCCGCTCGGGTAGCCAATGAGAACGCAGGATTCACTTCATCTTGCCCGCTCGGGTAGCCAATCATAACGCAGGATTCACTTCATCTTGCCCGCTCTGGGATTCAACTATATTATAACAATGTCAGTAATTGACCACCCGGCTTGACTGGAGTTTATGACTGTCAACTTTTCCACTTCCAGGCAACGGTGGCTCGATGAAGAATCAGATAGAAGGGTAAGGTCTCAAACTACACTTGTAGCTTCTTCTCTAATTTTAACGTAGTGAAATACATTTTCATTTCACGTCTGTTTAACTAGATTCGAGAATTAGAAGAACGTCGCAGAGCAGAGAATCTTCACAGACGAGACAGAAGGTACGTTTCATGTTTTGTCAGGGGCTCGGTTATGCAAGGGAGGGATGAAACTCTTTTTCAGTGCTCTCATAATTTTGAGTTGTTTTATTCAGTTGTTAGCCAAACCCACCTTTTCACAATGAGGGCTAAGACTGTTAGGAGCTCTTCACTTTCGTGCCCCACCCGTCTATGGGCCCCACCCCCACCCCCTCGCACTCTGTCAGGATGTTTTACGCGCTCTTCCGGATAGAGGATCTTATTTGTAAACCATTGACTATTCTTTTGATTACTCATTTATAGTAAAGTTAACCAGGAGTGCAGATTAGGTAAGGGGTTGGAGCCCGGGAATATGGACGTCGGTTAGGCAAATTAAGATGAGATCAATATCCAATTGAAATTTATTGGGTATCAGCAGAGCATATTTTATAGTTGGTAGTACTGAATAGGACTGTTGTTGACAGTAACTGACGTTTTGACAACCTGTGCGGTAGTCATTCAGGTCAATAACCAGAGTTTATACTATCAGCTAACGTGATACGACACACTTTGACTCTGAAGATGACTACCGCACAGGTTGTCGAAATGTCAGTCACTGTCAATAACCGTCCCATTCAGGATTACGTTCACGCGGACGATCATGCCGAACCTACCTAATGAAATAACTCCTGGATTCAACCTTTCACAGTTTTAAGGCACATTCCTTTGCGCAGTAGGGTTAGCACGGCCATGTGTAGTGTAGCTAGAGTCGATCTACACTCAATCTAAACAGCACTCTTTTGTTTCCATTTTAGCTCAGACGTTCTACTGTCCAGGCGATTGATATCAGAGACAGAAGAAGCCATTAGATTACGATTACAACCTCTTCTAGATCGTGCTGAGGTATAGAAGTCACAATATTGTATGTTTTTGAAAGTTAATCAATCAAACGACACACACGGTACATTACAGTTTTCTCAAGGTGTCTTACCCTAAGTCTCTAGACGTCTCCATGACTACCAACTTTATAGGCCTTTACAATCACTCAAAACGATGCCATAGCCACTAAACTGCCCTTATTTGTGTTCAAAACGGCATTCTGCTTGCCACTGATAGTCGTCACCGTGCATTCAGAGCTCTAAACAGCTTTGTACAGGGAGTTCATTCGACATCGGAGGTCGGAGAATTCTCCGTTTACTGCGCATAATTCTCCGGCAAACGTGCGATAGCCTATGACTATTTTATATTCAGACTTGGAGCTGCTTTCAAAATATTCTTTTGTAACGTTACACCTTTCTCCTGCTACTAGAATTCTTAATGAAAACCCTGATTCATATAAGTGTATACTATAAACTATACTTAATTTACAGAGCTATGCGTCGCAGTTTATAAATGAGCCATTCGTTGTTATACAGAGCTATACACTGCTGTACACCGCCTTAAAGAGCAGTACATTGCTATAGACAGTTATGACAGCTATCCTAAGCTAGAGACTACTATGTAGTGGTAAAGAGTTGTAATGAGCGATACTCTGGATGCAACGCTTTGAAAACTAAAAACTTTTATTTCAATTCATTATATACAGGAGATAGCAGACGCGGATGGCAGACGAGAACTCGTGCATAAGAAATCACTGCATCATCAGTTGGGGAAACTTGCGTCGGAAACAGTAAGTGTCTCTTGCCATACCCCCTTAATTATCCGACTGATCCTCCTGACCCAGACTATATTTTAGTTTACCATCTGTTCTGAAAACAAATTTATTAAGCGTTAATCTCAGTGAGAAGCTAGCATTTACGGGTAACAGTGCACTCACTTTTACCCTCTGACGTCATAAATATCTGCTGTGTTGTCCACTCAGAGATTTTGGCGGGAAGCATGTCATGTGACCTGAAGGTAACCAATGCCAGCTCGTCAAAAGGGAAAAGCCATATAAGTGACTGTGCAACTATTTATGCGAAATAAATCGAGATGTCTCGCATCTATTAAGTTAATAGACAAACTGTGGCTGAATTATGTCTCAACAGACAATGAATCAAGCTGACATTTTAGCTGAAAAGGTACTTGACGACGTTTTAGAGGAAACGGTGATTGAAATGCAGAGGTGAGTGATCAGTATGCAATTCTCCTTAAAATTTTAAATGATTACAAAATAAAAAGAAAGCAAAGAAGCAGATGGGGCATCTTAATAGCACACACCCATGCCTTCCAGGATTGTCATCACCACTTACATGCAGTGTTTTACTAAAAGTGGCATCACTTTGGCTGAGCAGTGAGCATGAGGGACGGGGGGTTGGGGTCAGTGTACAGAAAAAGTGCTTAGATGTGTCATGCGGCGAGAAGGACCCGTCGTTTGTTTATAATATAGACCAAATTTCTGCCTATACAAGAAGCACTGATGAAAGTACTGTGAGAGCAAAGTGAGCTTTCGAGCGATGGTTTTTGCAAAAAAAATGGATAGAAGATGGCCAAGATATCTAAATCCAAGGACAGAGAACACAGGAAAAGGGAAACGGAAATGGAAAGAAGTAAACAGTATATGTGATTGTTAGACTTAATAATATTGAGCTCTATTACACGAGGATCAAAAGAAGAAGAGGAGCTCAAACTATACCTTTTTTTCAGTGGTTTTCACATTATTTCACAGCATTCAGTAGTTTTCCTTAGGGTAGGGTGAGCAGGTAAGGAAAAGTTAAAATTTTTTTTTTTCATTTTTGTGTAGGCTGGAGGTGGAAGAAGAGGCTGAAATTGAAGCTGATAACTTACAAAACAGTTCTACTTTAGAAAATATTCTTCAGAGACTACAAAAGTTTGAGGTACATTGACATACGGTATTTTTTACCAGCTCATGCAGAGACAAGAGGCACTCATGATCAGCTAGGCAGTGTGTATCAGTTGGGCCTGGAGGTTTCAAATAAACGCAAGAATATGCAAATGTTGCCGTCTCGACTGACTGCCCTCTGCTCTCCAAAGATAAATTAAGATTGAGTGGTCATCCTAGGAGCCTCCAACGTTTTGGGAACACTTTGAATAGCATTTGTATGGAGGGGACGGATGAGCAAGTAGACTGCTGTAAGAAAACTAGTACCCCTTTTTTCCAGGGAAAAATCAAGAAAAACCTTTGTTATTGAAGGTGCTTTGTCTCTCTTCCTCTTTCCCAATCCCTTCGTCATTAAAAAGGCAATATTACCAAGTTAAACTACCACTTGATAATTCAACGGGCGTTTACATCACATTTAAACACTTGGTCAATAGCACTTGAGCTTAGGTGCAGTGAAGGCAGTGACAGAGGAGGGCAACAATCTCCTCATTAACAAGGAAGTTTCTATGGCTACCGAGTTAACGTTCTTTAGTTGTCCTCTTTGGTGCTCTATAAAGCAAACACCTCTCTAAAGACACATATTGCCAATTTGTGCTGTTTTTTTTTTCTCTTTTTGAAAAACTTGTATTCCATCGAAGGCCTTCCTTATTGAGGACTTGTATTCAAAATTGGAGGCCTTCCTTATTGAGGAGACATTAGGTTTTAGAAAACTGGTTACTGATAATAAATCTTATGTTGTTCATAGAAAGTCGAGGAGGAAATAAGGCGCCACTGGGTTCATGTTAAATATTCAGATGTAGAAAAACCCACAGAAAGTCTTTCTTCAGGTACGTCTGTGTAGCCTCGTACAATTTCTCTTCAAAAGCTTTGTTATATTAGGCCTGGTTACAGCAACAGAGGCCGGAATTGGATCATGATCACAAGGATTTAAGTAGATATTTCTTGTCAATCTGGCAAGCTAGTTACCAGCGTCAGCGTGCGTAAAGCCGGTCTTGTATGGCCATATACATCTGGGTAGTACTATTCGTGACTGTGTTGTGGCTATGCTGGGCCATGAAGGACTATTAAGTATAGTATGGCCCTGTGAGCTGTGTATAGCGAGGTCTTTCTATTCATAGCCACATACGGCTGTTAAGAGATGTGGGCTGCGCTCAATCAAACGACTATATGATGGTTATATCAAGTTACTAAGTAGACTTGCTATGACTCTCTGCTTATAGCCTACTTAACCCTTTAAGCCCCAAGAGTGATCAGCATCAAATTTCTCCTTGTAATATTAATGTTTTGCAAAACAGAGTGGTCATGAGAATTACAGACATGATCACGCAAGATAAATTTGCTAAATATTTTATCAACTTCTCCACAGTACTTCTGTAGGAACTGAATAGGGGCAACAAATGAGAATTCAAATTTTGATCGTGGGGTTTAAAGGGGTTAAAGGTGAAAGTAGTGTCACTGACCAAATCATTTGCTATCCCTGTTGTTACAGTAGATTTGTCAGTCTTACATTGATTTAGTTTTCCCAGACAACTAAATCAATATAACTGATTAACAACTAATTCAACTTATCACAGACGATTCTCTTTGATTGCAGCAGAGACACGACATTCTCGGCGAGCCAAAGTTCCCAAACCTATCGTGTTTTCCAAACCCGATGGGACTGAGAGCCATCGTTTAAAGTCGGAAAATAGCCGAGGAATTGCCGAACAGGGCCGAGAGATGGATAGGAGGCCGCTAAAATTACTGGAGGAAATCAGCGACACAAGCAGCTTTTCTTCGCTTGTGGAACGTGAGTTTACTTACCTTACTTTATACTTTGTTTTAGTTAGATCAAGTATATTTTTTCTACCAGACAGACCCGCGTCACCCGCCTCTAATGGAATCCTAAAATGGGTGGACCCGACTCCAGATATGTTTCTAAAAGCTGGTCAGCTATTTTAATAAGTTACACGTTTCTCTTATAATACCGGCCCTATATGATCTCTTGACACTACCAGCAGCAGTCGACATTTACATATTGGGGTTGGTTAAGAGAGTACTACTGAACGAGGTTTTGTGATGGTCACCGACTGAACTTTGTTTTAATTAGCCATATTGAAGTTGAGTGTTAGACTGGGTCGGTGATGTGTCAAATTGCACTTTGGACTGTTTAAGTGACGCTTTCACTTATTACATAGGCTACACGTAGGAAACTGAGTCAATATGGTGTTTAAGCAGCAAAGTTTTTGAGTGATACACGCCAACCGGAAGTGAACTTTTTTTCCCTTTTAATTTACCTTGAGGCTACCAAATTTGTATTGCTAAGTGTCTTACTCTTAAAGAGACAATTTTCCCAAGAATTTGTTCAAAATCTCTGCCGACGAGTGCAAAAAGTCCAATTTCGGTTAACGTGCGTCGCTCAAAAACATCTTTGCTTAAGTTCGCTAATATATCTTGACGCTATCAAATTTGTTTTGCTAAGTGTCTTTACTCTTTAAGACACGTTTTGCCAGGAATTTGTTCAAAATCACGGGTGAAGAGTTCAAAAAGCCCACTTTTGGTTGACGTGGGTCGCTCCAAAACGTGGTTACCTAAATTCCCTATATTTGCCCCGCAAAACAGTTGCATACTGCAATTCGACACACCGATCCAATCTATAGCGTTTTCTCGCTGCAACTAATAACCCGTCCCTTGGAGTTCGTCTCTACCTACCATTCTTTAGTCCTCTTCGTCAGCTCCTCCTTGCCCGTTCCAGTCGTTCAGGCCCCAGTTGTTCAAAAGTTGGATAGCGCTATCATCCGGATAAATCACTATCCAACGCAGGTTACGGACGAGTGTTGGGGAAACCAATTGCACTATCCAGTGGATAGTGATTTATCTGGTAGATCGGGTTATCCACCTTTTGAGCAGTTGGGGCCAGAACATCTCCTTTCTCTGAACGCGTGGAACAGAACAGAACAGTTTATAGCTCTTCGTAAGTCTAGAAACTCTGTTAAAAGCGCTTTGTTAAGCCTGTCTCAGAGGTGTTTGGCCAAGCTACTTTAAATCACCAACATACACTGACGACTGAACATCTCCCTTGTCTACCAGCATCAACTGAAGATCGTTCATCAACTCAAAGCTCCTTCAATAAAGGCACTCAGCTCGGAGGGCCCTCACGTAGCCGACCCCTCGCGAGTAGTGCTCGACCTACAGTGAAGCTTAGTGTACCTGAGGAGATGAGAGCCAGTGTGGTGTCATACAGAAACCGGTTTAACAAGTATTTGAGGGACACTGCTACTCATGAACAGGGCAAGTTTGACCCCTGGGGACTGGTGGATAGGTAAGTCACTTTACTTTAATAAAACCTACGACACAGTTGAACCTCCATTAAGCGACCACGCGCGGGGAAGGAACAACTGGCCGTTTAATAAACAGTTACCGAAACAAAGTCAGATTAGCCTGCATAGCAGGTGTCGAAAGGGTAGGGGATAGGGAGGAAGGGAAAAAGAGAAGGGGATTGGGAAGAGAGGGTCAATGTCATAGTGTAACTGCAAAGACGAAAATGTCATACCGGTAGTTGCAACTTACTCTCAAGCTTCGTTTGTTTAACTGAGTACGAGAAAGAATATGAGCTGGTGACCCGTATGGGGTTTTATTTAATGGGTTTTAAAGAAGTGTTAATGTGACTCAATTTTCAAATACAGTCAAAACATGTAAGCCAGATTTTACTCTTTTAATACGAGCGTTTTATGGGGATGTAAAACAATACAAAAGCTCTGGCAACTGTTTAGACTCCTATAAAACGAGCTGGTAAAAATAAATATGTAATTAATTAATAATGATAATCATAATAATAATACAGAGCTGTTGCCCGATCCAAAATTGTCATCTAGTGCTGTTTTGTACTCGAACACCTACCTTGTCCTCTCTATAATCTCTTTGTGTTTTGGTGTATTTACGTTCTTTTGAAAATATAATTTTCAAACTTAAAATGGAGCATAAAATTATTGATATTAATTTTTAGAGGGACACCCCCTCTTAAAGCACCTGGTCTTATGTAAAATAGGGTGGTAACGGAACAGAAATAGGGCGCACTCCTCAAAGCCAATTACAAGTCTCTTGGAGAAACGTTTTTCCAACCGAAACGAGAGAGGAAGCATGTGATTACAAGTGAATTTCGCTTTGTTTTAGGATCAGTGAGGATTTGTTAGAAGAAGCCCTACATGAAGTTGGTAATGAACTTGAACACGTGTGCGATGATTACGCAGAAGCTTTGTACAACGAAGAATTTGTTTCTGTCAGCACAGATACGTGATGTTTTTTCACATTCTTAAGCTTGTTGGGTAGTCTCTTTTTATGCGACACAAGTGCTACCAGTTTGTGTTTCACCTCATCACCTTGCGTATCATCGAAGCGGATGAAGCTATGAAAACAGTAACGATCACCTCGTCCTCAGTTACTATCACCAGGTTTCTGTCAAACGAAAAGAGTTGACAATTCCGAAAAACGGATGGGAAAGACTGTCCCTGAGGAGGGGTGGTAGGGGAGGAGTAGTATTTTGACTTGGATTTTTTGTTGTCGCGGCCAGGAATTTGACTACGGGTTAGGATTATCCGTTTTCTACAATCCCCCTTATACCTCCCCCCACCCTAATCCTGATGTATATACTAGAAGAACTTTCAAGGTGGTTTCTAATCCTTAAAGTTACCTCGACTTTCTTTGGCTTTACCCTTTGCTGATGTTTTGTGATTTTCTTAGTCAATCCTTCTTACATTCGTTATTTATTGCCATGTCTCCAAGGTCATATTGTCATTATTAAGTTTTAAAAATAATGTCTTTGTTAGAGTGTACAATAGTCAGTGCGCGTATATGTCGATAAGAGAAACCAAAATAGAAACAAACTTTAAGTACACTGTAGTGAATTTTTACCGTCACACGCTAAGACTATAGATCTGGGCCGAGTTGTTCAAAGCTGGTTCAAAATGACCCAGGGTTAGAGCGAAATTTGGATTCACAAATGAAACCTTAAAAAGCAAACTCAGTATAATCTATTTTGTCTACAATTTGATGATTGGGTGCCCTAAAACGGAAAGAGGAAATTATCTGAGAAAATGCTTTCGACCTAAAGAAAATGAATACTAGCTTAAAATTTAACCTCGGGTTAGCGCTACTCGGCCTTTAAACAACTAGGACTTGTAGATTTTTAGACTACTGTATTGATTCCTCTTCTATGATGAGATTCATTCAAGTTACCTACCCTTAAGAATTTAGTGATAATGGGCTGTCAATGGGGTTAATGGTTTGCCGCAAAAAAAACCGCACATTTCAGTTAGCAGTTGCAAAAATAAAAAAATATAGCGAAATTAATCGTTATAATCTTTTCTTGTCACTATTTGTCATTTTGAAAAGAAATTAATCTTTAAATAGCCTTTAAAAAGACAAACAATGAGAGATCGGAACGGTGAATCCCATCACCCCATTGTCATCTTAATATGGGGGATTCTAAATCATCAAGAAATCACCATTAAAAAATACAAGGAAGTATAACAGGTCCTAAGGATTCATCAGAGCTTATTTATTTACCTTATTTGCTTGTTTTCTACGTGAGCGTGTGACGACACTGCTTAACCAACGGGTTCATAGGGAAAGCGAAACCTAACCTTAGGTTAATGTGGAGAAAAAATAAAGTGATTTTGTGCTACATTTTGTGTTTGTTGTGTCGTTTTGAAGCGATGGCTTGTGTAATCCTGTCCTGACCTCCCTTTCAAGGTCTATAGGCCACACACCGACTTTGGGGGTCTCCCGAGGTAGGAATCTGAACTGCGGACTGGTCACGGTCTTACACATTCCCCAGTGGGCAGAAATAGGGAACTTAAGCAACGGCGTTTTTGAGCGACGCACACCAACCGGAAGTAAGGCTTTTTCTGTTTTAATTTGTCTCGACGCTGCCAAATTTGGATTGTTAAGTGTCTTCACTCTTAGAGACGATTTGCCTGAAAGTTTGGGCAAAACCACTGCTCAAGGATGCAAGAAGTCCACTTCCGGTAGACTTGCGTCGCTCAAAAACCTCTTTGTAACATTGTAATCCCTTACTTAAACGTCTATGTGACTTGCATAACAATTCCTTGCCTTAAACCTCGTATTTGGACTTATATTTTCAGTGTTTTATTTTTCTTTTTTTTTTAAATTTGTCTTTTTATCTTTGGAATGTAATCCGTCCGAGTAACGGTTTTTACGGCGTCTTTATTTTGGTATGTTTTCCGATTATTTGATGCATTAATAATTTAAGTGGTGAAGTGTTATTTAAGGAGGCTCGAAAGAATAATTTTCTTCTGACGGTAGTCGCAGGCGTAAACCTTATAGTAGTAGACTATTCTACGGTACATTCAGCTGTATGACCAGTATTTTGCGAGTTATAGATGTAGATGGTAATGAAAGTCACTTTACAGAGTTTGCTCATCAAGGTTTCATCCTGTGATAGGAATTTTAAAATGTTTCCTGGCAGAAGAATTGAATCTACCAAACCAAATAAAATGTGTTATTGCAGGAGGTGTGCGTGATATAGCCTAATTTTTCAGATGCTTACCGGAACAGCTTGGTAGTGCAGTGGTGTTGGAGCCAGTTTCGCATATGAGAGGCCCGGGTTCAATTCTTGGCGATAAACTTTTTTTTTGAGTCAATAATTTAAACAAGAGCTAAAATTTATTTCTTTTCTTGTTGGTTGATAAATTTGACAACATGCTCAACGAGCGGGACGTCTATTCTGTTTTTCTTCAAGCTTTTGCAAGACTTCACAGTAGGTGGGGGAGGGGAGGAAAAGGAGCCTTGTCAAACAGGATTTTAACCCAGAATTACCAAATAGAACGCCAAAGTTGCTGAACCTGAAATTTTTCGTATCAATGAAAGCAAGACTGAAGCTTTTGGTGTTTAATTGACTAGTGACTTTTAAAATTCCCTACCGTCGTGAATTGAATCGACTGTTCGCTATATTTGTTATTACTTTTCACAGTTTCGGTTATCAAACACTTTTTTTGCACATTCGTCAGTTTTTCAACAAAAGAAATAAGTACCATGAGGAAATAAGCTCCCCGGGCGCTAAATCGAATCATTACGGAAGAAGATCTACCGGGGGTTTAATAAAAGCCATTGGAGTGCAACTGTGGTTTTAGGGTGCTCGCGATATCGCATACTGTCAGTCTCGTGAAGGTATTCAGTCCTTCAACATTTTCCTAATATTGAATGCTGAAATCGGGGTTGCTAATGGCCAGTCCGATTAGAGGATTTTGTTATTCTTTTTATTTGGGATGATTTGGTATGATTTGGCAATGATTCAGTAGAGTAATTTTGTATGTCCAGGCAATGATCAGGCATGCATGGAAATTGTTAGATTTGATTAGGTATCACGTATGATCGGGCAAGTAAAAGCGCTGTGCTTTTTTTATAAGTCATATATTAAAATTTTGCCGTTGCTTGACGTATCAGCGTGGTAGTGCAGTGGAGAGTGGGAGTGTAGTATGCACCTGCAACGGTGCGATTCGGGGTTGCTGTTGAAGACTCTTAATGTCGATTCTTTTTTTTCCTTGTTGTTGTTTTTTAAATATTATCGATGACAATGATGAGAAACATTTTAATATTTTTACGTCACTCTATCTTACACAAAAGCGTTCCCAGTAAGGGCAGATACATGTATTCAGGGGTTAAAAAAAGTTTTACTGGAAGGTTTTTAACAAAACAAGGTCACCGCCATACCACTTTTTTAAAGGCGGGTGCCCACTTTCACAACGGGGGATGGAAGACTTTGGGTAGGGCTCATGACAAATCAATAGCACCCCATGTTTCGTAAGTTTAAAAGAAAGCTGACCTTCCCTTTCGAAACATTTATCAACCTTATGAAAGTCAGGAACAAAGCAATATTGATGTGATCGTGAAGTCGAGCGTGCTTCTCAGTTATGATTTTTAGACCATGCTCACACGATAATGGTAATTTCGATCGGCGCGACTTCTGCAACGGAACGAAGCTGCGCCGCGCCGATCTTCAAAGTGGAGGGTAACATATCGGATAGGTTGTCGCAGTATATCGGATTATATTTCGTTTCGGCACGAAAAACTATCCAATATTGTGTGAACAAATATAGCCTTAAAGAGGTTGGGTCAGCAAGACTTTCTTACTTCTTGAATATGAGCCCGGCAGCAGTGTTTGTTGTAATTGAAAGCTTCCAAAACTGGTCCGGGTAGTTCCACCACGGACCGGAAATAGCAAAACGAAGATTAAGTTTTCTTTTTTAAACTACATTGGAACAAGAGTTCGAAAGTGGTACTCTGTATAACGAGAAGATACGAAATTATAATTGGGTAATCAAATTTTTCCTGTTTACTGTTGTGTAGCCTTGGTAGTGTGGAGGTGATGGGGAGGGTTAAGTTTCTAAGCCCGGGTTCGATTCTCGGTTGTAACTTTTTTGTTGTTTGTTTGTTTTTTTTTTTCTGTGAGGACAGACTTTATCTGAGTGTCTTTGAAATGGCATTGACCTATTAAGAAAACAAAATTTTCATAGTGACAGCTACGAGTTCTTAACAGCATTTTCAGTTATAACTCGCTAGTAATGGGCATTGATTTCACAAATGACAATAGAAAAGACGCAGGTGGAGAGCCACCTAATATTCAAATACTGCATTTAATAAAATTAATTAATATTGATTTGATCCTGAATTTGCGTGTGCTTTAATTTAAAAAGGCAGGGGCACCAAGTGACTTGAACACTTAGTATCCAGTAACAGTTTTTGTATTAATTGAAAACCACCAAAAAGGAACTGGCCTTGCTAAACTATACTCAAAACATGTAAAAGAGAGGCTTAGTTGATTTAAAGCCTGTTAACATGGAGATAGGGGACCCCAGTTAGGTGAGGTAACCCGCCAGTCCATATAATCTCTCATTTTAATTGGATCCTCCATGTAAACAGGTCATTAGGAAGGTAGAAAAAAAAATAAAAAAGGCATGGCCAATGTTTTCTAACCTTCAATGAAGGTAAAGCTTTTTTTTTACTCAATATGAATATGAACTAAGACAAAGAGTTCTGAAAAACGCAAGTAACACTCTTTATTACAAAAAGATGCTAAATTGTGTTTGTATAATTAAATTTCTTCCCGTTTCTGTTGTGTTGGCGTGGTAGTGTAGTGGTAAGGGGACCAGCTAAGTACGTGAACCCGGGTTCGAGTCTTGTTTGCAGAATTTTTAATTTGCTTTTGGTAGGGAAAGGCTTTTTTTTTTCTCTTAAAAAAGGAATTTGAATGTCAAAATCTTTACGGAATTTTTCCGTTATAACCCGCTACTCATTTTAAGCGTGGCTCCAATGTTTACAGCGGAGAAATACTTTATAAGTTAAGGTTCACAAAATTGCACCCACGTTTTTACGAGTAAGTTTAAAAAAAGCTGATCCTCCCTTATGAGACATTTATCATCCTTCGGATACAAACAAATTTAGTGGCCTGTTTACATGGAGGTAGTGGACCCCTGGTAGGTGAGGCGGAACCCGCCTGTCTGTATTATAATCTCTCATTTTGATTTGATCACGTTTACATGATAGGTGGGCTGACCTGCCACAAGTTACCTCACCTACCTGGGGCCCCCCACCCCCAAGCAAACAGGCTCTTTGGAAGGCAGGGCCGAAAGAACTACCGAAAAGATTTCTCGAAGACTCGAAGAAAGCTGATTTTCTGCTTCTTTCAAATAAGACGTTTGCGCCGTGCTTAAGATGCGCCTTAATTTTTCTATAAGACAAAGAGTTCGAAAAATAGCCAGTACCTCTATTACAAAAAGATGCTAAATTGTATTTGTATAAGTAAATTTCTTCCAGTTTCTGTTGTGTTGGCGTGGTAGTATAGTGGTGTGAGGTCGGTATAAGTACTTGAACCCGGGTTCGATCCTTGGTTGCAAACTTTTTGTTTTCAGTAGGGAGAGACTTATTTTTTCTTAATCTCTCTTTAAAAAAAGACATTTGAATGTAAAAATCTCAACGGTATTTTTCTGTTATAACCCTCTACTTCTTTTAAGGGCGACTCCAACGTTCACAGGGAGGGAAGACCTTGGTTAGGGTTCCAAAAATTGAACCCGCGTATTACGAGTAAATTTAAAAGAAATGCTGATCCTCCCTTATGAAACATTAATCATCCTTCAAAGGTTGCATCAGTGGAACCCCGTTAATACGGTCACCAACGGGCCAAAAAAATTGGCCGTAATAACGAGGTGACCGTATTAACGAGGGTCTCGGCCGTTTTGCCGGGCGGTCAAAAAAAGTGACCATAATAACGAGGTGACCGTAAAGTAGGCTTCCACTGTATAAGACAGTTCGAAAAATAGACCATGTAACTCTATTACAAAAAGATGCTTAATTGTATTTGTATAATTAAATTTCTTACGATTTCTGTCGTATTGGCGTGGTAGTGTAGTGGCGAGGGAACTTTTAATGTACTTGAACCCGGGTTCGATCCTTGGTTGCAGACTTTTTTTTGTTTGGAAGGGAAAGACTTGTTTTTTTTCTCAGTCTCTAAAAGAAAGAAACTTGAATGTAAAAATCTTAACGGAATTTTTCTGTTATAACCCCCTACCTATTTTACTGAGGGCGGCTCTGTCCAACGTTCACAGTGGGGCAAGACTTTGGTTAGGGTTCAAAAAATTGCACCCACTTTTTTACGAGTAAGTTTTAAAAAAACGCTGATCTTTCCGTATGAGACATTTCTTATCCTTCGGATACAAACAAATTAAGCGCTTGATAGTTTCTCTAGTCGGGGGCACTGATATTAGGAAACAGAGGAGAAAAAGACGCGCGTTAAGGACCGCCTTGTACTCAAATGTGGAATGGCATAAAACAAATTGATCTATTGAATAGACCCAGAACTCTCGCACGCTTTAAGTGGTTTTTAAAGAGAAAGTGTCAACAAGGTTTCCTACTTCTTAAAAAATGTGATTCGATAGCAGTGTTTGTATCGATCGAAAGCTTCCAAAAATGGCCTGGTCTGTCTAAAACACCACCTACTGAAAATACCAAAGACATTCTTTTTAAATGTTCACACAAACACCAAGTATACTGGCGCACAGGACCCGTCTGCGCTCAGTGGCGCCGTTTTATTTAAGGCGCCTAGGTGTTAATTTTAAGAACCACTTAAACAGGAACTTTCTGTCGTTTCTAAGATGCTCTCTAATTTTCTCGGATAAATGGCACCAGCAAAGCAAAAAAAAAAACCGTTCGGAACAATTCTGGTATCTTTATTGAGAAAAGGCACTAAATTATGATTTTCATATGGGTAAATTTTTCCCGTATCTTTCGTGTCAACGTGATAGTGTAGTGGTCGGAGGAGGAGATAGAGTCAAGAGAGAAGGGGAAGTATCCAATGCACTTCCACGGGTTCGATTCTCGGTTGAATTTGTATTTTCTTTTGTTTTTTTTTTTCTTATTTTGGTAGGGATAATTTAACGGAACAAAAATTTTAACCTAAGAAGTCGAGCTCTCATTTTAGTTAGGTTCTTGTTTTTTTTCTTAACTCCGCTTTTACACGATTTTTTGTTTCAGAAAATGTGGTCGGAATTTGCACGTTGAAAAGCGTGCAAAGAGAAACTGCGCTCTCTTCAGCGATTGGTTCCTTAGCTCCTAATTAATATTCATCAAAATTTCGAAAAGTGTCGCATGGTAAGGAATATTCCAGTTGCTTGAGATCTTTGGCGTGTACACTCGTGTTCCTGTCTCTAAGTTTGAAAGGGATAAGTTTGTCTTCTAAGTTTGATAAGTTTGAAGGCGAAACGAGGGCTGAACATTTCAAAAAATTTTCCGAAGGTAAGCTCAGTCGTTGCAATGAATGCTTTATTAATTTTGCCCCGCGGAAACTGAAATATTTTTCCGTTTATTCTTGAAGGAAAGATGTCGCACAGTTCAACGAGGGAAGAGGATTGGAAGCAAATAAAAGTGCCTTCAAAGAAACAGCAACAAAAGGTAAACTACTTTCAAACAATTTTTTTAATAAAAAACATTATATTTCAAACTAAAAGGAATGTTTAAAGTATGGTTCTGTTTAAAATAAATAAATAATAAAAACAGACTTAAGCAAGAATTTTCTGACTCGGCGAAGGTAGCGCTTGCATTTGACATTCATGCGTCTAAACTTGTAAGGGATGCTTCAGAACTTGCGCTGTAATTTTAGCGAAGGAATGTTCAAAGGAAAGTTTAAAGTTTGGCGGAATGAATGCACATGGGCCACAAAATTGTATGTGGATTTGTTCTGTTTTTTAAAATAAAGAAACGAGATTTAAAGCAGGAATTTTCTGACTCGGGAAAAGTAGTGCTTGCATTTAACATTCATGCGTCTAAACTTGTAAGGAATGCTTCAGAACCTGCGCTGTAATTTTAGCGAAGATTGGTTTTATTTCATTCCAGTTACTGGCAAACAACTCGCGCTAAAATTCAAATGAACCTGTCCTCACCAATAAATCTGTTATTTTCTTTCTTTAGACCGGCACAGTGTGGAACACAAGAGGAGAAGAAAAAAGGGAAAGAATCTAAAAGGAAAGATCAAGCACTAAACCAGGAGAAAGCACCACAAAGTTAAGAAATTTGAAATTTTAATATCATTAACAAAATGGTGGTTGGAAAAATGTGGCACTTTTCCTTAGGGCACTTCACACATTAGAGGCAAACTTTAACAATTGATTTCTTGAATCCGTGAAAATTAAAGACTTTTGAAATAAGGACAAACATGTAAAATGCATGAAGTATATCCGAGTCATTGCGCTACATGTTTTTCTCAACCACTATTAATGTTTTGTTTCCAAAAGGGACTGAATGTTAGCTCTTTGAAGGGGTTCTTTTTAAATGGTCACACCAAACGATTTTGATCACAGACTCAGAGAATTACAACAAACACCGTAAAAAGAAAAACAATTGATACCAAAAATGTTTCGTTTAAATGATCACACTAAGAGTTTGTTCAGAGACTCAAAAATTGCTAAATTGGTTACACGACAGATTTTCGTTCACAGATTCCAAAGTCTGAACAATTTGAACAGCTCAACTTAACTAAACAAACAATACGGTAGAAAAAACTGCTCAGAAGCTTTCATTTGATTGCCATTGCTCAAGATTTTTCTTTCAGTTCCTTTTGGATACAATAACGACGACGGTCAGAGAGGGAAATATTTAATTACTAACTAAAGGTGGCATTGTGAGGTTATATCAAGAATGCAAATTGTTGCTGCTATATTGCAAGATTAGATGAAAAATGACTACTGCAAATTGCTGCTGCTAATGCAAGATGATACCAAAAATACATACTACAAATTGCTGCTGCAATTGCAAGATTATATCAAAAACGCTGATTGCAAATTGCTACTTTTACAAAGTGTTGCTGCCACTGCAAAGCGTTGTCAAATTTGCACATTCGAAACTACTCCTGAAATTCTAAGAATATTTTGAATCCCAATGCCACCTTAACAGTATTCCCTGCTTTCCGTCCGTCCGTTCGACAAAAGAACAGAGACTGCTACAGTGTAGCAATATTTTTACTATTTACATTTTCGGTTCTTATAATACAAAATTCTGATTTTAAGTTACAAAGGGAAACACTCTCATAAAATGATTTTTACAGGGGTAGGGGGGTTGGGGAAAGGTTCGGCCAAAAGAAATGTTTATTTGTTACATCTGAAACGGGCCTCTGTTCTCATGTCGACCTCCTACCTCACCATATAAAATCCCAATGTCTCGCCAAGAAAAACTTTATAATTAAAATTCAATGACAGATTCGATTACATAGACCACAAGCGCAAAAAAAAAAACATTTAATATATATATATATATATACATTTTGAAGTTGTCCGAGCTTTTACGACATGATCTGTAAAGTTATTTTGTCTTGGCCGAAACTTGTTTCATCGTCTTTATTGCGAAAGAAAAAATTGATTCGCCTTCCTATTGTGTTCTGGTGGACGAATTTAAGACAAGGACTCTGCATATAAAACAGACAAACAACAAAAGCACAAAAACAAACAAGGAATAATAGTGTAAAGCTGTTTTGGTTTTACAACATTCTACATTTTCAGTTTTTTTACACAACTTTTCTTAAATAATCTGAAAAAGGCACGGCATTTAACTTAGAGCTGAAATTCATCAGAGATGTTTTAATTTGGTGCCGTTTTGAAGTTTAGTATGGTCGATTTTATGGAAAAAAAAATTCAAAATCCGAAGAGACATCTTTGAAACTCGAAAACTTAAAACAGTGAGTAAAGCTAGTTTTGATGCCAAGGATAGTCGAATTTCTGGAAATCCAAAGCGCATGTTTGAAACAAGAAAACCTAACACTGAGTTTTGATGCCAAAAGCTACTGTTTTGATCAAGTTTTGAGTGTTAAAGAACTTGAGAGAAAAGAAAAGGTAAACAAGAAAGTTGAGAAGTTTTACACGGAAGAAAAAATATATCATTGGAATAAATAAATGAACAATATTGTTTGCAAGAACAAAATTGAATTTAATATTAAATGAAAAAAATTGCTAGAACCGAACGCAAGACAAACATTTCGTTTAATAAAAAAAATCTGGACTGGTCTAAGTTCTTATGTAGACAAGACTTGAAGGTATCGCTGTATGTTTGTCTATTAGAGTTCATTTTACTTCTTTTTGTGGCGAACTACAGAACAAAAATTTTAGACTTTTTTTTCTTGGATCAAAGGAATGCAAAACAAGTATTTCAATTGAAGTGTTTCTGTCCAAAACTAAAATTCTTAGATTAAAAAATTAGATTTAAAATTCGAATTCAGTTTCTTCGTTTTTGACAGCTGTTCCTATCTGAATCACTTCAGTCACCGTTTTCTTGAGGTCAAGTTTTGATGAAACATCAAGAAATATTTCTATTTTTCCTAGTCGTGGTGTTTTATGCTATTAATATCAGCATGTAGGTTGGTTTTTAAAGCACTTATGTTTTTCTTTGATATAAATTTATTTAAAATGATCATATATAAAGTTCCTAATCTGAGTCCAAAGTTTTGCCATTCAATGAAAATGAAAACAACAAGCATTTGAGTAGATTTGACCAATGATGCACAAAATTGAAGTGGCGGTTTACTGTTTTGCATTTGGATGAAAAGGAGATTTAATGGTTTTTAGACAAAGTGCTATGAAATAAATAATAGCCTTCAAGGCGGTCTGGAGTAGTCTTCTCTTTCCTGTCTAACAAAGAGTCTCCGGCGATAAATCATTTGTTTGTAAAGATACATGTAATTTGGCTAAAAACGTTTTCCAATCCTTTTTTCTGGTAAAAAATGATCAAACAAAAAACACATGAAAATTGACGAAACAACATGAGGTATTTTGGGCGATTACTTGTTTCAAATTTGTTTTCTGAGAGAAATTGCTTAGGAATGGATTTTTGAAAAATTGTTCTTTCTTTCTGTTGTGTTGATCTAATAGTTGAATGGAAAAAGGAGAAAGAAACAAACGTCAAGTTGAAAGTCAGCATAGATGTTTTCATTTCGGTGCAGTTCAGTAGTTTAGAATGGTCGACTTTCTGGAAATTGAAATCCCGGATGATCAAGTTTAGAGCCAAAAAATTTTAACAGTGATAGCTAGTTTTTGTGCAAAAAATCTATCGTTTTGGCCTCGATATGGGTGTTAGAGACCTTGAAATTAAAGGAAAGCTGAACAAAGTTAACTCAACTAGGTAAATTCAGTTTCGCCAAAAAGAAAAATAAATTAACTGGAATTTCTAATGAACAAAATTGCTCGCACGAACAAAAACATCTTAAGTGAATTTGAAAAGAAAAATTTTCCTACGAAGCAGCTCTAAAAAGGCATGAACTACGCACTTTTCTGTTGTCAAGTTATTTCGGCCTAAACCGTATTTAAATACCTTTTTCAGGTAAAATTCGTTCACGTGTCGATTTTTTTTCTCCCTGGTACATGAATGGAAAGGGCTAGACTGCTCATAAAGAACAATACAAAACAAACAAAACAAGGATTTTGCTTTTAAAGGCTTCCAAACATTTCTGAATTTAAAACAATGTGAATCATTAGGGAAACAGGAACGGCTTTAGACGTGAAGTTGGAATTCGGCCAATAGTTTTCATTCTCGTGGTTTAAAAAAATTTAGAATGATTGAATTTCTGAAAATTGAAACCTAAAAGATCGTCTAGTTTTGAAACGAAAAACCTGTTTTGGCCACGATTTGAGTGTTAAAAGACCGTGCAATAAAATAAAAGATGAACCAAGTCAACTCGATCAAGCGAAGTTTCACCCAAAAAGCACACTACCATGGAAAGTTGCGTTATAGATGTTTTAATTGATTGCAATTGTATGAAAGAATATTATTGGAGTTACCAAATGAATACTATGATATGGCCGTACTACAGAGATGAAATCAATTACGAAAACATACCAAAACACGAGCACAAGACGAGCATTTCCTTTAAAAACGAGTTCACAAATGAGCTTATCTAAGCGATTTGAGGGAATTCATAAACGTAGATGTGTTGGTCAAGCTGTCAGAGCTGTTTGTTTGATCATTTAGAGTTAATTTTACTTTCTTGCGTGGCACGTGTATCAAAGAACCAATTGTTACAGAACCAAATATGTCCTGACCTACTTTATAGGATAGGTTTCCAGTGAGGTATTAAAAGTTTTCTTTTCTGTGAATGAAAACGTTTCTGGCTGTAAAGCATTGGTTTGTTTTTTGTTGCTCTATGATGAACTGGACGCCATCGTTTAAGGGGTCTCTTTCTATCAGATCCTTTTGGTTACTATGACGACGGTGGAGAGGGAAGGATATATGACTTAAAGGCACTGCGAGGCTATGCCCAAAATTAACACTGCAAATTGCTGTTATAGAAGAAAGGCTACATAAAAATGCACAAGACAAATTGATGCTTTAGTAGAAATTCATATCGAAAATTGCAGGCTGCTGTTATTGTGAAACAAAATTCATATTGCATATGGCTGCTTCCATACAAAAATGCATGTTACAAATTTCGTCTTTTATGGCCCAATTTGATACTGATTTCTAAAATAAAGTGAAAAGAAATTTTCATCTGTATGACATTCCCTACTTTCCCTCATCGAATTATCAAAAGCTTCTCGAGTGTCACATTTTCAATACCTGATTTTTCTCCACCGAGGACATGGTTATGCAGACCTAAAAGCAAACGTTTTTAGTTTTGAAAATCGTTTTTCTGCTTTAAAAACTCTGAGATTTTTCCAGACAGCATTTCTTTGGCTGTCGATAAGTGTAAGAGTATAAAGAGTAAGGTTCTAAAGAGTTCTATTTCGGAAAAAAATACGGTTTGGTTAGGTTTCTCTTAACAGAAACTTGTTTCAAAATGATTAAAATTTGAAGTAGAAAATAAATTAACGACTTCTTCTGTTTAAAGAAAACCACTCTAACGTTAATTCAAAGTAAAAAACGCGTTACTACTTTGGCATGTCATTTGCTTGGTTCTTAAGACCGATACTTTTCAATAAAGGACTGATTGACAGAAAACAACATTCGCACGCGTAAAACCCATTCAGGTACAAAACATGAAGCAAGACATTTAGTCTATTACATTCACTTTTGATAGAGCCAGTCGGAAAGACCCAGTTATGCAAAACCCGAAACTTGTTCTGCTCTTAGTTTCCGTAATTTTTCCTGGTAAATTTTTTTGGAGAATTGGATCGTTGCAGCTGTTTCTACCTGCGTTGTATTAAGGAACAAAATATGGAGATAAAACGGAATATATCGTGCTTTTCGGCCACGAACTGAATAAAACAAGGAATCAGTTTTAAAATTTTAAATAATTTACACGCTACCAAAGGTCCGTTGTCGAAATACCTAGGAAATAAACCGTGCTCACGGTTTTTCGCCACGAACTATCGAGCTCCTGATAAGAAAAAAAATAACCTCTGGAACCCAGGCTAGCTACAAAACGTCTAAAAGGCTTGATTTTACATATTATAGGAAGCTTTTTGGTCAAAACGTTTTTTTGTTTTTCCACCTTTTGATAAATATTTGAAAGAAATTGTTTTCATTCTTTTTAACTCTTGGTATTTCAGTTTTAAAGATAAATTAATGGCAAAAGAAACACAGAAGGGAGCTTTATTTTTGAAACCAATTGAATACAACGACTCAGTCATTAGACGTTTATGATTACCCAAGCCTACCACTTTTGCCAGGTTTTCGTTCTAGATCTTAAAACGAAACGAGAACGTGAAGAAAGTTAGTTGAATTAAGGTTAGTTTTCCTTAACGGACAGTTGCTTCAGGAAAAATACAGAAATTGACACGGGGAACAAAGCATATGTTTTGAAAAAAGCAAAAAATAATTTTTTTAGAACAGACTATTTTATTAAGACCACAAACAAATCCAGCAATCTGTTTTATAAGTTGTTCTACTTGATATGTGTTCTTTTCCAAAAACGTTTTATGGTATTTGAAAGTGCACATGCTTTCCACCACAGTTTCTGAGATTTTTCGAGACGATATTCTTGGGCCTTGGATAGGTGTAGATGTTTTTCTTTTTTCATTGTCGAACTAACTAGTCTAACAAGTTTCTCAGTAGTTTGAAGTGTTACGAGTATACTTAAAAATTTGGTTCATAACAAGGTGGCAAAAACCAGACTTTAATGAAAGCTTTTTGCTTTAAAGTAACAATTTTTTTTTCCTTTTTTGGCGTTTTTCGTTGTTTCTTAAGACGGGTACTCACTCGATAGAGAACTGATTAACATTAAACACCAACGTTAAAACGTGTAAAAGCCAATCACATAAACAACTTGAGACGAGAAATTTTCTTTTTAAATTATCGTTTGATTGAGCAAGTCCTAGGATAGTGGGCGAAGAAAAATAAAGTCGTTTTCAGTAAAAGCCACAAGGTCAAAGCGACAAACTATCAGCTGAAAATTAATTTAGAGCATGAATATTGATAGCTGTTCAATCACACTGATGAAGATTTTCAAAGTCGAATATTTCACTTGAAATATGAACGAACATACGTCACTGTTTATTTTTACAGGCTTGCATATCAAGCAATCACGATCACTGAAAGATCATAGAATGCAGCAGATGTTTCCCCTGTTACTACTGTTGAATTTAATCTTACCCAGGCAAATTAACAGTTGACGTACTAAATTTCAAAAGGTTTTAAAAACTTTTACCCATGTGCTTTTGGTAAGAGTAGCCTAGGTTTCGTGAAATGTTTGGTGCAATTATCCGTGTTAACCAACCGCGAATTTTTAGTTAAAATGTTATTTTCAGAAGACACAGATTTATTAGAAAATCAACGTACTGTTTAGTGGAAACAAATCTGAAATTTATGATGGAAGCTTCTACACCAAAGTTTCAGAACTAAAAGACAGTAACAAAGCACTTTCATTTGTTCATTTTGTAGTATTTTCCAAACGATCTTTGTTTTAATTTTTACCTTTTTGATAACAAAAGAAAAAGGAACGGAAAATTCGTTTATATGCTGTTTTGGTCATGTGACTTACAACTGAATTATTCAGATGTAAATTAAGTTGCTTAAGATTCATATGCGGCCTGAAAATATTCAGCATTTTTTGCTTTCATGATTTATTACGCTCGGTGACGACCTGAGTAAGACTAAATTTAACTTGTTGAGACAGATAGATAAGAGGAAACATGCATCAACTTTCGCTTAACTCAAACCTGTGTTGTACACACAAGTAGTGATCAAGATGGAAAATTATACCAAAAGTGCACGAAAATATTCAGCACTCAAACTTGTTTACATCTACTCGTTCTACGACATGCCAAATTTTTTTGCGACTTCAATCACTGCTGATAAATTTTAAAAGCAAAAATAATCAAGTGAAAGCCCGACTAATAAGAACCAACGTTACATTATTATTTTGTGAATACTCGGCATACATTTATTGAATTTGAACAATGTGTTTTGTACTATTCCAAAATACTGTAACATTCGTAAACAAGTCGGCTTCTGTAAGTTGTCAAGATAAACCAATATTATGAAGAACAAACCACTGTCAATGTGTTAATGTTTTTGATATCGACAGATGTAATGCCAATTTTTTGCGACAATCACTGCTGAAAAATTTTGAAAGCGAAAAACCAGTGAAAGCTCGGCTGATGAGAACCAACCTTGAATAATTAGTTTATGAATGCACAGCAAACATTTATTGAATAACAAAATAAATCTTCAAATGAGATTTGAATATGACTAATGTGTCTTGTGCAACTACAAAATACTGAAACATTCGTGAACAAGTTTGTGAAAATATTTTGAACGAACAAACCACTGAATCAGATACGTGACATGCTTATTTTGTGTCCAATTTGTGCAACACGCGTTTGTACGAAGACTATTTAAAAGCACGTTTTTATTGTGGTCTGGATAACAAGATTTATTATTAAAAACTCATTGGATGGGAACTACAAATTTAAGATTTTTTAAAAACGAGACATTGGGTTTTATAATGGGTTATTCTTAATTTAGGTAGAAAAATCTTTTCCAGCTTGGACTTGACGCAGCACAGGACAAATTGAGGAAAAAAGCAATAAATTATACACACACCGAGTAGGCAATTGTATTGATTAATGATGCCGAGAACGTTGGAGCAAACCAATTGTATATCTGTGATCTAAAATGCTCACTTAGTTCAAGCTTTGCTCCAAAGGCATAGTTTATTAAACTTGGCAAAAACGATTTGAACAGAAGCAATTTGTCTTGTGCTAGAGACATGTATACTAAGAGCTGGAAAGGGGTTTTATTGGCAACATGGCAAGTTATAAGTCGAAAAAAAAAAATAAAATTGAAGATTACAGTATCGTGAACTTGAATCACAATGGCTTGGAAGGGGAGGAGAAAAATTCAAAAGGCGGTATACTTTCGCCACGTAAAAGGTTTTAATTTTTTTTATAAAAAATATTTTGTTTGGACTTTGATTTCTGAATAGATATAGGTTTCTGTAGTTTCGAATGATTCATAGCTTGCCATTTTTGCCTTTAATTAACCACCTTAAGGACAAGTAACACGAGCAATATTTTCTTACGACTACTCGCGCACAAGGTTTCGTTGCAAGTTGAGATTCAGTTTGTTGTGTGTTTTACCATCTACCTGTTCAATAAATTTTTGTGTCGTAAGAGGTGGAAGATACTTCTACTCCTCGCAACATAAAAATTTCTTGAGCAGGTAGAAGGTAATACGCGCAATAAACTGTATCTTGCCTTGCAACGTAGCCTTGTGCGCGAGTTGTTGTAGGAAAACATTACTTGTATTACTTCTTCTTGCTAAAAACTTTATACTCAAACTTGTGCAAAAACATTTTGCGTGAGGTGCTGTATTAAAGTTTTATGGCGGAAATTTTTGCAAAGTAAACTCTATCAATTTTTGTCACAAAAATGTTGTCAGGGGAAACGCTGTGCAAATTTGCTCAGATTTTCCCGCCAAAAGACTTAGTATATTTTTGAAAAATTTTTCTTGAAAATTACTTAACTAATTAAAGAAATAAAACATTACTCAACTAGACAAAGTGTTGATTGCTTTATTGTATTAGAAATAGAAATAATAACTTAGCAAACAAGAGAGAAATAAAAATATGAAAACGACTTGAAAAAGTTTGTTTATTTTTATTAATAGTAGTAGTTAAAGTAAATAAACTTTAATTTTTAAAAAAAAAAAATACGACGCATGCGCCGTGGGCGCGCCGTATTTTTTCTAAGTCTCTTGGACCCACATTCCAATCATATTTTCGTGAAGACAAGAAATTAACATAAAAATTTACTACGAACACTATGATTTTTCAAAACAAAACTGTGAAGAAATTATTTCTTACCTGACGAACTGGACGGGAAAAAATTTCTTGAAATACTCACGAAACGAGACTTAGTTTTTTTCTTTCCGAATAAAAAAAAATGTCGGGTGGTCTGAACGGCGCTGCACTACCAGCTTACACGAACTTCTTGTGTGTTTTCTACGTTTATCGGCACATTGGTAAAGAAAATAAGAAAGTTGACTGAGCGCAGCATCGTGCGACTTCGAGAGTAGTACACAACACTGTCAGTCAATATTCATACTTTTATTACCACTGGATCGACTTTAAGCGCTGAAAATAGTTTCCGATTTGTTTACACTGTGTGGTTGGCCAAAATGTGAAAAACGTAAATTGTTTGCTGAAAAACTAGCTTTGAAATTTAATTTCTTCGCCTTCTGAATTTATGGGTCCCGTTTATCGAAAATCTTCATAATTTGTTGTGCCCGGAAAGCTATAATTTTCGCAGGATGGCTCGATTTTAAATTCGGATTACTTAGGGCTTGTTATTATGAGGTGAGCCAGCCTGGTTAGGCAGACGGGCAGGCTCGGTTCATGAATCATTTCCTCTTAAAATTGTCGTTGTGTTAATATAAGAAGGAAGGCTGGCCCGTTTGCCGAGATCTCCGTTCAAGGAACTGGGATCTCGGCAAGCGGGCCGGCCGGCCTTCTCATATAAATACAACAGCAATTTTAAGAGGAAATAACGCACGAGCTGAGCCGAGCCAGCACGCCAAACCAGGATGGCACACCTCATATGAACAGGCCCCTACAGGCTGAAACTACGCTACGATTGTGTAAATAATGATTCTAATATAGCTCCGAGCACAAAAATTATAAATAATTTCGAAACAAGGGGCCCAATTATTCATCGAAGCCATTTAGACCACCCGACAACTTCCGAACTGCTTTCCTTTCTTGAAAAATCCTTAATTACAATCTGTTCTCTACCTTTACTGTGGTACCTCTTTCTTCAGTTTCCAAATTGAGACGTGATCCAACCAGCAGCAGCAATTGTTCTGTTGAAAAAAAAAAGAAAACATTAGCATCTTCAACAACCTCAAAGGCTATTTCCATAAAAAATGCACGAGTTTTACCACTTGAGAGTTGGAGTGTTGATCAAGAAGGAAAACATTTCATAGAACGACAGCACCGACTTGACATTCCTAATCACAACCTTCGTTCTATTTTTGCAGAAAACGGGCTGAAGGATGAATCACTGAATTAAAAACATGAATATACTTGGTTACAAATTTCGGAACAAGTGATTGAGATTTTTGTCAAGACAATTGCTTTGTATAAATTTCATCATATTTCAAAATGTGAATGTATAATGCTAAAGAAAACAACGCGCGAATCCCCAAATACGTAAACAAACGGAAGTGCCTCTTCTAGCTCTAGTATCTCAAGCTTCAAAAGAAAAAAACGAGAGAAAATAAAAGAGGTATATACGAAAAAAAATACACTTTCTTTATCTGTTCTCTCTGTTCAAAATCACTCGTTTTAAAATTCTTCGAAAGAAACACGAACGTGTCCGATAAACTTCACCGAAGATGTCTGAAAGATTCCGAGGATGCTAATTGCTGATTTAGTACCAAGGTATTCCGCATCATCCCACTTAAATTTATTATCCTCATTTCTTCAGCTATGTAAACAGGTTATAGAAAAAATACTTACAGTCTAAAGTCGAACAAGAACTTTTTCACTTTTGATTGAGTAGTAAAAGGATCGATTGGTAACAATGTTACCATAGCAACGCATCAACGACTTTTGAAATAGCTATGACACGCAATTTCACTAATCAAACTGACTATCAAACGGACTGACACTATAAAACCAGCAGCTAAAAGCTTAATATTTTAATGGCATAGCAAAAACGAAAGAAGTCAAAAAAATAATCAATACTAATAAAATACAAAAATAAAACAATAATTGGAGATTGCATTTCATGTTAAGTCTGTTAGTTTATCTCTGATGTCTGGAACTTGGAATTACAATAATATCCACGCAGAGAAATTGTTATCAAGCTGTTAGTTTGTCATTTCCGAGTAATCTATTCTAACGTTCACTTTCGTAGCCATACGCTGTCAAAACTAACAAATTGCACTAAACATCCGTGAAAAACACCCTGTAAATTCCCATAGTTAAATGTTCTCGACATCACGATCACACTGAATGACCCACTCTCAAAAAGTTTTTTTTCCCAGTAACTAAAGATATATCATATCTTGATTCTGAACTGTTGAAGTACATTGGAAATAACAGTAACGTTTTAAAAATGCGGTGTCAGCTATTTTCTGAGAATTCTATGAAAACGTTTGACAGAAGAAGATAATCATATCTGTGATCTAGGACAACATAGACCTTTTTCCCACACCAGGATAACCCAAGGAGAGGACCTTTAGAACATCAAGAATGGCGTTCATCAGATTAACAATACAATATTCGTCTACTAGACATAGACCAAAAGATGACTTGAGTAGTTCTATTTCCTTACTACTTTGGCAGTTATGCATTTTAGGAAGAGACATTAAATTTTCAATCTCCTGACGGTCGTTATAGAATTCAACGAGGAAGGACAGAAAATCAGCCTCGAAAAATTGAACTCATGTTTGAAGGCACAAGTGCATTAAAGGTCCCATCTGTAATAACATTGGACCCATAGAGATCTGATGCAAATATCAATATATATCATACCTGAGAAACAATTACAGTTATTCAAGTACAGTTATTCAGTTCAAGAAGATGATGGAAGGATAAATCTATTTTGAAGATGACGACATTTCCTAATTAAATACAGTGAAATAACACTCAACCAACACCCACTTAATACTGTCTATGAGTGAATATCTAACAGTCAAATCAAACAGAAAAATCCGCATGACCTTTCCAATTACATGTAAATTTTAGTTTTATTTATTCAGCTAAATAACTCCAAAAACACGAAACAAAATCATAACAATCAACATTGCGGTTGTGGAATATAAAAATTAGAGTTGCTGGGACTATGCCTAATTATTATACATTGTACTCACTATCTATCTTCTAATTGGCAAAAATCCTAGAGTTAATTTTGGAAATTAGTGCAACCTACAGATAAGTTATATATTAGGTTGCGCGCGCATTGCATGGTTTCCAAGAGCAATGTCCAATCGGTTCTGTGCGACGGTGTATCGTTATTATGTATTTATCAACATTTCTTTTTATGAGAGCTCATGAATCGTGATGTTTTTATTTGTTATCTGATTTTAAAGGGTGATGTCTAAAAAGGGACGGTTTACAATGTAGTGTTTGTATCTTACTGGGACTATGACTTAGTGTCTGCTAACGGGTGATTTCTAAAAGGGAAGGCTAACAATCCTAGTGTTTGTATATTGCTGGGACTATGACTTAGTGTCTGCTAAATGGTGGTGTCTAAAAAGGGAAGGCTAACAATCTAGTGTTTGTATCTTGCTGGGACTATGACTTAGTGTCTGCTAAAGGGTGGTGTCTAAAAAGGGAAGGCTAACAATGTAGTGTTTGTCTATTGCTGGGACTATGACTTAGTGTCTGCTAAATGGTGGTGTCTAAAAGGGGAAGGTTTACAATGTAGTGTTTGTATCTTGCTGGGACTATGACCTAGTGTCTGCTAAAGGTTGGTGTCTAAAAAGGGAAGGCTAACAATGTACTGTTTGTATCTTTCTGGGACTATGAATTAGTGTCTGCTAAAGGGTGGTGTCTAAAAAGGAAAGGCTAACAATCTAGTATTTGTATCTTTCTGGGACTATGAATTAGTGTCTGCTAAATGGTGGTGTCTAAAAAGGGAAGGTTTACAATGTAGTGTTTGTATCCTGCTGGGACTATGACTTACTGTCTGCTAAATGGTGGTGTCTAAAAGAGGAAGGTTTGCAATGTAGTGTTTGTATCTTTCTGGGACTATGAATTAGTGTCTGCTAAATGGTGGTGTCTAAAAAGGGAGGGTTTACAATGTAGTGTTTGTATCTTTCTGGGACTATGAATTAGTGTCTGCTAAAGGGTGAGTCTAAAAAGGGGAGGCTAACAATGTACTGTTTGTATCTTGCTGGGACTATGAATTAGTGTTTGCTAAAGGGTGGTGTCTAAAAGGGGAAAGTTTACAATGTAGTGTTTGTATCTTTCTGGGACTATGACTTAGTGTCTGCTAAAGGGTGGTGTCTAAAAGGGAAGGTTTACAATGTAGTGTTTGTATCTTGCTGGGACTATGACTTAGTGTCTGCTAAAGGGTGAGTCTAAAAAGGGGAGGCTAACAATGTAGTGTTTGTATCTTTCTGGGACTGACTTAGTGTCTGCTAAATGGTGGTGTCTAAAAGGGGAGGCTAACAATGTGGTGTTTGTATCTTTCTGGACTATGAATTAGTGTCTGCTAAATGGTGGTGTCTAAAAAGGGAATGTTTACAATGTAGTGTTTGTATCTTGCTGAGACTATGACTTAGTGTCTGCTAAATGGTGGTGTCTAAAAGGGGAAGGTTTACAATGTAGTGTTTGTATCTTTCTGGGACTATGAATTAGTGTCTGCTAAATGGTGGTGTCTAAAAGGGGAAGGTTTACAATGTAGTGTTTGTATCTTGCTGGGACTATGACTTAGTGTCTGCTAAAGGGTGGTGTCTAAAAGGGGAGGCTAACAATGTGGTGTTTGTATCTTTCTGGACTATGAATTAGTGTCTGCTAAATGGTGGTGTCTAAAAAGGGAATGTTTACAATGTAGTGTTTGTATCTTGCTGAGACTATGACTTAGTGTCTGCTAAATGGTGGTGTCTAAAAGGGGAAGGTTTACAATGTAGTATTTGTATCTTTCTGGGACTATGAATTAGTGTCTGCTAAATGGTGGTGTCTAAAAGGGGAAGGTTTATAATGTAGTGTTTGTATATCGCTGGGACTATGACTTAGTGTCTGCTAAATGGTGGTGTCTAAAAGGGGAGGCTAACAATGTGGTGTTTGTATCCTGCTGGGACTATGCCTTACTGTCTGCTAAATGGTGGTGTCTAAAAGAGGAAGGTTTGCAATGTAGTGTTTGTATCTTGCTGGGACTATGACTTAGTGTCTGCTAAATGGTGGTGTCTAAAAGGGGAAGGTTTACAATGTAGTGTTTGTATCTTTCTGGGACTATGCATTAGTGTCTGCTAAATGGTGGTGTCTAAAAGGGAAGGTTTACAATGTAGTGTTTGTATCTTTCTGGGACTATGACTTAGTGTCTGCTAAATGGTGGTGTCTAAAAGGGAAGGTTTACAATGTAGTGTTTGTATCTTGCTGGGACTATGACTTAGTGTCTGCTAAAGGGTGAGTCTAAAAAGCGGAGGCTAACAATGTACTGTTTGTATCTTTCTGGGACTATGACTTAGTGTCTGCTAAATGGTGGTGTCTAAAAGGGGAAGGTTTACAATGTAGTGTTTGTATCTTTCTGGGACTATGAATTAGTGTCTGCTAAATGGTGGTGTCTAAAAAGGGAATGTTTACAATGTAGTGTTTGTATCTTACTGAGACCATGACTTAGTGTCTGCTAAATGGTGGTGTCTAAAAGGGGAAGGTTTACAATGTAGTGTTTGTATCTTTCTGGGACTATGAATTAGTGTCTGCTAAATGGTGGTGTCTAAAAAGGGAAGGTTTACAATGTAGTGTTTGTATCTTGCTGGGACTATGACTTAGTGTCTGCTAAAGGGTGAGTCTAAAAAGGGGAGGCTAACAATGTACTTTTTGTATCTTGCTGGGACTATGACTTAGTGTCTGCTAAATGGTGGTGTCTAAAAGGGGAAGGTTTACAATGTAGTGTTTGTATCTTTCTGGGACTATGAATTAGTGTCTGCTAAATGGTGGTGTCTAAAAAGGGAATGTTTACAATGTAGTGTTTGTATTTTGCTGGGACTATGACTTAGTGTCTGCTAAAGGGTGAGTCTAAAAAGGGGAGGCTAACAATGTACTGTTTGTATCTTGCTGGGACTATGACTTAGTGTCTGCTAAATGGTGGTGTCTAAAAGGGGAAGGTTTACAATGTAGTGTTTGTATCTTTCTGGGACTATGAATTAGTGTCTGCTAAAGGGTGGTGTCTAAAAAGGGAATGTTTACAATGTAGTGTTTGTATCTTGCTGGGACTATGACTTAGTGTCTGCTAAATGGTGGTGCCTAAAAAGGAAAGGGTTACAATGCAGTGTTTGTATCTTTCTGGGACTATGAATTAGTGTCTGCTAAATGGTGGTGTCTAAAATGGGAAGGTTAACGATGTACTGTTTGTATCTTGCTGAGACTATGACGTAGTGTCTGCTAAATGGTGGTGCCTAAAATGGGAAGGTTTACAATGTAGTATTTGCATCTTGCTGGGACTATGACTTAGTGCCAGCTAAATGGTGGTGTCTAAAAGGGGAAGGTTTACAATGTAGTATTTGCATCTTGCTGGGACTATGACTTAGTGTCTGCTAAAGGGTGGTGTCTAAAAAAGGGAAGGTTTACAATGTAGTGTTTGCATCTTGCTGGGACTATGACTTAGTGTCTGCTAAATGGTGGTGTCTAAAAGGGGGAGGTTAAATGCTAAAGGGTGGTGTCTGAAAAGGGGAGGTTAACAATGTAGTGTTTTCATCTTGCTGGGACTATGGTCTACTGTCTGCTATTTGACGGTGTCTAAAAAGGGGAGGTTAACAATGCAGTTTTTATATCTTACTGTGACCATTGCTTAGTGTCTGCTAAAGGGCGGTGGCTACAAAAGGGGAGGTTAACAATGTAGTGTTTGTATCTTGCTGGGACTATGACTTGGAGTCTTCTAAATGGTGTTGTGCTCTATGCTTGACCATCAATAAAGTGGGATGTGAAAAACTTAAAGTGGAGAAATCCTCTTTCATGTAGAAGGCCACATTTTCTCTAGCAGAATATTTGAGGCCATTCCTGGAACTAAAGGAAAATAAATTCGATATTTTTGCTAAATTGTTAATTTAGGCTTTGCTGTATTTGTTTAATCAACAGATTGCTGCACTTGAAACTGTTATTAAGAGCTTTTCTGGAAAGTGTGGCAATGTTTGTTCTCCCAGGGAAGTTAAATTTTTTTATACATTATAGAAGTGAAGATTGAATGCGAATTTTACCCGTGAAGTTTGTGTTAAAAAGAAACGAATTAATGAACATGATAGCTAATTCACTCAGATTTCACTTTCAATCTCTCATCATTTTTATGGACAGGTTTCTGGCAAATAGTACTCTGATATAATTATTCTAACTGTCTTAGCACACACACTTGTCAAAAATAATTGTGAAAGGTTTTAAGAAGGAAAATTGAGTAATTTTAATTTTCAGTGGAACCAAAACCTTGTACCAGAATAGTTTAAAGAATATTGCAATCTTTTTTACATTTTTCAAGGGCTATAGATGTAATTAGTTATCTGGAATAACACCAAAGAAAAAATTTCTTATGGGATCCCGAGAAAATAAGTGTCAAACTTCCCAAAATGACATCTTGCACATGAAGTTTTCAGAACTTTACCTGTTTTTTCACAATTCTTGTGAAACTTGACATTTATTTTCTCTGGCTACCATGAGAAATTTTCTTTGGTGTAATTACACATAACCAATTACATCTATAGCACTTGAAAAATGCAAAAAAGAATGGAATATGGTTTAAATTTATTCTGGTACAGGGTTTTTGTCCACTGAAAATTAAAATTACTCAATTTTCTGATGGATTCCATCTTAATACATGCCAATGCAAAACAAACAGGTTCATTTCATATCTTGATTCACAGTTCAGATTTGATTGATCAACATGATCATGTTACTTTTTCAGTGTAATAGTCCTACACTTTGGTCCACATACTGAAAAGGTTATGCACAGTTCCACATAAAGTACCAAACAGTTGAAATCTGTCACATTGGTGCTAACTGGGCTTAACATCAGGACTTATTCTGCATAGCCTGCATAACAGGTGTTATTTACTCAAGAGCAGGAGACATGTCAAGCATGAAGTGTGAGTAACATACACACAGAACGTAAAACAAACATGGGAGAAAATGAATAGAGCGATTATCATATGACCTTACCAAATGGGTTTTGGCAAGTGTTTGTTACATGTTTTGTTTTATCAGCCAATGGATAAAAAGATCAAAACATTGCCTCTTCATTTTCCCACAAAAGAAAACCCTCATGTGGAGAAGGCATTGTTGGATTGGCCAATCGTGTTGCAGTATGACGTCAAAGTGAAATATTGGTTGATTTATAGAAAGTTCTCAGGCATGAAGTTTTTTCACCCGCGCATCTGCTTAACTAACCAAAAGCCACATGCATTTGTATCTGTTCGATAAACCAATCAAATTGCTGTATTCCCATTTGTTTGTTGTTTCTGTTTTGCTCACAAAGTTTTCATTTCAAGGTCATACGAAAATCGCTCTATCACTTCCAACAGGTCATAATTCTGGCAACCAGAAAACACCCATGCTCATACTGTATATTTGGGCATGCAAAAAATTTAAAACGAAAGGACAAATAAGCAACTAAGCCTAACAACAATTCAATAGAGGCTGCCATAGCATTACTGTGGAAAAAAAATCCAGAATATAACCACCATTTAAAAAGCTTGATTTTCACTGGCATTACACTGGTTATTGTTTTGGTTTCTTTCATGGGAACACTCATCAGCATCTCTGAAATGTAAACTGTTTTTATGATTTCTTCCTTCTTAGAGAGAAGATTTTCATTTGCCAACAACATCTTCTTTTGTCCCCAAGTTCTTTGTTAAACAGACAGTGGGCTTAAATCAGGATTAGTACAAAAATGCCCTGAATGATATCAGCATTTTGGTTGGTTAATTCAGTCTTATGTTCAAATCTGTCAATGTTGGTGGGCAAGTCTGATTGGTCAGAACATTTTTTGACTGCTTAAGGGCATTATCTTTCTTTCACTTTCCTTTAACTTGTGCTTCACACTGTCTCTATGCTTCTTACTCAACTGTGTCTTCTCATTCATGCACGGTTAAAAAACACTCAATATAATTGAAAGGTATCCTTTTTAGGGCATGTATATCTAAAAAAAAAAAAATGTTTAAAAAAGTATCTGTTTTGGCTTAGGCCTGAAATATCTTTTCTTGAGGCACATGTCATGGAAAAAAAAAAAATACTCTTGTCCTGTCTGTTTGGTACTACATACGACTGGGTGGTGCATCACTTACAAACAAAATACTTGACAAAAACTTTAAAGATTCCAACTAAAAAGAGAAAAAATTCTATCTGCAGTTGCTCCAATCTAGCTGCCTGCGATGTAGCCTGAATAGTTGGCAGTTTTTTTGGTGTGTTTTTTCTTTTATGGTTTGTAATGTAAGAGATACAACCGTGCAAAAGCTAAGACGATGGGGGAGGGGACAAGGGGCGAAGGCATTGAGGACAACCACCTACAATCAACCTCTTGACATTTTTGAAAGTCTGTCCACCAGCAGACACAGCAACGGGCATTCCTGATTAGCTGACAGAATGTAAAAGTTAACCTGTGCACAGATGTCAGATTCCGAGTGGATACAAAATTCAAAGAAATACTGTTGTTTGCATTGCAGCTTTCAGTATCTGACTTGATTTGTGTTTGCTCAAGAAAATTTTCATCGCCAGTATTTTAGACTTGAAGAAGTTCTGTAGTTCTAAAACTCTAAAGAATAATTTTTCAAAGCAGGCCTGCTGTTTCTGAATCAAAAAGATTTCAGAAAGATGAGAAAACAACTCAAGTCAAAAGTCACGTTGCAAGTGAGATTTGTGTTTGCTCAACAAAATATTCATTGCAAGAATTTTTAGACGCCAAAAAGTTCTGTGGTTCTAAAACTCCAAGGAATTTAAAAAGACTAGTTCATAAAAGCAAGCATACTGTTTCTGCAAAAGAAATATTCTTGGAAAGGAGAAAAAACTTCTTGCACATTTATTTGGCAAAATCAACTGAAGCCATCAGTCACTTTGCATGTGAACTTTTGCCTTTAATTTGTCTTACGGTGTGTCAGGGATCAACACACATTACTCAAATAAGACTTCTATTAAAAAGATTCAATCTTTTGATCTGAAAGTTCAACTTTGAGTCCAATAATACAATCCAATTCTAATAAACAATTTTTTTCCCTTAATAATAAGCAGAAGGCAGTTATTAAAAAAAAAATTACCGGTGATAACATCAAACTATTTGGCACGACAGTTTGTTTTACATTGTGTGATGGCTGATGTCAGACTTCAAAGCATGTCACATCCCATGTAAGCCAGCTCCTCCTTTCACAAGACTGGAAGGGGCATTTCATAAATCTCAAGAGGTTGATTGCAGGTGGTTGTTCTCATTGCCTTCTCCCCTCGCCCCTTCCCTCATAATTTTTTGTTTTGACCTCAGTTTAGTTTCCACGCAGATGTATCTCTTACTTTATGAACCATAAAAGAAAAAAACACAACAAAAAGCACCAGCCACACAGGCTTTCTGCAATAGTAAAAGCCCAATAGCATGCTTTTCTTTCAACAATCGATCCTCCATTTCCATTAGTTTACAACACACTTTATATCCCTGATCTATAATCCTTTTGTAATCGCCTTTGTGCATTTTTTACCAACTAATTTTTCAAGGTCTACATCCCGCAACATGTGTCCATGTATTCCTCTTTCCTCTATGGTCAATAGTTATTGCAACAACATTACACACAGACAACAGACCCAAAATAATTAATGACTATAATTCCTAATGCCAAAGTCAGTCTTATCCGTACATCTTCAGGTCTGCCTCACATATTTGTGACTCAACCACAAGGTCAATAAAACTTTTGCAATACAATTAATCTGACCAAAAACTATTCTGCCATGATAATAGAGAGGTATTTGCTTAAGTTACAACCCCAGCAAAGTGGAACTACCAACATTATCTTTGTTCAGAGTTTGACCAATATTATAGGCAATTATTGTTTATACAATAAGCTTGCCTCTTAACCTTATGAATAACTTGTAGATTTTGAGTCTCTTCAGAATTTAAAGATAACAATAAATGAATTTTGACACGAAAAATCGTAAGAATCCTCGAATATAAGTATACATGTATGAATAGTTTCAATGCACCACATTTAAATGCAGTAGTATAGATAGAGAAGGTGTAAGCTCACTGTTCAGTGCTTTCAACAAAAATATATAGAGCGGTTATTCTTCTTTCAGTTTTTTTTTTTTGAGAATTCTAGTAAGTTCTTGGAACTTCGTTATAGCTTAGATAAAATCGCACATTTGACTGACACCCCTGTGAACTGCAGTCCTTAAGATGACAGAGCAATAGTAAAATCTGATTTCTTATTATTGCAATGGTTTTGGTGTGTGCCAACCAAAGAAAATGAAAATTGGTAATAATGGCAAAAGACATTACACAAAGTATGATATAATATTATTATTATTATTAGATCTCAAGCTTCACCTCTCAAATTATTCCATATAAATAATGTTTTCCTGGACTGTTTAACAGGTTTCTACAACCTTGCAAGTGTCAAATTTTTCTGTTTGGTATCATGAATGGGTGAACAATTGCCTAATTACCAAGCAATGCAAACATATCACATAATCAAATTCTTTGCCACGAGGACTACAACATCAAAAACACCTTGAACTATTATTTTTCTGTTGAAGTATGAGTGCTGCTGGCATTAACCTTCTACATGTATGCAAGTTACACAGTATAAAAAATATAGCAAAAAAGTCCTTCTAAAGACTTCTACACTTCTATCTTTAAAACAACATTGCTCAACAATAATTCTTTATGCAAAAAGTGAACAATATGCAGAGAGAAGTTCAAGGGTTGAAGATATTTACGTTTTCCCAGTCAACACTCTTAATATGATGAAGGATTCATAGCAAAAGGGTCCTGCTTATCATTTTTGTCCCACGATGGTCAATCTTTTTTCTCTGTTTATATCTCAATGTTTTGACTATGTACTGTTGATCTTCATCAGGTGATGGTGTTAATTTTTCTCAGCTGAATGTTTAATTTTATGCTCTTTATATTAGTCTTGGGTGCTACAGCACTTTGGTTGCATTATCTTCAAGAACATTGTTGGTGGTGCTTTGTTTGCACAGAAAAAATCATCGAAAAAAAAAATATAACAGTGTATGTACATTCAAAAAAGCCTTAAATGTAGAGGAAGTGCCAACACTTTCATTCACAACAATTAATTCATCAGGCTTTTTTTTCTTTCAAATATTAAAAAAAAATCATGTGATCTGGTGACCAAAAAAAAAAAACCTCAGAAAGGTAATCATCTTTTATTTCTGGCCTCTTTTTGTAACAAAAAAATACTTTCTTTACAGTACGAATTCCTGAACATGACCGGAGTATATTCATTGCACCTATGAAAATGTGAAATGCATTTCATAGTTCCAAAATCTGAGTTCATTTTAAATAAAAGTGAATTTAATTCAATAATAAAATAATAAATCATGATTAGTTTGACTGATTAAATACAGCTGCTGAGGAGGTACAGCTGTATGTACTGTGTAGGCTATAAACAATACTAACCTGAAGTTTAATAAAAATCATCAGCTTGCTGTCTGAAAAATCCAAGAACTTCAGTTTTTGAACATCAAGGGGCCTTTTGTGTGCCTATAAGTATGAAAAAAATACATTTGTAATTAGAGTAACTTTAAAAATACCCTTAATACCTGGACCATAATATGAAAAAAATTCCTCATTCTAACTAAATCGGTAAAAAAATCCTAAGATGCTACTACCCAAATGAAAAGATCTTGGCAAAACTTTTGAATAGTAATCAAATTCCCAACCTAAGCCAAAGGAAATGCTCCCGAAAAAATTATTTTGTAAAATCCTCAAAAGTAAAAATGGTTTACTTCCGACAAAAATTTTACAAAAGAGAATTTTTTTGGCCTTTATCTTTGGCCAGAATTAGAGAAAGCCTGTGGGACAGGCACTACATATAGAAGATAAATCTACAGGGGCAAGGAATTCCTTTCTTTCACACCACTAACAATTCAACAGGCTTTTTTCTTTTCAAAAATTGAAAAAATATTGTTAATTCAACTATTATGATAATATTTCATCTTGGTCTTGGACATTTCTTATTCGCAAAAATCTTTGGAATGGGAAATGCCTGAAAATAAAATTATATACCTGAAGTTAAATAAAAATTATTAGCTTGCTGTCATTGTCCAAGGAAATCCTAGAAATTCAGGTTTTGAACATCATGTGGCTCTTCATGTGCCTGTAAGTATAAAAGAAAAAACATTTTGTAACTAGGGTAACTTAACCCATAACTCCTAAACCACATTATGAAAAATATAATTCTCATGATTCTGACTTTTAAATCTGTTGACAAAACCCTTTGATGCTACTGTTCAGATGAAACCTCATTGACTGAACATTTGAACAGTAATTATTATGTGCCTCTGAGGATTTTCCAAAATGAAGTTTGATTCTGGCCAGTATCAAAATGAAAGGATAAAAGTCCGTGGGACAGTAGCCTCCAAGTACAGGCATCTCTGCTTGCTGCTTGGGCAGTTTTACAGGGGAGACATCAGTAATTTAGCCCCCAAAATTCCATACTGATGACGTGGATCAATGTTCACATAATCAATCTGGTAATCATGGGCTCCAGATAAAATTTGTTTAAATATTATGTTTCTCTAGCCTGCAAACAGAAATATTTCCGGTCGTCGCTTCTCTCCACCCAAAAACTAACGTCTGCAACTTAGAGCTGCAAATCGATTATTGCGACATAGGACATTATTAGCCAATCACAGTTTAGCTCTTGGAAACCAGGAACTAACTAGCAAGAATTCTCACAAGATTCCTGCGCAGTGTGATATGTTCACAAGTTGAAACAACTGGATGCCACGTTTAAAAATGTAAATTTGCCAGGATTAGGGAACTGATTGATGAAAAAGGCACCAAGCAGATTCATATCGAAGAAGATTACAGGAACATTTTTATCTACTTTCTAGGGAGTCAATGATCTGTCACACCAAGCTGTTTTGATCATGTTTGAAACGATAAATGTTCTAATGATGGTAGACACCTCATGTTTGTTGTTCCTTTTGTGTTCCTTGCAGAAAAGTATGCTTTGGAGGATTCTTCGATAGCTTGTTGTGTGCAACTTTAGATTTTTCATGAATCGTTCAACTTTAAAGCTACATGTAGGACACATGGTTATTATTATTGACTTCCCATGAGCTAAAATGTTATTTTGACCACAATCAATTTACTCTTATAAAACAATTTTTTTCATGCTGGGTCCAGACCAGGTTTACATGGAGATGCTTGTAAGATTTTAAATTTTTCACGAGTTTATGTATATTTTGACTTGCGAGTCAAAGATGTGCCTGTACTACCAATTCACAACTTTTTGTCACCTTTGGACTCTGAGTGCAATGTCATAGCAATGATAATTTTCTGTTTGTGTCACACATTGTTACTTTTATTTGGCAAAACCAAACGCAAAAAATCGTATCCATAGCTTTACAACCAGGAAATCTTGTTACAAACTTGAAATTTATGATCTAAAGGTTACTTGAGAAATCTTGTCAAAATCCAAGACACGCCAGCTCGCAAGGAGTCCCTAGAGCTTTACACTTACTTTCATCCTCTATTCCAGTTGGTCAACAACAAACTGTATTGTGGCTCGTGTTTGCAAACATTACCGGTACTTTTTGGGTGGAGAGAAGAAAGGACCAATGTCTGCGTTGCAGGGTAATGTTTCTCCTGGTCTATTTTTGGAATATTATCTTTGTGACCTTTTGTCTGTTACTAGTAAACAACGGCTAAACAAAAAAAGTTACTACATCAATCAAACAGCGTTCAATGACCAGATTCTGACAGATCTGTCATCAGTATGGAATTTTGGGGCTGTGAGAGGCTAGGAGAGACGGCTGCACTCATACATGTAGGCTAGTGAGACAGGCACTAGAAGAGAGACCTAGATCTAAGATGGATATTACATGTACCTCATGAAGACTATGGCACAAAAAGGAATACAAAGCAGATAAAGGAAGAATCAGGTAGATGCATGAAAATTATTTTAACCAATGATAGTTGATGAACACTGAAGGTAATGAAGGTGACCAAACATTCAGTACAATAGTAAGTTACTAGTGTGCCAATTAATCAAAATAATGTAGTTGCCTTTATTTGCAAAATTCCCCTTAAACAAACAGATACCTTGTGAAGTTCAAGTGATAACTTGCTTTACAATCAATATAATACGTGATATGTGTTCCCCTACCCCAGAAACATATCCCTAGTGACATGTGTTCCCCCACCCCAGGAAACACATATCACTAGGGATATGTGTTCCCCTACACAAGAAACAAAATCCCTGGTGGTATAAGTTTCCCTACACAAGAAACACAAATCCCTAGTGATATGTGTTCTCCTATCCAAGAAAAACAAATCCCTTGTGGTAGGTCTTCCCCTACACAGAAAACACATGTCCACAGTGAAAATGTGTTTCCCTTATCCAGGAAACACATATCCCTAGTGATATGTGTTCCACTACCCAGGAAACACATATCCATAGTGAAATGTGTTTCATTATAATGTCCGATGTTTTTAATGTTATGTGTTCCAAAACCCAGGAAACACATATCACTAGGGATATGTGTTCCCTACTCAGGAAACCCAAATCCCTAGTGATATGTGTTCCCCTACCAGGGAAACACATTATTCACTAGGGATATGTGTTACCCCACACAGGAAACATATATCCCAAGTGGTATGTGTTCCCCTACACAGGAAACATATATCCTTAGTAATATGTGTTCCCCTACACAGGAAACCCATATCCCTAGCGATATGTGCCCCCCTACCCACAGAACACAAATACCTATACTAGTGATATGTGTTCCTCTACAAAGGAAACACATATTCCTAGTGATATGCGTTCCCCTATACAGGAAACACATATCCCCAGTGATATGTGTTCCCCTATACAGGAAACACATATCCTTTGTGATATGTGTTCCCCTACCAGGAAACACATATCCCTAGTGATATGTGTTTCCCTATACAGTAAACACATATCCCCCTTGATAAGTGTTCCCCTACCAGGAAACACATATCCCTATTGATAAGTGTTCCCCTATACAGGAAACACATATCCTTCGTGATATATGTTCCCCTACAAATTCCTAGTGATATGTGTTCCCCTATACAGGAAACATATCCTTTGTGATAATTATGTGTTCCCCTACCAGGAAACACATATCCCTAGTGATATATGTTCACCTACCCAAAAAACACAAATCCCTAGTGATATGTGTTCCCCTACACTGGAAACACATATCCCTAGTGATATGTGTTCCCCTACTAGAAAACACAAATTCCTAGTGATATGTGTTCCCCTACCCAGACAACAAAAATCCCTACTGATATGTGTTCCCCTACACAGGAAACACATATCCCTAGTGATATGTGTCCCCCTACCAGGAAACACAAATTCCTAGTGATATGTGTTCCCCTAAACTGGAAACACATATCCCTAGTGATATGTGTTCCCCTACCCAGGAAACACATATCCCCAGTAATATGTGTACCCCTACACAGGAAACACAAATCCCCAGTAATATGTGTAACCCTACACAGGAAACACATATCCCTAGTGATATGTGTTCCCCTACCAGGAAACACAAATTCCTAGTGATATGTGTTCCCCTAAACTGGAAACACATATCCCTAGTGATATGTGTTCCCCTACCCAGGAAACACATATACCCAGTAATATGTGTACCCTTACACAGGAAACACAAATCCCCAGTAATATGTGTACCCCTACACAGGAAACACATATCCCTAGTGATATGTGGTCCCCTACCTAGGAAGCACATATCCCCCGTGACATGTGTTTCCCTACCCAGGAAACAAATATCCCTAGTGATATGTGTTCTGCTATCCATGAAACACATATCCCTAGTGAAATGTGTTTCTCCTACCCAGGAAACACATATCTCTAGTGATATTTGCTCCCCTACCTGGGAACACATTATGTGACCCTCCATAGTGATTCGAGGGACAAAGGTGATAACATGCTCACAACACACTTTATGTGCATAATTAATTACTGAAACAATCAAGGACATACAATGATTTGTTTTGGTGTAGTTAACACGCTATCCCTTTGTTTTAGTCGAGTGTGATGGATGACATACTTGGTGTGCAAGTTGACACAGAATAACACGCTAAAGTAAAACAAAACAAAACGTACCTAAAACTCTCATACAAATCAAATCTTTTATTGGAAAGCCCCTATGCCAACTTCCAGTGAACAAACAACAAAATTCCCTGCTCATTCTGTGCTTTTTCAGTGAAGATAAAACTGTTGATTGCCAGCTGTAGGCCCCAAAAAATTTCCGGAGAAGAAAAGTAAACAAACAAGGACTTGAAATTCACTTTTCTGACTTCCATTAAGTTTCTTGTCTAAAAATGATCTCAAATGAATTTAAGTCTTAAGAAACCTTTGGTATTAAAATCATGACTGTTTCTCCTTGCTTTTAGCTGCCTTTAGAAAAGGTTAGGTTACTGTTGTATGTATTTAAAAAAAAAACTTTTGATGTGTGTAAAAGCAAGAGGTTTCAAATTATGCGTGACATGCAAATTTCACTCGCATTGGTCTGCAACAACCGAAGTTAGCGTTTTCCATCAGTACAAATTGCAGACTGCAGACTACCTTATTATCACTTATTTTTGGGCAACTTAAATTTCGCAATTTTGATGAATTACTGTTTTTTAAGGTGCAGTCGAACCTCTCAGTACAGAGACCTCTCTAATACAGACAGTTTCAATGTCCCCACAAAATTCTCATATTTTCTTTAAAGAAAACCTCTAGATATTATGGACTCTCTCTAATACAGACAACAGACACTAAATCTCAGCCCCAGAGAGTAAATTCAGATAAACTTAACCTCATTATTACAGACACTTCGGTGATCAGGTGAAATCTGCACAGGGTGGAACCTGTCTGGCTGATAAACTATGCAAAGTGATTTCTAAAGCCCAGTCACTGTCTATACAACAATTTGCAAAAGGTGTACAGAGGAACATAACCAACTTTTTTAAGGTTTGAATAACTACAGATAGCATAAAGATCTTTTCTGTCACATTTTGTACTCTAGTTACTGTTCACACAAAATAGTGAAAGATGCTTTCAGAATATTGTGCTTTATGTCACAACTTTTTACACAAAGCATTGCGCTGTAGCTCGTTCGGTTATAAAACAGTGATTTGTCTAACCTGTACTTACTTTGTAGCTGAGACGAACAATGTTGTATGTTTTTATTTTTAACCATCGTAACATCATGTGCTTAAATTAAAACACAGCTGAAAAGGCTTCAAAACAAGTAATGATGTCAGGATTTCAACCTGTCAATTTGGTAAATATATAATGTTTTTGGCTCCTTTCAAGAACAAAAACATGTTTCCTGAATTTCTGTGGAAGATGCTGGGGGAAGATGACCTTGGAATGGAGATTGTGTGACAATACGTAAGTTATTATAATTATTGGCAAGAAAAAAAGAAAACTATTTTTCTTCTCAGTCTGCATTTTGTTAGCTTGTGTTATGCGGTCGAGGAAATTAATTTGTTCAGTATTATTTCAACCTTGAACTTGAAGGTGCTCTAAAAGAAAGCTAAACGAAATACGTTTGTGATGTTTGGAAAAAAACAGGCTCCACAAAAACCAAAAATTCAAAGAGTCTGATTTAAATCCTTGACTCGTTTGTAAGAAATGTTTCAGCTTTGTTTTTCTGATCATGAAGATGACCATTATCTACTGATAGGAGCTTTGGCTTTCACATTAAGAATGACTGTACGATGATTGCATTACTGTCGCTTCTCCTCCGGTAAGTTTGCATGCAATGTAGCACACTAAGTTGCACGCTTGACCATGGTGTCTCTAGTGTGCTTTGTAGGCCATTAAAGTCGATTTCTTTTGTTTGTAAGTGGAAGCATGTTGTGAGTGTGTTATCACCTTTGCCCCAGAAATCATGGAGTATTAAGAACAATACTGTTACAAACAGTTATTATAAATATATTGAAAGGATTATAATCAAAACAAGGAAAAAACTCCCTCAATGGCAAGACTTTTTCTCAAGATGTCATTTTCATCTCTCAAGAACAAGCGGGAGTTGGATGTCTTATTTTTTGAGGGGAACTGTTGATAAAGGCAGGAAGAACTAAAGAGATTGATATCAAGGCAGACCATTTGACTAAACAATACGAAAATAAGTAAATACAGATGAAGGAAGATACAATGTAAAGACAACAGAACAGTGATATAGGTTAATTCAGTTGTGTCAATACACATGAAAATACATGAAGGTCACTAAACATAGACAACAATGAATGGAGGTTTACAAATAATTATGAAGTTACATTTTCAGAAAGTTAAAGACGGTTAGATAAAGATAACAGTGTGTAGAAAGGGGTGCTGTGATAAAGATAAATGAATATGAAATGTAGATGAACCCAAAATAAATAAAATTGAATGAAATGAAGTAAAGGCTGGTGAAGGTAAAAATAATAAATGCAGAAGGAAGATCACAGTGACTGAACATAGGTGGAGCCAAATAAAGAGAAAAGTTTTTAAATAAGGCAGATGAAAGTGAATAAAAATGATATAAATGAAAGTATATGAAGCTAATAAGAAGCCAAACCCCAATCTTGGTGATTACTGAAACAGTGCATAATTACAGGAAGTTCTCCCAAGAACACACTGGCTGATTCAAAACAACACCTACCTGCATGGTTGGCTGGTCATTCTGCTCTCCAGCTCGTCCACATAAACCACAAGGAGCTTCACTTCTTGCACATCCTATCACTGCTGTCTGTTAGTTTAAACAAAGAAAAAGGCATCACATGTAGCAGGTCTTTCATAGCATTAGAGGTACCATATAAATAATATTATTCATTCAAAATTTTTCTCCGTTTCTGATTGGCTAAAATCACACACATAATTCATCATAACCAGCTAATGTTGACCTAATTTCATGGTTTGTACAACTTTAGAAAAACAAAATTCAAGGACTTTTCAAAGACAAGGTCTGAGATTTATTTGAGAAATTGGCATTCTTTGACCCCCTTTTAAACACCTCACCCCCTGAAACACTCAATGACGTAATTTACGATTTTTACATCTTCAGCCATGGTTGGTCATCTCTCACATTATGGTGTACTACTTTCCTTAACAACACTACCTTGCCAAATGACAAGAGTCATTGGGTATGACTTGCAGTCTGAGATACAGAAATAGTGTTTGAAAGAAAGAAACACCGATGAAATATTGTTGCTTCCAGTTTTATAATGGGCATTTATTTTTGTTTCACTATACATGTAAACTGTACCTTTTTTTTCCTATGCTCTAGAATCTAATTTCCCAGAAAATGATGTCATGGAAGCAAAGTAGTGTATTTCAAAGACTTTCCAAGACAGCTACTAAGATTCAGTCCCGGGCTCTTTCGCACTAATAAAATGGCAGCGGAGTCTGATGTGTGTAAAATGCCAACTGTAGTGATGACAGGTCTTCCATGCAGTATCGCAAAAAAAAAAAGTCCATTACAAAAGAAAGAAGCATCTTTGTTAACATTTTCGATCACAAGTCTAATAACAGTTTTAGTCTCTTTATCTAAGTTCGCAGAAAGGCAACTTGTAGTGATTAAAACCAGGAATAAACCAGGTAAAAAAATCATTTTGTGCACATCACACTCAGCCGTCATTTCGTCTTTGGGAAAGGACCTGGGCACCCAGAACTGGATCTCAATTTTTGCCTGGTCTCCAGGTCTCCAAAGGTGGACAGCCAACCATTGATCTACATATTTCATCAGGTCCATAGACATGGTTCATACAACTTCAGACAAACAAATTTCAAGGACTTTTCAAGCCTTTTTCAAAGACAAATTACAGACAAATGTGGCTAAATGTAATTTAGGCAAAGTTAACCTCGAAGCAATGCTGGTCAGCTGTTTCCTCAGCTATAGTAGGGGTGGCCTGATGCCTCTAGCAGGGGCACCTCGTGACTTATATACGCAGTTGCTTGCTTGCAGTTCTTCGCAAAGTGTTGTTGCAATTGCTTGCTGTTTGCATGCCAGTTTGTGCTTTGGTTTTTCCCATCCCTCCCTCCCTCTTGGTGTGGGCTAGGTAAGTATTGGGTCGGTAAGTATTCCACTGAATTGTTCAGTGTGACGGTGCCTGGTGGGGGCCGCTCGCAGGGTTACCATGGATACCTCCTCCTCATGCTAGAGCATTGCGCGGCTCCACCAACTTTGTGGGCACCAACGCCCAAGCTCATCTATTGGTGATGAGTTTAACCCTCTTTTGAACACATTATTGGCTAAAACACATCATGGAGTCATTTACGACTTTAACTTCTTCAGCCATGGTTGACCACATTATTTTATACTACTTTCCGCACAAAACCTTGCAAAATGACTGGTCGAAAAAGCTATAAAAGAGTGTCGAGACTAACTTCATACGGACGAGCTGCTGTACAGAAAAATACTGAGACAAGGGTATTGTTGTATGAAGGACCACTTGCGTCTCCAAGTTCTGACCTATGGTAACATGTAGAAACTGATTGAACAAATTGATTGACACATCGCCATCAGGAAAGAAGTAGTCTACAAACTGGCATAGAAGTGATGCTAATAAGAGCTTAACAGGGACAATGCATGGAGACTTCTCCTTGGTGTAGGAGGATTTTAGTCTGATAAAGTTTTTCACAGATTTTATGAGTATTACAGAAAACAACGAAATACGGTTGACTCCAGATAACTCGAACCCTCGCTAACTCGAACCAAAATCGATTTCCCCTGGATTTCCGCCATACATTTACTGTAATTTTACCCTCGGTAGCTCGAACCCTCGATAGCTCGAACTCCCGCTAACTCGAACCAATTTTCGTTTCCCGTCGGGTCACTTTCTGTACAATTTCACCCTCAAAAACTCGAACCACGTTTTGAGCGCTTAAAAAGTCGGGAAAAATGGTGTACTGTCGTCCGAAACATTGGATTTTGAAGTCCCATTGACGTGTTGCAGATATAGTTCACTAGTGGAGGCTGATGTTGTTTCTCACAAATCTAACGTGAAACAGCTTTACTTCTCAAAACAGTAAAACGCAGGCTCTATTTAGACTATGTTTTGTTACGTTATACATTGTGATTTATAATCTGAAAGTATCTTTCAATTTTCACTTAACATTTTCTACAATAAAATGCGATTAAAATGTTCACTGTACAGTAAAAAGTCGTCATAAGTCCAATAAAAACTGTTTTTTCCTTACTCCCGTGATGTGATTAAAATGTTCGCTGTACAGTAAACACTGTTTTTCACCTTACTTCCAGCTGTTTTCTTCGAGCTCCAGGTAACTCGAACTTTTTTCGATTTCCCTTGAAGGTTCAAGTTCTCGGGAGTCGACTGTAATTTACCAGTGGAGGCTGATGTTGTTTGTCACAAATCTAACATGAAACAGCTCTACTTCTCGCATGCTCTATTTACCTAAGAAATGTTTTTTACGTTTCGTTCTGATTTATAATCTAGAAGTATCTTTCAATTGTCACTTAACCTTTCTACAATTAAATGTGATTAAAATGTTCACTGTACAGTAAAAAGTCGTAATAAGTCCAGTAAAAACTGTTTTTTCCTTACTCCCAGGCTATTTTCTTTGAGCTCCCAATAACTGTAGTGACCTCCATCAGTGCACTAGCATTTTCTTCTGAGATAACCATACCGACAACCAAATTGGTGACCAAAAAGTTCAAATTGGTAACCAAAAATTTTCCTCTAGTTGCCAGCTGGCGCCTAAATGGAAAAGTTAATTTCAATCCCTGAACTGTTTTGGTTGTTCTGGCAGAAATTTCCGGAAGCAATGGATGAGTGCTGTTTTTCATAGCAAAATGTTCTAAATGGAAATTCCTGAATTTCTTCAAAGCAACCTTTAATACCAGTTTCAGACCTTGCAGGCCACTTAATTTCCTGCTTAATGGGACTGATTTGTTCAAATAATAATCATGATTCTAGTACAAAATTTACCAGCTCTGAATTTTGTGTACGTACCATTATTTTTGTTTTTTTGCCCAAACCTTGAAACGACCGGTTAGCCATGTAAATGGTAAAAAACCATACAAGTCACCCTAAGAGCCCATTCGGTGTGCAAAGAAAGTAGTGTCCAATAGCCCCAGGTTAGTTGATTTTGCTATCAGGTTAGTGAATTCTGTTTTTAACTTGCCTGGCAGGCAAATGATGTATTTTGAGGAATTCGAATAGCCGAAGAACTGTGAAATCAATTCGGCTCGACAAAAATCTTTGGGGTTGAATGACGTCTGGGCTAGTAAATGCTAGCTTCAGCTTGGCCGAATGGCAAGCTGTAGAAAAGATTTTCTTTGCACTTTGCCATCTGGTTAAAACAAACGTGAATGTATCTCCTGGGAAAGAGATGGTGGTCTTTAATGAGAGGTGCAGAGAAGTTTGGTTCAACTGAAGTGAACAACCAACTAACACCTATAAAACTGCCAAGCACCTTCCCACTAAGCAACAAACCCAAAGTAAAAACTGCTTGGCTAGTGTACTGCAAAACTTACACCAGGATAGCACCAAATAATTACCTCGTGTCTTATGCATATTGGTTGAGCTTTCTCAACAAAACACAAGCATTCACTGCCTCAAGGAATGATTAAAATTGTGAATTACTAACTTTAATTTTTTATGCACAAACGTTCCTTAGCCTACCTGTTCTGAAAAAGATGCCTTCCCATCAATGAATTTATTACCGCCATTTCGGTTGAGCACATGTGTTTGAAACCATCGAAGTTCTGCGAGCCATGCACACTGTAAAGGTCTTACACCGCTCCCAGACGTTTTGCAGCTCTAAACGTGAAAACACTTAGGTTTCTTTGCTTCAAGAATACAACAGAACGACTTTCAAATCCAAAATTCAATAATTTGCCTCCATATTTCGGCTAACACGGCGGGAAGGGATAAAATTTGCAATTCAAATTAGTTTAGCCAGACCACAGGTTACCCAAGCATAAGCAGGTGTACGGCATACTTGACGGCATACCTACGTAGCCTGCGTTGCAGCCGGCCCACGCACTCGTCTAAACCTTCTGTATTGTCCTATATAGAAGGTTTAGAGCGTCTGCGACACAGGCAAGATTTCTGTGAGGGGGATATTTAAAGACCGATCCACGTTAAAACGGGCAAAATAGCTCTAAGTCGAAAGAGAGGGTTAGTGTAAACATCTTTACATAAGCCAGCTCTGTCGCCAGAAAACGTTGTATAACTGGGAACAATGTCAGCAAAGGTCAGAAGCAGCTGCCCTAAAAACTATTATTTTATGATCATTTATCTGTTCAGATTTCTTAGGGAAACTTTGGTCGTCTCAGTAGAACGTTTTAGTGGCTTTTTTTAATCTCAAAACTGTCATGATCATCACCCAGCGGATGTAACAATCGAGATTATTAGTGTACCCATAACGGATCAGTCGTAAGTGACCTACTGAAGTGAGCACTTAAGTGCAGGTTTTATACAACCGGGCCCAGGTGCTTACGACATTTTCTATAGGCCGGGACAGTTAACATAAAACTGGTGCAGTGGAGTTCTCTTTTGACATAATATCCCGTACCGTACTCAAAGTACTATCTAACAAGTGGAAGGTAATGAATTGTAGTTACAACACCCCGGCTAGTTGTGGACCTGATCTATTTATGAATCAGATCATCTGGCCCGCGACCTTCTTCATCCCAAGCCTCTTATTCTTTGTTCTCATCATCAACGTCATCACATTTCCTTTCTCTGTTGTTCTAAACGCACTAGTGAAGATCGCCGTGAAAACCAAATCTCGACTCAGATCGAGACACTAAGTCGAATATCTTACTGGCATTGTTAGCGTCGACTGACTAAACAACTTTTATCGCCGTCATAATACTGTTTTGTTTGTTAAATGTTCTCCTGTTGCCCATTCTGACGAGACAGGAAAACGATCGAGTTACGAGTCTTAGAGTTAGGTTTGAGTTACCCTTTTTTTTTCAAACTCTGTAAACGTAAAAATTATGGCAAAGATTATCGGCTTTACACATATCAAGCGCGTAAATTCAATACGTTTTTTTTAAAATTTACAATAGGGCATAAGGGTACCGACAGCCGCACCCCGCTCCCTCCCCTCCCATGTCTTGGAATCCCGCCTCCTGGAACCGGGCCGCCCCGGGTTGCATAAAACGACCGTAACGATAACGGGTATACGTACGTGTACTGACTCGTAACTTGAGTGAGTTGCATTCCACTTTAAAAGGGAATTCACTTAAGGGTCGTTTATGCAACAGAAATTGCGGGTGTTGCATAAAACGTTTTTGCTGGAAAAATACCGCGTAAATTTAAGGGACCTATGTAGAGCCCGTATCCTTACTGTCTTTACCAAAGTTTATGAGATCTTCTACTGAAAAGTGATTCCGTTCTAAAACGCTTTGTTAACCTCTGATGTAAACTTTAAAGCCGTTGTTAAGAAAAAAGAAGAACAACAAACATTTCCCAACTTTCTCGACGAACTCGCGGGCAAACGCTTGCTACGCAGGCAAATCAATGAGAGGCGTAGTTACCCGCACCGTACCAATCTTCAAAAACGAAGCAACAAAAATACACAAATAAAAAAAAATAATAAAAAAACGGTGAAAACCCATTTCATGTAAACAAAGGCATTTTATGGTAACTCAAACTTAACAAAACGTTCATAGCACACAATCTAGTTTTTATAAAATTCATCCTAGAAACCCTAACATTTTTTCCCGCTTGTTTCCATTGACCCTGTCTGAAGACTTCTTCAGCTCATTTATATTTTTAAAACTGTACTGACTATTTTTTAAAAAGAAAAAGAGAAAACTTAGCTATAAATGAAAACGCGTCCTTTTACTGCAAAAACTATATCGTAGGTATTTAAGCATTAGTGCAGATTTCTTGAGACTACTGAGTTCATTTTAGTCTATATTCGCTTTTGGAGTACTACAACTTTTGGCATTCGCGTTTTTCACCCCCTTTCCATTTTACGCCTATTGATAAGATTTACAGTTTGAGGTGTCAGCCCTCTTCTCGTGTCAACTCTGCTAATGGGTAACCAGAGGGGCAACGCCTTTAATTGGATTTGGAACGACACTTCACACTATGCTAAGATGTAATTGCAAACGCTTTTAAAGTTGTTTTCTAGATTTACTCCATTAGAGCGAATTGCCATGATCGTGGGAAAATATACGAAAAAAAGTATACTGCTAAGAAATCTGACAAAATGAAAATTTGCATACCATAATTACTCGAACGGAAATATTCCGCAGCCCCCGTGTTTGTTGAAAACTGTGTTAATGAATGCCGGAAAATCTAGGCCCGACTGTGGCTATTAAAAACACAGGAGAAGCAAATCTACGTTTTCTAAGTTTACTGAATCACTTCATTACGTTACTACTCTTATAAAGAGGGTATCGACATATATCCCGTCACATATTAAACGAAAGACTGTTTTTTTAAAAACATATATGTATCTTTTGGTTCTTAATGACTTTTCTTAATTTTTTCTTCTCGTTGTTTTTTTTAATTTAACAAATCAACAGAAATCATAAATTAAAGTGATAGTCTGTTAAGATACCGTTCGATGTCCCATGAAGCAACGCAGACAATGAACGGCTGTGTGAGAGACAATAAACTTGACGGACAAATCCGAAAAGTGAACAGTGTTTTGTTCCAAAGTTTCGAATTAATTTCCTTTTAAAAAATGGGAATTGATTCATAATTACAGAACAGCCAGCTGCATATTGAACGTATGGGAAAAATTAAAAGAATATCGGTGATTCTCTTAATATCGCCCCACGTTAGGCAATCCGGATTCCAGAATCCGGAAACTTTTTCAGTTTTTTACTTATAGAAATCCATGATCCGGGAAATATTTGTTTGTGTAATCCTCAATTCAGTTCAAAGAATCCAGAATCCCGTTAACGATTGGAATCCAGTGTCAACCCTTTAAACCCTAAGATCTAAATTAAAATTCTCCTTTGTTGCCCCTATTCATTTACTATAGAAGTAGTGGGGAGAAGTTGACAAAATATCAAGCAAATACATCTTGTGTGATCATGTTCTTAATTCTCATCCAACTCTGCTTTACAAAGCATTGCTATTACAAGGAGGAACTTGATGCCGATCTCTCTCAATACGGTACATTACCTAGAATCTGGAATCCACACCGTGGAATCCAGAATCCAAGACTGTCTTTGAATAAATTAAACATGGGGCGAGAAATAGAAGAAAAACGTCGGTACTTCTATAAAAACGTGACTTGCCGTGGTACTGAGAAAGACGCCGGACGCGGCACAGAAGTCATGGAGATCGAAGATTTCTCATCCTTCGCTATCTTTGTGACTGTGCTTCTTTCATTAGTGGCTATCATCGCAATACCTGGTAATGGGCTCGTTCTTGGTATCATTGTGCGGTTTTAAAAGCTTCGAACCTTTCCGAACATTCTGATCGGCAATCTGGCGTTGATCGATTTTTTCAACGCACTCATGAACGTACCTATGTACATACTTTGGCTTGTTCAGGGATCTTCAAGATGCTCCTCTTTCCAAATATCGCATTGCCTTCTCACTTAAATCCCAAGGATGCCTGACAGCAATCATGGCATCATTCATAGTCACTTCAATCATATTTGGAGTCCTGACTTTGCAGTCAATTCAAAGGAAGAAACGGCAGGTAAGATTAAAGCCTTCTTTTTTTTAAAAAAAAAGAATTCTTATATAGCCCTTATTTTGCACATTGGAACTATTTCGGGTTTATCGTTATTTTCACTGGAAAGCTACTCGTAGAAAAATGCATGCAATGATGCTCTGAATGATCACTATTTATCTCCAAAAACAAAATAGCTATCAACTAAAGCTATATAAGCAAACGAAACTATACAGACCCAACACGATGGTCTTTCGAAAATGATCAATGATGTTCAGAGAAGAGATTTTAGGGGGCCGTGAAGGAAGGAGGGCAGCCTGCCAGCAAGCTCTCCTGGCAGTAGGGGTGGGGGAAGGAAGAGGGAAACTACCACCTCCCCAACCCCCGTACCCCCGGGAAAGCTAACTCGCAAGCTGGGAGGAGGGAAACGCCTGATACTCAGGTTACCAACTTCCCAAAACACTAAAGTATACCCAGTCAAAGCCTTCTCCTCCGCAGAGGTCTTTTTTAGGGAGCTTTAGCAACGACGACGGCGACGGAAGCGAGAACCTCAAAACCTTTGAACAGGTTTGATTGGCAAAACAACAACTATGCACATGTATCACGCTTTTTTGTACATTTCTTTGCCGTCACTGCACGACTACGACGTGAAAATGCCTAACTTCACGTGTTATGGAGTGCGTAAACAAGCTACGACGAAATTTTCTTTCTCTTTCTAAACTTGAGTGCAGTCCCCAAGAAATCAACTCCAGGGAAATTTGCCAGCCTGCGTTGCAGCCGGCCCACGCGCTCGTCTTTATGTATACAGAAGGTTTAGAGCGTCTGCGACGAAGCCAAAAATTTGCCTGCATTACATATCTTCAGCGAATTGGAATAAACGCGACAAAGTTTGAAACACGCTAATTCATTTTAAAAGTGACGTTTTCGCTGCAGTCGCCGTCGTCGATGCTAAAACTCCCTTTTGTGTTCTAGGGAGGCTGGGGAGAGGGAAAATAGAGAGCTTTTTGATTATTGCTATTTTTATTGGAATACCCAACGGAAGCCGCTCTGCGGAGGAGAGAGAAGCCAAAAGTACATTAGCTGAAACCCACCTGACAGACCAGGACCACTATTTAGGGTGATGTTTACTGGACATAAGAAAAATTACTATGGTTTGTCCTTTTTTTTTATAGAGAAAGCAGTTGAATCTACCTCGACTTCAAGCTGAGACCAGACTCCAACAGGATATTCAGGCAACCAAAACCATCGCCATTACTGTACTCGCATTCCTGGCGTGCTATATTCCGTCCGTTTGCATTGGGGCCTGGGTTCATCCCGAAGCTGATGCCACCGTTATGCCTTGGCCTGGTCACGTGGCCTAGCTAAGTATGTTCCTATCCAGCGGGATCAACCCTATCATCTACTGCTACCGAGTCAGAAGATTTCGCCGCGCATTAAAACTGCTTCTTAACGATCCCTGCGGAAAAACAGCTTTCCAAGAGGCGGACCAAGATCAACGATTCAAAGAAAATAAGCTACATCACAGTTCAAGAGGAAAAAAATCGTGGATAAATTTGACGGGGAAAGACTGCTGCTGTTTCGAAATTCAAGCCGCTACACGAGAAGAATGGCTCTTACATTTCAAGTGCTCGAAACGGAGGAAAGCAGTAAAAAAACAAGAAAAAGAATGTGGGCGGCCTGTGTGTAATCAGCCCATGCCCTTGTCAATACAAAAGTCACGATCTCGAGCATGGGTGGAGAACTGCTCAATAAGATCTAGCACGTCCAGAGAAACTCAGTCTGGCAAAGTAAGTCCAACACCCAAAGAGGATTACACCCGACATGAAGTAATTGTAGAGGTACACCCAGTACCTTACGACAAACCACTTAAGCGGAAAAGGGCAAAAACGACAACGCCCGGTAAAGATTATACGAGAAAACAAAGCAATGGTAGAGTACACACACAGACCACTGACGAACTGTCAAAGCAGAAAATTACAGAAAGCCAGGGGTACATAAACAATGAAACAGTACAAAAATGCACTAAAGAGGAAGACCAAAATCAGAAGGAAAACCAACAAACTAGAAAAATGTAGAGTGTCTTATGACCAGTTTACTTGGGAAGGTATAAATATACTTATTAATCGGAAAGAGAAATCTGATTAAGTAATTACTAGCTTAAGTGTCTAAATCACAATAGCATCACCTCTGATCCAACATTCTGTCAGATGTTCTCAATAAGCATTTTGCTTCCATAGGGCATAAATTACCAGCAAAAACTCCACATTCCGAAGAATTTTCACATTATCTACCTAGACTATCGTTCTCCGAATCTTTCGCTTTCAGCCCTGTTTTTTGCCAGGTGAAATAGAAGTAGAAATAAAGTCTCCTCCTCTAAATAAAGCAACGAGCTCGTACTGCTGTCCTGTCAGAATTCTGAAATCTGCTAGTCAGCTTCCTTCTTATCTCCTGGCCTCAATCATGTAAGGGTCAATTTTCCCTTCAAAGTTAAAACTTGCTAAAGTTGTACCAGTTTTCAAGAGTGAGGATGAATTAGACCCAAATAACTACAGGCCAATTTCACTCCTGTCAATATTTAATCGCGTCTTTGAGAAACTAAAATATAATCGCTTAAAATCGTTCCTAGATAAACCATAGTTACTATGGATAAACACTATTTATTGTACCAGTGTAAGTATGGCTTCCGGGAAAAATGCTCCACTCAACAACTTTTCTGCTGTGGTATATTTATAGACCTAAAGAAAGCGTTTGACACAGTCAAACCACTCAATCTTATTGCAGAAACTTGAACACTACGGAATCCGAGGAGTCCTTACTCTAACTGGCATGGTTTTACTCTTATCTAAACGATCGATACCAAACTATTCAGGTTGGTTCCCATGTTTCTAGTAAAGAGCGCTGTCTGTGTGGTGCTCGGCAAGGATCAGTGTTGGGACCATTATTGTTCTTGTTGTACATAAATGATATCTATAACTCCTCTGACAAATTAAGTTTTTATTTATTTGCTGATGAGACTAATCTACTTTATGCTGATAAGAACTTGAGATCACGAGTATCGGCAACTGACCTATGGCAAACAAGTTATCTATTAATGTTAAAAAATCTAATTTCGTTTTTTTCAGACCCTATCAAAAGCCTATTGATTATGACGTGAACATCAAAATCTCTGATTACAGCGCAAACTCTCTTGTTTCCTTAGAAAGGAAAGAATGTGTAAGATACCTTGGTGTCCTTATTGATTCAAAGTTATCTTGAACGCATCATCATATCACATATTTTTCTACCAAATCAGCAAATCGTCATATGTAAATCCATGACGTCAGTTTCAAAGGTTTATTTATTCTGCGTGCGAAACGAAATGAATCATAGTCATAACATAAGGTCTCTTGTCTTAAAGGAGTAGCGAAATAAACGATTTTTGCGTCAAATAGGGTCAAGATTTGAAGTGCTCGGTGGCACACCTGTACCACGGTATCAAGCGCATTGAGGGTCCCCCTCCCCAGGTATCAAGCCAGCAAAAATAGAAAGGCCAACTGCCATTAAAGACCGAGCAGTATATCACGTGAGACTGTAGGTGTAGACTATTACAGCAAAAGGATAATCACTCGTACATTTGTATACACTTAACTTGTGTTTTGCCGGTTTATATGTGATACAACGACGCAAGTATCAAAAAAGGTTCAAAAATTATCCCACCCCCACCCCCACCTTAATTGCTTTGTCAAGTACTTGTGTCATTGCGTTGCGTGTTCCCATGTTAACTGTAATACAGTGAAAACCCGCAAGTAACAACCTGCATTCTAGTAAGTTAGCAATACAAATCAGTCTATTTAGGTTCTTAAATAGCTTCTTTTCTTCTCAAGAAAATAATTGTATTGTAGGCAACAAAATTTAGTGGTGTTCAGTCTCTTCCTTTAATAAAACTGGGTCCACCCCTGGGTGTTCTTTTAAGGGAGGTGTGCGCTTTATCGAGAATCATATAAAATAACTGAAGAACGGCAGGAACCAGTTTTAGGTGTCCGTTGTGTGGAGATGTTCACCTTATAGAGCGTAAATAGTGTGATATGACTGAAGAACGGCAGGTATCAACTCTACGTGTCCGTTTTAGGGAGGTGTTTGCCTTATAGACAGTCAACGAAAATGACTGGAAAACGGCAGGGACCAACTCTAGGTGTCCGTTGTGGGTGTCCGCCTTATAGAGAATCAAAGGAATAGATGGAGAACGGCAGGGACAAACTCTAGGGTTCCGTTGTAAATGTTTTGTTAAAAAGTCATATTTTCAGTGTCAATCTCGATGTAGCTGCGCCTCGTCTAATAATGTGCAAGTGGGTTTTCTCTTAAAAGCGAAACTCCAGACATCATTTGAACTCAATTCACTAACACCTCAATCATTTTCACACTCTGCCAATCTGCTGAGATATTGGAGAAAAAAAAACTGACGGATTTTTGCCATGATTCATTTCCGAGAGTGCAAAATGAATATTTAAGCGTAAATAGGGATCTTAAATTCACAAGGAAGAAAAAAGGCGTGAGAAAAATGTCCTGACAGCCCTCAGTATTAGCAATACACGGGTCAGTTAAAAGACTAGTAGGTTATACTTCTTTTAGGCGCAATGCAGTAAACTTATAAGCTTTTAGCCGTTAACAAACATCAATAGGTTCATGTTGGCATAGACCCTAGAAGAGGTAATATACAATGGGACAAAGAACAAAGGGAACGAAAACTAAACTCACCCAAAACGTTGAGGCGTGGTACGTTCCCAGAAAATCCCAGCCATATACTTCGCCGCGTATAGGTCCATCCCTCTAGTAAGGCAAATGCCTTGGCAGTTAGAGTTTCGATTCTTTACTGATTAACAGAGAACGACTCCAAACTTTATGTATATTATATCGATGGCCTCACATGACCCGGCTTAACTAAACAATCCCTAGTAGTGGTAGCGTTAGAGGTAGATGTAGTGGTAGTGGTGGTGGTGGCAGTGGTAATAGTAGTCGTAGTTCTTCAGTCATACGTCTCTCTAAATGATACCTGCATGGATAACACTGTTACTTTTACCTCCTAAACCCAGTTAGTGATAACAAATGCAATTTAACCCCTTAAATGAGACTAACAGCACCTGCGCCCACTTTACGTCGAAATTCCCTCACGTCATAAAGGTTTGTATGAAAATATTACCATTATAAGCTTTAAAGGTGATACATTTTTTAAATGGAGTCGGCGACTTACTCCGATATGAGGTATGTGAACCAGCTTCTTCGGACGATCCAATTTTGTATTCTTTTTAGCCCTTCGTATCTCCACCCTCAAATCACTTTAGTTCCGGAGGGGTGAGTCTCCTAGAAGATGAAGAGATGCTCCTAAAAAAAATAAGAAAACACTCCTTAAAGGTTCCAGAATCTTGTTTCCCGGACATGACTCCAATAGACCCTCCCTGTTTTTTTTTTTTTTTTTTGTTCAACGTTTGATAAAGAGCAGTAAACGAATGTCCTTAGACACTGCTGGAAAGCCCCCTGACAAGCTAAGAGAAGAAACCCGTCGTTTTAATCGGGGACTCCCTCCCCCGCATTCAGATCAGTCTGAATGAGGGACCATATAAACGAATCTCTAGAAATTATACTCATTTAGCCCGTTGCTAAATTTTTCGCAATACAATTTATATATAATTCGCCTGACAGATGGCTCTCCCTCCTACCACCCCCCTTGCGTAGAAGTCTCCCTATAACAAAAAACAAAACGATTCGTTAAAATATACTTTGACTGATTTTTCCCTCTTCCCAGCTTCCAAGCGGGGGACAGACGATTTGAGAGACGCACTGTAACGTTATGAAATACAGTAACTGACAAAATAAATGGACATATCTAAGTATAGAAAAACAATTAATCAAAACTGTACAGCATTTACTATGTATCCATACCTACTATACTTTAGTTTTCTCTTTTTTAACATAATAGTCCTTAACCGTAACTCTTTTTAAGTTGGAAACATTTAAATTTTCAGCTTTTTAAACTTGCATCAAGGAAAAGCAGATATGAAACCTAATATGGCAGCAAAGCTAAAAAACAATGCCTTAAGACTACATGAAATTAAAATTTAGCCTCTAGTACACAATTCACTATGACTTATATTTGTTCTTCATCCAAACAATTAATTAATTTATTATACCATCAAAGATTTAGCCAGTTTAACTTCCAAAATTTTATCTGTTTTTGACAATTCTTACGATCGATTAACAGGTACCATGCGACAAAAAAGTAAACGCAAGCTGAACATATAAATTCGGCCGTGACGAAACATCCCAAGTCGAGATTTCTTTTTTTGAAAACTATCAGACATAAATCCATTGCGCCGTGCCATGGGAAAAGAATTCTGAACACCATCGGCTGGGAAACCAACCACAATAAAAGATTTAAGTACTTTTGTCCCTGTAAACCTACGTGCAGAAATTTTTCGCGAGCGTTTTATTAAGATGATTAAGAAAAAGGTTGAATGTCTTCGGCTATGACTTAAAACTACGCTCACTGATTTATTCGATTATCATTTTTAGTCACTAATATTTCAACGATATGCAGCTCTGGCTATCACGGGGACCACAAATGAGACGAAATTTTTCTCAAAGAGACAAAAGTATAGCAGTTTTTTTAATTGCTTTCCTTAATGATGCAAAAAAGTTTGAAGCTCATTAGAAATATATAAACGTTTTCATTGTAATGATTTCCGTCTAAACAACTTAAGCGGCATAAGTGTTCCATTCTAACCGAAGGGAAAACGTCAGCTGTACATGCGACTACATCAGCATCATTGCCGCTCTTTGAAACATATCGCAACACTGGGAGCCGAAAGAGAGAGTTGCGCCACTGACATAACTACGATTTGCGGAGTTTGTGATTAATAAAGAGAAAAAAGGGTGTCAGACACCATTTAAGAGAGTGAAGTCAAGGCGAAAGGGCAATTGAACGGCGAAGATGCGAACGAAAGCGCGCTCGCGCAATTGACCCCCACTCCATCACTACTCGCCCCGCCGCCCCATAACCAAAAACGCAGGCCAGTCGGGCCCAAGAACACTTCTCCCTAAGCGCGCGCTGCATAAAACGTGTGGCGTAACATCGCGGCATGAATAGGCAGTCCATACTGAGATGCTACTGAAAAAACTCTGATCAACTAAGGAAATGCGACGGATCCGGATTCTGGGCCGCCGATATATCATCCTGGGAGACCCAGGGGCAGTCAGTCGCGTCGGGAGAAAAGGCGGGACGAAAGTTTTCATTACGGGCGAAAGAGCCCCTGGGTACCGACTCTATCCGAACTATTTCCAAAAATTCAAGCTAATACCGGATCCTGATTGGGCACAAAAAAATGCTTTGTATTATTGTGCCCAATCGGCGAACAGTTTCTCCTGAGTTCGTTTCGTGAGTTCGTACACGACGGCTATTGTCTCGCCACTCTTACCCGGTTCGTTCACCAAGCTTGTGCGTACAAGGGAAACTTCTATTTCCTACTTTCCTAACCAGAAACAAGGGAACTACCGATGAGTTGAAAAAACGTTTGGGTTACTATCAGCAAGAGCAATTGAATTTGCCCCGAGAATATTCTGTTTCTGACGGATCACAAATAAGATGCGGCGACGATGAGAAATTCAAATACGTAATAGCTTGACAAGGCAAAACAACAACTTTGCACGTGCATCACGCTTCTTTGTACATTTCTTTGCCGTCAACTGCACGACTACCCGTGAAAATGCCTAATTTCACGTTTTGTGAAGGACGTAAACAAGCAATAACAAAATTCATTCTCTTCATGAACTTGGATATGGTTGATAGAAATTCATCTCCAGAAGAGTTCGCTTGCATTTGACAAAGTGAGCGAGTTAGATCAGATGGGAATATTATATCAAACTGAAAGTTTACTGACTGCGAGCATTTCTTTGGTGCATTAGCTAGACAAGCCGCGGTCGAGACAATAGCTATCATGTACAAACACACGAAAAGAACCCATTGAGATGTGTTCGCCGATTGGGAACAATAATACAAAGCATTTTTTGTGCCCAATCAGGAGCCGGTATCTGCTTGAATTTTTGGAAATAGTTTGGTAAGAGTCGGTACCAAAGGGGGCTCTTCCGCCCTTACTTGAAAACTTTCTTCCCGCCCTTTTTCCCCACCCGACTGACTGCCCCTGGGTCTCCGAGGATGCCGATATATCTTAGTGACATTAAAAACAATGATCCATATCCCATCATCTGTTAAAAAGTCATGTCATAAATTCTCTGAAAACTTTCTTTTTATAGAGAAAATGGCTCAACCTGCCTCGACTCCAGAGTGACGCCAGACTACAAATGGATATCAAAGCTGCCAAAACTATCTTCATTGCTGTACTCGCATTCCTTGTATGTTACATCCCGCCCGTTTGCGCTGTTGCCAGGACTAGTGTCAAGTCTGGCTCCAATGACAGTGCTTGGCTTACACTTTGTCTGTATTCACTTAGATCCAAAGGACCAACCATCAAAACGAAAAACCCCGGAGAGTGAAATGTACGATAAGGATCAAAAGGGACAGAAATTCACCGCAGAGGAGGGCATTAGTCTCCATAAGGAAAAACCAACGAACCAGACAATTTCACAACATCTTCCGACGACCGCAGACTGTACAGGTCAACTCACTCATTGAAGAGGTCAAAGAGAAGAAATCAGACCAGAAAATGAAAGTTCAACGGTCAATGCTGATTATACTGTGTAAGCCTTAAGTCTATACCGTTGCAATATAAAGATAATCTCTTTGCTAAAGTAAATACATACTTGCTTTTTCACTGATTTTACGTGTGCGATGAAACAACCGTGAGTATAAGAAGAAAAGTTATTATTATTGTTGTTGTTATTATTTTTTTCATGCGAGAACCAGCGAAAAGAAACATTTGTGCATGTCTTAGAACTGCTTTTTGCCTGTCGCGAAGGATTCAAATTCGACATTTCATGCCATTGGGCTTGCGTATGTGAAGAGACGCTTTTCCGCATGTGAAAACACAGATTGCTGTACTGGTGCTTAAAAGATGCGAACGTGTCGGTCAACTCTGGGACCGCCACCATGTATTTGTTCGTCTTCAAGAGTTGCCCGCTTAACCATTACCATAATCATCTTGTCGAACAAGCTTATCCAATTAACGATTTATTATCAGGGCCAGAGAGCTTTTCAGGCGAGAAAAGCGGACGATACCGAAGGGACAAGATTGGTATCGTCGCTCGGGGAGCCAATCGAAGCACAGGATTCGCTTCACCTTGCCTGCTCGCGGAACAAGCGATATAATATTAAAAAAAACTATCCTACCAGCTAATCTATTTCACAATTATTCCACGACTGTGCGTTGGATTTGAGATGGTAGATCATCTCATATCTAACCAGCGCCAGTGTAATAATTTTTTTATTAAAACGCTCACAAAATATCGAGAATTCTTCCCGACTTTATTTAAAAAAACAGCCGATATTCAGTTTGTTTCTAATTTCGAGCAGACGCGTACAGTTACCCTATTTGGAGAGTATGGTATAATGCCTCATATACCATGATGACTAAGCCAATCAGAGCTCTAGAACTGCAATATCCAATGATTCAGTTTTTAATAAAAGTGATTATAATCCACCAAGAAAGTAAACCTGCTAAATTGCTTAAAAAACGTAGCGGAAAACGGTTAGAAGAACAGATTCCTGTTTTGGTTTTAAATTCGTCATTTTATGTGTATTACCAAGGCCTTCCGAAGATGATAAAAAGACCGTTAAAAATAATAATAAGAAGAAGAAATGAATGTACAGGAAACAATAAAGGAAAACTGTAGAGTATTTTTCATGAACGAAAACATACTTTATTTACTTTATTTATCTACTCTTGTTTTAACTTGACCGCCATTAACTGTCACATTTTTTAACTGAGAAACATTTAAATTTGCAGCGTTTTAAAAATTGGACAAGGAAAAACAACACTAAATGAAACATTAGATTGAAACGAAAATAAAAGACAATGAAATAAACAATAGCGTCCGGTTGATACAACTAACTGACTTCGTTTTGTGTCTTATAAAAGGCTAATTTATTTTCAAAGCATCAATAATTTACCTTCGAAAATTCCATCTGTTTTTTCATAAGGCTGATTTACATGCACCACAGGAGGGCGAACGCAAGCTCTACATGTATTTTTGGCCGTGACGAAAAACACAGATTTCTTTTTCTTATTAAAACTATAAGATATAAATCCATTTTGCAGTGCCATGGGAAGAAAATTCTGAATAACATCGGCTAGGAAACAGACCACAATAAAAGTTTTACGAACTTCTATTCATAAAGTTTAAGGCTCGTTAACTATATAAACGTTTTGATTGTGAGGATTTCCGTATAAACAACTGAAGTGGTATAAGTCTTCCATTCTAACAGAAGGGAAAATGTCAGCTGCACATGGGACTACATTAGCATCATTGCTGCTCTTTGATACATATCGCAACACTGGGAGCCGACAGAGACAGTTGCGCCAAGAAAATCATGGAAGTCGAAGATTTCTCCTCCACCATAATCTTCTCGCTTGTAATACTGTCAATAGTGACTATCTTTGCTGTACTTGGTAATGGGTTCGTTCTCGGTATAATTGCACGCTTTAAGAAGCTTCGCACCTTTGCAAACATTCTGATTGCCAATCTGGCATTGGTCGATTTTTCCAACGCACTCATAAACGGACCTTTATACCTGCTTTGGGGTGTCTTGAAAGTCAAATGGTTTACAGGGAAGACACTGGCGATTATATCGCTATTTCTGCTCCGCCTCTTTATGTTCCTAAACGTGGTCTCCATGTTGGTGCTGCTGGGAAATGCTTTTCTAGCGATAGCACTGAACCTGAAATATTTCACCTGGAAGACCAACGAAAAAGCTTTGGCCATAGTGCTGGGTGTGTGGATGGTCTGTGTTACCAGCGCGGTTATCTCCTTAAATCCCCATTCTGATACCGACCTTCAAGATGCTTCTGTGTGCACATATCGTGGTGCTTTTATGAATCAAAGTAATGTGCTTTTAACAGTAATCGGCGCGTCGTTCATCGTCACTGCAATAGTACTCGGCGTCACGGCTTACTGCGCTATGCAATTGAGGAAACGCCAGGTAAAAAGACAGAGAGTAAATTAAATGGTCTTTTATTTTCGACAACTTTTGCTAAAATCTTTATATTTCATGTTTTACGGACGTTAGCACGTTAACCGTTAACTATTTCTTCGCATGTAAGAAGAAAAAACGAAACTCTTCTCACATGTAGAATTTTTTTTATCATTTAGATGAAAAAGAAAGAATAAGTAAAGAAATGGTTTTAAGGAGAGAAAAAAAAGCTGGTCACAATACCACCTCAGAAAGTAAAGTACAGTGAAAGTTAAGATATGGGTGTAAGGCTGTAGCCTGCGTAGCTGGCGGTTTTGTCTTGAGAGCGCGCAAATGAGGAGCGAAGCTGCGAAAACGCGGGCGGACGAGCGCAGTCTCATTCTCCTTGCAACATCGCCGCACGCCATTGCCCACCTCCTAATATAACTGCCAGCTAAGCAAGCTAGCCGCAATCATGTACATTTTTCCCTTATTGAGCGCGGTGTAAAACTATAAAACGGGTGGCCTGACATTGCGGCATGAATACACAGCCCGTACTGAGATGCTATTGAAAAATTCTGAGCAACTTAGAAAATGTAACGGTTCGGGATTCCAGGCCGCCGAGATAACGTGAAACTGAAAACAATGTTTCATATCTCTTCACCCTCTAGAGGCCGCCCAGTAGCATTCAATTCTCAAGTTATCTAAAACCTTTTTCACTTACAGAGAAAGCGGCTCTACCTGCCCCGACTACAAAATGACGCCAGACTGCAAATGGATATCAAAGCTGCCAAAACCATCTTCATTGCTGTAGTCGCATTCCTTGTATGTTACATACCGCCCGTTTGCGTTGTAGCCATCTTGACTAGTGTTAAGCCCGAATCCAATGGTAGAACTTTGCTTGGTCACTTTGCTAACCTTGCCATGCTCATGTCGAGCGGGATTAATCCCGTCATCTATTGTTTCCGGGTCAGAAGGTTTCGTCGCGCACTGAAACAGCTTTTGAATGATCCCTGTGGAAAGACTCCTTTTCAAGATTCCGACCAAAAGCTACGATTCAAACACAATGTTCCAAATCAGAATGCAAGGAAAATGGGCCTCTCAGCACGAAGGTTTGGAGAGCAGGAAAAAGGTGGAAGTGAAGATGAGGTATGTGGATTAGACGGCGTACCTTATCTGGTCAGGGCTTTGTCATCGGAAAAGTACCAATCTGAGAACATCCCACAGTTAACAAGGGTGGAGAACCACCCCAGAAACTGCGCAGGGACATGCTCCGGGGTTGAGAGTCCAGCACCCAAAGCAGACTACACACTTCATGTAGTCACAGTGGAGGTACACCCAGTACCTAACAACAAACCACTAAAGCAGAAAGTGGCGAAAAAGCCAACAACAAGTGATGTTTACACCAGAAAGGAACACCTTGTCCGTATTCATTCAAATTCAAAGGACAAACCTTCAAAACGAAAAGTGGGCCCTGAGAATGACATTTACGTGAAGAATCAAACAGCGCAAGAATTCACCGCAGAGGAGGGAATTAGTCTCCACAAGGAAAAACCAACAAACCACACAATTTCACAACATCTTCCGACCAGCGCAGACTGTACAGGTCAACTCACTGAAGATTTAAACGTGGAACCGAAGGAGAGGCCATCAGACCAGAAAATGATAGAAAGTCCAACAGTCAATGCTAATTTTATTGTGTAAGCCTTAACTGTATCCTGTTGCGATATAAGGATGATCGCTTGTGATTGAATATATTTATGCTTTCCTTTCTCACTAATTTTACATTTACGATGGAACGACCGTGAGCCTAAGAGGAAAAGTCAGAAGACTACAAACTTGATTCTTTTCATTGTTTTCTCTTACGTACTGTTGTTATGTAACATGAACACGGGTTAACTGACATTTGACATTTTATGCCTTTGCGCCACCATGTATTTCTCCATCTTAAAGAGTTGCCCGTCTTGTACAAAGTCAAATGCATGATAGGAAATAACAAAAAACGGCTCTACGTTTTCGCCTTAGAAAGGTGTCCAGTTTGGAGGAAAGTCCGTGAAGTTGACTTCACTTCATCAGTGTAAGCTGTCAGGTCAAGAAATCTATTTTCAGTTTCGATTTCCACGGAGCTGAAATTGATCAAGTTAATAATAGGGCCATTTATACGAGGAAAAATAAGACGCGAACTGTACCATTTATACAAGCATGTCTTATCTAATAAGACGCGTCTTAGCTAAGCCGCGTCTTATTTTAGACGAAATGTGCCGTTTATACGGAAAGTTCGCGTCTTATGCAAGACGCGTCTTATTTTTCCTCGTATAAATGGCCCTAATGTTCATGATGAAGCCTAAATCAAGTCCCATTTAAACGGGCGGCAATGTACGTACACACGTAATCGGTCGTAAACGAATATTTTCGTGAGCAGTCTCCGTAGTGGATAAGTAATTAAGAACGTTAAGCAAATAAGACCATCACCTTTTTAACGTGCTTTGATGCTGACAAGCTTCTACTGCTATAAACGTTTCTACTCTTATAGCGACGATATGCCCGAAAATTTGGGCAAGAATGCAGAAATTCCACTTCCGGTTGCTGTCTGTCGCTCAAAAACTCCTTTGCGTAAGGTCACGATTAAATAGATAAGTTGTTCTGGATTACCATAGGATTCTGAGAAACAACACACCTACTCGTACCACTCCCCTGACCCAACGTTAACACCAACTTCCCTCTTAGGGTAAAATGATGGGTTAGGGGAGAGCAGTTTGCCAGAATGTTATACTAATTTTTCTCGTGACCACAACCGTAAACCCACAAGGCTGTACGCCTTTACAAACCTAACCAAACTGACGTTGTACATACAGCCTAACAAAATAAGAAGCGAGAAACTTAGTGGTAATATCCCATGAGACAGTTAGAGAAAAAAGAACTAAACTAACCCGTTATGACAAAGAAGGATCCAGATGAACAAGATGAGTACCACAAAAAATGGGCGTAGCCAATTTCCAGAAAATCCCAGTAACAAGCGTCACAGGGGTTAAGATCCAGTCCATCTCTCTGATAACAAATATGGAGATTCAGTTTATGAACTCCGTCAAGGTAATAGAAAGCAACTTATATATTTCAATAGACCTTTTTACCGATACGGCGGCCATATTGAATTAATTCGATTTAATTCGAGTATTATAGGCTGCCCATGGGGCATGAGCACATTTCGTTTGTATTTTCGAGCGCTTTCGGGACATTTTTTCTTAAAGTTTTCTCAGAATAAGATTCTAATGGGAAAAAAGATCCTTGTGCCGCGTTTGGATGTAATAATGATCGCCTTTTTCTAGTTTAGTATTTGAAATATGGTCTTTCACTATATATTTCTCGGGAAAAAGGCGATCATTGTTACATCCAAACACGGTACAAGGATTTTTTTGCCCATTAGAATCTTATTCTAAGAAAACTGTAAGAAAAAATGTCCCGAAAAGCGCTCGAAAATAAAAACGAAATCTGCTCATGCCCCCTGGGCATCGTATAATACTCCTTAAATCAAATTAATTCAATATGGCCGCCGTATCGGTAAAAAGGTCTATTTATTACATAGAGATGCCATATCACTGAGCCAGAAGCATGGCAGTATGAATGTTCTTTACAGGCGTAACAAGAGTTTAAAGAAATAAGGGAGTGGAAACATAAAAGAGGCCTGGAACTACCGAACAACTACGATGTAGTTCTCTTGTCACGTGACCGTCTTAAGGTTACATGACTGCTGTGCTATCACGCACTTTTGACTGATACAGACTGAGCGATCTAGCCGAATTATTTTAGAACAAATTTATGACGTTCCCAGTCTAGTACTTCTTTAAACTTATGTCAACGGAGAGTGAAATGAAGTGAAGTTTGAAGACTGAAGTAGGGATGAGTTAACCAAATCAAGTTATGACACCGAATTGGTAATTTGTTCTTTAACAAATCAATGAAATGCGGTGCTTATACTTGAGCTCGTTGTGGAAATTAAGTATATGGAATTAAGGAAATAAATCTTGAAAACAAGAACTGATGTTCCAGGTATGTCTCCAGGTATTATATACTGATGTTTACTTTGGTCAGCTATCAAGCCATTACAGTCAAGCCATTAGTTCTGACTTTTGTTTTTAAAAACGACTCATTAGTCGAACAATTCGTACTGACTTTGTTCGTTTAATTTTCTTTGTGGTGAAGAGTATATGAAATTGTTGTTGTGAATAGTAGCAGATATATATCCGTGGGCCTCAAATGAGAGGAAATACATGCATGTCTTCTGGCTTTAAACATGCACTTTTATTTTGCTTTTCCTAACGCTTAAAATACAAGGTTTGGCAAATTCTGTTAACAGCAAGAAGATAAAAACATTTTATAAAAAAACTAAATGACTTGCTGTTAAAACACTTGGAAAAAAAGTTAGCTGTATATGTATATAAAACTACTTTAACATCAGCAGCGATGTAATTTTGTTGTGTATGAATCAGGGGCGTAGCCAGGATTTTTCAGAGGTACGCATAATTCTCCAAATCGCTTTGGACCCTTATCCCCCCCCCCCCCCCCTTAAAAAAAAAAATAATAATAATAACAAAAACCTTCCTTGATTAAAGATTTGGTTACGTTGTTAGCCTAAGAGTCTTTTTTTTCTTCATATGAAATGACATTAAAAACTTATGAAATATTTTGTCAGGTGTTTGGTCCATTGACTGATACACTTCATTCATCTATCGTACAATAAGTGCACATACTCTTCCGGATTCGTTACTTTATTTTGTTAGTAGGTTCGTTTCGTCGTTTTTAAGCAGCCGCAGCGCGTGAATCCGAATTGAAAATGTGCCGATTTAGTCAAGTCTCAAAAGATTTTGAATCCGAAATCTAAAGAGAATCCGATGCCTTGTAAATTCGCAATGTTTTGTAGTGGAAACAATTTGTCCAACTTATCCGGATACTTTTCCGCATTTGATCATACGAGTTTGCCGTAAAACCAAAATGGAAGTATCACTTTCATGAATATGAGGTGCCTTAGCAACGACGACGGCGAGAGCCGGGAACGAAAACGCCCCTAGCTACTTTTTCGCGTTTATTTCCGTCAACTCTCTTAAAATGGCAAATATAGGTGAACTTGAGTGAGCCTTGGGGACCGCACCCAAGTTCGGACTCAGGAAATTGAATTTGTCCCTGTGTTTACGTTCTCCAAAAAACGTCACAAAAGGAAATTTACAGTGGTGTTCGTACAGGTTGTAAAGAAAAGCGCGCTAGACAAGCAAAATCTGTTGTTTTTCACTTACATATTGGGCTCATTGCCGTCACCGTTACCGTCGCCTTTGTTGTCGCACCCAGAATTTGTCGATGTGTGTAAACGGTTAGGAAACCGAACACGGTTTCAGTAAATACGTCTGCCATCTTTTCACTAGATATATATAATATCAAGATTCGGTCCATTAATGAATTACTTCGTTTCTCTGGAAACCCACATTTGGGTGGAGAGGGAAAAAAAAGTCAGTTGTTTTAAAAAACAAGAAACAGCCAGAGTTTAATGAATTGAGGCAAACTGTGCTCTTAAAATAATTATCTTTAGATATTTTGCTTTCTTTTTAGAACTAACTTTTTATTTTTTATTATTAAATCATTACTATTTATTTATTATTTTTATTTATTTTTGTGCACGACTTTCTCAGCGTACGGTGCGTACAGGTAGCTACGCCCCTGTGAATAAATGATTTTAGTAAAATCCAACTAGTGGTCTATCATCAATGCCGCGTTCTGATTGGTTGAGCTACTAATAGGCTATATGTTATAGCCCACTAGTAGCGAAAAGCGCCGGCTTTGAAAACCAAAACAAAGGCTGAATCGCGTTTTGCTTGCTAAAGTTGTTTTGTCTCGATGTTTTTGACTAACTAGTTGGATTTTACTAAAACGATTATTCCTCTCGTCCTCATGGCCTCTGAGCAAGAGACTATAAAGGGGACAGAGAGGGCATCCCCCATATACACCCTATTCCATAGGTAATTCGTCTCGAGTTATTTTTAGAATCGGGATAAAGTTACCTCGCGCGAGGCGTGGATGTTTCGTGGAGGTTTCGCATGACCAAACGCCGTGCAAAACATGTCGGGCGAGAGGCAATGAAAGCGTAAAAAGATCGACAGTATTCCTGAGTATTGAGGGGAAATGAGTCGGCGCTCACCTGGGAAAAAGGAATCGCTGGACTCTTTGACAACCCGTGAAATCAGTTTAACTCGAAGTTGTCGTAACCTCAGTGCTTTAATAAAATGAGAAATTTCGCCGGTCTATTGAAACCGGTCGTTTGTACAATTTAGGGAGTTTAAGATCCAACGACGCGGACGACAACTAGAACGTCAAAAAAACAATAGGTTTAATTAGCAAAACAACAACTTCGCACGTGCAACACACTTTTTTGATCATTTCTTTCCCGTTTTTGCACGACTACGACGTGAAAATGCCTAATTTCGCGTTTTATGGAGGACGTAAATAAGCAACGACGAAATTTTATTTCTCTTTCTGAGCTTGAATATGGTCCCTTGAAATTCTGCTTTAGGAGGGTTCGCCTACAATTGACAAAGTAAGTGGGTAGGAATAATCGCTATAAAGACTGAAAAAAATAAACATCAAACCAGAAATTGCTCTCTTCAAACTGTAAATTATAAATGATCCTGAGAGAATATTCAGTGTAGTAAGGATCTCCCTGCTGTACTGTTAGCTCTATACAAGAGAGGAAGGGCGATTCTTTTTTAATTTCGGTTTCGCTGACACAGCTTTCGCAGAAATCTCGCTGTAGTTGTTTTCGTCGACAAAAGGAATAGCAAAATCGCTCTCCGCGTCTTCCCCCATTTTGTTCTGCGTCATTTCGTGAAGGACGCGTGGCTCTCAGTGAATGAAAATATATTAAATAATTCATATTTTGAACTGCGGATAAATCTATGAAACTATGAAAGTGGAAATGATCGGCCTCGCTGTAGAATTTCATTATTATCAGTGCTGAATGCTACATGTTATATAAGCATCACTGACAAAGCTTTTTTGGTTTTCATGAACCGAAAAAAAAAGATAACGAGGCCAATATCAAACCATCTTGATCGAATAAACTTGTTCAATAAATTAAAGGATTTATCATAAACGGGCCAGAGAACTTTTCTAGCGGGACAACGCGGGTAATCCCGAGAGGGCAAGGTAGGCCTAACTTTAATAGACACTTGGGGAGCCAATCAAAACCCTACGGGCTAATCTATAAGAAATTACAATCTACCAAGAGAGTAACCTGCTAAATTGCTCACAAAATGTTGCTGAAAACGACCAGGAAAACAGATCCATAATCTTAGACTTGAACATGTGTAAGATTAGCTTTTATTGGTTTAAATTCGTCATTTTAAGTGTATTACCAAGTCCTTATCCGAAGATACTCCAAAAAAAAAAACCGTTAAAGATAAACAAAATGAGTGTCGAGAAAACAATCAATGAAAACTGTAGAGTAGTTACCATGAACCCAAACCTACTATATATTGATCCATAACTCTTTTTAAGTAAAAAACATTTCAATTAGAAGCTTTTTCAAATTTGAAAAAGGAAAAACACTTTAAAGGAAACGTTATATTGCAAAAAAAAAATACACAATGAAACAAACATCTAGCGTCCGGTTGATACAATTATTTGACTTCTTTTTGTGCTTCTTATAAAAGGCTAATTTATTTTCAAAGAATCAAAGATTTGTTTTTAAAACATTTAAGATTTACCTTCGAAAATGTTATCAGTCTTTGTTGATTTGTACGGCTGATTCAAGTTGCATGTACCAAAAAAGGGTAAACACATGCTCCACCTATATTTTTGGCCGTGACGAAAAACATACATTTCTTTTTCTCAACTGTTAGATATATGAACCAATGTGCCATGCCATGGGAAGAAAATTCTGAATCACATCGGCTGGGAAACCAACCACAATAAAAGATTTAAGTGCTTTTATTCCTTCCCGTAAAACCTACGTAAGGAAATGTTTCGCGAGCGTTTTATAAAGATGATTAAGAAAAAGGTTGAATGTTATGAATTAAAACTACACTCACTGATTTATTCGATTAGCATTTGTTGTCACCAATAATATTTCAAGTATGCAGCTCCGGCTTTAACTACGGACCACAAATGAGACGAACGTTTTCTCAAAGAGACGAAAGTACGTGGCAGCTTTCAACTGCTTTCCTTAACAATCAAAAAACTTATACAGCTCGTTAACTATATAAACGTTTCCATTGTGGTGATTTGCGAATAAACAACTGAAGTGGCATAAATGTTCCGTTCTAACCGAAGGGAAAACGTCAGCTGTACATGGGACTACATCAGCATCATTGCTGCTCTTTGATACATATCGCAACACTGGGAGCCGATAGAGTCAGATGCGCCAAGAAAATCATGGAAGTCGAAGACTTCTCCTCCATCACAATCTTGACGCTTGAATTACTGTCATTAGTGGCTATCTTTGCTGTACTTGGTAATGGGTTCGTTCTCGGTATCATTGCACGCTTTAAGAAGCTTCGCACCTTTGCAAACATTCTGATTGCCAATCTGGCGTTGGTCGATTTTTCCAACGCACTCATCAACGGACCTTTATACCTGCTTTGGAGTGTCTTGAAAGTCAAATGGTTTACAGGGAAGACACTGGCGATTAACTCCCTTTTTCTGCTCCGCCTCTTTATGTTCCTAAACGTGGTCTCCATGTTGGTGCTGCTGGGAAATGCTTTTCTAGCGATAGCACTGAACCTGAAATATTTCACCTGGAAGACCAACGAAAAAGCTTTGGCCATAGTGCTGGGTGTGTGGATGGTCTGTGTTACCAGCGCGGTTATATCCTTATATCCCCATTCTGATACCGACCTTCAAGATGCTTCTGTGTCCTCATATCGTGGTGCTTTTATGAATCAAAGTAATGTTCTTTTAACAGTAATCGGCGCGTCGTTCATCGTCACTTCAATAGTACTCGGCGTCATGGATTACTACGCTATTCAATTGAGGAAACGGCAGGTAAGAAGACAGAGGGTAAATTAAATGGTATTTTATTTTCGACAACTTTTGCTAAAATTTTTATATTTCATGCTTTACGGTCGTTAGCACGTTAACCGTTAACTATTCCTTCGCATGTATAAGAAGAAAAAACGAAACTCTTCTCACATGTAGAATTTTTTATCATTTAGATGAAAAAGAAAGAATAAGTAAAGAAATGGTTTTAAGGAGAGAAAAAAAAAAGCTGGTCACAATACCACCTCACAAAGTAAAGTACAGTGAAAGTTAAGATATGGCTGTAAGGCTGTAGCCTGCATAGCTGACGGTTTTGTGTTGAGAGTGCCCAAATGAGAAGCGAAGCTGCGAAAGCGCGGGCGAATGAGCGCGGTCTCATTCTCCTTGCAACATCGCCGCACGCCATTGCCCACCTCCTAATATAACTGCCAGCTAAGCAAGGTAGTCGCAATCATGTACATTTCTCCCTTATTGAGCGCGGTGTAAAACTATAAAACGGGTGGCCTGACATAGCGGCATGAATACGCAGCTCGTACTGAGATGCTATTGAAAAATTCTGAGCAACTTAGAAATGTAACGGTTCGGGATTCCAGGCCGCCGGGATTACGTGAAACTAAAAACAAGGTTTCATATCTCTTCACCTTCTAGAGGGCACCCAGTAGCATTCAATTCTTAAGTTATCTAAAACCTTTTTCACTTACAGAGAAAGCGGCTCAACCTGCCTCGACTACAAAATGACGCCAGACTACAAATAGATATCAAAGCAGCCAAAACGATCTTCATTGCTGTACTCGCATTCCTTGTATGTTACATACCGCCCGTTTGCGTTGTAGCCAGCTGGACTCTTCTTAAGCCCGTCTCTAATGGCAGAACTTCGCTTGGTCACTTTGCTTACCTTGCGATGCTCATGTCGAGCGGGATTAATCCTATCATCTATTGTTTCCGAGTCAGAAGGTTTCGCCGAGCACTGAAACAGCTTTTGAATGATCCCTGTGGAAAGACTCCTTTCCAGGATTCCGACCAAAAGCTACGATTCAAACACAATGTTCCAAATCAGAATGCAAGGAAAATGGATCTCACAGTACGAGGGTTTGGAAAGCAGGAAAAAGCTGGAAGTAAAAATGAAGAATGTGGATTGGACGGCGTACCTTATCTGGTCAGGGCTTTGTCACAGAGACAACAGCAATTTGAGAATACTCCACGAGCGGCATGGGTGGAGACCCACCCCACAAACTCCGCAGAGACAAGCTCCGGGGTTGAGAGTCCAAAACCCACAGCAGACTACACACGCCATGTAGTCACAGTGGAGGTGCACCCAGTACCTTACAACAAACCACGGAAGCAGAAAGTAGCCAAAAAGCCATCAAGTTATGATTACAAAAGAAAAGAACACTTTGTTTGTATTTACTCAGATCCAAAGGACCAACGGTCAAAAGGAAAAATCCGCCCGGTGAATGACATTAATCAAACAGCACAAGAATTCACCGGAGAGGAGGATATGGGTCTCCGAAAGGTAAAATCAACAAACCAAACAATTTCACAACATCTTTAGACCAGCGCAGACTGTAGAGATCTAGTAATTGAAGAGTTAAACGTGGATCTCAAGGAGAGGCCATCAGACGAGATGACGGAAAGTCCAACAGTGAATGCTGATTATGTTGTGTAAGCCTTACGTATAGATTCTATATATTAGAGACCTTTAGCATCAGGTTTTTCTTGGGAAACCACAAACCGGGAACTGCAGTTTGCAGTTACGCGTTTGCAGTTTCACGTTGTCAGGATTTAGAGCTTTAGCAAAGCGTTCGTTGTTTAGTGCATGCCGCCATGTTGCTTTTCGCCAAGTCGCAGTGCTTCACTTTTAACGCCTGAAAAACATGAATTCATTGATTTGAGTTCCAAAATCTAACAGGCACATCACAGGCGGATGTAGAACCCTATCTTTTACCTTTAAACGTGAGACTGTTCAATTTGAAATGGCATAAAAAGCTTGCCGTAAATCACTTACCGCTAGAAGCTCTTCCTGCCGTTCAAATAAAAACTGCAAATTGCAAACGCGACCGCGAAACCGTGGTCACGTGACATCCTCAGGTTTGCCGTTAACCGTGAAGAAGCTGATGCTAAGTCTCTACTGTTGCGATGTAGATTGCTTGCAGTCCGCCTTTTGTCGTGAAATCCGCCCCAGCCAGCAGGATTATTGCTGTTTGCTGCTCGCGTGCACGGGTTACGCGTGGATTAACTTTGCTAGACTAATCGCAGTCTAGTTGCGATGTAAGGATAATCGCTTTTGCTTGAGCATATATGCTAGCATTTTCACTCACTGTCACGAGGGATTAGAGCCAATCAGAAACGGCGAAATGAATGAATGAATGAATGAATCAATGAATCAATGAATCAATGAATGAATGAATCAATGAATCAATGAATCAATGAATCAATGAATCAATGAATCAATGAATCAATGAATCAATGAACTTTTCTTGCGCGTGCAATTAAAGAAAATAATTTAAAGCAACGTCTTATATTTCTAGTCTCCTGAGTCATCGAACGTTCTATCGGTCATTACTTTCCAGTGGCCAGTAACTGCTCAATGTGCCACTGGCTAAACCTGAGACTTATGAGACTGGGCGTTCAGCACTGCTGCGCCAAGGCAATGGAACAACTTGCCTCTCAGTATTCGCGGTTCTCCATAAGTAGCTATTTTTGAAAAACACTTGAAGAATTATCTTTTTAAAGAGGCCTATGACTTTTAACTTTTATTTCTAGTACACGTATTTACATTTTTATTATCTATAAATTTATCTTAGTATCTTAAGATTTTAGAGTTTTAACTTTTATTTCTTGTACATGTATTAATATTTTTTAAGCTTTCTAATTAATTTATCTGGTTGTTCTTATTAGTTTTTACGTTAGCACAATCATTGTAAAGCGCTATGAAAGAGTAGTTGAATAGCGCTATATTAATTATTATTATTTTATTTTTTAAGAAACTTTAGCAATGAAACCCGTACTAAAAGCAGCCATAGGCTTAAGCTTCTTGAACCTCACTGTAAGAAAGTTTTGTTTAAGTTTCCTTTTCCCGAAGAACTACTAGAGACTGTAATCAGCTCCTCCCTCGGCTGATATGCCTCATATTACTTCTCTTGCCGACTTTTTATTCTATATTATACTTATTGTTGCGTGTAATTTTTTCTGTTACATTTTGTAAGTGGTTGGTGTGTCACATAACCGGTTTTTATCGACCTATTGAGATGATGATGATGACGAGACACGGATTGATGTACTGGTACTTTAATGATATCAACGTGTTGGTTAACTCCAATTTCTATGGGACGGATACCTTCGCAAACACTAATATCATTTGTCCGTCACTAAGAGTTGCCTGCCTTTTGCAAAGTCAAATAAAAGAAAATAAGAAAAAAGGCAAGTACCAACTCCTCCATAAGAAAGGTATTCGCTCAACAAAAGGGCACGGTCAGGAGGGAATTGACTGTAGTTTACGCAAGCTTTCAGTTAAAAAAATCCAGTTTCGATTTCCATGGGGCTTAAAATGTTTTAATAATGTTCATCATAGAACCCATTTCATAAATTGCGCAATTCCCTTCAAAATCAAAATCATAACCCATGTAAACCCGCGCCAACATTTAAACACGTGAACGATATGTTAGTGAGCAACCTCCGGGGTGGATAAGTTGATTAAATTAATTACTTGTTCTGGATCAGAATGAGATCAGTGAGAAACCACCTACTTCCCCCTCCTCGTTAACACTAATCTCTCATTAGGGTAAAATGCTGGTTTAGGGGAGGGGTAGCTCGACAGTTTCTCAGAAAACGTGAGCTTGTACGCGTTTACAAAGCTAAGTGGACATGAGTCGACATAGAGCCGAAAAATAAATAATAATAAGCGATACGAACATTATGAAAAGAAAGAAACTAAACTGACCCGTTATGACAGAGAAGCCTCCCGTAGAACGAGATGAGTACCAAAAAATGGGCGAGGCCAATTTCCTGAAAATCCCAGAAACAAGCGCCACAGGGGTTAAGATCCAGTCCATCTCTCTGGTGAGAAATATAGAGATTCAGTTTATGATAAGTTCCACTAAAAGTACAACTATTACACAGAGATGCCATATCATTGAGCCAGAACTAGCGTGGCAGTATCAACGATTTCATTTGTAGAGGCGTAACAAGACTGAAGTAAGGTTAAAGAAATAACAGAATGGAAACATATGGGGGAAATAACATGGATGAGTTAACCAATCCAAAGACACCCTTTTCACGACCTTTACTAGTGTAATTGCGTACTTTGTTTAAGACTCAAGACCCTGAAAACCAAACCCTGTTTAGAGGCACATACCCGTTTAGGCCAGATCAGGAAGTGCCCCCAGGGTTATCAAGCCATTAGAGTCAAACCATTAGTAACCATTTATATTTTTTAAAAACGACTCATTAGTCGAGCAGTTAGCTCTGATGGATCTATGCTTGTTGGATTATTTGTCTTTGTGGTCAATAGTGACCAGTTGTATATCTGTGGGGGCACAAATGAGAAAAATACCGCAATTTCTCGATTAAACGCCGGTCTCGAATAAGTGTCTCCCTCGATCAAACGCCGCAGATAAAAGCAAAATTACCAAATGAATAAACGCCTCCCTCGATCAAACGCCGCCCTCGAAAAAACGCCCCCTCGATAAAACGCTGCAGATAAACGCAAAATTACCAATAAACGCCGCTCGCGAATAAACGCCTCCCTCGATTAAACGCCGTACATAAAAGCAAAATTACCGATAAACGCCGCCCTCGAATAAAAAAAGCACGCAGTCAGAAGAATGCGGTGCTTATTAGAGGATTATAAGAAAAGTCGAGAAGAAGAAGAGGAGAAGAGAAGAGGAGAGAAAGAGAAGAAGAAAGAGAAGAAAGAAGAAAGAGAAGAAGAGGAAGAGAAGAGAAGAGGATTATAAGAAAAGTACCAAATGAATAAACGCCTCCCTCGATCAAACGCCGCCCTCGAAAAAACGCCCCCTCGATAAAACGCTGCAGATAAAAGCAAAATTACCAATAAACGCCGCTCGCGAATAAACGCCTCCCTCGATTAAACGCCGTACATAAAAGCAAAATTACCGATAAACGCCGCCCTCGAATAAAAAAAAGCAGGCAGTCAGAAGAATGCGGTGCTTATTAGAGGATTATAAGAAAAGTCGTCTTCACAGTCTTAAAGCTTGTTCGATTGACCGTATTCCTGAATAAGAATAAATGGAATAAACGCTTAAAATCACTCATTTTGACATTCATTGCTTTGCAATAACTAGAAGTCTGCTTGAAATAAGATATCCCGATGACTGTAGCGTTTAAGTGGCACACAAAAGTACCGTACAAGAGATAAGTAACAAAACTTTTGCGTATTATTCCGGAATACGATCAATCGAACGCAGGCTTATTTTGGATGGCTCCTCCTAAAATGTTCCGCAATTGGTATAGGATTCAATGGAGCCGAAAACAAATTGTGGAATTGCACGCATTTTAGGTATCCTACTGATGAACAATTACGACACGTAGATATGTTTTTTAGCAACTACTATAATTTGCAGTCTGTCCACATTGAATTATTGCAGGCTCTTAATTCCGGATTCCAGGGACTGGATTCCGGATCCCTCGTCCGTGGATTCTGGATTCCTTGAAGTGGATTACGGATTCCAAAGCCTAGGATTTTCGGATCATTATACGTTTCTGGGAATTTCCTTACCTCTCCCTCCCCTAAGCCAGCATTTTGCCGTAAGTAAGAAGTATAAAGTGTTCATGTTGGTTTAGGGAAGGGGTAGGTGGGCAGATTCCCAGAAACGTATAATGATCCTGATTTTCCCGGATTCCAGAATCCTGATTAGCTTACATGGGGCGAGAAAAGACTCGGTACAATTGCAACTTGGTAATCTTCGCCGTGCAGATAATCATGTGCCATTCTATCACAGCATTTTTCTACACATCTTTTTGTTTGACAAAGGATTTATCATAATTTTTGTCAGTGATGTAAGAAATGTGATTTTTCCTTTTCGATAAAAACAAAGCAGAAAGTGAACAAACGGAGGAAAAAATGGAACTAACATGGGTACAAGACACAACAAGAAAGTTGATGCATATTCCAACAATAAAACGTGGAATACTAAACCGGCCTCGCCAAGAGCTACGGACGCAGAGCGAGCCCTAACGAAGAAATCACCCCTGACACGCAGAAAAGGCAAAACGTGGGGTCACAGATAAGTTCCCCAAAAGCGGCTGGTGGCGGTTGAAACCACTTTGAAGTCACTTCCACTGAGCTCCGTTGAACTGGCCAAGAGGCGAGTAAAAACCGAGCAATTCTAAGCAAGGGCCGTAATGCATCATGCCAATAGCGCGCAGACCCAACACGACGGAATTTAAAGGAGTTGGAACAGAGAAAAGCTCCGGGACATTACATTACATTTATAACATCCCGGAAACCCATACCACGAACAGAACACGTTACTTGAGTGCGTTAAATTATGAATTTCTGGTCCAACCAACAAGAATGGAAGGAAAAAACTCTTATTGCGTTGTAAAATGTGTCATAAAATGTGTCATAAACGAACAATGTAATCGTTGGAGTCTATCTTTTTGCAGAGCTATTAAAATGCGCGAACTCGCATGGAAATCACTACCCACTAACGCAGAGGTTTAAAATAGAATAATGCCTGGTAGCGACTTTCGGTGAGGTGAACATCGGCATTTGCCGACGCTTTCCCATTAAAATACAATATATCTTTCTAGGGCACAATCGGTCATATTTATTTGTGAACGTGGACGTGGTGGACGTGAATAGGAAAAAAAAGACGTACGGTCCTTGTCTCCCATTGATCCAATTAATTGTTTTACATTTGACACATTTCTAATAAAAATCTGTTGTTTTGCCAAGTTGGACATGAATAGGAAAAAACGGTAGCTTCGAAAACGAAGCACTCGAAAACGAAGACCGAAGTAGAAGCACCCAAATCTCGAAAACGAAGCACCCTAGATCGAAAACGAAGACCCCTAAATCTCGATGCCATTCGTGCTTCGGTCTTCGTTTTCGAGTGCTTCGTTTTCGAAACTACCGGAAAAAACGGAGTAATGCCGTTTATCTTGAACCGTGAATACAAGTTTTTTATTCCCGAAAAAAATCGACTGTGTTGCAAATTCTGTTTAACTGTTTGAAATGTTACAATGTCACACAAGGCCATTCCTGTACAATTTTTCGGTCGGTCGGGCAAGAAAAAATGGCATTGGGTTTGGGGAGTGATTTTTGGTTCTGCTTTGAGGATATTTTCCCTGGTATTTCAATTCAAGCTTTCTCTGCGACCTATTTTTCCGTGGTTTCTGATGTAAATTTACTACTTTTAACATCATGCAAGAAACTGGACAGTGTATTCCAAGTCTGTCTTTTGCGGAATTTTTTTTAGTGTACACTCTTTTCTTTCTTTACTTTTAAGCGAATTCGAATGTCCACGTACTATTTTAATTAAACAACAAAAACAACAACAAATCACATTTTCTTTATGGATGTCTCGGAGCTTTTCTCTATTCCACCCCTCCACCCAACAACTAGAAGATGTTCACGCGCCATTTGCTTTTTAAATTCTTCTTATTTGTTTTAATGACATTGATTGCATCGATTATTACCTTTTCCAAAAAAAAAAAATTTGGAAAAAAAAATGTTACCCTCGACCCTCGACATGGCACCCTCGCCCTCGACATGGAACCCTCGACCCTCGACAAAAAGATAGACTCCTCGGTACCCCCTCGCAGCTTTTCCCTTGAAACGTCTCACTTTCTATATTGTGTTTATTCTTCCTCACCTATTACACTTGTGATCTTAGAGGTCACATAGCAGAAACAGAAGGTGACGTAACTCCTAGATATCAGTAACCACATTCTCTTTACTCTAGCGTACAGCCTTAATAAATTTGCACGAGTTTCCTTGTATATTATATTTTTCTTTGGCTTTTACCTCCCATATTTCCTACCCCACACTTGAGTCGTGCTCAGGGGGGGTTCCTAAACACACCCCTCTTCCAGTCTTCGGACGGTTTCCTGACTCGACTCAACTGTGGGGTTCCCTCCCAGCCTCCCTATTTCGCAGGGTCTTTTCTTCTTTTTATCTCCTCCCATCCGATTTCTCTAACCGGGTTACACATGCTGCAACTCACCCTTCAGCTTTCGTTTAGCGTATCTGGGAGGGAAAGCCCCACAGTTGGGCCGGGCTACTCCCCTCAATTGCATCCGTCACATCTGGGAGGCATTACGCCAACACTGCCCATCTCTCTAAGGGAATTTTTCTGAGTTTCGGGGAGATTTGGCTGTACTGCAAGTTAATGAGGTATTCCGCAATAATTTGCCGTCTTTTGGATGAGTCTATAGCACCCCTGGTCTCGGGCAAAATTTTTCACCCATAACTTATCCATCAAAAGGCATAAGGTGGCTTTTATGCGAATGTGAATTACGATTTAATACACTAGATTACTGCGTGCTCCCTCGGGAAGCAGTCTATTGGTCCTTTACGGTCCCCAGGGAAATTCCCTAGGCCTTTTATACGCCCTAGCAAACAAATTCGCCGTCTTCTCGCAAGTCTACTCTACAACGGGCAAGCAAGTTTCCCCACCCTCCTCCCCTTCAGCGGCACTGACAAATTTTCTCTATCAGCCCACCCTATGCCTTATGCAAAATTTTTCACCCATAACTTATCCATCAAAAGGCATAAGGTGGCTTTTATGCGAATGTGAATTAGTTACTATTGCGTCTCATATTTAAAATCAATTTCCCCGGACGGATATTTTTGGATCATAACACAGCGATGGAAGTGTCGTCTCTTTGAGAGGTTCTTTAGGTCCAATCGAACTGGTGCCTTGGTTGATGAACTTCTTGGTGGTAAATTAAGCAAAATCATGGCGGCCTTGTTTTGAAGAACTTTCAGCTGACCCATAAGCGTGTCGTTATTTTTGTCACCGCACACTGTGTTTTTGTCACCCTTTCCCAATCCCCCCCGCGCGCATCCTTCGTTATTATTTAATTAGGAGACAAAAGAGACGACTGGGAACGAGTCAGTGTTAATCATATCACATTATAACAGTTCAGACAGGCTGTCAATTTAGTTTTGACAACTGATGGGATGATCTTCCTCTGTACCAGGCCCCAGTCGTTCTGAGGCCCACTGAGCTATAAAAATCCTGGGAAAATGGACTAAACATCTTTCCGGAATTTCTCCATGAAAACTTTTCTACAAATCTCCAGCTTCATCTCTAAATATCCCACCAAACTCCTTAAAATGTCTAAAAAATCTTTAAATACAATAAAAAAAATCCTGCGGTTTTCTAACAATCAGGAAGAGATTTGCTAGCGCTGTCCACCGGATAAATCACTATCAAGACGATTGCTCAGATCTAATAGCAAACATTCCCTGGATAGTGGTTTATTTACTACGTCGGTTATGGCTGCCTGACGTGTCTTTCATAGCTCCGCCATTATTGGCAAACATTTTTGCCCTATGTAGACATCAGCACTTTTGTTTTGCACTTGATGTCTGCATATTAAATTGTAACAATACAAGACTAGCATTTAACTCGGAAACCTAACGGTTTATTTAGATGCTAGGCATCTCCCTAGCTGTAATGTATTTTTAGTTTTCCTTTTATTACACTGCATGTAACTGACCGTTAGACTAAAACTACCTTCTGCAACTATTAATATTCTAAAGCGAAATGTAAATAAAGCTTGTTGTTGTTATACCTTTTAAACAACCGAGACCAGGTATTCAAAGTAGTTTGAGAGACGCTTTCCTCTCAGGTCGCTTGTGAAACGCCTTCAGTTCTACACAACGGGTCCGGTAAACCTTGTTTACGCAAAATACCAAACGACTGATTCAGGCCTTTACAAGAAAAATCAAATGATCGCAAAGCCTTTGCTCGTGACAATATAAGTCGTGGAATTTGCCCTGCTATTAACCTTAAATTATGACAAACCAGTGCGAAACAATTTCCTCGAACTGCCGCGGGATTGTAAACAAGTTTTCACGCCCACTGGAAAAGCAACGCGAAGAAAGGCCTATGAGAATGAAAACCTGATTGAACTCTTGGCAAGTTTATGGATCTCGCCCGTAAAACTTGCAAAGATCTCAAAAAACAACCAGAGACCAATATTTTCCCATTACAAACCGAACAAGCTACGTTCAAACACACTTTTTCCTTTGCGTACATGCAATGAGAATTTTGCATTGACCTGTCCTTCTTTTGTGGCGTGTGAATGAAAAATTACACCTGATCAGAATTACTTCTTCTTCTTCTCCTCTGAAACTTTCTCAAGTGTGAAGCAACAAGGTTATTTCGTGTACGAACCACAATTTTATAATGCTGTAGAGAACCTTTCTGACTTCAGACTTCGATTAATTCCGTAAATTAAACTAAACAACTTGCAGTAAGAACTATCGCCAGTGTTACACTTGAAAGAAAACAATCACTGTAATTGTAATTCCAATTTCTAGACAGTTTAAAGAACGATATCTGAACACATTAAGCTAGCTTCAAACTGAACCATTAAAATGACACGATCACAAGTTCTTAAGGGAAAGAAAATAACTGACGGTAACAATTTTCAATAACACCACGTTCACTTTACTTTCCACACACTTTATCAGCTTTAATTGCATCCTCTATTAGACTTTCAGCGCTCATGATGCTTAGGGCTGCTTCTGCTACGAAGGCAACGCCATCAGTTGCAAACCATACCATAATCTGGGCTACGGCAATCATGCCTGTCTTGACCCATTCCCACCATGTCATCTCTTCCTTGAGCACCTTGAAGACAGCACGGAGACAGCCAGCTTTATATATCCCACCCAAGAGTTTAAAGAGGGCTTTAGCCTTGTTCAACGCACCTGTGGCTTCGTTAAAATTGCGTATATCTCGAAGGAATCCACGAAGAGTATCCGGGCTTAAATTTTTTAAAAGTGCTCGAGCAATCCGTTGTTGGTTGGACACATGCAGCCCAACTAGGCCCAAGAGGAACATTACTGCATCGACTATCACCACACCGATGGCTTCCTCGCAAGGTGTAAGAGGTGGCAAGGAGGCAGGAGGCTCATGCGCAGCACTGCTCTTTAGGCTCAGGAGTTTGGAACCTGGTGCAGGTTCGGTACCTTCAAGGATACACTTTATGATAGCATCTCGATTGTTTTTCAGATTGGTTGCTTCTTCTGGAAACCAATCTGCCAACTGGTTTAAAGCCTCGTTCAACTGATTTGTGTTCAGTCTTGAATCCATCTTGTGATGTTGATGATAATTTTGTCGGTAAAAAAGGGTTTTAGTCGTTAAACAAACCTCCACACGACAAATTTGTATCGTCAATGCTTCCGTGCAATTGACGGGATAGTGTGTCGTGCTTTCCTTTAATAGGTGTTTGTCACATCACATTATGACGCCAATTTAGGTCTTGACAAGTTATTGGGTGATCTTCCTCTGTACCAGGCCCCAGTCGTTCTGAGGCCCACTGAGCTATAAAAATCCCGGGAAAATGGCCTACATATCTTTCCGGAATTTCTCCATGAAAACCTTTCTAAAAATCTCCAGCTTCATCTCTAAATATCCAATCTAACTCCTTAAAATGTCAAAAATCTTTTAATACAAGAAAAAAAATCCTGAAGTTTTCTAAAAATTGCGAAAAGATTTGCTAGCGCTATCCACCGGATAAGTCACTTTTCAGACGATTCCTCAGATTTAATAGCAAACATCCCCTTTCCTCTCAGGTCACTTGTTAGCCGCGCTCAGTTCTACACAACGGGTCCAGTTAGCCGTGTTTACGCAAAATACCAAACAACTGATTCAGGCCATTACAAGAAAAATCAAATGATCGCAGAGCCTTTGCTCGTGACAATATAAATCGTGGATTTTGTCCTGCTATTAAGCTTAAATTATGACAAAACCAGTGCGAGCCAATCAGAATTATTCCCCGAGGTATTCAGACGTCGACTTCTCTGGCTTCAGACTTTGATTGATTGCGGAAATTAAACTAATTTGCACTAAGAACTATCGTGTTACACTTCACTGAAAACGATCAGTTCAAACAGGCTGCCAATTTAGGTCGTGACAAGTGATGGGGTGATCTTCTTCTGTACCAGGCCCCAGTGTTGGGAGGCCCAGCTATAAAGATCCCATGAAACTCCTTAAAATGTCTAAAAATCTTTTAATACAATAAAAAAAATCCTGCAGTTTTCTAAAAATCGCGAAAATATGTGCTAGCGCTATCCACTAGATAAATCACTATCCAGACGGTTGCTCAGTTAGTTTTAATAGCACATATCCCCTGGATAGTGGTTTATTTGTACCCTTTAAACAACCGAGACCAGGTATTCAAAGTTGTGTGAGAGACCCTTTCCTCTCAGGTCACTTGTGAGACGCCTTCACTTAAAATCAAATCCTCGCAGAGCCTTTGGTCGTGATAATATAAATGGATGTTACTAAAAAGGGGAACGGGGAGCGGAGAGCGGAAAAATGACAAATGGGAACAAAAAACCTAAGCCCTATCAGTAACTTCATCACCAATTCTTTGCTCTCATTTTTCATTTTCTTGTTCAGTAGTGATGTCATTTTATCGTGTACGAGTAAATGGTTGTACTATTGTCAGTGGTGCTACATATTAAATATGCGTCACTGACTAAGTCTGTTTGCGTTTTCACGGACCTAGACGAAGTCGAGGTCAATAAAAACGTAAATAGATAACGAGGCTAATACCTAACCATCTTAATCGAACAAGCTTGTTGAAGAAATGATTCGGTATACCGGCCAGATAGCTTTTCTGACGGGACAAAGCAGGCAATCCCGACAGGGCAAGAAAGGCGTTACTTAGCTGCTCGGGGAACCAATGAGAACACAGAATTCGCTTCATCTTGCCCGCTCGCGGAACCAACCATATAATGTAAAGTGAACTATCCACCAAGAGAGTAACCTGCTAAATTGCTTACAAACGTAGCCGAAAACGATCAGAAAAGATTCCATATGCTTAGACTTGAACTTGTGTAAGACTAGCTTTTGATTGGTTTCAAATTCGTCATTTTATGTGTATTACCTAGTCCTTTCGAAGATACTACAAAAAAGACGTCAAAAATGATAAAGTAAATAACTAATGTATAAACAACAATTAATGAAAAGTGTAAAGTAGTTACCTTGTACTCAAACCTACCATATTTTATCTACTCTTGTTTTAACTTGACCGTCCTTAACCGTACCTCTTTTTACGTAAAAGCATTTAAATTTGCAGCTTTTGAAAATTGGGACAAGGAAAACACAATAAATGCAACGTTATATTGCAGCGAAAATAAAAGACAATGAAATAACCATTTACCGTTCGGTTGATACGACTGACTGCTTTTTGTGCTTCTTATAAAGCGGGGTTAATTTGTTTTTACAAAACATCAAAGATTTACCTTCGCACATTCTATCTGTTATTTCATTAATTGTTAAGGCTGATTTACATGCCCCACAGAAGGGCGAACGGAAGCTCTACATATATTTTTGGCCGTGACAAAACACACAGCCGAGTTTCTCTTTCTCAGCTATTAGACATAAATCCATTGCGCCCTGCCATAGGAAGAGGAAGAGGTTTTGTCTCCAAAAAGTCAATATTTAATTGAAATAAGTAAAGTGTTGCCATTGTGAGTGTTGTGTTAAGGTTTAGGATTTCTAGGTTCTTAAAATATACGGAAAATAAAATAAAAATTATAATATTTTTTCTTTATGAGGCTTAATTCTAAGAACTTTGTCTCATAAATTCAGTGCCGTACAGAGTTGGATTCCACACTACGGCCAATCAAAAACTTTTCGGCGTCCATTGCGATGTTATTGATAAAAGGCCATCATATGGAAGCCGAACGACCGCTTAGATAGACGTCAGTTCTATCTCGAGTTTCCTGATGCTTGTATTTGTTTCTTTAGAGAATCTTTGATTGGACTTGAAGAGGGATTTTTACGTCGGCCGAACGTTTCCAACAAAGAACTCCAAAGAGTATTAATTAATATAGCCATTCATGAAGTATGTACCGCGACTCTATTCCACACCGCTGAGCAAGGTAACTGGTGTAGCATATACACCTACGTCACTTACACGTTTTGAGGAAATGAAGTTTCCTAAGCTATTTACTATCGTTATTACGCGAAGCGTTACTTAACTGGTTAGGATAGGAAAATTGTCTCTATTTTCTATAAAAACAGCTGTGTGTACTTGTGAAAGAAGAAAATCGAAAAACAATATCAGATTACTCACTTCCTTAAAACATGTCCATTCATGCATAGCTTCTTAAACTCGTGATCGCATAATTAAGGCAAAAAAAATGCAGGGATTAACAAAGGCAAATTTTTTTTTTATGAAAGTTCTGGAACACAATTGAATTGTTTATCCACCATCCAAATTGCAAATGCAACTTTTCAATCATGTCACGGTCTACAGAATAATTGTGAGACTGCAGGAAAGCCATGTGTATCTTTCTACTAGAAACTGTCAGAGGTTGAAATTCGGTTTAACAACCTTCCTTTTACTGTAATTTACGTTTTCGTAGATCAACACAATCATTCACAGATGTATAAGCCAGCAACGTGAGAAAAAGAAAATTCCATCTGACTCGCCTGATATTGCTGGTATAGTCATCAATGTGAAATTAGCGCCCGCCGAAAGGCCTACTGACAAGAAGACAAAACTGAAAAATATGACCTCTAAATCTCCCCGAGGCGAAAGGAAATCAAGCTGTGTTTTGTTAAGTCAAAAGCTGATTATACGCCAAAAAAAAATGGAACCAGACGAAACACTGCCAGAGTGAACGCTGTCCAAAAAGTCGTATGAAGGAAGATTTAGTCCAAAAAGGCTTCAGTAATCACGCTTTATGGTAATCATAGGCACTATTTAAATCATCCTGAAATATCACAAGAAGAATTACTAAATTCATGCTATTTTCTAAGCTAATGGCGGCCTTAAAAACACCTCTTTGGGTCAAAAGATGGCCTTAAAAATACTTTTTCAATCGTAACCAGCTTTCAGCGAGATACGATTGAAAACTTCAATTCAGAGTTATTCCCTGAGGCGTAATTAAGAGCCTACAGGTAAAAGAACGTGCTTTTGTTGTAAATATACGCATGCGTAAGCAAAAATAAATGATATTCACGGTCCCTGCGGGCACCTGGAGGCAAATTTGAATAAATCCCACAAGGTTGAAAACCTTCTATTTGTGCCAAATATATTGACTGTTTAATCCAGTATGAAGACGTGTTACTCACGTAGCACATATACTAAAATTGGAACGATACAGAGAAGATTAGCATGGCCCCTGCGCAAGGATGACACGCAAATTCGTGAAGCGTTCCAAATTTTTTTCCCTTTTGAATGCAACATTTAAACTCTACTAGGTCTTGGTGACCCTTTTTCGATCAATTCGACTCAGAACAGCGAAGAATTTGATGAAAAGGACCGGTAATACTACGCGCGGCAAAATGCGCGCCAACCAACGCAAGCGCAAAGTCTAAATAAAAAAAGCCAGTATCAATGATACTGACATAAGTACAAATAGAAGGCTTGATGCGCATACGTTTGACTTAGGGGAAAGAAGAAGGCAGCTTCCTTTTATAGTGCTGAAGCTTGTCGCGATTTAATTTTGTCAAAGAGCTTCCACTTACATCTGCACTGCTTAGCGCGCTTAACTTTGGCTCGGTTAGCCTGCGTAGCAAGCGTTTCCGTTTGGTTTCGGAGCAAAGAAAGACCGAGGAAGGGAACTTTCGGTTTTGGCCGCGCGAGAAATGAAACGAGAGCCAAAAAATGAAAGAGTGGGGAGGGGGAGGACTGCACAAGCGACGAAAGGAAGGAGGGAAAAACGGAAGGGAAGAGGAAAAATCTTTCGGTTCTATTGTTAAGGACGATTTCCACTGTTGCGCAGTATATAGTATCTGACGAGTTGGTTACACAGTGAGGAATTTTGTCGCGTTAGTGTTCAAGAGGTTAGGGGTACATATGTAAATAGCTAAGCGTCACTAATTTAAACTTTTTAGTACACAATATTGCCAACGCAATGCAACGAACTTTGTAACATCGCGCGCGATTTAAATTCAACGGTGATTTCACAATATGTAACACTGACGATGACGGATGTACTGTCGAAACATATCTGGTAATTATAAATTAAAGAAAGTTATTATGTTTATGCGACTATCTATATTGTTGCTGCTATCTAGAACTATTTGAATACGGTAATTTCATAAGTTACAAAACCTCCTCGAATCTAATGCCGATGTTTTTGATAATGATTGAAAACTGAGAGAAGCTGGGCGCGCAGTTTTTCACAAAGTCCTTTGGAGTCGCGCGGATTTGTCATATAATGCACAAAGGATTTTGCTCGCTTACAACGCGCCAAAAAACGACTGGCTGAACAAATTAAATCAATTAAGCAGACAAAATGTCATTCAAAAGCAATCCAACACTGCGACACGAGTCGTTGCCGTCACACAAGCTTTGTGGATTTTGGCGGGAAAACAGATTCATAATAGAGATTTTTAGATTCTAAGACGAGAACGACTACGAGTACGAGATTTTCTCAATACTCAGTGGTGCTCGCTCGTGAGGCGGCGTAATTTTGGCGGGGAAACGTGGTAGCTGTCGTCACTCTACTACGAGTTTAGCGATAGTGTCCAAGTGGAGGGGACAAGTTATAAATTGTTAGAAGTTTTAGCATTTTGCAATCGGGAGAGGGCTCAACCTCCTTCAATAACGATAACAGTACTAACTTTGAAAAAGTACAATGAAGAATTCCGGGGTGTCTATTTTTTGACAATACGAGAAAAAACTTTAAATCAATTCTCGTACTCGTAGTCGTTCTCGTCCTCGAATCTAAAGGTCTCTTCTTCTTCAAGCGGGACAAGCCGACCTCGCGATGACGTGTCAGCCACTCGGGTCGCTTCGCGACCTCAATAAAGCTCGCCTCGCTCTCTTTATGGCTATTGACAAACTTCTATCCTGCATTACTGATAAAAGGAGGTCGACTAAGTGTGGGTCTAAGAGGTGCGGCGCGATACATGGACTAGCGCCTTATTGTTTAAAAACATTGTAAGCGCATGCGCCTTTACTACACAAATGAAATTCCCGCACAAGTACAAGTATGATAGTATTTTGTCGCGTTAGTGTTCAAGGGGTAAGGGGTACCTATGTCATAGTTTGAATTTCATAACCAGTCGTTTTGCGTATTTAGGAGAGAGCCACTTCCCTGGCGGTTTTAAACTATTCCCATTTCCCATTCCCAATTTTCTACTGGCCGATGGTCCGCATTCCTATTCTCTGAAGCAAGAGTCAACCAGCTTACAGTCCAGGCTAAATTATTGAAAATTCGTGGTAAGGGTAAAGACAAAGGGAGATGGTAGTGAGCTTAAGCGGAGGCATTTTTGAGCTACGGACGGCAACCGGAAGTGAGGCCTTTTCCCTTTTAATATGCCTTGCCGCTAACAAATTTGTATAGCTTGGCAGTGCCGGATCAAGACCTTGCGATAGGGGGGGGGGGGAGGGGGTGGTCATCCAGAGCCTTAGATAAGTAAGGCGCCTGGTCTCCAAAAAAAATTTTCGGCCCTTCCAGCCCCAGTTTGGTCTAAATATAAGGGAGGGGGGACGCCCCCCCGGCCCCCTCCCCCGGATCCGCCACTGCTTAGTGTCTTTACCCTTGTATAGATGATTTGCCTGAAAATTTGAACAGAATGTGGAAAATTTTACTTGCGGTTGTCGTGCGTCGCTTAAACACGCCTTTCCTCAAGTTCCCCAATACTTATGTAAGTGCGTACCTGTCAAAGCAAGCTTCAAGCGACTCCTGTCTTTTATATTTAGTACGTGAAGAGGCCGAACGAAGTCCCCCACATGCCACTCACAAAACGTCCAATCCTGAGTATTTGGCTATGGAACTGATGCAGTTGGGGGAGCAGAAAGCTTATTCAAAATTGGGATCCTGTTGACAAAAAATGCAACAAACACAGTACACTGATATTAGGTCTAACTTAGTGTACTTTTAACCTAGTTTTTTAAATAGTGTCTGTCTCTTTTTCTTAACTGAAGCTTCATTCATTACAATTGGGCGCAAATCAGAGGTACGGGCAGGAATACTTGTCCACAGATGTTTTTCAACGACTTTTGCGGGAGCGCGAGAAAAACAAGAGTGCTTTTGCCTGAAAGCATGCTGTAATGGAGTGACGACATTTTTAACATGGTCTTAGAGTCTTCCGCAACACAACGTTCAAGTACTTTATTTATAAGGCACGGAAGAGAGATGGGCCTTCAATTCGCAGCTGGCTCTTAAGCGGCGTCTTTTTTATGAACAGGTCTTACGTTGGCTGCTTTCCATTCCTTGGGCAAACAGGTTATTTTGGGCAACAAACAGGCTGTTTTGAGCAAGGACAAAAAAGGCATCCCTCTTATGTGTTCTTCTTGTGCAAATAACCAGGATATAATGAACCCCCTATTCCTTTTCTTATCCAAAGGGGCTGGGTAATAATAATAATAATAATTAAGGATTTATATTGCACAGTTTTCATGGCGAGATGATCAACTGCGCATTACAACAATAAATAGAATAAAAATAACTAAATGATAAATAAGAATCACATTATGTGTTGTGTATAATATCAAAAAAGCCTATCTAAGAATAAAAAGCCTTACTAAAAGGCTAAAAGGTACATCTTAAAAGTTTTGCTAAAACTAAATAAAAATTACAAGTACAAGTACAAGGCAAAATATTATCGGCTTATCGATACAAGATCCTGGCCAAATAATCAAAGAGAATGCACAGCAAGCTTTATGAAATCTCCAAGTTTAGAGATACAGCCATTCAAAATTCTCCAAATTTACAAAGAAATATATGGACGTCTGGACATCAAGTCACATTATCCATACATTTCTTCGTAAATTTTCATGTTTTTGAGTGATTGTATCTTCTTTGATATTCGCCTGATTTAACACCAGAGAGAACTGTCCTTTTATAAGCAGCAAATATTAGGGACAAGGATATAGCTGATCGAGTGACATATTTGTGAATATGATTGCTCAAAAACAGTGTATGAACAGTAGAACAAACAGTTTAAATGGCAAACTCTCTCTTTGTTCTCATTTAGAAAATATATACTATATAGAATTGCGTGTCGATCTTGGTTTCCATGTCCCCCTAGTCTAGACAATCCACCCATTCCTGGTGCAGGCACTTTTGTATTAGACAGAATAAGGCCACCATTCTTTTCCAAAAGGAACTATATAAAAAAAACTGTATTCAAAAGAGAGACTTTTTAACAGGACCCAACAGAAAAATAGTAAATGTGCTACAAAGAGAGACTACATTTAATGTAGTCTCTCATTGTGCTGCAACATCAGGATTCTACAATACAAACCTTAATACCTTAAAATATAATACACTTGTACACTATTCCCTATTTGTAATAAGCTCACTGACTATGTATGACAGACATAAAGAAGTACCTGCTCTTCAGACAACGTAGGCACCCAAACTCCCTCATTCTTCTGTTTTTACATTTTAAGCTCTGCAACTCTGCTCAGCTCTGTCATTTACGTAAATACTTATTCTGGATGCAAGGCTTGGTTAACCTAGTGAACAAGGAATAACAAAAAATGACTTATTAAAAGGGAGGAAAATTGAATGCATAAAGTTACCAGTAACACTTTTTTTAGATTAGTTTTTTTTTTACAGCTGGTAACTCAGGTCAGTATTAGACTATTGTCTCACCTACAGTGGAACCTCTCCTTTGGGACACCTCTATTCAGGGGACACCTCCATTCAGGGGATGCAAAATTCAGTCCTGGAAAAACGTTCACATCATCTTTGTATCTGTTACTTAGTTCTATTGAAGGGATTCCTCTATTCAGGGGAAAAGGACACTTTTTCCAGGTCCCAGTACCTGGGATTAACCTCCATTCAGAGGAAACCTTAATAGCTCTCAAACCATGACTAACCATGAAGAGGGTTGATGAGTGTAATAATTATATCAATTGTATGTACACTGTTAATGATATATGAAATAAATCATATATGAACCGCGGAAATGAAATGAAAATGAAGAAATGATCGTCGCAGTGCTTCATTTCATTTCCGCGGTTCATATATGATTTATTTCATATATCTTTAACACTCATTTCTTTCGCGGGAACATATGATCCCACAATTGACCTGCTTCCAACGTCAGTGGCTTCATAGCTCAGTTGGTAGAGCATTGCACCGGTATGGCGAGGTGACGGGTTCAAACCCTGTTGAAGTCCTGATTTTTTTTTCAGGCTTCTTTATGCAATTGCACAAATTGCGTTCACTGCGATGATCATTTCTTCATTTTCATGTATGTACACTAATCACAATGACGACAGCTGTCTCAACATGAACTATCTCACTTAAATCAATGCACTGCATTTGAGGACATTTAACACACAATATTGCAGAGATAATTTAATCATGATTTTGCATATATTATCTAGCTGCTTGAAATAACAACTGCTGCAGTTTCTGAGGTAGAAATGAAAAAAATATATATTATTTTCTTTGCCTCTATTCATGTCGAAGCGCTTTAAAGAACGAGGCATTAACACCATTGTTTCTTTTGTTATTCACCAAGATAGAAATAAGTGGTCGGGTAGTTGGCTACAGTCATCAAAGAAGTGACATTCATGAATATATAATATCATGCCACATAAAGTCTACCAAACATGGAACCTACTTAATAATAAATAAAGACGTATAATATTCTATTAATGTAGAAATTCCAGAGAAACAAAGAAAAATACACATTTGGTAAGTGTTGTTATGGCACGTGTCGTGGAAACAAGTAGACCGGCTTTATCGATTTACAAGACATTCGCCCGTGTGTATAACCAAACCAAACAATAAGATGTGCTATTTGAAGTCATCTATCGACCACGGGCGTCAGCTTTCATGTAAGCGTTTGAGATACAAGGCACTGAAAAGAAAATTCACTAACCTCATGATCACCCTTCGGCGCCATCTTGGATTTCAGTTTTAAAAAATTATCACGCTATGATTGGCTGCTTGTGCTCGGTTTTCCCGCGTTTTTGGACTGCCGGCGGGCGACCGGCCCCCAGCAGCATGTGGTCTTGTTTTTTTGTTTGTTTGTTTGTTTGTTTTTTTCGTGGAACGAGCTGTATCGTTTTCTTTTAGTTTATGCTTGAATTTTAGAGTAGAATTCGAGTGGCAAGAAAAACAGGAATTTCTAGTCATCTGGTGCTGTTCTTGCCGAAGAGCCGGATGTAAAAACCTGTCCTCGAAATTCAAGCACATTTTAATATTTGTCACTAGTGTCTTCTCATGATCAGGTTGATCATGTTTTTTCCTCTTCCATTTTTTTCGGCTTTTCTCCAACAGCAGTAAAGACCGAGAGGAGGTGAGTTTTCGTTGAATGATTGGTCAAGCACGCGTTTCACCAGTGACAAACTCCAACTACTATTCTCGTGTAGGGAAATGTAGACATTTGTTGGGTTTGTTTGTTTGTTTTTATTCAGGAAACGATATTTAGCAATTATTGAATGAGGCTGAGTATCATCTGATGATACCAAAGCCGAATTCAATAATTGTTTCATTATTTATTCAAAATAATTCCTAGTTCGTCTTCAATTGCCTGTTTTTCGGTAGACTACGAGTAGCCCCCCATTTTTCCTCAGGGATAGTAGAGTGAGCGAAACGCGAGAGCTACTATCCCTGAGGAAAAATGGGGGATTACTCGTAGTCTTGTTTATCGGCAAGTTTAGGAGATAAAGATTTGTTCAGCTGCAAATATTCTCCAAACAGCAGATGTCGTCCGTCGAGTTGTCTTCTTGTTACTCTCGCTTGCTTTAGCAGAGAGACTCTTAAAATGCAGCCGTTTCGCTTTTTTTTTCCTGTGTCTGTGCCAAAAAGGGAAGTTATGGTCCCAGGCGTTCTTAGCGAACACCGTGAAAACTGTGGATAGTTTCGAGGCATGACGAAAGCCATGCATACAAAGAAAGAGGCGAAAGATCTCGAGCTTTTCCGGAACGGGTCGGTCCACGAATTCTATCGCTTGAAAGCGTTGATAACTTTGAAACAAGTGATTTCTTCAGTGGTCGAAAAAAAGAACAATCTTAATGAGCAAAACTTTGATGGTGAGACTAACTGGTCGGGTGATGTAAACTTTCATAGTATTACAAATGAGTCTTGTGATGAACATGCGGTTTATTTTCGGCGACGATTGAAATGACGTACCATATTCCTCAGGTTTCCTTGATTTTCGTGCATTCACTTCCCTGCGAACAGAGTCTCCTTCGCTCTTCCTAGAAGGAGACTCTGTTCGCAGAGTATGCATTTACACACACGATATAAAAAAATAAATATCCTGAAGAATACTCGACCGTCGATAAAGGATGAAGTGAAAAACATTTGGCAAGGAAATCCTTTTTGGTGCATAATTAATAGCCTCCTAGATTGCGAGCAGTCTCTTATTTCTCTTTTGAGTCACAGTAGGTCGAGACAGAAGCATGCTACTGATAGACAGCATAATTTTACTTTTTCGCTCACCGTGCGTGGCTCTGAGGAAAGATTAACAACCGCTCGCGGTCTTATTTCCTCCTCACGCAGGCTCACGCATTGTCGTTGCAACCTTCTTATCTACTAGTATATTGGTGAATTATATGTTGGGTGCGCTGATATCTAAATTTAACGGTAGGCGCTGAGCCAGTCAGAAGACATGTAGTAAGTACAATGTATAATCACGCATATTATCAAAAAAAGGCCAGATACTTTATAATATCACGTACACTTTTCCATATTTCAAAATAAACTTTTTTACTCATTGTTTCACACCTCGGTCCAACAAGACTTTCCTGCTGTTTTATTTTTTCTATTAGAAATGTTCGCCACTGTTCGGCTGTTTGGATATTAAGTTCGTGGAACTGAGAAACAACATAACAAGCAAGTTAGACAACCCACAAGACCCGGGTCTCGTATCCAGCGGACGTTAACACTTGCCCAAGGCTTCATCTAGGTACGTATGGTACCGAGACTCACATGAATTAAAAAACGTTGGTATAATAATTCGTTATAGCTAACCATAAATCCTCTATTCAACACTCCAGGGGCTTATTCATTTCAATCACATTGCAGAGGTGGGGCAGGGTTAATGGAAAGGGGAACTTATTTTTTTAGATGATTGTTTGAAAGCATTAACCAGAATGCAAAGTGGAAACGCCAAGCCCCACGGGGGGATACTCCCTTATATAAGCAATATAGGTATGTGCCGCCCCAAAGGGTATGTTTTTGCCGCCGTATCGATCTGAAAACGGGTATAGATTTTGTTCATTTTGGAATGGAATGGGGTATGGTTTTCGAAGAAACTACGGAAGTGTATGAACATATTTATCGTTTCAATTCCAAATGAATCAGAAAGAAAGAGTAATATGCGAATTCGAAATGGATTTTAAGAAATCTTTTTGTTTGAGATTTAGTTTGAAAATGATGACTTAATTTCTACATATACCATGTCTAAAAAGGGGTGTGGAAAATAACATTTTTTAGTCTGAAATAGGGTCAGGATTCGGAGCTACCAAAAATCCCCAGGAATACCCCCACAGGCCAAGCCACATCAGAATTTGGATTTCGTCAGTGCAGCCAAGGTCCAAAACAAATCCAAACTTCCTGCAGGTGAATAAACCATACTAGATTAGTCCACATGAAGAGATACAGTCTATCAATTAAGAATATGGGGGGAAGGGGCCTTAAGGAGAGAGGAAGGGCTAATAGCTTTCTTCCTCTGAAAAAGGGGAGGGGGGACATAATAGAGGACTTATGCTACTTCAACTATTAAACCAAAAACACGACTGCGACTAAGCATATCGGAAGTTATCTTTTCTACATCTGTTCTCTCAACTTGTGACTATCCCGCCCTCCCCATGTTTTCGTTCCTTGGTTAGCCTCCTTTGTCCGTTAAGATAGGAAATTGAAACTAACAAAATAATAAATCCCGATGGGTGTTTTTCGCTATGTTTCTACAGTTTATTTGGTCAAAATCAAGTCATTGTTGTTTTCCTCTAAGAAAACGCGTTTGTCACTCCTTTAGTTTATCTTCTCTAAACTGAAGATTCGTCTTAAAAGGACTAACTTTAATATGTCGAGGCCTTTTGTCTAGTGCCACCGACTGAGGTATAAAGTGTTTTATCTTTTGAAAAAGTGCAATAATAGACATTGATAGAGCGATTAATTTTCGTATGACCGTGAAAGATGGTTTCTGTAAGTGTCTGTTATTTGTTTTATTACCCGAGGATGATAAAAAATCAAAACATGGACTCCTCGTTTTCGCATCCTCGTTCCCAGGGCGCTTTTCCCTGTATAGGGCCCTGGGGACGAGGTTGTTCGTTTTCCCGCCAAAGAAAACCCTAATATGGAAAAGGCATTGTTCGATTGCCAATTGTGTTACAGTATGACGTCAAAATGAAGTATCCATTGATTGCTATAAAGTTCACACGAGCGTTCGCTGAACCAACCAAAAGTCACGCGCGTTTGTATCCGTTCGCTAAACCAATGAAATCGCTCTATTTCCGTTCGTTTGTTGTTTCTGTTTTCTTTGCGCGATTCCATTTCAAGGTCATACGAAAAGCGCTCTAATGTCACTATTTTCAACATTATTTTTTCTCTTGTTTTCTTAAGTTCGTCATTTAGGTGTATAAGTAAGGCTACGATCACACGTGGCGCTCGACGAATTTTCGATTGTTTGAAAATTCGTGCGTTTATAAATAGGTGTTCCGTTCACACAGAACCACCTTACAGGGATGGATCTAGGGGGAGGGTACAGGGGGTACGAACCCCCCCCCCTCCCAAGATAAACTGCGGCTTTCTAATACAACTGGTATTCTGCAAGATGTGGCCGGAGATATGTATGATTTGTATTCTCAGCAGTTCACATTATGTTAATAGAGAGTTTTAGATCCGAGTTTACCGCGAACCTCTAACCGCTGGAGGTCACGTGACAAGTCTTTCGCGTCACGTTTGAGGTTTACGACGTGCGTTTTCAACGTGGGGAGGTAGGTTTTCACGTATGTCATTTACCTGAAAGCTTTTAGCGCATAATTCTTGTTTTATCCCACGTAATGACACAAAAATCTTGTGGAGCAAGTCTTTATCCATTAACAGAGGCACAAATTCGGGCGAAATGCTAATTTTGATAAATCCTATTGGCTCTTGAAAACAAGTGCCATTCATGGCTGCTGATTCAAAATGGCGGCCGTAAATTTGCAAGAAGAACTTATGTAAAAATTTACAGCTCTTTGCTGCTAGATAACCCAGCGTTACCGTAAATTTATTTTCTTTTCACTGATTGATATTTCTACTATTTCTAAATGGAAAAATAAGCCAGAATCCACTTCTTTAATCTACCGCCAATCTAAATCGAATAATGTTTGAACGTCGAACCGCAAGCGGGTAACCGCAAACCGCGGTTAGAGGTTCGCGGTAAACTCGGATCTAAAACTCTCTATTGCCTAGTCAAAAGCCTTCGTCTTCGTATTCGCTTTTAAAATTTGTTTATACGTCATCAGTCAGTTACGCCATTCCTTAATGGTGCACCCCCTCCTAAGAAAAATCCTGGATCCGCCCCTACCTTAACCGTACGAAAATTTAGACGCCTAGCTCTAATATATAAATTTCGACTCAAGGTTCAGAACTTCAAACAAGAGAGGCCTCTTGGCTTATCCTCAATTGTTGAATCAGTCTTAATAGTGAGGTTTAAGATCGTCTTGCACATATGCTCTTCTCATCTTGTCTATTATAATTATGCCCTGAAGAGGCATGCGTTGAGTGATGTCAAATATTCATAAACCTTTTGTGAGAGCTTTCTGTTGTAACTCTCAATAAACTCAATCTTGTGAGCTAAGAAGTTGTTTTTCACAAAAATCAGTGTATGGTAATGCTTGTTTTCAAGCTGCCTCTTTTACGCACAGGGTACGTGCACTATTCTCCACTAGGCGGAAAGGCGCTTGAATCTAATGATGATGATGATGATGATGACGATGATGATGTAGACATTGACGAATTGCACTGTCCTATCTTGTATTTAGTGTACAAATCGTTGATAAATTCAAAACGCTTCAGTCTGTTTTTGAAGCGAATGTCAGGATCCTGCAAATATAATAGTGACAAAAACTAAAGTTAGTAGAGCGTTTTTGCACGTCACTCCGATATATCGGTTCACCAATCAACTATGTGGTAATTGAATTCTTTTTCATTATAATTGTTTCTCTATTCTCTTTGCAATATAAATGGCCCAATTAATTTACAAAGCCGCTTATTACTTGAGTCAATGGAAACACTTTAAACACTGTCTTTTAAGCCCGCAATATTGCCCGGTCTCCATAGTACTGGCATTTGCCGGATTTGCAAAATGGTCTCCTTTAGGTTACCCTGTTGGTTTTTGTGCTGTGAAGTCACGAATGATGAATTAGACACTTATTTTCCAGATAACTTACCGTCATGTGAGCAAATGACAAGGGTGACAATCTGTGATACCGATGGACAATCCACACATCAGGCAAAACGATAAATTTATACCTAAGAATTAAGGTACAGTAAACTTAAACTCAGATAAAAGTCAATTTAATATTATCATTTAGTGAAAAGTGACTGTGTTGTTATATCTCTTTAAATCTATAATTTATTTTTCCACACATTATGGAGTATTCTGATTTTAAAAGCGATTACGAAGCTTTATGGAAAAAGTAAGGTTGTAGTAGAAGGTTTACGATAGACGATGTTGGTGTTGAAAACAACAATGGCAGATGCCTGAGATCTCACTATCGGTTTAGGTAGATCGCCTCAAGAAAAAAACCGTTTTAAAAACCTACTTTCACCATCTTACATCTCGCCTAATGCCATAACAGTGCGGAAAGCGCGATAATAATTGAGAAAATCCGAATGTTTAGCAGTGATGTAAAGTTGAGAAAGAAAAAAAAAAGGAACGAAAAAGGGGAATATACCTCAAAATGATTAGCTCTATAATATGTGAAATCTTATTCATGCCATAGCCCGTAAATCTCTCGTCATAGAGTGGCAGTTCAGGAGTCATTCTGCAAATAAAACGAGTGCTTTGTTAACGTTGCAATCTTAAAGAAATGTTATACTCGTATAGCTAGCACAAAGTACTGGTAGAAGACGTGTTACACCAGGTAAATCGCTGGAGGATTGTAAGTTCCACAGAAACGCTCCAATCCAGACCCTCAATGAGTGGATAAATGTCTCTGTCTTTTTTTAAGATGGTATTTTGATACCAACTAAAATTAATTAAAATTGATGATGTACTTATAAAACGCAGATTCTCTGCTAAATACAAGGTAAAAGTAGTGTAACGTCCAGTAAAAGCTTTTGCATTTATGAATACTAGTAGTAATAACAAGAAAGGCCTGGGGGATGGAAGGGGAAACTTGACTTAAAACGTCAATTAGGGTCGAGCAGATACCAGAAACATAAGGAATTCCTACAAGGCATTCAGTTTTATTCCTTAATCAAAGACTAACTTTGGTATTTAAAATCAGTTGCATATTAAGCTATATAACAGCACCTAAGAATCAAATAAGGTTCGTATTTGTCCTGGTAGCCGCTGACTTCGTACGTCTCGTTGGCATTGTACCACTTGCTATAGTTTGTAGAGCTATGAGATAATGGAGACTCGATCTGCCCTGGGAGGTGGTCAAGGAGTCACGGTTGTAATATAACAGTGGAGATCATGGGTATGGGGGCTTTCTAATAAATCGGATATAATCGACAGTAATTAAAGAGACCTTCTAGTTTCGGGTTGCATTTATAGCTTTGAAACGATTGAAAAAAAAGGCTTGGCCAAATCTCATTACCTTATTCAGAATACTTGACTTATTTTGAAAACCTAACGGCTGATTGAGATGTACACTACCTAAATTGCACTGATTTGGCCCCATGAAATTATAGTAGTTTAAGTACTTAGAAGATTCCAAGGCTCATACGGACTACTTTTGTATCCAGAAGGGTCCAGACTGGATATAAAGCAGCATGCAGGCTTAGTCAAATATCGTACTTTTCACCATTACAGTGACAGGAACCATTTCAAGGTCTTTCAAATAGCGCTATCATGTGACATAAAACTTCTAGAAAAATGACTTAATTTTCATCTCTACCTTTTTTATGCATGAGTGCTATGAATTTTTTTTTCAGAACAGCAAGGTTAAGAGATTAAAGTATTATGCAAAGGATATTAAATGGAGACAGTTTCCTTTTTCTTTTTACCATTTTGACAAGCTTCTCTTTTGTCTCCGGCAGTTCTCTTGTAAACTGCAAGAGAGTGGAGTGAAAATAATTTTATTACATCCTGCTTAGTTCGCGCGGTCTTTGACTCTCGTTCCTCGTTACGTTCTTTGCCCCGAAACCACACGGAAATGTTCGCTACGCAGGCTACGCTGGCTAAATCCTACGACATAAACCTACATGTCTAAGATCTACAGCAAAGAAAAACAGAACCTAATATCATGATTTTTACTATGAAAATTTGTCCTCCTCAAGTTAATCAAAAACAGACCATAGTTGCAGAGACAACAGGTTTCGTTTTCGTAAATCCAGGGACCTGGGCACTATAAGGAAACATCGAAAATCTCAGTCAGCAGCCAAGAACCGTACTCAAAACCGCTTCAACGCGCAATGCAAACTGTCAAGACGACAGTTTAAATCTCATTCTAAATGTCGTTCCCCCTTTGTCGTCTCTCCACAGGGATACTCCCAAACTTCTGTGGGGGCTATGCGTCGCATATCTAAATAGTTTATGTAAAGGAATACTCTTAGAATCTCATGATTAAAGAAACAGAGAATTGAATCGAAGAACAAATAGGACGATGACAGTGGAGCTCTGCTAGTTAGAGTATTTTTGCAATCAGTGGCTGGCTTGTTAACTGTTTTTTTGTGTGTGTGTGTGTGTGTAAAGTTTACTTAATTAAATACAGTTTGAATTGACCAACCAGATTTCTTGCACCATCAAATGCAGGAACAACAAAGGCCACCTTGTCATCTGTATTATTTCTTTTTTTATTGTACTCAATGATATTATCTCTGAAAAGAGTTTCAGAAAGTCAGTTAGTGGAAAAATATTTATGTTCCCTTGCGCAGTGAACAGGACACGCTTACGTGAGACAGTTTTGTGAAAGCTTTTACAATGCACTTGCTTACCGTGCGGCGATTTCCAAATAGGGTGAAGGAACAAAATCCACGTCAACGAGAAATATATACTGCGTTTTAGCGTTCCTGAAAGATGATTGACAAAAAAAAGTCTAACAAACCTTGTAAAGTACGCGACACTAACTCGCTTACACTCACTCACTCACTCACTCACTCACTAAATCCGCTATATACTGCGCCGACTGTCGTTTAAGGCGGTAAGAAGTATCGACACCCTGCTATAACTGCTGCTGCTCTGGGGACTGTCTCAATAGTCAGTCCCTTGTGAATCAGCCTTTTCTTGACTCTCAGGTGGCAAGTTTCTTTAGGTCGCCAATGTGCAGCTTGAATCAAGCGACAGCGGCATGTTCTAGCAAGAAACAATGAAATCCTCTCTTGCTCCTCTTGATCCTAGCCATCTCACTTACACCCATGGATTGTCTCTTTGATGATCGCTGCTCCTGTCTTGGTCCGGAGATCTTCATTATTTGAGATCCGGCATTCAGTTTGGCCTGAAAATTTGAGGGGTGTAAAATGCTATAATACTGTACCTAAGCAAATACTTACCTGATTGCGATGTTCCTGAGGCGATTGATTGGGTATTGTAGGCCAATCTGATGAAAAACCAAAGTCGACAGAGGCAATATTTTCAGTAATAAACACTCAAATACTGAAATTTCACGACTTTGGCCAAATTTTTAAAGAGAAGATGTCTAGATAAAAATTCTTTTACCGCAATTAGTATAAAGTTAAGTATTTTACACATTTAGCACACTTGACTTACCTTATTTCCATATATGACGATTATAGATAATGTGGAATACTTTGTGAATAAATGCGGTGGCAATCCCATCAACACCTCTCTCCTAAAAAGAACTCGTTTAAAGGTTGATGGTAAGTACTGGCTATCCTGTGTACAGCCGCCCCCTCCCCTCAGAAAAAGAGGGCCCTGCTCCGATAATATTCTGAGGGGAGAGGTGGGCTGTACACAGGCTAGTGCTGGCAAAATGCCTTCGTTTTAAGGTTTATAATATTTTTAGGAAAGTATTTCTTTAAAGAAGTGCTTAGCCTGCGAGCAACCTCCCCATTTCCAAAGTCGAGCGGAGCTCGTCGCGAGATCTCCAACGCGCGAGAAAGCGCCCCTCGCTCTCTCATCTTCTTTCATGTGTCACACGCGCGCGACTTCTCACAATAACCACAAACGGAGGGCTTGCTCACAGGCTAAAACTTGCCTAACTCTTTACAATTATTGTTTGTCAATACATCTATAAGTTGAAGCTTGTTTTATAAACCGGAAAAAAGTGTTGATGAAAAACTATGACATGATTATTTTGAATTATTTAATATACCTACAACCGTCTCAAAAAAACTATCCGACACACTTCAGTTATAACTAACACCTTTTACCTACGTTTTGAAGTCGATGGACTCATCATCGTCGTCTAAAACAACATAAACTACCACGGACAAAGGTCCTGTGAAAATTGAGTGAATTTTTCAATAGGTATTGTGGCGTCTGTCGATCTTGATAAGCAAGCAAAAAGACCTCTGGCCAACAGTATTAGTTTATGATTTAAGATGTCATATTACCATTCCAAAATCTCAAAATCCTCTTCAACATGGTTATTCGGTCAAAAGTTAGCTGTGTCACTAAAGTGATGGCGTCGGAATCCTAGAAGTAAGCGCAAAACAGAGAAATAGAAAATATGATAGTGATAATATGATGATGATGATGATGATGATGATGATGAATAGAAACATGGAAGGTGGAAGTGGAAATTCATTCTTAGGGTCTCTCTCCCATTCCTTTCGGTCAAAAGGGACGAATAAAGACCCTAAACTGAACGAGGTTGGAGGCGGGGTAGCTGTTTTGAGTTGGCCAAAAGTTGTAGCTCAACAAATTAAAGCATTTTCTTAATCCTGCACCTGTTGACACTCCAAAAAAAACAATTTAGCGAGCTTTGCGAATCTTTTGTTGCTTTCAGCACGAAGTCGACCACGTGAAGCACAAATCTCTTTATCCAAGCAAAACCCAAGGGCGGATGAATCTTGGAACGTTTAGCTAAAACCGTGAGGTTATCTTAAAATACAAACCTATAAAGTTGTTACAACTTACCGTAGGTGAAGAGGCAGAGTACAATATTTCAGTTAGAAAGTCTCCTGATTTCAACTGTGGTCTTCTTGTCGATGCTTGGCATGGGGCTAGTAAGCTCTTTGGTGTGATATTGGTCCGGCTTCTAATTTTTTCTGGATTAAAAAAAATTGATTTTATAAAACAAAAATAGAAAGCTTTTGGTGAAAGATAAAGCAATTGATCATTTGTAGTCGTGAACAGTCGCTCTACGTTGGTGAAACTTAACACTAGATTCATATCAAGACTGTCACAATTATATAATAATAGTCAATAATAATGATGATGATAATTATGGTACATGTAATATAATTACTATAATCAATAATATTGATTGTAATTTGGAGCATTCTAAGAGTGATAATGATATATACTCATTAAGGTTGATGGGCATTTAGATTAGAGGTTAACCTACTGATAGTCTGATTCAGCCTGACGTGATAGGATCAATGTTTAACGTAGGCAAGGCATAGTCTCTTATCCAAAACAGACTGCAGGGAACTCAGTGTTTTTTTTTCTATCAGTGTACACACCAACTTTCTCAAACAAACCATAAGAACAGAACAAAGCATCCTCGTCCCAGGGTTCTTTTGTTTTCTAAAAGAGAAGATCTCTCCCTTCGCCGCTTGCATCCCCATTCCCAAAACCCTAATGATATGGGCATCCCCTGTAACCCTAACCCTAACCCTAATCGTCAAGGTAATATGAGAGGGGGTGCCCATATTACTAGGGTTTTGGGAATCGGGATGCCCAAAACCGACACAGGGATGCCCATATCACTATAACACCGTCATAATGAAAAACGCACAGACCCTGGGTAAGAGGTTGTAGAACAATACACAAGACTGCACGGACATAACGCTATTTCAAAATGGAGAGTTCGTGCACATCGATAAGTCATTTCATGGCTTTTTACCGTATATGGGCTTTACAGCAAGGTCAGTAAAAGTGACGTAGCCTTCGTATCCAAGACAACCCAACATGACAGTAACACTAATAATCTGTTCCCCGTAACGTGAGATCTGAAAAAAAAAGTGATACTTGATGCACCTGATACTCCTTTTGAATAACTAGGGCAAAATCTGTTCAGTGTTTTATTCTTTTATCAAAATCCAAGCTCAGTCCCCTAGACTACGAGTAGTCCCCATTTTTCCTCAGGGATAGTAGAGCGTGCGAAACGCGAGCGCGCGTGAAAATCACTTCACGCACGAAAACGCCTTTCTTTCGTTCTTTCTTTTACAACTATTAGGAGGGTTAGGGTAACTTCTAACCTTGGTCATGCCGCTCAAGAAAGCTCACTTATGCCAGCCCTACTGATTTGCAAACCACATACCCGACACCCCGAGTTATGGGTATGTTTATATATAATTCTAAACCTAAAAGGTGCTAGTTGAAGAATATTCAAAACTTTTTACATCAAATGCCGTTCGACGATATTCTTGTGAGTTTCGGTTCTGCTGGTTGACATGCAAACACAGGAACTAAGGAGGTCACCAAGGCCTCTTCTACACTTTTCAAAAGTGTACGTATCGAGACGCAGCGTATTTCAATCGTTTTTTACCCATCCACGGCACGAAAACGCTAAAGCGATACAAATAAGATAACGTCCCGTGCGCTCTTCGAAGATCGTATTCGAAAATTTGGCTTTTCTTCCGTCTTCGCGAAAACGATAATTAGGCGTTTTCAAAGATCCCCACTCACTGGAAACCCGCAGTTTGGTGCCCATGGAAGGAAGGCTAATAACGGAGAAAAATAATCTCCGTTTTCAAAAATATCCCGATACGTGCGGCGGGGCTTAAGGATCGTGGACACTGAAATAGTGTTGTTACCTTGACCCAAATTTTTTCATGTATATCAAGTGTTTTCCATACTTACATATTCCGCTTTCTTGCTCATTACTTTTCCAGCCAAATCTGGTAAAAAGTTTATCCTGAAAAACATCAGAGAAAGAATTCCTTTACTATAATCCTTTTCATTCAAGTTATAAATGTGCACAAAAAGTACACCTTAAATCAAAAAGATTCTGTTTTGCTTCTTTTTCATCGTACTTGAGAAGTTTCCTTCTTCTACTTGCGAACACTACAAATACTCGAGCACCATAAAAGGGTTCATAAGCCTGCGAAAACGACAAAAGAATATTAGTGTTAATATGTGACATAATCAATTGATCTCCTGATGAACAAAAAGAAACCTGGGTCCTGTTTCTCGAAAGTCGGATAACGTTTAGGGCCCGAAAAGCTATTTTATGTTTGGCGTGTTTGTATTCAATATCAAAGTTTCATTGATTTTGAAATTGATGTAATAAAACTATCAGTTAACGAAGCAAAAGTGACCGATTTGTGAGGTAGAAACTGTGCTACTATTCAAATGGACTTGATTTCAAAATTTGCCTTCGGACCCCAAAAATTACCAGTTACCCGAGCCGTTTGAGAAACGGGCCTTCGAGGGAGACAGCGCAAACTAGACTCAGCACCGAAATAAGAAATCGTATCCTAAAGGGATCACGCAGTAATATTCTTTGTAGAATAGATGCTGTGAAGAGAACAACTATTAAACAATACTTGAGTTAAAAATGGATAAAAATTAAATGTTTAAGAACCCAACTTTTCAGCCACCATTAGGGGCAAGTGAGACGGTGCTGTATGATTTCAATCTCTCTCTATTTGAGTAGTAATTCCCGCTACTTCTCTGAGCCTTAAGATTGTTTTGTCATTGACAGACCTTTCGTAAGTCCCTGGAGACCCGATTCCTAACCAAAAGAAACTCTCTGTTTCTATTTCTTAGGCTAAGAATTCTAGGATATACAAATTACATTAATTTTATTACTTTTTATTTCAGCTAAAACAAAAAAACGCGAAGAACAGCAAAAATGATTGTTTACCACACCCGTAATAAATAAGCAGGAGGGCGCTTCATCTTCCACGAGGCTGTGCTGACATAAAACTTGAATCCTTTAAGTGGTATGTTCTTGTTAAACTGTTAAGTAAAAAAGTCGAGAATTGAAAAGACCGAAAAACATCCCTGCAAAAAATCAAGTAGCGCCAACCAAACGTCCAAATGGAAGTATTTTCGAGTTTCAAGATTGGGGTCCCCAACCCCCCCCCCCCCCCCCCCCCAAGGTGCTTGATGGAGCCTCACATGGATATCCTCTGCGCGAAATACTTGCGGACGCTAATCCACCTGATCCATCTCTCATAAGCGACCACCTTTAATACGAGACAAAGTGGTCGCTTACAGGAGGTGGTCGTCTACGGGAAAGTCATGAAAATAAGCTTAAAATGAAGTGATTAACGTAATTACATAAGGTTATTACCTTACCAGCTAAAACTTCAGCAAATAGACAACTGGCAAAAATCATTCCACATCGAATAGGGCTTGGAACTGTTTAAACTTTGTACATAATCCCGTGTACATAATATTCTGTATCACTGTTACAATCCATCTTTTTACCTACAAATCTCCTTTCATTCATCTATTTTGTAAGGTAACTGCTGCAATCTGTCAGCACACCTGTTCAAAACGCTATATAGAACTGAACTTTTGCGACATTCGAGTATGGTTTTCTTACAATCATACGTGATGATCATGCCGCGTAGTCGCTTACGGGAAACAGAAAGCAAAAGGACAAGTTAAATTTCTGGCTTAAAATGTCGTCGGGTTTGTTTAAGAAATTCGAACTCGAATTCGGTATTTGGCTGAGAAACAAAAAAGGTAATTTTCAAAGTGGTCGCTTACGAGAAGTGGTCGCTATGAGAGAGTTGACTGTATTAGGATGCGTGAAGGCAATTGGGATATTACACTGATTCTGATTCTGCTTCGTGACTACTAGTTTACAGTAGACTGAAAAATAGTAGCAGATTAGCATCTTTTTTATCTCACGTTAATTTTTCTCCATGTACCGACCAACCTCTGACATTAGAAGGAATTTAGAATCACATTTACGGCAAACGAGAATTTGTACCATGTGACCAAGGTTTCCCTTAAAATGTCATTTACTGTTCATTATAACTGCACGGAAATCAGGAGATTAATGCCAGTTTTATCCATAAGAATTGTTTCAGTGAGCTGTTTTTATCTGCTCATTTTCTATTTTGAGAATTTCTCAACTTGGATCTGACGTTTGCCGTTTGCCGTAAACGTGGCTCTTAATCTCTCTATTGCCGTATAAGAACCCGCTGGATTGTTATCAAGATACTGATTGTTAGAATGTCAATAATGTTTCCCGCTCTGAGATTTTAGTCACTTGACTTACCGGTAGATACTGATATGTCTCCACCATTCTTTGAGGAGAACACGCCACACTAAAAAACTGAGAAATCCATTTATTCGACAACGTTAACGTCATACACATTATTGCATTTAATTAGAACAAATGTTTGCTCCATGTACCCTGGAAGGGAGATGATGTGTACAACCACACAAGTTTAGCAACATCCCTAGCGCTGAACAGGGTGCGTTTATTAAAGCTGCCAGTTTCCTAAAGATTTTAGAGATAAGAGTCTTATTTTTAGTTCCCTGAAAATCACTACGACGCACCCCATTACTTTAGATTGTTATTTTTTATCCGCATCTATCCATTGCGGGTCCAAAAAGATGGAAAATAGATCCATGATTACCGTCACGAATATACACTATTAGGCACATAAGTTAACAAATGAAACTGTCAACATATTTAGTGTAGCTGGTGTAGTCCGTTTACACTGACTACACTGACTACATTGTGACTACATTGACTACACCAACTACATTGACTTCGCGGACGACACCAATTCACTAATGCTCAACCTATCCACTACACTGACCACGGTAGTCGTGGACTTATTACCAAACGTTGTAGGGGATTCTAGTAACAGACACCTGTGGACTTGTTGGGCGGGTTCTTGGGCGCCAAATTTCCCCCCACTCCCTCCCCCTCTCTTTATTTTAAGAGCGCATGCAGCACAAACTATTATAATAGCTACTTGCCTGTCTGGTTTTTCTTTCGGGACTTTGTTTGTATTCAGTGACGTCCCATTGCACGTGTGACATCCACCACCCATGAAGAGAGAGAGAATTGTTTTCCATGACGTGCCTGCTCAGTAAGTCTGGCCCAGTTTCTAGCACCACGTAAGGTCTCTTACTCTTCTTATTTATGCTGATACCAATTTTAGAGGGTAGTCCTTGTTCTCTGAGATCTCTACACAAGACCACAAGTTTTTTGATACTGAATTAATATCCTCTCCAACTCTGCGCAGTCACTGCTCCGGGATATTACTATCATCATCATCATCATCATCATCATTATCATTGGTACTATTATAGTTATCATTATTATTGTTTTTGGTAATGGCATCATATTTGGTATTGTGATACGTGAACACGTGCGTTGGCCAAATAGAAGGTACTTAACCTCTGTTAAAATGCTAACCACATAAAGATAGCTTGTTATTGTCAAGAACAGAGTAGTACGAAGAAGTCGCCTGGGGATCTCGAGTGTCCCTTCAAACGAGGTTTTAGGCCTACTTTATTTAGTTTTAGGACTCTCATGGCACACAATTACCTTAAATTGCTAGAGGTACCCGCCCTGGCTTACTTTCTATTTTTTCTCAAGATATTAGGATTTAGGATTTAAATTTATGCTTTTGGTCATCACATTCTAGAGGTGCTTTCCGCTAAACAAAGTGGTTTCAGTATGATCCTCTTTCTATTCCCCGAAGTATCACGAAAGGGTTCATTTTTTATGTTGTGCGAGGTGACCTTCATTAAAATTCAGGTTGTGAATCAAGTTCTGCAGCTTAGAGCCTACAGAATGTTACTGACCTTTCAACGGAAGCTAACATTTCCTCTTGAAATAAAGGATGAAGCAGGTTGAAAGTATATAATATAATCATAGTTGTTATAGTCCAGCGCCATCTTAGCAGGGCTCTTGTGAGCCCAAGGTATCTGCTTATCAGCACAAGGCAGTGAAAAGCCATTCTAAACGGGTGATGCTTGTGATAAGAAGAATGGGAACTCCATAATCTGCAATAGGAAAACAAGAGAGACATCAGCAAATAAACAAAATTTTAATCAAAGTACAATCGACTGACTACACATGCCGACCGACTTTCGTGAGCGACCACCTCTACAATTGACGACAAAATTAAAGGACCTTGGTGACGTTTTGCCGAAGTCAAACGGGGAAAATGAAGCTTTCACTCCCCCACCCCCTCCATGCAATGTTGTACAGTTTAACTCTCTCTAAGATGGACACCTTCCGGACCGGACCAATAGACGTATCCATTAAGTCAGAGCTGACTGTACCGCCGATTGTAGCTATTCTAAGTGACCATCCCTCATAGACGACCAACGAACCAAAATGCCGGTCAGAATCAGTTTTCACGGTCATTGACCAGGGAAGTACAAGGAGGTTACAATATGATGCGAAAAATTTACCAGTCATCCCGATTTGGAGATAAAAATGCTTTTACTGACAGGAAACATAAAACTATTTTTCCCAGAATAATATCAGTTTTACGCATGCACGGGCGTGTGCGCGTACATGGCGCTACGCTCGTGGTCATGGAGCCCTCAAGCGATCAACTACCAAATTTTTGGCGCGATCTTTTGTGGAATGTGTGACTTCAAGCTATGAGCGATCACTTTCTCATAAAGCGACCAAAAAGCAATCTTCCTAAGATTCCCATCAACCTAGTTCACAAGGCTTTTTCCCTTTTTGCCCATTTTTAAGGGAGAAAGTCCTGGGAAGGAGAATGCATTCACTTAGTGGGCCCTAAGTTTATGAACACTTGGCAGTTTCACTCCATAAGATAAAATAAGCTTATTTTTGATAGGAAAATCCGAAATCAAAAGGACGAAAAAAACATACGTTGAACTGTGCTGACAAGGAATATTATTTTAATAGTGTTATTGGTTTAATATTTCCGTAACTGCTGAATCTAGTTTTACTGATTGCAATGGAAATACCTGAAGTATCATTGCCTCTTGTGGTACCATTGTCTTGTAACACCTTTTTAGCCAATCTAACTTGTGTTTAAATTGTCAGTTTCATTTACATCCTTTTGACCCCCTTTTCATTCCTATTGTCACTGTACCTACCTGTTTCTCGGAAAATATATGTCCTGTGTGCTTCGTTAGAAACAAACTCGGCTATTATTCTCCAGAAAGTATCATTAAGAGAAGTAACTCGGCTGAGACAATAAGAAATACCCGAAGCTTTGGTGCTCGATAAAACCGTATTTGATCACTTACAATACTCAGGACCCGCTGTTCATCTCCTGGCGAGGGGTCTTCCAGCTGGTGGAGAAGATGTCCGCCAAAACAGTGAATGTAATAACCTGAAAACTGTCACTGACTTCTTGTAACTAGTAAATAACTTCTTTCAATTACTTAAACTCTTATGTTCAGTCCTAGTGGCGTTGGTTCAAGAAGCTGTATTTTATCATTAAAAATTTTTCTCATCACGAAGGAACGTGCTTTCAGAGACGTAATGATTATCCATGTCAGACTAATTCTGTTCAGTTCAATTCACTTGGCTAGCTTCGAGACAGCTGCCAAATCACAGTACAGTGACTGACGACATTCGCACCCGTATTCGTGTCTGTTAGAACTCGTTTTTTCCACATGAATTAGTTCACCACCGGCGATTTTGGAATAAAAAACTACGACAATCCCATCTGTGTATAATCAGTTTTCTGGTTTGTCTTCATACGAGGAGCTTTCTTTGTGAGCGACGTTGAAATGGAACAAAAAAGTTTTACCATATAAATTTGCTTTAGCGAATTCAAGACCCGAGGATGATGTAAGGTGACGGAAGAAGTGCTCTGGTTGATGGCGCGAATCTGCGACGTCCCGTTTCTAAGGACAATACAGTAGACTAGCAGGGATGTGTTAACAGTAGAACCCCTACATCACAATCAATGTGAAACGTTATAAGCGGTTAAGTAGTCGTAGGTAAAAGGTAAAGACATTGAACATGGGCCTACGCAGGCACACTCGCTTTGTGACATGAAGCAGTTAAGGGTATTGCACTTCCCCCTAGTCAGGGTGCTGGTCCATTGTAGAGTTACCTCCAGCAATATGTTGCCAGTACTCATTTATGCATCTAGGTGAAAGTGACTATAGTAGAGCAAAGTGAAACAACTACACGACTAGGTTTGATCCCGGACCCGCCGACAGTTACGAAGTCGAGTCGCCGGTTGTCAACCCTCTGCTCGGCCACCACGCCTTCAGAATGAGTTAACTCCAAGATGGTTCTAACTTTTGATTTTGAAGCAGTGAAGCTACAAGGCCCAACCATGATTCCGGCCAAGCCATTGTACAGTGCTTTTTTGTCCAAGTGTACTGGTTTTATGCTTTAAATTGATGACGACCGAAGCTTCATTGGATCTAGACCTTCTCTGACAGAGAGCATGATGATCGATGAACTACTAGTACTTCAATCTTACTACAGAAACTTAACCTACTACAAAAAAGTGATCTTTTCAGAGTCTTCACAAACGTGACGCTTTGTAGGAAGTTTTGGTTTGTTCTTATCTGATAATCATAAAGTTATCTCCTAACAGTGACCTGCCCGGCAATATTTTGTTCAGTAATAGCTAATAAGAAGCGAAAAACAAGCAAAGACGGAAATGTTTTGACAAGTGTACAGTGACCCGAAGGAAAACCGAAAAATAAAAACACTGTACCTCAATTGACAAGGATGGGAATACAATCAACTTAAGCTAGGCGGAAATTTCGTAATGGGCGGCATTTTGATGAACGAAACTTTCATCTCATCGTTAATTTTTGTTTCATATGACACTGAATTAAGCTATTCATAAATACTGAGTTCTTAACCCTGAGTTAATTACACAATGTACTCGCCCTTTTACTTTCTAGACAAAATTAACACTCGTTTAATACTTACCAGTTAAGTGTTAATAGAAGACTTTCTCTATAAAGCCATTAACAATCGTGAGGACAACATGACGAGTCTTCGTAACTTAGGATTGACCTAGCTACTTCAAAATTACAGGTACATATGCCCAGTTTGAAGCGCTATATGCGTTCAGGCCCCTTTTGGTTGCCATCAATGGGATTCGGTGACCTAACTAATTTAAAACCTAGTAGTGTCATCGTATACATCGGCTATGTCCGGCCTAAATAACCCTAAGGAGTTATCAGCATCAAATTTTTATTTGAAATACTAATGGTTTATGAAACAGAGTAATCACGAGAATTAAGGTAGTGATCACCCAGGGTAAATTTCCGATTCATAGATTTACAACTTCTCCCCATTACGTCTTTAAGAAATGTATAGCGGCAACAAATGAGAATTTAGATTTTGATACTATACATTTAGGGTTTAAAGGGTTAAAAGTGTATCAGGCGTGAAACGAGCTCGCTTTATTCATGCTTATTAAAACTTTAACCAAAGAGGCGTTATCCTTACTTAAACAGATAACACATATAAAAAGTTCAAGTATATGTAGTAAGAGACATATCGTAGACTATGTATAATCTAAGAAAATACACTGAATGGAAACAATAATAGAGGCTTGGCGTTGGGGAGGGGAGGAGGTAGCTGGGACGCTTTTACGAGGCAGGGTGCTTATATCTAGCTATAGTTTGCAACTGGCCGGCGGGATATCCGGACTAAATCGGTATATCTGAAACTACACTTGTGAGGAATTTGTTGGCTTTATAGATCATTCGATGCTGCTCTCTTTAGGTGCACAACATATGGATAAAGGCTCCTTCAACAAGTATATTTTGTGCAATGTGTACAAAGCCGTTTGGTACCACAAGGTTATTTTATTATACAGAGCATGTAGCCGCTATTTAACAGCTGTACTTCTCTATGGTTCTTATCGCTGCGCTTAGGCTGTTAACTAAGGAGGTTGTGACCATACACAGGCCGTGGAATTAGCCATTTATTGTCTTACTGTTGTAACGGTTTAGCATTGTATTTATAAGGTGGTTTTGACTTTTTATGAGACAGGGGATGAGGTCCGTGTGTGTATTCAAAGTTTTTTTTAAGAAAGAGCCCTGTAGCGCTGGTACGCACACTCGGTTCGTAAGCTAGCGAACGAAGTTTTCTAACTAAAACTTTTCCTAATTTCCTCCGGTACTTGGTATTCGTCTTCTTAGTGCACAATTTCGGCAGTGACAAAACACCTTTTATATCGCTTTCATTCATTACTTGTTCTGTGGAGTGACCCACATTTTTTTCCTATTACTTCAAATTTTACGCTTAAGCAAACCCACGAGATATTCCCTATGCTTGACTTAGCGTGCTCATAATTCACCTGCTAGTTGGTCAAATCGTTAGTAGCCTGTGTACTGACGCCCCCTTTTTCCCTGAGGGGAGGGGCTAGGGAGAAGGGTCTGTACACAGGCTAATCGTTAACAATTACGACTGAGAAACTGTGCATAGACTCCAGTTTCTTTGATTGATTACATACACTGGGGTGAGTTCTTTTGGTAAAGGACTTTGACGAGATTAAATCTGATTAGACCATTACTTCTTGGAAATCTAATGATGAAATTTCTGATCGCAAACTTTCTTACACAATCGCTTTCCACTGCACGGCTTCTACAAAATCAAGAAATTTTCATTATAAGTTTTTGCATTCGGAGGATTGCTACCAATGATTTTTTAAAGAAAATTAATTTAAAGCAATCGGACAAATGCTCTTTTTGCCAAAGGGAAATAGAGTCTATATCTCATCTATTTCTGAGATGTTCGGCAACAATTGCTTTTTGGAACGATGTTAAACAATTTTTAATTCAAAAGGGCCTCAAGAGTACTGCACTAACCGATTTGTATCTGACGGGACTCTCTAAATTTGCACCCTCTAACGCCATTGATCTCGTTCTTCTTATTGGGAGACATCATATATACTCGAGCAAACTTGCAGGTACGTCTCCCTCCATGACTCTTTTTAAAAGCAAACTAAATTCCGTCATTGAGATAGTAAAACAAGAAGCACTCAGCTGTAATTCTCTCACCGTCTTTTCAAACAAATGGAAATTTTTTCTTATTTAAATTTGTTGCTTGCACTTGTTACCCTCTAGCTAATCGCTTTGGGCTTAGCCATTTGTCCTGCAAAGTTGAGCCATCCACCGTCCACAGTTCACCGTCCTTTCCTTTTATTGTAAGTAGCTAAGGAAATTCAAGCATAAATGTAACCTCAGCTATTTTTATGTTTGTTTCGTCAAGTTGTAATATGTATACGTTTTGTGTGAAGTAAATTTAGCTTAAATAATAAATAAAATAAAATATGAATAAATAAATAAAGAAAGAAAAAACTTTCTTAATTCTTCCGGGCCGTACGTTCATGCCTTTCGAGTTCGCACTTCTCCTTAACGCTATACACCCTGTAACCAACCTTCTTGGCTCATTCGATAACTATCGATGATCATACCGTTAAAATAAGAGACTATAAATGGACTGTGAACAGTCCAGTTCAACTGCGCAGAAACAGCACAAAGTGATGTGAGCAGAAAAAAAAACAGCAAGGGAGCCACACTCCACCATCCGATCGCCTGGAACAGGCCCGGAGACGTAAGATCTGAAAAGCGATGTCCAGACTTTCGTGCGAAAACGAGTTTTAGCCTATCAGAAACGCGCACTTTCCATGAAGTATTGCTTTTCTCTGTTTAGGGAAATAAGGTCGCGCCGAACAGACCTTGTCACGGTTTTCGACGCCATCTTGACGAGTAGGCAAATGCGTGAGAAATCACAGTGTTTGTATGAGAATCTAATGTCGAATAATTTCCGTAAAACGGCTCCTCTGAAAAAAATATGATTTGTAAACTAAAGCTTCACTCCTAAGGATTCTACTGAAAAAAATTACGGGAGTTACATGCACCAGAAAACTTGGAACCACTTTTTTAAATTTTCTATTCATTTGTCTTTAAGAAAGTCCCGGGAAAATTACAGACAAATATATGGAAAATTTAAAGCAAGCCTCTGGAGAAATTTAAGCACATGTACGACCCCAAAATTGTTTAAGACAATCCTTTGCTTTGTAGCTTTAGTTTACAACTGACATTTTCTTCAGAACAGCTGTTTTATGGAAATTATTCGACATTAGATTCTCTTACAAACACTGTAATTTCCAACTCGTTTGTCTACTCGTCAAGATGGCGTCGAAAACCGTGACAAGGACTATTGAGAGAGCGGCGAAAATCGAGCCGACGCGACTTAGCCAGTCCCAGGCATTCAGATAGTAGGGGGCAGTAAGTAATGCAGAGCGGATGGAATAAAGGAAACGTTCTCTTCTCCGCCCTGCCTACGCTACCTGAAAACCTGGAACCAGCCTCCTGCGTAGCCCGTACTTGTGTACGTAACAGGACGGGAGAGGAAAGGCGGCAAACCTTGTGTGACAAGCGTGACAATAACTTTCTTTGAGATAACTTTTCGCCAAACTTCACTGTCCTTTAAACAGTTCTTTTGAAAAAACCAGAAAACATTAATGTTAAGTTACGAAACACGCAAGTGATAGCCCTGTCACGTTTGTCACACACAAGCGTTTTGCTGTCCTTTTTTTCCTGCCGTCCTGGTGCGCAAACTCACTACTGTCACATGAAGAACGCGTCAGAGAATGCAGGGAGACGGCAGAGCGAACGCAAAAAATAACCAAGCAATGGAATCTCTCAATTCGCTCACTCTACTGCTTTTGTTAAGAAAAAGGACACACCACTCTTAACAATCGAGCTGACAGGTTGAAAAAGACAGCAGGTTTTCCGAGCATACACTTTCCCGCCTAGTTGGGTACCCCTGGCTCTTTCCCGCGACTTTACAGGAAAAAAACAGCAAAACCCAAGAAACAAAGCAATTCCTTTTTTAGTTTTATTCAATCACCTCTTTAACAAGAAATGTTCTCGTGTTCTAAGCAGTTGAGATCAGATAAAACGTATTTACATAGATATACAATAGGAAAGTACTACAGGTCCTTAGAGTATATTTCCAGTCACGGGGGAACAATGAGATATCGTTTTCCAACCGTCAGAACACTCGAACTATTTCTTAGTCTTAGAAAATAGCAACCCTGGTCATTAAAACAACTATAATGTATATCTGGTTAACCTACTCTCTCCTTTTATCTTTTCTTTTTTTTTTTGTTGCCCTTTTTCTACTGTATTTCACTCTTATCAACTCTTGTTGTTTTTTAAACAAAACAAGTTACCACTAAATGCTTTATAGACACTCCTTTACTCTAGAACCGATCTCCATTAAACGAGATACAACAATAACTTAAAAAATTTAAATTATACACCAAACTTTTACTATAAAAGATAATAACTTTAAAAACCGTCAGATCAAAATTCTTTTTACAAGCTGTTCTTTTTCCGCCACCTCCCGCCAACACTTTAGCAGCAAAGGTCCGTTTGAGACAGCGAAGCTAGCATACAAATGCCTATAAAATTCAGCACGTGTCAAGTTTATTGTAATGTGCAAGGTCTCTTATCCTGGGTTCTTAACACCACGTGTGGGCTCGTGTCAAGTTCATGCTAATGAACAAAGTCTCTTGTTCCGGATCGTTTGCAGAAGATTCATGCAGCACGTGTCAAGTTCGAAGTCTGAAACGGACACAGGAACGTGCCTACAATTACGTAATTTGACACACACTATTAACCTAATTTACTTTACACTCTTTTCACGTGCTATTGTTTCTCGAGTGACCACCGACCGCTATGAGACAGCGTTTCATCTCAGTTAGTTCCTTGACATCTGGATTGCTACGGCCATAGTGGAGAGCCAAGAGATTAGTAGCTTTGTCGATTGTAGAGAGTGCCTTCTTCACTTGTCTGTCATTGAATAGTAGCTGCGAAAGCTTGTGAAGTTCATGAGCATATTCGACACTTGATGAACCAAAAACTTTTTCCACTGCCTCAGAGCTTTGTGAACAGTAATATGACGCTTTCTTGAAGTCTCCGTTCATGGCGTAACACCTGTGAGAACACAACAGAAAAAAAAAAGAAATCAGAGTCATTTTGAGTAATGTAAATTTAATGCTAGGGGTAACAACTAAAACAAGTGCATTCCCAAATAAAAACTGCTAAAAGGTATAATCAAAAGAGATTTTGTAATACATGTATCTTATCAAAGAATCGTAAACGTTTAAAACAACTTACATTCCCCCGTCTGACTTAGCCTGTGAACAGGCTCTCTGTTCACAGGCTATTCTGACTAAGTTAAATTTGTCTGCTATTGCTGAGCACCGCAACAGTACGAGAGATGTGCATATGTTCTATTCCTATACTTTCCACGTACCGTTTTTTGCATTATAACAGGGTCTTAATTACTTTAAGCCCTAAATTATCCAGTCCTTAGTTGTTCAAAATCTGGACAGCGCTATCCAGCGGATAAATCACTATGATACATGTAAGTATTAGAGAAAACCAATTGCACCATCCACTGGATAGAGATTTATCCGGTGGATACAGGCTGTCACTAAGATTTCAAGTTGCCGGCTAAACAAATACAAGGAGTAGGCGGGGAATCAAACAGCTAGAGATTTCTTATGGCTATATATTTTCTCTTTCTTCCAATGAAAGTAGCCGGGGATCATGTTTATAGTAGCCGAGTGAAATTCCTGGCCCCCCGGCCCCCGGCTTTTAATGACAGCCCTGTGGATATAAGACCAGGGCCGGGTTGTTAGAAGCTGGGTTAAGATAACCCAGGGTTAGTGCGAACTTTGAACTCAGATGTTAGAGCTTAAAATTCAAATTCAGTTTAATTCTTTTTGCCTACAATTTGATGATTGGATAGATTGGATACTCTAAAAAGAATACAGAAAATTATCCGAGAGAGTGCTTTTGATAACAAGAAAAAGAAAGCCGGGTTAAAATTTAACCCCAGGTTAGTGCTAACCGGCGTTCGAACAACCGGGCCCAGAGCATTATTTTTTCCTTTAGTGATCATTGTATAAAAACAAAGTGAGCCTCTTGCCATTTTAAGCGGTTACATAGCCTGTGTTGAAGGCAAAAGGGTGGCAGAGGGTGGGAGAGAATAATGCGAAAGGGATAATCCCCATCCACTTTAGCCTCCTATCCCGCCCCTTTCAACGCCTTCCACACAAGCTACTGGCTAAACAAATCACTAATGTTTACCTGGCAATGGCATCATGTGTCTCTGCCAAGTCTTTGTGGTACATGTGAAGCAGTGTTTTACGCCGTCGCAAACACTCAAGGAACACATCTAAAGCTTCCTTAATACCGACTCTTTCTGACAACCGAACCCCTTTCACAAAAAGCAGCTCTGCCTCATGGGCAAGACGACACTCATCTAGCATATTTTTTTCGAAGTTACATTCACGGTTCTGACAAGTTCCAATGACTCCATCCCTGACAGAAGATAGTTTCATGGCATTCTTGCATTTGGGGCAAGCAAAGGCAGAGAAGCACAATCTTTTGTTTTCCATTTCCTCATCACTGAAAGACAAGACAGCCTATGATCAGCTCTTTGCATAAAATTATTATGACTATGAATTTAATACCTTTAACTTGACAATGATCGACTTTACAATTGTTTGCTCAAAACAAAAGCTTTTGAAACAACCATCCCAGTACTTGAGCAAAAAAAATTAAAGAAGGGAAGAAGCAGCCCATTTGGATTTTAGATTTTTTCAGTCTTACCTCTTGCATGCTGTACACTGGCAAGTGAAAAAGTACTGTTTATACAGGACTTTTTGACGATCCTCACGGCCCATACGATTGACATGGGGACCTGCAAAAGACACAAAAACACATTATTGTAAGTAACCTTTCTAAGCACATGCAAAACACAGTAAGATAGCTATTTTCTATTGGTTCACATGAGGACAATTTTTCAGTCTATCCACTGAGAGATCAAGTCTCAGGAAGTTGACAATAATATTACTTGCCTTAAATACAGAATCAATATTATTTACAACTCAAACAATATAGGCATTAGAAAATTAATAATTAGGAACCAGTTAGAATAAAGACACAATATACATGTACCTTAATAATTCTACGATTGAATTAAAGTTACACAAGAAAAACAAAGCCATGAGAAATTTCAATAAAACAATGTTTCTTCACTCACCATAACAGTGAGAAATCTCTGATCCTTTTGCTATGTTATGCGTTGCTCTCACAACCAGATGGCCACCGACAAAACTGAAGGAGAAAAAAGTTAAATATTGGTTCATGAATACTTATCATTGTTTTTTAAAATTTTCTTCAGAAAATAGGAATTACATTCTTCATGTCGTGAAAATACCACTGGAAAAGGCTGTATAATTTACAAAACAAACCACTCCAGTGTCACATCTGGACCCTGCACTCACCTCACTATAACATCAGGATCACAAGCATGATTCAGCAAAGATGCTGTTGGATAAAGTGCAGTAGCTATTCTCTTCTGTTCCCTAGTTACAACTTGCTCTTTTGTTGAATGTCTTGCACTGTCACTTGTTGATACTATTCTCGTAATTGCATGAACATTGCAAGACAATTGCTGAGAATGATGAAAGAGTAAGCAGCCAATCACATCCGGTAAAAGACAAGTTGTTTCTCCACTACTTTCATCTATGCCTTTGAGTTCTTGGGCTAAGTTTGTGCAAAACAAGTTTTGAACATTGTTCACATTGTATTTAAGTTCAAGTTTTTCACATTGTTGTCCATGTACTTGACAAAGTCTGTTTTTCAAGCAGCTCACACAGTTTAGTAGTCTTTGCTGAAGGTCTTCTTGAACCAAGGCACCCTGGAGAAATTCTGCCAGCAATGCACAATTCTACAAACATTAAAAAAATGAAACAATTAGGGTGGATTCAGCTTTTCTCTCTTGACATATCCATGAAGAAAGGTCTCCATCTGCAAAACCATAAGATGACAACAAACCAGAATTTTTTTCATAATAATAAAAAAAAATTTAATGAAGAAATTATCCTGGGTGGGGTGGGGGGGGTGGGGGGTTGGTGCGGGGGTGACTATAGCTTGATGTACATGTCAACACAGTAGAAACTCTCACTCCCTGCAGTCTTGAACCCCAACAAAAATAGACGTATTGTAGAGCACTTATTTATTTCAACACAAGTGGAACAATTACCATGATGTTGCAATTTTTGCCAATATTTTCCTTAACAAAAATCCCAAGTACGATAATTTGCATAATAAAGGAAATGCATGTATCAACAGTCTAGTGTGAACAAACATGTTTGTCACTATCAGGATTCAATTGTCATTAAGCAACATGCATCTGGATGACATGATATTTAAATAACTACCTCACAATTTAATGCCTACCCCTTATTATCTATCCATAAATAATCAAATGAACAACGTACCAAAGCATGAGACATCAAGGTTTCAACAGGCTGTAATTCTGTGTTGGTGACAAGTGAAAACACTGAACCATAATCACCTGAAGCAAACATGACATATGGTATCACCAACCATTCTTAACCCTTTAAGCCCCAATATCCACATACAAATTCTCCAAACTGATCTTTATACATTTTCATAAAGAATAAGTTGAGAGAATTTGATGAAAGATCAAAGCATTTTCTCTTAGGTGATCAATTTATTAATTCTCATAACCAAATCTCTTGACAATCAATGGATATGGTTAGGAGAAAATTGATGTTGGACACCATTGGGACTTAAAGGGTTAATGCATTATTTTTTTTAAACACGAAATTGAAGAGAAGACAAGAACAAAGATGTTTATAAGGATTTAAAGATTACTGGTGTGCTGAGACATCCTTTTGTGGCACTGTAGCATCAGTATTATGCTATTACAAAACACTTTACTCCATGCTGAAGTGTCCCCGAGAAACAACTCACGGTTTGTTCACCAAACAAAAAGTGTAATCTCGAAGCAGCAAAAAGCATACATAATATTATAGGGAAATTGAGAAGGTTATTTTAGCGCAGAAAAACAGGGTACTCATTTCAACTTGATTAAAAAATGCTTAAATGACACCTGCAATTTCATGGCACATCTTTCAAGGAATATACAATTTAAAAAAATTAACTAATGATTGTCTTTATACACTGTACACAACATGTACTTACCCAAATATTGTCCATCTGGGCCACACCCGGACATTCTTTTGTTAAGACTTGAATTCTCACTAGGGGATGATGATACCATTTTTAAGAATTCTGAAATAAAGAATGCAAGGAGAATCAATGCATGTACACAAGACTCTGTAGTCAAAAGAATTTTGCCAGGGTTACAGCTGCCTTTAATTGAACTTACCAAGAATTTTCTGGGTCCCTGTGACCAGAAGAATTCTAACGGACAACTGGAAAGAGGTGTCCAACTAAAAAGATAAAAGCCAAGGTTGATAAATGTCCTTGGTTGAAGATTGTATAAAAATTATGAAGACACTAGCAGTGCTTCCGATAAATTATCACTGACAGCTGATAAAAGAAAATTGTTGGCTCTTTCACTCAGAGAAGTTGCCTACTCCCTCCCTTGCACTGAAGTACGTGTAGCTAACAAAAGATCCTTTCAAACCTTTTTTGAAAATTACAGTCAATAATAATTATTACGTAACTCAAAATAGCTGCCTATAGGCAAGTACATGTATTCTTCAACCCCCACACTAGATTAAGGATAAAGTTACACATAGACACTTTTTTCACGTACCATCTTGAGAAGTGGACCAAGAGTACATTCGACTTTGTGGTACTGTTCCCAGGCTCTGTTGCGGCATGATTGTGAACAGTATTGCACTTCACAGCAGTGATAGCAACTTCAAAGAAATCATTAAAAACATCATCACAAATTTGAATAATTCCATAAAATAGGAGCAACACATGATAATACAAACTACAATAACAGAGCAAATCTTTATGTAACCAGCCTTACTATACCAAGCTTAATTACTTATTAAAATACTTAGTTACAGAAAAGTTTCTGCTTACAGAAATGGTGCAACTAAAGGTTCAAAACAGCAGTCACAATGCGTGTGAGCATTTTCTGGCAGAAGTACAGCTGCATAAGGAGCCTCAGAGATGAGAGTATCCCCCGCACGGATATCATCTGATGCCTGTAAATAAGTAATAAAATATATCAATAGCATCCATTTGTCAGTAGATGTTATAGCAATTTCTTAGCATAATATATCTGTCAGGGCTGCCAGCCAGAATGAGACATAACAAGACAAAACAGAGAGAAAATATGTACCGGTATCTTTCCTACTTTTTGAAGATAAAATCATTTTTATCTTGGGAGTCCACTGGGGTGTTGCAGGTGTGTAAATACAATATTCCTTTTATGTCTGTTTGTTTGCTAAATGTGCTGATATACCAATGATGGTGTTCACCTGAATTTGCTTTGTGTTTGTTTTACAGTGAAACCTTGTCACATACAAACTCCAATACCTCAAATCTCTCAGTCAATAATGTGTCAGCTTCAAGAAAAACGTTCTTTTCATTCAAAGTTCTTTTTCATTTAATTTAGGTTTGGGCTCCTGCAGCTTTGTTATTCCCTTGAAAAATACAGAATAATTTGAGAGAATTTTTTAAATCCATTTTTAGAAAAAAAAGTTAAAAATAATGTTAAGTACCAGGTAACAATTTTGTATCATATTTACACAGTGCATGTAAAATACAAAGGAAACCCACCTTAAGAAACCGTCCTTGACTACTGGAACAGTTGATTTGTATTAAACTGGAACCACTTGCTATTTTGCTGTGCATTCCCTGAGTTACAGAAGGTATATCTTGTGAAGCATTGCTGCCTAAAACAGACCAAAAATCATCATTATTATAAAACTTGTGACTACCTATGTATCCAAGACTAAATATACTTACTTGGAAAATGTTGCTTAGATGTTGCTAATCTTTTCTGGCAAGCTTTCTGAAGACTAGTTAGCTTTGAGCTAACAGCCTGAGGGCACTGTACTGATGTGGCTTCTTGTATATCATTCAGACATGCCTGGACAGAAATAAGGGATATTTAATCATATTTATGCGGCTAAAAAAGATGACAATCACATGCAACTTAGCTTATAACAATACACATCGTACTTTGGGAAGATGGTTTATGGAATGGAAAAAGACACGATCTGTTAATATAACAAGAAGAAAGTACACCTGAGTTTCAGCCATATGATTTAGAACCCCACTTCATTTGGTCATTCAAACAATGTAAGTGACTGTAAATTGTAAGAAATTCTTGGCCATTTTGTTGCCTACATACAGTTGTACGATACAGTATCTGTTTCAGAATTAATTTTGAAACTTTTTCCTTCTGAACTATCAACATACTGTGAAAGAAACATCACTAATAAATTGAAGAAAATTAATAATTTTTTTGAAAAGTAAAACAGTGCAATCCTGGATACCTTGTATTCTTGCGCCTGAAGTAAGACCTCAGCCCTTCTGATGTAGAGGGAAGAAAGTGTGTTACAACCATCAGACCTACTGTTGCTATCAGCACTGTCGGACTTCTCGGTTTCTGAATCGTTGTTTAAGAGAGCTTGCTGGATAGCCTATAAGCAAAAATATTTTAATATTATTATATTACTATATGACAAGCGAAAGTTGTGGGTTGGCTGGTAAAAATAACAATAACTTCCTTCTTTTCTGTGAGAACTCACTTCATGTTACAGATACAGGTAAATATGTGACATGTTACTAGTTAAAAAAAAGGTAGAGCAACAAAATAAAAAAAAAGACAAAAATAAATTTGAGAAACTTTATGCATGGAAGATGCCCATTTTTGGCTAAATAACTGCACACAAAGTTAAAGCTAAAGGAGTAATGGGTGTTCTTTTCACCATAAATTTTGAATAAGAAAAATGGAAAAACTACATTGCTTGTAAAAGGGATAAGACATTTTAATGCCAGGCATCAGTTTTCAAGAGCGTCCATGGCTTAAAACTAAGTAAACATGGTTGAACATGAAACTGTCAGTTGTTTGAACATGAAACTGTCAGCATCAATAAAACGTTAAGACTGGCTATGTTTTAAGAACATTTAAATCGACTAAGTAAACATGGTATCACAATTCAGGCTTCTGCATTTCCATTGTGCTCTACAATACATAAACAGATTATTTGACTATGCATAAAAAGGCTGAAGAGCAAATTGACTGAATGACCCCATTAACATTCTAACAAAAGAAGCAGATGAACTTCTTTCTACACCCTTGCCCACCAGTGACAAGTATATAATGTTTACCAATGAGTAGCATATCACAGCTTTCTTGAAATCACTGCGTCTAAAATGTTCTTCACCAATGCATACATATTCCTGGACATTTCCTGCTGACATGGCATTCTGCCTTCTCCTGGTGTTTAGAAGTTTTTGTATTTGCTCTATTATTTCTTGTGCGTCCTCATTATTTCTAAAAATAACATAAGGAACAGAAATAATGATTTTTGATAATAACTTTGAATGACTTAAGCTGGGAAAAGACACAAAAAACAATCCATGAAGAATGACTGGAATGAATGGACTCAAAATACATTCTCAATACTTAAATACTTGCTACAGTGGAACCTCGATATAACAAACCTCTATATAACAAAGTCCTTGGTATGACGAATGACTTTCTTTACCCCAGTTATAGTAAAATGTGAAAAGGAACCTTGATATACATGTAACAAAACCTCACTACAGCAAACAAATATTGCCGGTCCCTAAGCAGTTTGTTACATTGAGGTTCCACTGTACAAAATACCACCACCTAAAATATCCAATCTATGTGAAGCTCTAGTAAGCTGGACAAAATTAATAGGAGAGATTGAGGTAATGCTCTATTAATAAGAAAAACACTAGAAAACAAAATACTTTTGACAGTTAAAGACAAGCAAAGGAAGAAAAGAAAATTGGAAAAATGAAATTCTATATATTCACTTTTCAATCATAAAAGGAGGATGAAATAAAATGCATGTCAGTGCCACTTTGGTAAGATCTATCCTAATGGATGAGCTACATGTAATTTAAATAAGACAAAACAACCCTATAAAAGGCTTGATAGTTTTTTGGGAATGGCAAATTTGTTCTGGGTACAAATTTCTGCATGTACTTTCAGATAGGTGGAATGTATTACATAATAACTCAAACATAACAGTGCAAAGGTCTTGTACCACTGCACTACAAGTCAACCCTAAAGAACAGTGCTAAACCACTGAGCTTTTATTAATCACTGGCTTTCATATAGGAAAGCAAAAACCACCAGAGATGTAAATCAACTAAAGCACTTGCAATATCAAATCCCCAATTTGTATCTTTTGTTTGTCTGTTAATGATTTACAAATACATATGTACAGTATTTGCTGCTAAATGTCAAAGGGAAATTCAAACAAACATTGTGCACAATTCTTTTTAAATTCAAGGTATTAAAGATGAACTGCATGAGATATTACAATAAAGTTTTTTTGAACTATTGCAATTTCTAGGGTAGACTCGATTGCTATTCGTATACCATTCTTTATTTATTTGTCATACAACAACATCTATTGTTATCTAAAACTTTGTTACTAATTAAAATAATATTTTAGACCCCAGTACAACGTACATGTACATTGCCACCATAGAACACCTGACCCTTGAGTAAAATATAACCCTTACACTCTAGGTTATGTTTCGCGGGAGTGCTCTACAATAATACACCTTGTATGTTATTTTATATAATTCCCTCCAAAAACCACCCATGTATAAAATCAGCCATACGAGGCATGTCCATTTTAATGCAAGGATGCATTCAATCAGGATGATGCCAACAAATAATGATTATTGAACAATTAGCAATGACGGCAATCTCTGTGAAAGGTCCAAAATTTCATATTTCTAAGTTATTCAAAGTGGAGTGAATAATTATTGTATTAGTGATGAAGCAAATCGAACAGATAGACTATTTCCTGCTAATATAAAAGAAGTAAATTCAAAAGGAGATGGCGTGAGTCGGGAATAAAGATTTTAAATTGGACTGTCAGGAACACAGGAATTGAAACGTACGTGCACGTGTGAAGACACGAGACAAATTTACAAGACCTCACCTCGTTGGTGTTCAGAATAGAGTAATAAGTGTAGGATCTTAAAAATAGATAGAACTTCCAATAGCTAAATTCTACTGGTCTCAACTCCTTCACGAGCCAGAAATATATGTGTGATTTTTGACAGCTTACTGTAAACAAAAGCGCTTCAAAGGTGAAAAGAAAAGCCTTCATGCATATTTTATTGCACATCACCTAGGTACAAACACATTTCACTTGAAAAAGCTGAAGTTTTCGTGCTTGGGCGAGAGCGATATAGTAGCAACAAGAACTCTTTGCACATGCACATTTAGGATATAAATATAAGCTTAAAAATATATATATATATAAGCTTAAGCTTACAGATCTCTGAAGCTTTTATCTCTGTTTGTGAAAACGATTTTAATTATTGTTTTCTTCAACTGTTGAGGCAAACCGTTCTCCAAATTAAATAGAAATTTCTGCGAGACATAAACACTACAACGGTTGCCAACAAAAGTAACAAGAGATCTCCAAAGAAGAGAAAAAAGAAGAACAACAAACATCGGATATCAGGATTGTACCATCTATGATTTGAGTGCTACATTGCAGCTGTAGATTGTTGAATTTTCCTTGAGCGTCGCACCTTTATCATATTCTTTCACTTCTAATATTCGCCTTTAGATTTATTTTTGCACGGCCCACCCATTGATTCTTAAAAAGAACTAGACACAGTGCGACAAAAAGAAGAAGTCCAGCTTACCTTAAAATATATTTACAAAACTTGAATCTTTCTCCGTCCGTCTTCAGCCGGCTGAACTCTTTCATGTAAGGACCGCGCAGCTTTTCCAGCAAAAAATTTTCCCATTCCTCTTTCAAGTTAAGCGCCATTGTTGATCCCGACGCTAGGCAGTCGTTTTGTCCCTCTAGAGTAGAAAATAACAAAAATTTAGACTGCTACCCTGCGCTGCGGATTGATGTCGAAAGCAGCGATGGCTGATGTAAGTGAACGCAGTAATTTCACTTGCAAAATGATTGGTCAAAAAAGGGTTTAGTAAACACGATCTGATTGGTGAATTTACATAGCACGATAACTTTCGACCAATCACATTAACGCTTAGATTAACGTATCAGCCCCAAGTCCCTCATAAAAAGGTCGCAGGTCAGCGTCATTACACACCAACATATCGATTTTTTTAAAATTGACATTTCTGTCTACTTGTATTTATATGTAGAGAATTTTGACAGGCTTTTCTTAAACTTGACAAACTCGATAGATGGATGATTCTCTTTTTCACCTGCTTGTCGTTGAATGAGTGCAAACGCTCACGAGCGTCACGAGCGTTTGGTTTCCGGTTCATGACCCACCTCCTGACACACCCCTAATACACCCACAAAATCGACCAATAGTGAATCGAGTTGAGCAATATACCCAATGCCTTCACGAACGCAGTCACGGCTCGCTATTTTCGATAGAAAATATTTTAAAAACCTGGATATTTGTTATGCTATTCTCTCAAAACAGTAAACTCTAGGTTTATTTGACATGGTAGCTCAGGATTTTGGTTGTATTATATAAACACAGTTGTTGTACGCCATTTGAATGTAGGGATATTGTGCGCACGTGAGTAAAAACGTGACGTCAGAATGGGTAATTTGCGTGCCGTCGAAATATTCTGAGCCACTTCACTTAGAAAAATGGCGGTAAAATATGTTTGCCTCAGAAAATAAAAATCCTGCTTGTCTAGAAATTCCAGAAAAACCTGACTAAATCATTGTCAAACAGTCAAACTGGAAACAGAGCAGACGAGCGAAGAAAGTTAGAGCTAAAAATTTCCCTGACCTCATTTCTCTCCAATTGGTCGAAGAGTCTCCCTTTAAAACAGGGCATAATTTTCACAATAAGTTTTTTACTATCTGACATAGTATGTGTATTTCAGTACCATCGACACTGCACTTTTGTATTGTATTGTTGCACATTTGAAAACAAAGATATAACTCATCTGGTGGCCGATATCGCCAAAGAGACACGGACACAAGGAAACATCCATATCAATATACGTCTTTATGCTAAGGACTCCTGCACAGGGACCCTAAACAATTTATTACTCTTTCAGAAAGCAACAGAGGAATGTGAATGTCCATTATCAAGAACGGTATGGGGTTAAGTATTGAGAACGAAGCACGACTCGATGAGCCATATCGAAGCAAATCCAAAATAAGCATTCTCTTTAATGTACCTCTAATTTTTTTTTAATAAATGGTTTTTAAAAAATAATGTAGTCAAGTAAAGACAATCGAAATGGCAGGCAACAAAAAGCAAATTATCTTGTTACATCGTTCTTAATACTTATCCCTTCAGAGGCCCTCAATAAATCATGTGGAGCCGGTTTAGACATGACTGAGTGCGTATGTCGAATATGCCTTCCTCTGAAATACAATGAGCTAATAGACAACAGCCCCTATTGGTAGTACATTATACTATAGCGTATGAATTAATAAATCGAATGAAACTGATTTACAAAATTTAACCCACAAGACAATCTTATTTTTTTGTTTTTGTTTTTGCATTTTCGTCCCGTTTCAGTACAAGAGCCGAAGCTAGCGAGATTCACAAAACTTAGATTGTATCTTTTGCCGTCATTCGCTGGCCCCTACAATTATAAATATCTGTGAATATATGAGGTGTAGGCCAAATTTATATACTGTATCTAAGTGCATCTGGTGCATGTGTATCTGCTGCCGAAAATATGAAAAGAGGCTGTAAAGTCAAGAATTTCTTACCCATAATTTAAGGATATTTGGCTGCATTTTTATATCATTTTGGTCCCCATATACAAAGAGAAATACTGATAAGCTGGAGAGAGTACAGAGAAGAGCGACTAAACTTATCTTAAAAAGTGATGATCCCTATGACACTCGTTTGAAGAAGTTAAACCTCATGTCACTGGAGAAGAGAAGATCACTGGCTGACGTGACTTTCTTATATAAAGTACTTAATGGCAACATTGATATTGACATCAATAAAATTATAGATTTCCACTCAGAAGCTGACCGCTTCCCACTTAGGGCTAAGGACTCTTTAACTTTAAAGAAGAAATATGCCAGAACTAATGTCTTGAAGTATAGTTTTTTCCATAGAATTACTGACCAGTGGAATCAACTACCGTTAGACATTCGTGTTTCTGATAATGTAAATATTTTTAAGTCTAGAGTTAAGAAATTTTTCAGTGATTTTTAAGTAGCTTTTATATTTCTGTATTTTCTGAAACTATTTTTTATTGTGTTTCTATATTTTTTATTTTTTGTATATATATATATATATATATATTTTTTTTTTTTTTTTTTTTTAGGTGATCTGTTTTTATATGGGGTCTAGGACTCCTTTACAGTTCATCCTTTGGTTTTTAATCCATAGATTGTAATAAATCATAAATCATAAATCATATTCTAACGCCCTAAAAAAAGTTTTCAGTTACACACTCAAGATATTGCTTGAATACTTTGCCCAAACTGGTGCCAATTCTCTCATCGGATTCACTGTTAACAGGGTGTTAATTTGCGTCCGTTCTAAATCCTTTAGTGTCTTGAAGTGTCGGTAGTCCCTGAGTATACACTGCAGTAAACAAGAGAGTACAGGGTAGATAGCTAAGGCGTAAAGTTTGGAACTGAATCTGTCAAAAAAAAAAATCCTAAAATACGACCATTCATCTGATCGGCATTTGCCGGGAACATTTTCTAGGCATAACAACTGAATTTTCGAGTGTTTGAGAAAGGATGAAGGCACGTCAATACACATCTTTGTAGACATAGGCTGCCATGCAAAATCGGAAGTAAGATTTGAATTCATTTTGGCGTTTTCTAAAAGAATGGCGATAGAGGCGAGGCATACCAGAAAGAAATAAAATTTCTTAGAGATCAATTAAGGAAGAGCTAAGAGAGCATCCAGCTTAGGAGATGATCTAAAGCGTAGGCCGGGTTTGAGGTGTAACACTTAAATTTTCTAACTCTAAACTTATAGTTAAAAATTCTCACGAAGCCGACCCTAGATCCACGAATGACAAGAAGTTCATCGAGGAAAGATGCCTGCAAAGTGGTCCCAGCTGTACTGCAATGATACCGTGCACGAATGCAGTGTTGTTTGAGGCATCAGCAAAATTTATGGCTCGACATATTTTCCGCGATTGACTGGTCATCCAGGACTTCCTTTATTGCTCATTCCATTCAGATGGGCGGGTCGGCGGAAGACGCTCATTCTGGTGATAGGCATTTAAAGTTTAATTAACTCTTCCTGAACGTCATTTCAAAAAATTATTTCACATAGCGATCGAAGAAAACGGTTTCTTGACATACCATATTCCAAGACGATCAATCCCTTCTTTCGATACATTTTAATACCACCTTGTTTACCAACGTTAGAAAAGCAGCCGTGAATAAAAACGGAGACCAAAATGATTCAGAGAATGACGCTCAATTTAGAACTTGATTGACGGGTCACGTTTTTGAAAAAAATGATAAATTGACCGTTCAGTGGGTAAGGTCAAACCGCCTGACGTACTTAATAATAGGGTGGGAAAATATTAGCATGTTATTTATAGCCAGGTAACCTTTTTATAGCATTGCATGAGAGTTCAAATTCAGAATTGCCTCCTTTAGAGTTCTATAAGTTAGCAAAATCGAGCCCAATTCCAAACTACACTCGGCTGTACTTACTCACTTTGACACTGGATATAAAACGGTGGGCTAAACCAGAAGAAGCGGACAACTTTAATTAAACGGACACTAGTCAAAGTGCCTAATTTATTTCCCTTAATTACCATAAATGAAATCTTTAAATTGTAGGCAGACAACTAGAAACGTTGACTGAATCATGAGAGAGTGTAGTCTGTGTTAAAAAAAATGTCAATTTTAAAAAGAAAATAAAAAAGTGAGAAATTAACAAGCTCTTGAAGAGAGGGAAGAGCCTTCTTGACCACCACACGATTCAAATTTTCTCCCACTGTTAGTCTAGAAAGCACTACGCTATATTATTGCTCTGTCATCTCGTTCGAAAACTATGTCAAGGGTCTCAAACTGCGAAAATATAGCTTTCTCACAACTACAGTTTCACGAAAACCGCTGGTTGGTGAGCTTGTTCACTATTAGAACCATTGGTAGGGATGGTGAGGGCAGTTTACCCCCTTAAATTGTAGGCACTGAGATATAATATAGCTTCTTTACGTGATCACTGTAACTTGATCATACGGATTAGAACCACCAGGTTTGCAGTTAAAATTTACATGTAGCCTGCAGTGCAGGCGTATTTTGGATGGGCGAAACCTTGTTCGTGTTCGTATTGTTGTAGCCGCCATCTTTGATTCCCGCTCCCTTTGACTCGCCCCATTTCCTCCTCTCTTCGGAAAGTTTCAACATGACGTTTTCGCGAGCAAAAACATTTGCGCGCCCGAAGAAAACAACTGCACTGCAGGCTAATTTACATGTTGCAATTCGCGCTTCACGTTTATTTGACCGTATTCTTCTTGGTCTCGCCAGGCTCTACCACTTCCTCTACTACTAATTAAGCTTTTCTCAATCAATGTGAACAATGTCGTGGCCTTGTGCTATTCAGTTTTAATCTCACGTTGCATCACACGTACAACCGACAACATCTTCCAAAATGTTCTTTGCACATTAGGTCCAGGAACTTCAATAAACTCTCAAGTAGGAAGTTTTAAATGCAACTTCCAAGTTGCTTTGAATCATATTACAGGGTGGGTAGGGTCTGTAGTGAAGAAACTGACAATTCACAATTAAGACCACTTTGGTTGTCCGGCGACACTAGTTATTATCACAGGTAGCCCAAGCTCGAACATCGGCATTGTCACGTAACATTCGAAATATAAGGATTTGTATGGGGAAAAAACCTGTCGTTTCTGTAACCTACGAAAATGAAAGGATTTCAATAAAAAACAGCTTATCTTACTTAAAATGTGTGTTACGTCTCTTCTGTGTGGTCCACGGGCCGATTTATGGCCGTTTTATGGGTTTTTATGTAAACGGTTGTCTCTCTATGTAAACCTTTATAAAGAGAGAAAACCGTTTACATAAAAACCCATAAAGCGGCCATAAATCGGCCCGAGGACCACACAGGAGAGACGTAACACACATTTTAAGTAAGATAAGCTGTTTTTTATTGAAATCCTTTCATTTTCGTAGGTTACAGAAGCGACAGGTTTTTTCCCCATACAAATTCTTATATTTCGAATGTTACGTAACAATGCCGATGTTCGCCGATGTTCATATTTCGAACTTGGGCTACCTGTGGTTATTATAAGCTCAATTAGAGCTGTTTCAAACGTTGTGCTACTGCCGTGCTACTAAGCTGGCTCGACTGTAGTTCGACTGTAGCACGACACTAGCACGACTTGGTTTGGTTGCCGTGCTACACGGCAGTAGCACGACTTGGTCAAACGTCGCGCTACTGCCGTGCTAAAGTCGAATTTAACTCGATCAATTTAGTTCGCCACGGCAGTAGCACGACGTTTAAAACGGGCCTTAAGCGCACAAAGAAAATTGGACGTAAACCACAAAAGCTGACGTTGTTCAATAGCGAGAAAAAGGCTTTTCTGATGACGACCAAATTGACGGAAAGCTTGACAGTGGGGTCGGAAGGGGGAAGCTGTTAGTACGTAACGATTAAGCAAGGAGAGAAATTTCTTGGCATCCTTTTCTTTTCGTGTCAATTAGACTTTTTGAGTCAGGACAACCAGCGTGAGTTCGTAGCCCATATGCACGTTTCGATATCTTCCAATCAAACTATCTTGATGGCGGACTGGAACCAGTGAGATCAAGCAAACCTTAAGAAAAACCATTATCTATCTTTTTCTCTAAATCCGTGAAAGCAAGTTTTTTTTCACATCTGTAGTGCGTATAGGATGTGTGCCATCATTAACAGCGCATATCCTTTCTTGTCAGAACTTTGCTGGGTCCTGTTATGGACAAAGAAAACTGCAAGGGGTAATTTCTGTTTCCGCCCTGTTTGCTAGCCGGGGGGACTCCCATATGAAAGGGGCGGGGATGCTCGTCGGAAATTTTGAATTAAACCCTTAAAGGAGACCAATCTGGGCGTGGCCCAACCTTTTTTGATCCATTAAACTTTGATTACATGAACCGAGTAAATAAAACGAATTAAAAATATAAAGTTTTTTAATATTTCTTCGAGTGCAACCCTAAAAGAGACCTTTACGGCTAAATATAATGGTGTTTTGCCCAGAACACCCTAAGCGAGACCAAAATCTGAAATTCACACCCCTAAGCAGGACGACGAGCATCCCCGCCCCTTTCATATGGGAGTCCTCCCCCGGGGTTTTACTATTGCGTTGACGGTACTGTGCATCTAAACATATTATTTCTGCTTTGCCCCTATTGTGTAGGAAACTTTGACCACACACACGTAAAATAAAGTAATAATAGTAATAAAAACGGGAGAATGCTAGTTCAGTAAGCCTTCCGTGCGCTCCTGCTAGGCTGAAAATCGCTCGGAAGATTTCCAAGATTAGCTTTGCTCTTAATGGAAACATACACAATGCGGTACTTACTACTGAAATCAGACTAAATGGAAAGGCTCATCAGATTGTCATCTCTGAACCGTTAATCGGAAAAGTGGGAAATAAGCGTCAGGAGGCCTAAGTAGAGGTGAACTCAAAATATCGAGGCGTATCATTAACTTCCTACAGTGAGATTAACAGATTTTCTAGATTCATTTGAAATTTTTTGTTTTCGAACCTCACTCTCAGTGTGCGCCTTCTATCAAAAGGGAGTACAAAGTCTTAAGAAATGTTTAAAAAATGCTTTTGGGTATCAATTTGTTGCTCCTTAAACGAGACTTTGCAGGTTGAATGAAGGTAACTCGTGATCAAAAGAGATTAACTTTTGGCCTGTGTGGCCGCAGTCCATCCCTCGCGGTCAATATTTAAAATCACCCGATTTGTTTACAAATTTGTTCCACTTGCATAACGCTATATTAAAAATCTGGCCTGTCATTGTTACACGGATTTGTATTAATATAAGAATAAAACAAAACAGTTAATTCGAAAAAGACTAACTAATCTCAGAGGGACGTCTCTCACTCAGACAAAAACTCCTTATAATAAACTTAAAACTGAAAAAGAAGAGGAACGTCTTTCTTTTATGGATCTAAATTTTTCATTCAAAACTATTTCAGTTTTCGCCTGCCAAAAATAAAATAACAGCAATGAAATAAAATAAGTAAAGGACTGCTAAAGGATATCGCCGGTGCTGGTTTATTTACGTAGAGTCCACATGAGATTTAGTTTGCAACGTCATTTTTAAAACTTGCAAGACACCATTCTTGAACTCGACAGAGCGCAGATAGATGGCGGCTGTGAGTTTCTGTAAAATCTACTACAATACTCGAAGTACACGCCTGCAGTATACAAGAGTATATTCAACGCATTCAGTGAAGTTAAGTAAAATTTTGAATAATCATTTTTTTTTATGAACGAATATTTGTATTTAATATGTCTTGCTGCAACCGGCTCCTCAGTGCAGTGTAATCTACTCGGTATCACCCGTGCACATTAATATATCATATTAAAAATACGCAAAATAATTTTGAATGCAAACCCTAAATTGGCGGTATCATTACAAACTTACTTGGTCGACCGACAGCAAAGAGTTTCTTCTCTTGAGAAATTCTTCAAAAACAAAGCCACAGTTTTAGGTGGATAACTCAATGTTGACACGAACAAAGATGAACCTGAATGTTACAACATTTGATAATACATCGTACTTAATCATATCGTATTTTGCTGAGCACAGGTTTGTTTTACGTCACGCTGGATCAACGAATCTCATTGGATGAAAGCGTTTCCTATGCTTTCTTCACTTAGTGGGGTGTACTACATAGTTTGAATCAAACATTCCCCTCATCATTTTAATTTGAAAAGTCTTAAACTGTACAATCATTCAAATTAATGTCTTAGAAAGCTTCTTTAAACTGTTAATAGGGTTTGCGTTAAAAAAAAAAAACCAATTTAAACACAAATTTTTGATCCTGGTTTCTTCAATTGAGGTGATGATTACATGTTAAAATACGTGTGTGAATTTCGAAATTGCCTTGTCACTTTCTCGTCTGCCGATGGATTTGTTCTGTCCTGTAATTGGTCAGTTAGGACTCTTTCTCTCTCGTTATGCGTAAAGCAAGTGTTGGAACGTGGGCGGAAACGGAAATGCATCATTAGATTCGGATGAAATCTTCAATCAGTATACATCATAAGTAATCCTTAGGGGTTACTCACGGAACTTTTTTGCTTCTTGAATCACCCTATTATTATTAAACTAGCGCGAGACTAAGATTTAAAGGCGATGAACCACTTTCCAAAATCGCACAAAGAAGGTATATGTTACCGCTTATGATCCGCTGATTCGAGCTAAAATTGCGGTGAGCATCACCCCTCTCCCCACCTTGCCTTAACCCTAAAGCCTGACTCACTGGTATCCGGAACTTGTTGTGTGACTTGTTGCGAAAGGTAGAGCAGATTATTCTCATTAGCGTAAATTTCCTGTGTTAGGGATGTAAATGAAAAGACTCTTCAAGGACGAATTAATAACGGCAGGGCAGCCTGCTCAAATACGTTGCATTCAAAGGGAATTAGAGATTTACCCTAAAACTGTAGATGCTGGAATATCCTCGCGGGCGGACTGCTTTGGGGCGATCAGGCGTTCTTTTCTCAGTGATCTCGGGAAAGAGATGAGGCCTGGTAGAATTTAACAATTCTCTTCAATGATACGATTTCTTGCCTAATTTGTCAGCTAAGTGACTCAGCATTGAGTTTTATTCCATTGTGCTTGATGCCTTGTACGAAGGGAGAAATGACATAAATGATGTATGGCAAAATAGATGCTTGCCTATTTCTTGTTATCCTTGTTCTTATTTTCACGAGATCACGTTTATTTTTTCCGGTGGTTTGGTTCTGAATGAAAGCAACTGAGAATGGAGGCTGTGTGGGGGCGGGTAGGGGGCGGGTAGGGGGCGGGTCCGGGGGTGCGCATCCCAGCGTATACTTGTCTTGGTTACTAAAGAAAACGCAATGAAAGGTATTACGCGCGCACTCCTCGGACTTTGATGGCTTTGCATACGGACTCAACAACTCCTTTACACTTCTCCTTCAGATACTGACTTTTACCCTAGTACCCTTTTCATAACTCCTTATGAGTTCAACAAAGCGTAAAGATTATGGTTAAGCAGAAGATAGTCGGCAGAGTTAAACCTGCTAATCAACATAGCCTGTAATTGCCTAGCTTTTGACTATCCTTCTTATTGCTCGGGTTCACAGACTACCACTTTTCAAATCAACACGTGAAAATCAGTTGGCGATAACTCATTTTCCAAAACCCGCTTAATAATAGAATACCTCTGTTGATAATACGGTCACCGGAACAACCAAAGGCCAACGGGCAAAGAGCGGATAAAGCGATCATCAAAATGCCAAAATCCGTTTTACGTGATTTGACAATAACAAGTTCCTTTTTGCATGACCGAGCATTCTCTGCGACTCAGCATTTGACTTCCTTTTCCACCTTATATTTAAGGTACCGAACATGACTAGGAATTTTCATCCTTGCGTCAGTGCGGGAATTACTTCAGTGCCCAATTTTGTGTATAACTATTTTTGTCTGAAAGCGAGGACACTTTCCCGTATATAAAAACCGTTCAGGCTGAAGCAAAAGCCAGAACACCATGAAATTTTATGAAAATGTTTTTAGTTCTTCTACTTCGGCTTTTACGCAATTATTATCTTAAAGACTTCAGAGGAAATAGATATAAAACATTGCCTTCGCTTGCCTTCCAACTTCAGGATGTTACATATATTCGCTCTATTCTCTTTTTAGAAGCCTGGTCACATTTTGTTCAAAGATTTTCATCAGTCAACTAGTTTTCTATTTTCACCAATACGATTTACTTATTCTCCACCTTTTGAGATCTATGGGAACGAAAGACTTCGCATCGGTTTAGCTGGAACTAAAAAAGTGAAGGAAAAAAAAAAACGATTGAAAAAAAACCGGAAATGTAAATTGTTTTATTGTGAGTGCTAAGAAGTAATCAACTCCCCAAATTCTTCAGAACTGATAGTTCTAGAAAGGAAAACGAAATAAACCAGGAAATTGCGGTTCTAAAGAATTTCTAGAGTTTTGGGCTTCCCATTGACCCTCTTGGTATTACACAATTGAATTTCACTTCATACAAGTGCACAACTTACACAGAAATGAAATACCGTTTTTTTTGGAGGCCCTCAAAGCCAGCTGTTTTCGAAGAAAGCTAGTTTAAAATACTTTCAGAGAAACAATTGGAGCTTTGTCATTTTAAACCAAGTACAGGGCCAAGGTAGCAGCCAAGGGTAATTACAGGCCGCATGTGCAACAATCAGTTTCCGTTTTAAAAAATCGAAGGAAAACAAACACTGAGATGGATGTATGCCAGCGCTATAAATAAGCACCTTCTCGGACCAACCGCAACGGAAGAAAGTATCATGCTTAACGCCTAATATTTTCTACGTGTGGTCGTTGAACTACGCTTTTCACATTCCTATATTCTCTTTTTACGAGACTAAATGCCCTCGTGCAATTAAAATCTCCTGACTGGTTCTAGCTGTCAGTGTGGATGTGTTGCCACTGAAAAGCCCTTTTTAGGTGTCATTAAAGTTTGTATTGTATTGTATTCTATTTTCCGTCTTAAGACTGTAACTTTACTTGGGCTTAGGACCCCGAGAGGGAAAATCCCCATATAGAAGGGGATGCTCGTCGTCTCGCTTTGTGTTAGAAATTGAAGATTTGGGCCTCATTTGCAGGGTTCAGGACGAGAAGTAGATACATGATTCACCCATAATGGTATCGATGAGGATTGTGTGTGGCAAATGCTGCATGTCATACTCTTTTGGAGAATGGTCTCCTTTAGGGGACAATAGTGACGGGCATGAGCCACACCCATGTGGGTCTCTTTTATAGAATATAGGCCTGAAGCCGAAGTTTACTCTTTGTATTTTTGGGTGGAGGTGTGCAGCTGGGAACCTGGAACCCTTGGATTAAACCATACCGCGTTCAATGAGCTGTATTTTACAACCCTGTTTCAGACTAACTATTAGTTAAACTCCATTGCTCAATCATGTCCCTTCTCATTAATGACACACTATTCTATACTGTATTACACCAAATGAATTAAAACTGTTCAACAGGCGAAGAGCTGGTGTTTAGTTGAAAGAATATAAGTACCTTAGGCAAGCCTATAACTTGCAAAAACGAGGACTTCTATCCTACTAATTTGTTAATTATAAAACCAAAACTGATCGGCTTTTGCAACCTTACCCTCAAGATTATTCTACAATTTCTCTACTTTCCTCAGAAGACAGTAAATGTGAGAATACATCTCAAACCTTTTTCAAAAAATGAAATTCATTCATCAGTTTGGTTAGATCAGGATACTCTGTGAACCCGTGTACTTTCTTTATCAGTCACTATGCCTGTGTGCACATGTGCAAAACTGTTTTTTTTTTTTTAATCCCAGCGCAAAACATGCTAGACTGGTTTGGTGGTTCCTTCTTGAATGACCTGTTAGATTTTTCTGGTTAAGTATATGGTAAAGAATAGTCACTGTTTGTTTACTTGCCAAGTACAAGGATGTTGTTATCGATTCCCTTCTATTTCCGTTCCCTCTTCCGTTTCTGGTGAGAAAACTTCGATCCATTTCCTAAAATAGAAACTTTGCAAAGACGCAGCCAAGATTTCTACTGAAACACTGCTGTTTTGGTCCTAATATTTCCTCTCCAAGAATAATCTCAAGGCTAAAACGTGCCAAAATTAAAATAGGAGAAGCAAAGCTCATTAAGCTAAAAACCGGGGGGTGGGGGTACTTAACAAATGTTTATACGGGAGGTTCCGCCCCTAGGTCCAACCCCTTACCCTTTTATATACCATTTTTCACGAAAAAGCTGCCCCTTTCGTATACCCTCTATAGACAAATGGTTCCCCTTTCACATACCTTGTTTAGAAGTTTGCATCCCTTTTAACTACACTGTCTCTTAAATAGGAATCAATCACAAAAACAGAACTTTTTCTCGACTTTATAACGCCATAAAATTCATCTGTTAGCCCTTTTGGGCTCTCTCACAGACGCAAATGACAGATTTCCCTATCCTTTTATATACTTCAACTAGTGACATCTCACCCTTTCATATACTTGAAGCCTTAAGAAGATACACCTTTCGGGCGGGGCCTCCCGTGTAGGCCATCATAGGGAGTACCCCCTTCCCCCACCCGGGGGCTAAAAGTGTGGCCACCTTCACAGTGAGTGAAAATTAGTCATGAATCGGTGCCACACCCATATCGAAAGGATTACGGGTTGAATTCTTGTGACTCTCTTGTTGCTGCTTTGTGAAGGCATCACTCTACCGGAGATTGCAAGCAATAGTAAGTCTATCGATCTTGTCTTTCAGATGAATGGTCACAAGATATTGGGCTCCGTAAAAAATACCCACATCTTCTCTAAAGCCTTAACGTAAATTCTTTTAACACCATACACCATTGCGCAATTCCGGTGTAAGGAAGGGAGAGATCATTGGTTATGCCCGGGAAGGCCCGCATTGAACATTAAAAAAATTCACTTGTAGAGCATGAAAATAATTCACGAAAATTCACCGCAATAAGCCGAAAGCCGGGGACTAAGAAATAGAGATAGTTCCCAAGTGGGGAAATTCATCAGCCCCTACACAGTATGCTTTATTTTTAAACACAGGTTTTAATATACTTACCTTGAAGCTCTCCGTTATGCACTTAAATCGCACAACCTTGCTCGATGGATACTGATATAAGTCGGAAATTGCTTAACCACTATGGAGCATACAACGATCACAACTTTTCTGACCAGCGCGACCGTAGACTTCAAGGTTCGTATTTCCGTTAAGAGAGGCTACCCTTTACACTATAATGATTGCATGTATATCTTCTTCGCTACGTGATTCATGACTGGACTTTCGCAATATTTCTACATAATGCCCTCCTTCACTAGCCATTAAATCCAAAGGTTATGGTAAGGATTTAGGAAGAAAAATAATCAATAACAACAGTTATCTTAATATACTATAGACTGGTATTCAACCGCATAATATAAAGACAAAAACGCCCAGACGCTTTATATCATCATGATATTGTTAAGGGGGTTATTAATCCGCTGTTCAAAAGACTCCCGCTTTTTTAAAATAAAAAATTGAAATCAAACAATAAAGAAATTAGGCTGATTACAGATTATGAGGTAATCTGGCAGCTTGCATGCAAACCCACACTGACACTGCAGTTTTCGTCTACAACGAAATATGATGAAGCCGAGAAGAGAAAACGTAGAGCGAAAGATGGCATTGGAAATTCTTAATCGAAAATTGTTTGAAACTTCCAGTCATCAATGTACATCTTTTCTTGCAATGGAAGTCAGACTACATGCTTTCGTGCAGGGATCTAACGCGCCCCGGTGTAATTCACGCATTTGATCATAGTTACACAGATATTTGCGCGTTATAAAATTTTAAATTATTATTAATTAGTCAATGGCGTCTACCTGGACACATTTTACATATAATAGGGAGCTGTAGAGTCATCTTCGACCACTGTTGAAACGGAAAGAGGCACGCAACGGATATATATACATATTTATCTCGCCTGCTTACCCAGCCCTTACAACAATTAAAACTTACACTAAAAACTTCACCACACGTTCCTCAAACTTTCCTTTTCTTTTATATTTCAGCAAAGTTCGAGAAGTTTTCATTTTTGGTCAAGTAGAAACACCACCGATCAAAACAGGCTTTATCCTAAGAATTGGAAGACTGCTAATTTTTCTCAGCGCTGAAAGGCTAACACAGACAATATTCTTTCTGCATCTATTTCAGCGAAAATACAGCATGGAGTCTCCTTTTGTTTCTTGCCAAGCCTCTTCATATACTTTGACAACATCTACAAAGTACAACAGAAGAGAAGTGAATTGAAATGCAAGGAAAAATCGAGGCATGCAAAGAACACTGCATGGTACTACGTTCTCTTATGCAGATGTTTTTCTCTCGAACGGAGGTGTGTTTTTATGAAAAGCGGAATCGGCGGGTAATGGGAAAATAGCGGTCTTATCAACCTCGTCCAGGAGAGAACCCTGGGAACGAGGTTGCGTTCTTGTGAGAGGTTATATGAGGTCTGGGCCCGGTTCCTCGAAAGATGGTTAATTTTAACGCAGGAGTAAGAACAATTTTAAGTAAGGTTTTCTTGTCTAAGAACATGTAACTCGAGCTTCCAAAATACTGTTTTGCCTTTCCTTCGAAAAAAAAGAAATGATAACACAAACTGTTACTTTAGGCAATGCATAGGAAGGTAAATACAAAGTGTGGAACAAAATTTAAATCCTGCATTACAGCTAATCGGCCTTCAGGAACCGGGCTCTGGTTAAAAAAGCAATCATGTATATTAGGAACAATTAACTTCACCTTCATGTAGGGGGCCATTTTTTGTACTCTCGAGGTTCTGAATCAGTTGTTTTGTGGAAGAGGCTCCAATGATGACTGCATCTAAATGGAGACGGCAAAAAATGAAAAGTAGTTCTCCTTTACTGCCTTTCGTTTGTGGACAGGATTCGAAGGGGGTACTGTCACAAAATACGAACAAACTCAAACACGTGTTTACAAAAAGAAAAACGTTGCCAAAATACTTCTATTCGGTTACGAAGTACTTGATAAGTGCAATGAAACTATTCACGGTGGCCTTTCGCCATTCAAGAATCTGATAACAAAACGACTAAAAGCATTAAGATCACACTTACCTCCATGTGCACCGTCTAATTTAGAATGATGGTACATCCAGCGGAAGGTCGCATCAACTAATGATACTTTTCCTTCACCGTAAATGCGATCTAACGTTTTTCTGAGTTTGTCGAGTGCGTCAAACAATGGCTTTTTCCAGTAACGCTGTCTGTACCTGTGAGGAGAAAAATAGGTACGCAATGAGAAGATGCAACACAGGTGTACATGTTATAGAGCCTTTTCATATGACATCACGTTCACTATGTTGGTGTCCCAAAACAATAATACGGCGGCCACGTTAGTGTCCTAAGTGAGTTTCTTTTGTTGCAAGCTGCTGGCTAGCTGAGTAAACCCTCTATTCCCTGTACCTAAGGGCTGGTTCGCTGTGGATTATCGTATTTACTCGATTAAACGCCGAGGCGGTTATCAAATATTCAGCGTTCCCAAGAGGCTTAAATTTAAGGCCGGCGTTTTTTTTCAAAGTATCATATCTAAATTCACAATTACGGTAGATTATTTTTGTGAACCAGAAACATGTTTTACGTTCTAGCGTATCGTTCTTTGTTTTTGCTGAGATAGAATCGTAACCGTCTGACTTGTAATATGTACAACGAAAAGACCATTTAAATGTCCCTGTCCCCGTCGTCATCTGAGTCCGATCCACGAGCTGTAATCTTCGAATAAACGACAAAGTCTTTTGATTGGGTGTGGCGTTTAACTGTGTTTAATCCAGTGGGAGGGGGGGGGGGGGGGGGGTCGTTGCTGACATTGAACTCCAGCACTCACAGATTCACACCATATCACGTGTCTCCGAGAGAAAAGAGTCCAAGTGTCGCGTTGATGTCTTGCAAAGAAAATATAGGATGGACAAAACCTCTTAGTTGCAGAATAGAGATTATAAAACTTAGAACTGTTGGTAACTATTTTGAAAACTTTTTGCAATGATTGACGGTCTAAAAAAGCTTACATTTCAGCCCACACACCCTCCATGTTATAACGGCCATACTGGATTGTATTGTTTTCTCTATCCTCGTAGCGGTGTTTCCCTGTAAAGATTCCACCTAAAAGCTACAAATAAACAACAAGAAAGACAGACAATTTCAAGGCTCGAAATTAACGCTCGCAAACTCGCAAAATGCGATTGATTTTGATAATCTGCGAGTGAGAAAAACGTCCACTAGAAAAAGCTTGCGAGTTAGAATCATCCATCTCTCCTAAACAAAGACAGAAAATTTGCTAGTGGTCTCACCAGTTTGCTAGTGGAAAAAAATCTTACTAGCAAAACTTTGCAAGTGCACTAAATAGTTAACTTCGAGCCCTGAATTTGTTGATTAAAATTCTTAGGGAAAACCGACACATGGACCGTAAAAGCACCCCACACTTCACTTCTTGTTGTCAAATGAAAACCTTAACACGTACAACATTACCAGTAATATTACGCACATCATGTTTTACTTACAGAAGCTATTGTATGCAACATTTCGCGCAAGGTTTAATATGCCCAAAATTTGCTGCGCGGCTACTTTGCGTATTAAATATAAATGTGAAATTTGATTGGCTGATTTATTCGCCGATGCAAGCAATTTGATTTGGAAGTATGAGAAACCTAACACCAGAAAGCTCAGAAAAAAATTCCAAGCTCCAGGTGAGAATGTGACAGATGGTACTTAGACGCACGTTTAAATTCATTGCGCGTTATGCTGCAGTAGCCAGAACCGAAATTCTCGTTATTGCCCTCAGCTGTGTACCAGGATTCGCGAAAGAGCCATGATTTGCCTGTTAAAAAGGTACTGCTTGATTGGCCAATCAGGTTGAAGGCAAATTCGAGACGCATTTCCGGTAATTCGATGAGTGGTCCAGAACAAGGATCTCGGCGCTGCTTGAAAGAACAAGCCGTGGTTAGAGTACACCTGCTACGCAGCCTATGTTGCAGACGTGGATGGGGATTCAGAGGCCAGTTGACAAACAATGCAGAGCCCAGTTTACAAGAAATTATTTACTAGCAAAGACAATTCAACGTCAAATGAGAACGTGACAGCGCACTGAAAAGACTGAAAGTGACTTCCACCGGTGCAAAATTTGCGGCTCTGTCATTGGTCAGTTTCAGGGCGCCCTGGTCAATTCAGGTTTTAGATCTGCGTGCGCAGCTGCCGCTGTTGTCACCTTGTCTCTGATAAATCTGGCTATTACTATTACAGATGTAAGCAGTTTTACGATTGAAGTGTCTACAACTATAAACAGAAACAAAAATCGAAAATGTCTTGGCGGTTTACAAGTTTATAAGTAAGCACACTCTCGTCAATTTTCTCCCTTTTACATAAGGTTGAACAACTACATGAAAGTGAGACTATGTGATCACGTAATAAACTCAAGGTGGCTGTATTCGCAGATTTCAAAAGTGATTGATCGACACTTTCAGTCAGCCAGTAGACACCCTCTATGCGTCCTTCTTTAAAGAGATGTCCAAGGCGGCCAACTCTTTGGTGAAAAATTTAAGAGAACTAATTTCCTAATAGACCTTGTCACGGTTTTCGACGCCATCTTGGCGAGTAGGCAAACGCGTGACAAATTACAGTGTTTGTATGAGAATCTAATGTCGAATAATTTCCGTAAAACGGCTGTTCTGAACAAAATATCAATTGTAAACTAAAGCTACAAAGCAAAGGATTGTCCTTAAAAAATTAGGGGGCGTACCTGTGCTTAAATTTCTCCAGAGGCTTTCTTTAGATTTTCCATATATTTGTCTGTAATTTTCCCGGGACTTTCTTACAGACAAATGTATAGAAAATTTTAAAAAGTGGTTCTAGGTCTTCTAGCGCATGTAACGCCCTCAAATTTTTTCAGGAGAAACCTTAGGAGTGAAGCTTTAGTTTACAAATCATATTTTTTATAGAACAGCCGTTCTACGGGAATTATTCGACATTAGATTCTCATACAATCACTGTCATTTCTCACGCGTTTGCCTACTCGTCAAGATGGCGTCGAAAACCGTGACAAGGTCTATTACTTTTCTAACCAGTGTTTTTGAGAACACTGATGTTTCTGTTTAACTAATGGCTGCACCATTACTCACTGGATTGTAAGCATAGAAAGCAATTCCAAATCTTCTCAGACAAGGAAACAGTTCTCCCTCAACGCCTCTAGAAATAAACAGCCAGACAAAAATTCTTTTAATTGAATATTAGAGCTTATGATCGGTACTGTGCCTTCCAGGTCAAAAGTACATTTGCCACCTATGTTTTAATAAAAGGCAGTAGGAACGTGAAATTAGACAGGTAATGATCCCATCATGGATCCTTATACGTTTCTGTGAAACTGCCCACCTACCCCTCCCCTAAGCCAACATGTTATTTATTCCTTTTTAGCCATTTCTTTGAACATAATTACTAAAGCAACGAGCTTAGACCAAAACCTGTTTACCGTAGTTTTGCAACAGGGCCCACTATATTGGGCTACGAGTACAATATTGCTTAAGAATACAACTTCTCAAACCAAGTTTTAAAGCATTATAAAGGAAATAAAGGGAGATGTAAAGAATCAACCATAAGAGGACACAAAAAAAATCTGAGTCCCAGATGGGATTCAAACCCTCGCCACCCTTGGTGTTCTAGAGTTTTTCTGTGTCATCTTATGGTTGATTCTTTACATCTCCCTTTATTTCCTTTATAATACTTATATCAGTGGCATATTAAGTTTTAAAGTATGCTTCATATTGCCCTATGTAACGCTATCCAAGACACTCTTGGATTCTGGTGATAACTCGTAGTCAAATTCTAAGGTCCCTGTCGTCTTAAAGGTCGCTACTAACAGGAGGTCATTTGTTCCAGAGCCACACAAAAGGCTTCTGAAAATATCACCTAAACCAGGTTACCTCTGAATCTAGCCCACAAATACAGCTGCTTCTTCTTGTTCCTTGCCGCTGGGAACATTTCGCAGGATAAAGAACGTCCTTACTGGAGAGCTGCGATGAGAGACGGCTGTATTCGCAGGTTACTCTCAAATCTTGGCTACTTACCATTTACCAAGCAAAACCGGGAATTCCAGTTGGAAAATCAAATGGTTTGCACCATTCTGTATGGGAAGCTTCAGAAAATATGGGTTGTGTTTTGCAATGATGTAATTTTTCTACTCTTTTTAGTCTGCTCAGCTGATTTGGATATAGTTTGTAGCAGGTCGTCCTCCCACGACGTCAAATTCTACAGTTTTATGTTTATGGTAAGCACCCCAAGTTACTCTGATTCACTTTCCTTGTGACTGGATTATAAACACTCTGATAGAACGTTGGTAGGGGATAGTCTTTCATCTTACACAAGTAATAGACTTCAGCCTAAGAAAATTAAAACAATTAATTTACTATACCAGTAACTTATAACAAGTCTTTGGACATTTCTACTACTTACAGCTGTAGTAGTACTTGCACACAATATTGCCGGATTAGGTATCTTGCTAAGGGAAATTAACTCAATAATGTTAGATGTTAATAAAGGTATGTAATTCATAGTTTTGAGTCGACATATCAAATCCTACCTTGTGACCAATCAAATGAAAGCTCTTCAGCAGTACTTTCACATTGTCCTAATTATCAAGTTTGTAGTTCCAGTTTTTGAGTCTGCACAATGTCATATAGCCTGACCATTCAAATAAAATTTCTTTATTGGCAGTATTTTATTTAGTATGCAGTGTGTTCCTGATCTTGACTCTGTGGACCAAATTCCATACTTGGCATTCAGATCAAACTTTTTCAAAACTGGCTGAAATTGTTTCCTATTGGTTATTGGTTAAAAATAAAATTTGACACTTGATTTTTCTTGAACTCCGGGTTAGCAGCGCTCCCTTCAGTGGGAGGGTTAGTAAGAAGTGGGCAGTAATTCAAAATCATTTTCTTTAATTATTTGGCAAAGGTGAAGAGAAGTAAGGCAGCTTATAACAAAACTACACGTATTAACTTACGACTTCCCAAGAGGAATAATTGGAGAGTCCAAAATATTTAAATTTTCCCTCTGAAACAACAACAACAAAAATAAATGAAATTACTTATTGCATTCAATAAAAATCTAGGTAATACTCTGGGAAATACATGTAGGCCCTTTGCATCTAGTCATTCATGTACAAAACTACCCGCCCTGTGCACAGAGTCTCTTTTTGTCTTCTTCTTGACTGAGAAGGAGAAAAGGAGGCTCTAGCTGAAGTCGCTTTGAAGTAGTTGCAGACTGAACTTCAGGACTAGTCAATATTGTTTTCTCTGTTGAAGTTGAAGTTGAACTTGTGTGGCGCAGTACGTGTCATCCCCTGCGTGCGCTAACTATGCACTTAAATGTACTGCTGACGACAACAAAGATGAATATGGGTCAGAAGCAGCCAACACCCTTCAAACTGGTTTTTCGAGTGTAAGCATCCATTGATAAACCAATGGTCATAACTGACCCTGCTGTACCAAGCACACGGCTATGAGGCCTGGGTTTGAAACTGTATCCTAGTAACATGCAGTGCATTGCTCAACAAAAATCTTACTTGTTTTGTGTGGAGTCTCAAGTTTGCCAATAAAATTTAGGACAAGTGAAAGAAATGCTGGAGAGAAATAAGTGCACTGGAAAAAGACAAACAAAGTAGTATAGTAATTTCCTTTGTATTGTTTATCTCATCCCAGTGAGTTGCTTGTTCTCTAGCAGGGTGGTTTTGTACACGACTCATGGAGCACGGGGTGTGTGGGCATCACCCCCTGTTCTCACTGTGCGCGTTATGTGAAAATGACTGGGGACAAGTCAGGTTTTGTACCTTGCAAATAAATAAGAGCCTCCTTGCTTCTACTTGGTAAAGAATCATGTACAGGTACCTTTATAAAGCTGATTGACAGCTTCAAGAGTTTCTTCAATGGGTGTATTGTGATCTGGAGCATGAAGGTAAAACAAGTCCACACTGTCTTTCTTCAATCTTTTAAGAGATGTATTCAGCTGTTCCAACACACTATCATACTTTAATCCTTTGAAGGATAAGATAACACAAATATCATATAACAACATTAATATTACCACAGAATTAATATTATAACATTTTATCATAAAACTACAGCTGTAGCTGTACATACATAACCACCAATGACACTAGTACATGTACAGGTAAGCTTTCGCACAAAAACATAACATCTCCACACGTCAACAGATCACTGTTGCTATGGTTACCATCTAACATTATAACTTACTATGCTAGCTAGTATTAGCAGTAGACCACTTAATTAAGATTGAAAGTATGGCCAGGGAATTTGAATTCAATCAATTTGGGCAAGGTTCACAGATATCTAAAATAGATAAATGTACTGAAACAAATCAAGACAAATTAAACTAAAATTAAATGACTGCATAAGGGGAAAACAATGTGATTAAATTGATTTCTGAAGACATTTTTCACCCAAATAAAAAAATTAATGCTTTGTTCAGTGACTACTTTAATTTTAAGTTCAACATGTAAAAGCTAGCACTTCAGAAAAATCATGTGTTTTTACATTGGCCCATGTACAGTATTTTTTTTAATACTGTACATGGGCCAATGTAAAAACAAATGACTTTTCTGAAGTGCTAACTTATTAATTACCTTTCTCATTCCAAGGATTGGCTTTTGTGGCAATAAACATCTGAATTATGGATACAAAATAAAAAAAAATAGGCTTACAAATTAATGTATAATATTATTAATATAATAATCTTACCTCTTTGCATGATAATGATAATAATGATGATGATTTCTGATGATGATCATAATTATGCAAAAAAAGTCAAGGTAACCTACATGTACATGTAAAGGGGAAGAAAAAGTGAAACATGGAAACCACCCCTAACATTAAATCATACTGTAGTTCTCTTGACAGAGAGCTGGTTGCTTAAGAGAGTGGTTGCAAGGAGACCTACATGTAAGCACTTAACTGTATTTGAAGTGTTCTTGCCTTCATTTAACAATTATTCCACAAGTACACCTTGGATATGAGATGGGTGATAGCCAACGAGGCACGTAGCACCGAGTTGGCTGTAATCATCTCATATCCAAAAAGCATGAGTGGAATAATTGTTTTATTAAAAATGATGACAAAATTGAGCGAATTTAGCTTGTTTTTAATTTTGAGCAGATGCGTACAGTTACCATATTATTTTGGAGAACATGGTATAATGGCTCATTTACCATGATGGCTAAGCCAATCAGAGCTCTAGAATTGCATTATCCAATGATTCAGTTTTTAATAATACCATAAAATTCCGAAAATAAGCCCCAGGGCTTTTATTTTTTTTAAAGGCCATTTTTGAGGGGCTTATTTTAGGAGGGGCTTATCTACGGAGAAAAATTTGCCTTTCAAAATCAATTGAGCTAGCCTTATAGTTGGAAGTAAATTTGCTGTTTTTGCTTTGTTTTACTTTGTATTTGAGGGCAATTTTCCAAGTACAAGCCCCCGGGGGGCTTATATTTGGAGGGGTGATTTAACTGATGGTTTTTTGCATTACCAGTTTGGGGGGCTTATATTTGGAGGGGCTTATACATGAAGGGGCTTATTTTCGGAATTTTACGGTAATCAATATCATTTTAATTGAAACACACATAACAGACAACTAAGCTTTAAAGTCATACATCATTTTTTCTTCTGTAACTGATGGGAAAAAAATACCTTGGAGTCATGAATGTACTCAGTATTTCCCATGAACTCCTCACTCTTCCCTCCACTGTACCTTTGAACAAATAGTAATTTAATTATTATCATAATTATTAAGGGCCTATCCGCACCAGCAGACAAAATAATTTGGAATTGTCTTTGAAACATCTAAACCAACAATTATATGATGACAATTTTTGTTTTGAAAAAATTTTTCTGCACTGGAAACTATTTGCAGTTAAACCCCATAAATTTAGACACTAAAAGAGCAATAGAAAGTGTCCGTATCAACAAAGTGTCCATATTAAGTGGGTCGTGTTTTAAAGTCACAAATACACCTTTTATTTGATCAAAACACGACACAAATCACGCTGGACACAAGCATCATCAAACTAAACATCTCTAAACTTCAGCAAGGCATTATTCCGTGGACTATTCCCATGTGAAAACACTTAAAAGTTGCACTTACATAAAAGCTGTGTCATAGTCATAAACACCATTGTCAACACATATTTTTATGAACTCTTTTGTCTGCAAAAATAAAAAATAATAATAGTTACAGACCACATAAATTTAAATTCCATTTATTTCATAATAATTTATTATAATAATAATAATATATAATTATTAAATATATTATGATTATAATAATTAAAGCAGTATACATTGTAGCTACATACTACAAAAATGTAATCAATTTTATTTGTTAGCTGGATTAACCCTATAATGTGACCATATTTCATATAAAACCTTTTTGGTACTGTTGTACTTTCAAATGGTGCCATCAGTCTTTAAGTATATTAATTTTTACTGATAAAATTGGCATATTTTGTTGAATTTTGCAACTTTTGGGAGTCGGGATTACTACTTTGGCAGAGTTCTGTTCTTATAAATGTACCAGGAGGTAGGCCTGGATTTCATACCTGCTCTTGGTTGCATTGCCTTCCAAATTCCATGCAGCCAATTGATGTCTTCACAGGAATAGAGACCATCCTGATCATATGGAAATATGGAAAGATTTTGAGCATAACAAGATAATCATATAATCAAGACAGAGTACAAAATGAGGAATTACATGTGACTTTGTAGATTAAAGAGCGGTAATATATTATATCTACCAAAGTCAGAGGCTGAGGCAAATAACACTTAATTGATAATTATCTGTATCATGGTTCAATTTATCATACAAGTTTCAAAATGTTTTTTTAATCCTAGTCAAATGAGCCAATCTGCTTACTGGTTTCTTTTCTGTAAATTTCCACAGTCGTGTTTAGCTGTGTTTAGATTTAGAGTCCATCTAAAGCATACAACTGTATATGTGTGGAAAGCCCGTGGTGGCCTGGAGGTTAGTGAATGCATGGGCACAGTTGGAATTGACTGACACATTACGAGCCTGATCATGATTGGCATTAAATCTCTGGGGCCAGTTGTTCAAAAGGTGGATAGTACTATCCACCATATAAATCACTATCCAGTGGATAGTGCAATGGGGCCTGGAGGAATGCATTAGCCTGAGAAAACAGCCAACATTATACGGTGATGTCACTAATGGCTTCCCCATGACATAACCGTGATGCAACCACCTGGTTTCAACATGAAAATATGACGTCTGAGGAATGAGCAAAGAAATTCCATTCTGATGATATGTCACTAGATCAGGTAGATCCAGTTCATTAGTATGTAATTCTGCACTTGTTCCAGAGACATCATTTTGGGGGGAAACCAGAGGTGGTGTTGCAAAATGTTGGCTGTTTTCTAAGGGTAAGGCACTCCCCCAGGGATTTAATACCAATCAGAAAAAGAGGAAGATTTAGCATGATAGAGTTTCTCAACGATTTGCAGGATAAAGAAAGAAACAGAAGAAAAAATAACAACATATTCAACCAGCCATACATATAGTTGAATTTCAGTAGGCACCACAGTTATATTAGCCTGCGTGCAGACGATCACTAAACTCTGATTAGATTTGAACCAGAGTTTAATTTCGTCTGCGGGCAGGCTACAGTTATATATGATCATGGAAGATGGCTGCCTTGATGACAAATGCCCCAACGTGAAAACAAAAAGCTTGACAAAAGCCTTCAGTTTCCACCAGTTGAATTACGCTTATTAAAACCTTGAGCTTGTATCTCCGAGCTTGTATATTATGCATGTAATCTGAAGTTCAAGAACCCAGTACATGTATACTAAAAGACAGCTGACCTATTCTACTAAAAGGAAACAAAGACATAATTATTATGTCCTTTAATTAAGCACAGTAATGAGACTTGCTTACCTTTATCTCCTTTATTTTAATTTACGCCTGAACGTTATGAATAAAGAATGCAGTGTATCACCCAAGACATCCAATGTTCCCTTCAGTCTACCGTGAGTTGGTGATAATGGACTGGGCTCTAACGATGATGTGTGAAGATTTTGTTTGTCACGCCACTCGCCCCGATGTTTTCACATGTGATGAGAGTGGTGTTTGTTCGTCTTAATTTTCTCCAAACATCAGAGGTCTTCACACGGCAGTTGACTAAGGTAACAAACTACATTTTCACAGATCTCTTCATTTACAAAAACAACATTTTACTAGCGCGCTTTGTCGTTAAAGAACGAGTTTAAGTATGAATATTGAATGAGTTTCAAATCCTTCCACTGCACCATGTTTGTTTTCATTATTTTTCTATTCATTAATGTTAATGACCAGTATACTGTTTAGTGAAAATAGACTTCACCTTCATACTGTGTTTATTTCTAACAGCAATGAGTTTTTTTAATACGCAAAAGTTTGTACGTTGTGTTATGTTGTGCTATTAAAATGGGGCTGCCAGAATTCCGACATCTTCTTTGGCCGTGTACAGCGGATTGATCTGAATCCGTTCTGTGATTGAATTAATGTTATTCAACCTATTAGGGTCAGCCTTCATCTAGGCTTCTAACCCTGGTAACCTACAATCTTTAAGAAAATATTAAAAATGGAACAACAAACCCCCATCCCCTGGAAATCAAGGATGAAGACGCTGGAGAGCCCAAAACGCGCGCCATTTTTCCATCCTTGATTTAAGGGGGAGAGGGGAGAGGGGAGAGGGGGTAAATTTTCAATCTGTCTTATCCAGGAAGAGCAAACGCCCATTCCCCAATCCTGCCAATCAATGCCAATTAACAGAAATTAATTGATAAATAATTAATCAAAATTGGGTTTTCTTGTCATTGGTTAATTTTCATCAATTATTATTGTTCACAACCTGTAAACCCTGATCACTGTATATCATTGCAAACCACAAGTAGCGCTTTTCTTTGATTTCTTTTCCTTTTTATTGCCGTCCCTTACTGTGATAATTTTTATTCTAAGAATGATATTTTCCTCACCTTTTCTTTTTCTTAAACTAAATGGCATGATTGTGGAATAGGTACATTGGCTAAACCTCATTAGATGTTAGTCCACCCATTTAAGGGGATAAATAAATAGGATAATTTCTGATTTCCCCCCCCCCCTCCCTTACAGTGGATTGTTCCCCCAGGAACTTTTGTGTCCTCTGTTATTTTTGTGTTTCTTTTCTAATAGATCAGTAAATAGGTGCTTTCATTGTTACACAGTGTAAGTAACAATAATTATATTGTTAATTTCAAGATGGCTGCTGTCCCTGTGAAGACTTCTATTGGATGTATGGAATTTGGACGGCAATGCAGCCCAGACCAGGTGTGCATTAATGAACAGTCAGGGTAAAAATTAATCCATTGGTAGTTGGTTGCACATATTATGTTAGAAGTTCAAGTCAAAAGTAAGATGACTGACCCTGTAAGCTTGTGAGACTGCACACAAGTTACATGTACGCGTTCAAAATTTGAATCATTGAAAGTGAACAGGCTGTACATGTACAGTGTCTTCCAGTGTGAAAAAAGGTTACTTGGGAATAATTAACAATTATTTCTTTGAAATCAAGGTGAATAGTGGCTAAATATTTAACCGAGCCGCGGAAGTGGCGAGGTAAATATTCCCAAAGCCACTATTCACTGAGATTGAAAAGAATTAATAATTGTTTTAGTATATAATTATACACACGAAGTGATCTCAACAAAATCAGAGAGGAAACCATTAAAAGGTACGATTTGATTGACAGATCAAATCACGCGTAAGTTTAAAAATAGATCTTTGCAGAATTTCAAACATGGCAATTCACAAGTTTATCATTTCACAAACAACAGTGTAATGGCTTAAATGGAACCGCTAAAAGTTTGAACTGTTTCCTTACTTGAGAAAAAAAGTAGAGCTTTGTTGTTTTCTGCTGACTCGCCAAGTTTATAGCCAAAATGGTTTGTCGTGTCATTCTTCGCATGAAGTGCTGACAAAAAGGCGGCTTGGTTGCTTGAGGTAAGACGTCATCTTCCTGTATCATTCTTTTTCCTGTTTACTTGAAACGTAGAATTTATTTACATTTTCTTTTAAATTTGTCATAAATAAACTTCGATTTTTGAGCCAAAATTTTCTTGTTAGAAAACGCTGAGTTCACAAAACGACTTCTTCTACGTGAATACATGTAAACAATCCATTGAGCACAAAACTCAGCTACAGTAAATTGAAAAATGCCGTATCCTTGAATCCTTCCAAGTCTTTTCTTGCCTCAAAAAAAGTAAGCCCTAGGATTTTGTCGACTTTTAAACAATCGTTCTCTAAAAAAATGGGAAAAACACCGAGCTCACACATTATCCACTCGCCAGGAGGTGAATATTGTTGAATAGTCTGAGATCGCAAACCAATCAGTTTGCTTTAAATCACCAAGATCACTGAGTGTGTATAAACTAATATCAGATGTTTTGGTCCAATAACTTTCACTCTGTGTACTGAAGCAGGTTGTGCACATACTATTAAATTTCCCAGGAGTACCCCTGGCCATGGGACCCACTCATTGACTCGATTACTGATGGGTTAATGTACACTGTAACCAACAGGTTGACATGACTATACAGCTGTACACTGTACATGTATAATTTGCATTGAATTCATTATCTTAAACTGTTCATTAATCACTGAATAATGCATTGTTGCAGGCAAAGGAGTTTGTAAAACTTTGTATGGAAAATGATGTATATGATTTTGACACTGCTCATGGGTAAGTATAAATATATTATGTCATTGATCTCTAATAAGAACCACCGGTTCCACTTACAGGAAGATTATTTTTCTTGTACAGTAATTTAAAAGTTTCAGACAAATTATTATCTTGTTTACCCCTAAACCATGACGTGGTAAGATTAAAAAAAGAAGGGCTCCAATTTAAAAATGTACCCTTGTGCAACCACCTCCTTTTTGGATGGGATGTTTCTGCATGGAGCTGCCCTTCATTTGTCATTCTACCTTTTAAATCTGGATGAAATTCTGTGGTGTTTCTCTTGAAATTAAACTTCTTTCATGGCATTCCATACATGTATGTAGTACATGTACTTAAAAAAAATATTTACAGTATTTAGGATTTTACGGAAATGAGTGAACATTTTTCGTTTTTGGGTTTCGCTACAATGTACATGTATGAAAGGCGTAAGCCCCTGTTTTCAAAAGGGCTTACCAGTTATGGAGAGAAGGCTTAGTCTAGACATAAATTGGGGTGAGGTGCATCACAGGTAATACAGTTGAACCTCTCTGCAATAGCCACCTTGGGGGAAGAAGAAAGTGGCCATTGTAAAGAGGTGGCTGTTATAGAGAGGTTTTAAACAAGAGTCAATGTACAGATTTTTCGTCTGCAGGGACGAAAAATTGACCCTTGTTGAGAGGTGGCCATTGTAGAGAGATGGCTGTTAGCAGAGGTTTCACTGTATTGGCAATCCATTAGTTTTTTCTATTCAAGGAAATAATATTTATTTTGATAAATGCCTTATTAGTTTATTCTCCGCTGCAGGTATAGGATATGGATATTAATGGGGAAATGACGTCATCACTTCTCCTCTCTATTATGATCTGACTATTCTGCTTTTCTCATAATATTCAACTTTATTTACTGTTACAGATATAATGAAGGAAAGAGTGAAGAAATTATGGGAGATATTGACAGCCTTAATGAATCTAAGGTATTTTGAAGTAACCTGCTTGAATTACATGCACAATAAATTTCAAAGAACTGGGAAATACTTCCCTGCTAGTTGAGCCTCTGATTGGAGGGTGCTGGAAACAAGTGAATAAAGTAAAATGAATGGTAATGTCTTTTTAATAACATTATAATGTACTTTTTTTTCCTTCGACCAGGTTTTCATCGCTACAAAAGCAAATCCTTGGGGAGGAAAAGGTGTGTTCCTATAATTTTAAATCAATAATTTTCTTAATGTGAATACTTCTAATTATTTCTTCCACGACAGATACTTACTGTAAAGAACCCATTCACCCCGAAAATTTTGCTGGAAAATGTGTTTTGAAGCTAGTCGAGCAGTTTTCTGGTCACTGTCGTGCTATAAAGAGCTAACACTTACTTCAAAGCCATTTACGGGTCGTACACTTCGTGACCATCTGATCCAGATGCAAAATATTACATGTAGCTTGCAAAGTACGGACTTGCACAGAGAGCAAAATTTCACTCCCTCCTCCCCTCTTTTTTCGCTTTTCTTGCCTCATTTTCTTTGCCGGACATTATTTTAGTAGGCTTCATTTTGGTGGGAAAAGTTTTTAGGACAGCTTTTAGGAACAAGATTTTCAAGGAGATTTTCAGGGCAATGTTACATGTTTTTTTTGCCATTTTCTTGGGTGTCATTGACTGAATTGTGCTCATTCTGGTATGATTTGAAAGATTTCTTCACTCTGCACAAGTTAGTGGACAAAGTTGTCCTTGACCATTAAAACTGATGATGTCACAAGCTGTAAAAGGGAGGGGGATCTGCATGGGTGGTTACGGGTAGCTCGGGGATGAGTGGGTTAAGGTGCCATAAATATGCTAGCTGTCACCAAGTACCAGGGGGCTGGAGATTTCCCCTGTCTACTGTGAGCATGACCAAGGGCTACTTTCATAGGAAATACATACATGTAGAAGGAAAAAAGAACTTCTTAGCTGTTAACTCCCTGCCCACTATAGTTGCATACTGGCAACTTGAAATCTTAGTGACAGCCCTGGCTGTTGACTGTAAAGATGGGCTCTTAACTGTGTTCTGGGATTTTGAATTTTTGGATAAAAAATTATTACAGAATCCATCCATTTTTTGATTTTCTCTACCTTTGTGTGATTTTCCTGTATAACCTTGATGCACATTATTAAGTTTGCTCTGCACTCCGAAATGATATTCTATCGTTTTTTTACGATTCCCTATATTCTCTTTCTACTTTTGTCAATCATAATCATGTTTCTTTCATCCTTTTGTCTTACATTGTATCAGTTCCTTCCATTTTTCCAAAATTGTTTTGCCTTTTTTGACAGCAGTTTGTTTTTCAAATAACTTTATAGCTTCTATCCTGAGGCTCATATTACTTTATTTTTTTTGTATTTTTTATCTATTTTACACTTAATTATTTGTGTCATTTACCTCCTATTTCAGTTTTAATTTTATGACCAGGTAAATTGCATGAGTTCCTCCATCTAAAAATTCATTTACTTGATCATTTTATTGTTCGTTTGTTTAATCTTCAAAGGTTTGAAATGTGACAGTGTGAAGAAACAGTTGAATGAATCTCTCAAAAGATTGAAGAAAGACAGTGTGAACTTGTTTTACCTTCATGCTCCAGATCACAGTACACCCATTGAGGAAACTCTTGAAGCTGTCAATCATCTGCATAAAGGTTTTTAGATGCAAATGTACTCTAAGATGTAAATATATTGAACCACCAAAAAAGAAACAATACTTAATATCAACTAAGCATGAGAAACTTTATTATAAATAAAGGGGTGTCTGGAATAAGCCCTGAGGGACTTCTGATCAAATACTAAATTCTCCTTCAAGTTTACCTCAATTTATGCATGTGAATCAAGAAGAAAATGTATCATTAGATTAGAGCTGATCCAAATAATGAAGGTCTTGCCCAATTTTTTCTAGGGAAAAGACAGCTCCTCCGCAGTTATTGTAGGATTTTAGTAGTTGTGGCTCTGGGGAGCAATGTACAGGCGACTCCCGGTAACTTGAACCCGCTATAACTCTAACCTCCCACTAACTCGAAGCAATTTTCATTTCCCTTCAGAACATTTTCTTTATAATTTTACCCTCGATAACTTGAACTCCCGATAACTTGAACTTTTATCAGTTTCCCTTGAAGGTTTGAATTATCGGGAGTCGACTGTATGTATGGTGTAACAACCCATTCTGCCAATATTGGTACTCTAATAATGGATAACTATAATGCAGTTACTTCTTATTTTGTTTTCAACATGTATGCACATCTGTACATGTAGACTTCTCGTTACCAACATGGAATATTGTTGTTTTGTTTCCAAAAAATGTGCATATAATGAACATACAGTACGTATTAACCAAATTAAAATAAATTTAGTTTTGAAAGAATGAAAGATGGTAAATTGTGTCTGGGACTCATTTTTTGGTTTTTTGTGTTTTTTTTTTTTCAGAGGGAAAATTTAAATCCTTTGGCCTTTCTAATTACACTGCTTGGCAAGTAGTAAGTGAAATAATTATTTTAATACCTCATTTTGCTTGTGAACTAGAAGGCAATTATTTTCCTTGGTTCAAATGTCATGAAAGGATGATTTTTCATTCCACAGCTGTGAATTCAGTAACAGTGAAACCTTAATATAATGTAATAAGTAATTGAATGAATGATAAATTGCGATTCAGAGGTACATGTAGCACTTTTATGTAGTGGTGGTTGTTAATCTGCCATTCAGAATCAAATTGGGGAAACTGAAGCACCCCCTAGCCAGAGAAACACATCTTGGAGGAAGGAGGAAAGCAATCGATATTTAATTTGAATGACATTGTTAGTCCCAGTCTACTCTATAGTGTCAGCCATCTATTCACTCCAACCTCCAACCCCATGATGGGCAACCAGGCAAGACTACTACTATTAAAACCCCAGCAACAGTGAAATTTAAAGAGGACCCAGATCTTATCTACATGTATCCCCATTTTAATGATCAACTTCTCCATTCCATTTGACTCTCTAATATTCCTAGTGCAGGTTTGACTGAATTTTGTGCTTTCTTTTAGGCAGAAATTTATTATCTGTGCAAGATGAATGGTTATCCATTACCAACTGTCTACCAAGGAATGTATAATTCTGTTACAAGGTAAGCATGCATCCTGATGGTTAAAGCTGTGGTTACATGGGGGTAGCTTTACCAAGGTTGATATAAAATCTGTCAATGTTATCGGGGGAAGATTCCCCCAGGTGAATTTTCATGGTAAAGTGACTGAGCATGGTAGAAAATGTTCCAAGTAAAACACTGTGTGGATTGAAAATGGTAAACCTACAATAATTGACAAGACAAGTTTGGACAACTCTGCACATACTGTACATAAAAATTTTTAGTTTGTTTCTTTGCCTTCTTTTTTACAATTAAGACTAGAAATTTTTCCGTTGTCACGTTTTATGAGGAGGCGGCATGAACACACAGCCACAAATTTCCCTTCCCTTTCGAAATTTGGACAGTCCCTTAAAGTGACCTGTTCTGTTACCTTTATCTGGTGGTTCTTGGACTGGGTCTTTTCCTTAATTAAACCTCTCTTCAATACCATCAGGCAGCTGCTTAATGAGACTTAAGGACGGGTGGAGATGGCAAAATGATGTGCATGAAATAAAGTATAGTGTGTGTGGACGGGTAGGGCAATCAATTAGATAAACAGTGAAAGTCAAGAAAATTCTGTAGCTGAGCGTTCGGTTGATTATATTTTGTCATCACATAGTTTAGAAAAGGTCAGCATCATAATATGACACTACCTTTTAAACCTTAAAGCCCAAATATCCACATACAAATAAATTAATTTTTTCCAATTGATCTAAATACATTTCATATAAAAGACTCTGACTCAGACTTTGACTCTGAAGATGACTGCTGCACAAGTTGTCAAAATGTCAGTCACTGTCAACGACAACAGTCCTATTCATAAGGATTACGTTCACCGAAACAATCATGCTCAACTTACTTATGAAATGACTCCTAGGTTAAAACCTTTCACAGCATTCCGTAATGATTTAGCTGAAAGAACTTGATAAAGGATCAAATTATTTTCCCCAAAGTGCTAATTTTACTAATTCTCATGACCCTGTCTCTTGATTAACCCTTTAAGTGCAAAGAGTTATTAATATCAATTTTCGCCTAATAATATTCATACATTGTCAAGAGATAAGGTTATGAGAATTAATAAAATGATCATCAAAGAGAAAATGCCATGATCTTTTATCAAATTCTCTCATCTAATTCTTAAAGGAAATGTGTAGAGATCTGTGGGGAGAATTTGCATGTCGATATTGGGGCTTAAGGGGTTAAGGAGTGGTGTTGAAGGAAAAGTGATGTTGGTCACCCTTGGAGCTTAAATGGTTTATTACGACCACCCAGCTGAGACCAAATTTTACGGCTAATTTCTTTTCAGAGATATCGAAAAAGAACTCTTTCCCTGTCTGAGGAGATTTGGAATGGCTTTCTATGCATACAACCCAGTGAGTAAAAAGTAATTTCTGGTCAGTGTGGGATGCAGATTTGGGTGTAACAAAAGGCAGTCGTTTAATACACCGCAGTGAATTAAAAGCAACGTAAATGGGAATAACAAACAATACATTGTGAGGGGATGCAATATATGCAGATTGTGGCATGTGTTTAATCCATCCGTGTATTCCGTCCTCCGTCCCATGAAGTGGGTACGTTGCCCAAGTTTATGCATAAGTTTACTCCAGAGGACAAAAATGGAGACCTAAAATACCTTTCCTATATACGGCAGCATCTCAGTCTGTTGTAGGGTTTGCTCCTTCGGGATGATCCGGATGAGGGGCAGTGATCATGATTCATCAAAGGAATTGATGAATCCTTGTCTGGAGTGGGTTCTTTGGTTCCTTTGATGCATCATAATCTGCTTGATCTCAGATCATTGATCCTCTTTTGGATCATCCCAAGAGTACGCACCTTTAAAATCTTGTCTAGTGCAAAGAAAGAAATACTATGACATGCTCCTTTGTTACTAGGCGAAAAATTGGGAATCATTTTGGGACATCTTAGGTACATATCTTGGAGGTAGAGGCCAAAAACCACACCATGTCCAGCAAGCTGCACTTCTCCCTATAAGCCATTTAAGTAAGCGCTTCGGGGTTCACCACTTAAACTGATAAGTCCGTGTAACGTTTGTCTTGGGTTAAAAAAAAAATCCTTCTTCTTTACACTTTAGATATACTTGTGTGTACTTTTAGAAGAACTTTCTTTGCATTCTGCTTCTAAGAACGAACCTCTCGCTCTTATGGATACATATCTGCCCCCCGCGGGTTGCACGATCTAGTTCTTGAGATTGTTCCAGTTGAGAGTCCATGAGAACCATTTTCGCAGCGTTTCACTGATTACCTGTAGCTAGTGGTGGTATATTTTGTGTTTCATAGCTCGCTGGAGGAATCTTAACGGGTAAACATCGATACGAAGACAAAGAAACGGGAACCATTCAACATGGGCGTTATGCTGGAACTGGACCATGGGCTGACTTGTAAGTGGAATTGATTTGGTAATACCGGGTTCACTTAAAGGCTTGGTATGATCATAAGGAACAAATAGTGCTATGCATTTAAGGGTTTAACTTAAAACTTTGACTTGAACGTCAAAACCATAGGATCATGTCCACAGTTTTTACTGAAAGTAAAGATGGCAAATTATCTCACCATAACTCGGTCTATGAGTAGCAAGAGGGTTTCAATAAGACGTTAATTTTTATAACAATTGCTGAGACACAGGTATATATTAAGGTCAATAAGATCTCTTGTTTCTTGTTAAAAGCTTGGAAAAGCTTGATTTTCTTGCATAATCTGATCTTCTGTTGTTAATGACGAACGTGTCTTTAAATTGGAACCATTTTACCAATACAATACCGCACAGGTTGTCGACAACAACAGTCCTATTCAGGACTACGTTCACCCAGACGATCAAACTCAACCTACTTTTGAAATGACTCCAGGGTTCAAACCTTTCACAGTAATACAATGTATCTTCTGACTTGTATTAGGGAACCTGCTTAGTAAGACATAAGAACAAGATAGCAGTTCCTACTTCACAGTTACATGTGTAAGGTTCAACTCTATGAAGATATTTCAAACACATTCACCCATAGCGTGTCCTTTTCATTTCTAGATACGTCGCGCGTTTTTGGAAAAAGCCATTGTTTGATCTACTTGACAAACTCAAAGGAACGATGAATAGTATCTACGGTGAAGGAAAAGTGAGCTTGATTGACGCTTCCCTTCGCTGGATGTATCATCACTCAAAATTGGATGGTGCATGTGGAGGTATGTATTAGCAAGTGATTTCAAAAAGGTTCTTATATAGGGACAGTCTAACCTCCCATAAGCAACCTGACCACTCAAAATGAGCAGATTTAGTGGTCGCTTACAAGAAGGTCTCTTATGAGAATCGAGCCACAGGGGGTCTGTTCTCTTGTATCTCTTTGTATACAGTTTCTAGGTTACTTATACGTGCAATTCTATGTTGTTACTGAAAATTCTTTGTATATTCTGAATGGTGTAGTACATACAGCGGTCAAAGAAACCATACCATTCGCTAAGTGGTCGCTTACAAGAGGTTAAATACCATTGAAAACTGTAAAATTGTTAGGCCAAAAAGTGGTCGCACTCTGTCATGAGAGGTGGTTGTTTACGAGAGGTCCTAAGTACAGAGCTTTGACGGGGAAAATTAAGGGTGTTTTGAAATTATAGGTGTGGTTACTTGAGGTGGTCACATATTGAGGTTCGACTGTTTGTCATTTCTTATTTCTCCTCATGAAAGATAAGATTCTTTTCGGGCGAAGGGACGCGACAACCGAAAATACGTCACCGTTTAGTTCCTCTGCGTCGGTTTGCGACTGATCATCGGACTCTTTAGTCTAGTTTCCACTAGATCGAAAGCGATGGAGTCCTAGTGAAGTTTGAAATGCTGTTATCACGAGATCATAACACTCTCTGATTCTGATTAGGACTCCAACTCCGTCAGTTGTAAAACCAGATTTACCAACTTTTAACGGAATCGTGTGGAAGAGTAAATGCGGTCGTAGCATGTTCTGTGCTCACAGCTAGCAGCGACAATGCTATGCCATACCCCAATATTTTAGAAACTCTTACACTGGAAAACATTTACAAATTTAAAGTAGTCTTTTTCACACATACAACGCAACAAACGTCCCTACGTGTACGATTTTTAGAGGAATCCTTACCCTAGCCTCTGAGGTTCATCACACCAGATTTATATCCAACCTTAATTTTCATCGGCCAAAGATAAGCAATAATTATGGAGCTGCCACTTTTGCTTTTGTTGGATCTAAAATCTGGGAAAACATTTCCGCTGAATTAAAAAAGGTTCCTTGTAATAGCTTCTATAGGCAATACAAAATGTACCTTTTAAATACCCAATGAGTAATTTCATTTCTCTACCTTTTAAATACCCAATGTACCTTTTAAATACTCAATGAGTAATTTCATTTCTCTACCCACACTACTAATAATCATTTTTATTGTTTTTATATATCGTAAATACGACTTTATGCACTTTTAATTTTCCTTTCTCCGTTATCCGTTACTTGTAGTTTTATGTAAATGTCTACGCCAGTAAGTTGCACGTGGCAGTGACCAGCTCGAACCCTTTCCTTTGGTCACTGCGCACATTTCACCTTTGAGGATTTATGTAATTTGCTTCTTTATTTTTTTATTACTTTTCTAATGTATTGTGGTTTTGGTAGTACCTCTTGGAATTGTGCAAAAGAATAAAGAATCTGAATCTGTATGAACTGTTTTTTGTGTGTATTTATTAGACGCTGTTATAATTGGAGCTTCATCTGTCAAACAATTAAAAGAGAACTTACAGAGTACAAAGAACGGTCCTTTACATCAAGGTATGTATGCAGTTGAGTTCAGTTTTATTAAAGGAAGCGATAGGGGAGGAAAATAGTGAGTTGTGCGCTATTGTTTAGAAGTCACTGCGGACTTCATCCGGTGGGGGGTTGGGGGGCGGAATATGCGAAACCGTACATTACGGCATCTGTGACGTCACGGTCGTTTCCAAGGCTGTCGATACCATTAACGAGATCGAAGACTGGGAACCAGATAAAAGACATTTCCTCTTCGAAACCTGTACAACACTATATTATGTTGATTTGCTCAGGTTGTGTTGACCTTCGTTACTTCTGCTTTGCGTTCTAAGATATGCAACTCATGTATCATGGGCCGCAGTGCAGTTTAGTAAGCCATTTCAATGCTCTTTTTCTGCAGATGTTGTCAAATTGTTTGATGAGGCTTGGGGCGAAATTGAAGGCGACTGCCCTTTGTATTTCCGTTGATTTGGCTATCGAAGGCTCATTGGGTATATCAAACAAGTTTGAGTTTGCTTTGCCTCGAAAATATACAGTAATAACTTAAGGATGCCCTTCGTACGCGTGAAGGTGGAATGACTACATGGTCTGAAATGTATAGTGGGAGAAAAGTAATGTAAGTGAATTTAACGCCGATGCTCAGGTCATGTGTTTAACATTTAAAAACCTAAGTTGGAGCACTTATTACCACGCGATACAACACAATCCCTTTACCCCGCGAACTTTAGTGGAACTGAATTAAGTAAAGAGGGGGATTTTCGCTAAAACCAAATTTTGCTACTTTTTTTAGTTGTTTGTTGAAATTGCGTGGTCAATTGAGCAAGGAATATGGCATATTTCTTTCGTGATAGATTTATTGAATATGCAGTAACAGGATGATGAATTCTGATCGAATTAAATATAAGCACTATTATCAGCAAGAATGATCCTATAGGAACGTTTACTTTTAAACCTCTTTGCTCTGTTTTAATATTGTACAAGTGAACATTGGTATTAGAAGTTGTTGTATGATCTCTTTGTTGTTTAGTGAAACGGTGATCGTCATTATAATTTTCATACAGGTACATTGTATAACTATTGACAACATTGTCAGATATATTATGCTCACAGATCGTTCGACAATGAATAATAGCTTAGTTTGGCAAACGAATTAAAATTAAGTCTTGACAATGATACATGAGTTCCTAACCGCGATTTAAATTTTATGAAATTTCACTATTCTCCTGGCTTAAAAGTTTGCATAACCTTTGTTTTTGATTTCTTCTGGGTTTAACAGTCGTCCCAGGAAAAATTGAAGACAGTGCTTACGCAAACTTTTTGGGCGACAAACAAGGAGTTTTATGGGATATGTGCAATTTGTGAATCGTTATACTTCATTTGATCACCTGAATTACAATGTGACTTAAATATGGATTACGTGGTCTGTGACATTTTAACATTCCCGAACATTTGACAAAGAACAACTGTTCCACTAGTTATTCAGGTTCAGGTTCTGTGGTATATACTATTTCAATAATTCACCTTAGTACATGTCGGTGAAAGTGGTGAATAATTGTTAACTAAACGCAGTGGAGATGCCAATCGTTTTAGATGAATTTTTACTAATTACTATGAAGTAACATCAAGCATTATGTGCTTTAGCACGCGGTACAACTTGGCATGTAAGACCGCGGACTTAATGGTCACGAAAATCAATTTTAGTCGGTATAAAGTTAATAAGTTAGTGAAAAATGTTTGAAAAAAATGAAAATTAGACTGCGGGCAGTCTCTGTTTTTTTCTGATTTAGTGCCGCGCGTGGTTATTTGCGTGTCTTGCGTGTTTTGCTCGATGGACCAAGAAAAAAGAGAGACTGCTCGTAGTCTAATTGACAATAAACTCCGACGGCTTATTTTAGCCGTTTTCGGTATATTTAACTAAAAATATAATAAAGTATGAGGTGAAACTTAAATTCGCCTGACAACAAATATTAATAAATATATTAAATTCTAAATGTCGCTACCAACCAGGTATTTTAAGTGATGTAAACTTCCTTTTTTGACTGGTGCCAAGCATTGTATGCTGGAGTACAGGGGACAATCCACCAGAGTGATACGTCATTCTGGACTGCGCACGAAATCATCACAAGCAGCATTTCTAGCCTAACCCTTTAAGCCCCAAGAATGATCAGCATCAAATTTCTCCTTGTGATATCAATGCCTTGTAAAACAAAGTGGTCATGAGAATTACAGACGTGATCACACAAGATGAATGTGCTTGATATTTTATCAACTTCTCCTCACTTCTTCTGTAGGAAATAAATAGGAGCAACAAATGAGAATTCAAATTTTGATCTTAGGGTTTGAAGTGTTAAAGCTAACTGGTTAGTGAAGAAATGTATGAAAAAAGAAAGGGAAAACACCGAGTGCTTATAAATGTTAACAATTTTGATGATATTTATCTAAAACATATGTATGTATAACGTGACTTGAAACTCTAATTCGCCTGACAACAAAAGTTATTACATAGATGAAATTCCAAATATGGCTACCAACCAGATGTCTTAAGTGATGTAAACTGCCCATTTTTTAAACTTGCTGCCAGGAATATTCAGGATATCATATAAATCTATGACAACTGAATATATTGAACGTCCTCGTTTTGTTGTCCTGTTGGTTTAAAAATTTGCATGCCTAGTGTAGAAGAAATATTTCGAGTCATATTAACATGCATTAGTTGTAAAAGAAATTGTTCGACTCTTGCTGTTGTGTAAATCTTTGATTAGTCATTTCGTTGTAGCGTGGGGAAAAAACCTTCCAACTAATTATCAAATAGGAATGTTCCTAAGTGATAATTTTTTGATCGGCTTCGTGTTCATCTTTTCGTCCTCTTCTACCCCACAGCAATTCTATGCCCCCAAACAGTCTCAATTCCACCCATTTTGCTCATTATTCCACTAGTTTTGCTAATATCATTGGAAAGGTCCCAACAGTTTGACCTCCATTGTAACTGTGTTCAGTATACCGTCACTTATTACGTTTTTTGTGACACTGCTGGTGTAGTAAGACACCAGGAGAGAATGCGAGAATAAGGATATACAACAGGATATTTTTACAAGGGTGACATTTAATAACAGCTGTAAAATGTAATTCGTTAGTGTTATTTCTCATTTAAATGAAGCAATCCTATAAAGGTTTCAATTTCAAAAGCCTTAATTTGCGCATGAAAACTAAATCCTTTTGAATTCTAATATTTTGAAGTCAAGTGTTACCATGATTTAAATGGCCAACACTGCGCTATAACTTGGTAACTATTTTAGCAGTAACGGTAGTCAAATTCATATAAATTTATGCTTTGAAGAAAACAAGTAGTACATATAATCAGTCATATTTGACTATTCAAAAATCTGCCGTAGTAACGGTACTGAAACAGTAAATGATGAAATATTACTTCTATTGAATACAATGTACTGAAAAACGTTCAAAAAGGTAGCATTCGAAACAACATGTCCGGTCCTTTTGTGTTCTTACTGTTCGTAAAATAGCAATCCTATGCCCCAAGTACAACTGCTTGTCAGTTTTGGTCTTCGAAAAGACTGAAGTCTAGTAGCTCGCAATAGTTCGCGGGCTGATGTTCCACGGCCTCGATGTTCTCTTCGACGATCATCTCATCACGCGGTACTGATGCGTTCTCAACTTCCCTACAGGGAGTCTTCAGGGTATCTTCGATAGGTATTCCCAGTTTCTCTGGCTCTGGTTGTGAAGTTTCCAGCCACTCGGGGAAATAGTCTTGTTTGATGACTTTCGTTACCGCAATCTCTTCATTGCATTCATCGCAATCTTGTTTATTTTCCATTTTCGCGGCTATATTCTCAATGCTGTCGTCCACCGTGCTTGGATTCTGACGTCGCTTTTTTAACTAGAAGACCTTTTATTCACTTCATGTGCTAATTTACCATTGTAGATCACGTGGTCTTCTCTGGAGATTTGGGTGTTGATTACGTGAGTCCTGCTGACTCGTTTTGCGGGGGAGGCGTTCATCTTGATATCAAGCCATCACGTTATTGGGATTCCAACTAACCGGGCTGGGTTGTCTTGTAATCACAAAGTTGAGTCTTGTTGCGTTTAATTAACGTGCTACTATCTTAGCAAAGCGAGCCAGCCCGGTTTATGTAATCAGCTCCTTGACCTCTCTCAACGATGGAAGTAAAAGGTGTATTCGCATTTAAATTTGACCAATTTCAAAAGGCCTCTAAAATGGGCAAGGATAGCCCGAAGCCAGTAAGATGTATTGTGTGCGCATGTGTGTATTTTTTGGTGCCTTCTAAAATGATGATCAATATTAATGGTATCAAACAAAAGTGAAACAAACAGTCTCAACGCGATATTAAGATTGTTTGTTTGCCTTTTTTGTGTTTTCACCATATACTGAAAATTGTTGCAATAACCATCATAGTTAACCTGAGATCAGGCCGAATTTTAGTCGCTCTCATACATTCTTTCTTAGGTGGGCGCGCTTTTAAGGCATGGGCAAGAATTGGGGGAGTGGTAGTGGAGGGGCGCGCCCCCCCTGTCTACGCTCTAAGCGTGTATCTATGAACCGAAAGTAAAGTCGGTAAAGTGGTAGAAGAAAGGAGGGGTGGGGAGGGTGGGGTATTTTTCTGCCGGAACTCTCTGCCGGGGTCCACCCCTGGTAGCATACGAATCTATTCCCGCAACACGACGTGTAAACCTTTCATCTTAATATTTGAGACATTTGCGAAGTTGTTCCACAGAAGTCTTCTTCTCCCCAATGTGTATGTTAGTATAATTTAGAAGTGATTCTCTAGGCGTAGCGCGATGAATATACATCGATGTGATAAATGTACAGTCGGTGTGGTGTCGAAGATTTTACCAATATTATTGTGAAAATGTAAATGTAAATGAAAGTGCTATCTCTTTTGAAGGCAGAATTCTTGATAGAAAACTAACTTACAATAACAATAGCACAGGCAACCACAAACTTTATTGATTAAAATAATGTTAGATTTACAAGTTGCTAGTTAGTGTTTACATTAACTCAAGAATTTGCTTTAAACCTTAGCCTCAAGGGGTTGGTTGGCTCCAAAATTATAAATAAGCCCCGGATTATTTGGCCTCTGGATTGGTAAATATTGGTGACTAGCCATTCACCCTTAGCCAACTAATTTGAAATAGTCGCAGCAACTTTGTTATGACACGAAGGGAGCGAGTGTATGTTATGTCTTGCCTCTATCTTATCGTGCGTCTACCTCGAAAGCAAAGGAAACGTTCGAGACAACTTAGTATCTCAAATTCTTTATTCTTACATTCCCCACTTATTAATGATCAAATGGCAAATATTAGTCTATAACTGTACATTATAAGTCTTTAATCAAAATGATCGGGTACGTGTATCTCGCGTATCACAGGCGGACGTTCCTTAGCCTCGATCTCCTCCTCTTCAACAAGCACTTCATCCTTTGGGACTGGTTCGTCAGTATCCAATTGCTTTGTGGGAGTCCCAAGAATGTCTTCAATAGCGACTCCTGTTTTCTCTGGTTCTGGTTGTACAATTTCCAACCAATAGGGGAAATACTCTTGTCGCATACCAATCGTTGCCACGATCTCTTCTTCGCATTCATCAAGGTCTCCTTTCTTCATTTCGTTCTCAGCTTGTTCAGGCGATACTGAGCGCTTTTCTTTTTTCTCGTCTATTCTGTCAGCCTCCTTCTTAACGCTGATATCGGAATGGTTGGCATGTTCGGATCCCGACCCTGCACTATCTTGGTTCATCTTGGCAGTTTATTCCTTTCTTGAAACCCTTTATAACCAAACTATGTCAAAAATATTCAGACTCCAATAAACAATATCAGCACCGCAATAACTACGAAGTACAGAAGTTTCCGTCACGTCGCGGAAGAATTACCTTTTTTTGTTCAATGTTAGCTGTCTCGTGCTTTCTAGTAACCGTCATTGCGCTTTGTACACTGCTGTGATTTCAATGAACGTTGTCGGATGTTAAGAGCTCATGCAAGCCTACGCGACACGACCGTCAAGTTATGTGATTAGTTGTACATCCCTTGAAATGTCGTCTTTTATTTATGATCTCTTGATTTTGGTCGTTTTAGACAGAATAATCTTGCTTCATGGTTGCGTTTCGGTATTTCTTAATGACATTTTCTATACTGCTTCGCTGTCTCGTTGCTTAGACTTTTTCGACAATGTTAATTGAAACAGTTGTATAATAAACTTAGAATTTAAACTTGTTTAGATAGTCGGTTAGCAGGGCTTCCAAATTCTAAAGTCCATGATTTTTATTTGCAAGGAAGTTATTAAGCCAAACCCATGCTTATTCTGCCACGGAAAAACTATTCCAACAGCTAACACCACGATTTAGTGAACAAGCCAAGATTATCTAAAGCTATGGCAACAAAAACGTACAACAACAAAACGAGTTGAATGGCGATGTTGCTCGTTTTACCACTTAAGATTCAAACGTGTCTCGCAACAAATCAGGTTGTTGCAAGTTGCGTGAATACTGACTTCTGATTGGATAAAATTTCTCATACACGGGAGTTACGTCACTTGCTGCAAAACAAGTTCGCTTTGTGCCGGTAAAACGCGAAACACGTATAGATTTGGTTGCAAAAAGTAGAAGTATTCTCTACTTTCTGCAACAACGTTTTTACAACCTGTAACAATCTGAATTGTTACAAGTCAGGCTTGAACGTGGCTAAAAAAGAAACGCGCAACATAACCTTCAACTCTATTTGCACAATGCTGCAAAACAAGTTGCATGTTTTCGTTGCCCGTTTTACCGTACCTATCCAGAACTCTTTTTTCTAGCCTTTTCCAGACGTTCAGAGTGCGAAGTCAGCCTCATACCTACATGTGAAAATTACAAACCTTTTGTGGGCAGCACTATAAACAAATAATAGCATGATTTGTACGCGATATTTGGCATAAATACCACTTGTGATATTTCAAAATTGTCTCAACTTTCACTCGCCTAACGGCTCGTGAAACTACGTATAACAATTTCGAAATACATCACTCGTGGTATTTATCCCAAATATCACTACAAATCATGCTATTACCTATACATATCTCTTTCCTTCGTACCCAGTATCTGAACGCCTGAAACAGACTTCTTCAGTTATTGCCTTCCTAACTTTGGCTGGATACTAATAGTGCCTTCTTTAACAAAACTATTTCGCAAGTTAAGGTCTCGTTCTTCAACGGAATTAAGCGGACAAATCACTCCACCATTCAAGAACATAAGAGCCCTGCAGGGGCCCGTTTCTCGAAAGTCCCGATAACTTTTCGGGCCCGAGAACCTGTCTTATGTTTGCCGTGTTTGCATTTCAATAATCAATAATCTTGAAATTAATTACAATGAAATTATCAGTGAACGAAGGAAAATTGACCGGTTTGTGAGCTAGGAACTTTGCTACTATTCAGCTGGTCTTGATTTCAAAATTTGCCTTCAGACCCGAAAAGTTATCGGTGTTTTGGAGAAAAAGGTCCCAGTACTCCGTGTTCCTCCCCCCCTGCATACCTATTCCCCAGCCGGCTTTAACCTTTTCAGTCGTTTTTAAGTTTCCTAGTCCCTGTACGGCGTTTTCCCAGTCCCTATCGGTCAATTCATTTCGGTGACATATCCGAGGCGAACGGGTGAGAAACGCCCTCACATTTTCGTTTGGACCACGTGACCCAAAACGCTTTGGCCGCGCGGAATAATGAGGCCTAGGGACTACCCTTTTCTTCCAATTCTTTTGTTAAATATTAACCTATTAGGGTATCAAGGGACTGTGAAGTCCTCCCTGTCTCTCGTTAAGTTTTTGTAGCCCTATTTTACAAAGGGGTTTAGAAAGCGTAAAAAAATTAAATCAGGCGTTATCCACAGCCACTGCATTTTAAAATTGGAATTTCGGAGGGCTTTATTAGCCATTGCGAAGTTTAAACAGGGTATCAGTGCGATTTTAAAAATTTAAAAATCTGAACAGGTTTCTTTTTTTTTTCAACTTTTGCCGAAGGGCACACAAAATAATCATCGCAGTGTTTAGCTCTTCTTTGCGTCGATGACCTCAATAAGTCCAACACGTACGGCAAAATGTTTATTGGTGTGCAGTTGCGCACCGTCTTGAAACTGTTCTGTAAGGAGGGGAAGACGCCAAAAAAAATTCCAGTAATTTTAACTCGCCCCTTTATTATAAAGCATTCTTTAAGTGATTTCACTAAACACAAACCATTGTTATCAAAGTTAAATACTTGAGCAGGTTTTCTGTTTCTCCCAGAACGTTATTCCTAACCTTAAAATATTTTTAATACCCCAATCAGGTCTCCTTAATGCTGATTTAGACGGCACGATTTTTGCTTACGACTATCGCGCGCGATTAGCATACGTCATGACTTTCGCGACAGATCGTGTCGTGTAAATTAGACACACTACATTCGTTTGACAAATGTGGATGTCGTAAGTGAAGTTGTGCGCGTGTGGATAGTCGAAAGTCATGACGTATGTTAGTCGCGCATGATATTCGTAAGCAAAAATCGTGCCGTCCAAATCGGCAAAAAGAAAGAGAGCAAGGAGAGAGTGATTCTGCTGCGATATGAAGGCAACTGAATATTGACACTCTTCTGATAGAAAAACAACTATGAACACAATCTAACAGTGGTTAAAAAAGATAGAGTACGAAATAGCGTTAACGTATATTCTCAAACTTAGGCCATTACTGAGTTGCCTTAAGCCTCTGTTTCAAAGCGAGGCTAAGTGCGAAGCCATTGATATGAAAATGATGTATTATTGTCCTCCAAAAAAAGCTCATCAGTTTTCAGATCAACAAAGGTTTTGCACTTAGCCTCGTTTTGAAAAAGAGAGTTTTTGGAACTCGGAAATGGCCTGTCGAAATAGCCATGGAAGGCGTGACAGCACATTTGAATATAAGAAAAATTGATCGTCCGCGGTTCAGTATTAGAGGATACGTCGTGTACTTAATGGAATACCTTTAGTATAATTTCATGCCGTTGTAAGGGTTGTTATTCCCACCAGAATAATATTTGTTTAAGAGTATCGTTTAAAAATTATCGAATAATATGGGTGCTTGTATGCGTACTTCATAGCATTTTCTTTCTTTCTCACATTATTTTTGCTTTTTTGGAAGTGTGCGCGCAAAATATTTAGTCATTGTTTCTGTCAGCTTAGTCCTTGGTGTTCTCGGCTCGGTCACGCCTGGACTCCACCTTGTGCTGTGACGTCATCGAAAAAGAAGCGCCTAGTTCCCTCATTTCCCAGACTTCGTTCAGACAACGGGGCAAGGGAGAACGCCTAGGGACTAAGTTTTGTATGTGTAGTTACTCAATGCCTCTGGGGTAGCTATTCTTTACGATCTATTGAAGTCCAAAGGAACTAAAATCTAGTGCTTCGGAGAAAACCTGTGGTTGGCGTTCCACCGCTTCGATTTTCTCCTCGAAGAACGATTCATCTACAGGAGCCGATTCCTGCTGCACTTGTAGTGTGGGAATCTCCAGAAGGTCTTCGATAGGGACCCCCACTTTTTCTGGCTCAGGTTTTGGAGTTTCCAGCGCCTTCGGGAAACGCGCTTTTCTTGTGACCTCCATAACAACAATCTCTTCTTCAAACTCATCGTATTCTTCTTCCTCTTCCTCTTCCTCTTCCTCGTCTTCGTCGTCATCATCAGCTTCTTTGTCAGCCAGAGGCGGTGTTGATTGCACTTCTGTTCTCTCTGATCCTTTGATTTCGTCTTTTTTCTTCTCGTTTTCTCTGACGATATTCTCAAGGCTAAGAATTGAAATATCCGGCTTGTCCCGTGTTGCCACTTCCGGGCGGATCTTGCTCTCGTTGGCTTTCTCGTCCGGTTCTTTCATTTGTGATTTATAACCACCGGGATATTTCAATTGAACACTTATGTCCGATAGTTCTGGATTTTTACGTTTTTCCTCGGGCGACTTACTCTCTTCCATCCACTCGGGGACATCAAATTTGGATTTATCTTTCCTGACAACCCAAATCGGCTGTTCGCCGTCACCTCCGGAAGACGTCGTAGAGTGTTCGACAACACTTCGGTTCTCGGGTCCCCCAATCGTCTTGGTCACTACAGTCCTCTTGTATACTGAACTATAGCTATTGCCTTCGGTCTTACCTCCTGAAGACCCAGTTGTGATGGTGGTAGTGTAACCTTTATTCTCAACCGTCTTGACGTCGTGTTTGGGAAATGCCTCTCCTTTGACTTCAAAGTTAATCAAGCGCTCCTCTCTTGCTTTGGGTGGAGTATCAAAATCTAAAAATACATCTCTTTCTTGGAGTTTTCTAGGCTGAAACACGCTGTTTTTGTCTTGGTCATTACCTCCTACAGTGATCTCTGTGGTTTCGGTCTTGACGTTGTTGGTTCCATCCCCGCTTGAACCACTTGTAGAAATCGTGGTGGTAATCGTTTTCTTCACAATCCGACGAACCCGTCGACCATTTTCGTCCACGTACTCCACCACTTCGGATCCGTCATCTTCCGAGTTTTCTTTGGTCATTTCCAAAATGTCCCTCGTGCGATTTTTTGGTGAATCTTCGTCTTCTTTGTTGTGATTTGCTTCAGGAGTGTCATCGTCTTTTTTCACCGTTTCCTCGTTTTCTTTGATCGCGTCTTCCGGCTGTTCGTCTGGTTTAAGCAACCTTACGCTTTCCTCAGTGTGGTTTGGGGATTTTTCATCGTCATAGGAAACCTTTACCCTTGCTTTTTCGTCCGGCTCACCTCGTAAACAACAAGGACAGCAACATCTTATGATGGCTGAGGAAACATAACAAGAAAAAATGTCATTAAATATATGTGGCTCTTTCTAATGTTTTTTTTTTTTTCTGGGGATGGGGCGGGGGGACTATCTATTATAGTCAACTCTCTCTAAGATGGACAATAAGATGGACACCTTTGGGACCAGGAGTAAGTGTCCGTCTAAGGGTAAAGTTGACTCTATCTTAACGGACACCTCGGTAAAACGGACACCTAGAGTTGGACCCTGCCTTTCTTAACCCCCTTTACTTGACTCTCTATATGACGGTCTCAAAGGTGTCTGTAAAGGAGAGAGTTGACTGTAATATCCATCTCACAGAGAGAAGAATAAAGGGAGTAGAGAGTTATCAGGGACCAACTCCGGGTGTCTGTTTTACCGAGATGTCCGTTAAGAGAGATTCGACTGTACTCTTCTGTATGGACAAAGTGGTCAACAAATGGCGGGTCACCCAAAAGCCTGGTTACTCAAGCGTCTTCTATCGCAAAACGAAGAACCCGTGGAACCGAAAATTTGTAGTAAATAAAGGTGTTTAGGTGCCGTAATACCTCATGAAAGAAGAATCTCTGGAGTATCGATAATTCCTTAGTTTGAATTTTGGTGACGTCATGTGAAAACCCCCAATTAGCTTAACCCATAATAACTGCACCCTTCTAATAAGCGCTCTTTTCAAAAAAGCATCCTAATAATAATGCAATAATTAAAAAAAATGAAACTTATTCATCTTATCTTCCATAGCGCTGTACAATCATTATGCCGATGTAGAAACCAAAATGTGAAAATACCGAAAGATACGTTGTAGCCAAATGTCGGTTGTCAGGTACCCTGGGTACCAGAGGTTTTTTCTCGCGTACGACGAAGAGCTTTACTCACTCAGGCCGAAGACACGAGCGGCGAAGACTTGACCAGAACCGGAAACCGCGCTTGAAAAGCCTCTGGCACCCAGGGTAGTTGTGAGGTCGAAATCTTGAAGAATGAAATAAGGGCCTGTCCCCCCTCCTCGATTTAGTGTCAAAAAATTAAGATAGTTCCGAATTTAGAATAATTTAGAATCTCCGAAAAAATGACAGTAAGAATTGAGCAAACTCTAAACGTCTCTTTTGGACGTGAACATGCATTTCGCCAATAGTCTTGCTTCAGAAATGTTTCCGTCCGCAAAAATTAAATGATCCGTCTCTAAGAAGGTCAAACTGCGGAATAATGTCAATTTAAGGAAGTCTGGACAAGTTTCAAATAACGGATCGAAAACAATAGGTCTTATTATAATCGAAACGTAAGGAAGAAAATATAAATTAATTAAACTCGAAAGTTGGGAAGTTGTACTGTATGTCGCACTTTTGATGATGTCAAGTTTGTTGGATTTTAGGTGACCATGTCTCTATACACTGCATGCAAATGACTGAGCTTTTTTGAGTGAGTCCACTGACTTGCATTGTCTGATATGCGAAGGTTGAAGGAATGCAGTCTCTTTGAGCTCTAGTTAAAGTTGGTAGAAGACACTGAATATATGCTTTTGCTCAAAGCTTTTTGAGAAAGGTGAAAATCCTGCTTGATATACTTGCAGCGCAAAGCAATTGCTCATTGGGAAAGCGTGCTTTAGGCATGGAAACTTATAAACAAAGTTGTATTCGGTACCGAATTATACCCGCGTGACCAGTTGATACGCCCATTGCGGTGAATTAGCTGATCAATGTTAAGCATACACATCGTTTGTTTATACATAAATGCCGAACCATTACTTTGTTCTGAAATAACTTCTTCTAATATGAATTTCAAACTCAACTCTAATATTCTCACCTAGTGGGATCCCAAAACGATAAGCTGTCTTTTTCACAACATAACGCCTCCATGCAGACATTTTGGTTGAATGTTAATTTTGGTGACGTCATGTGTAAAAGTTAAAAGTCCAAAATCTAACAATAGCAAGATAAATTAATGGGGCATTAAAATAGAAATACGTGTATTGAAATACAGTTAAAAGTCATAGGCTTTTTTGAAAACTTGGTTTCATACCGAAAGATACGTTGTTGATTCCTGTTAAATATTACAGCTTTTCTTTTCATTTGCAACCGAGCCAAATGTCGGTTGTGAGGTCGAAACCCTGAAGAATGAAATCCGGGCCGCTAGCCCCTCCTCGAATTAGCGTCAAAAAATGAAATAAGCGCCCCGGGTACAAATTTCGAGTATTGAAAATAGTACCGAACTTAAAATAATTTAGAGTCTTCGAAAAATGAAACAGTAAAAATTAAGCAAACTCTAGACTCTTTTGGAAATAAACATGCATTCTGCCAATAGTCTTGCTTCAGAAATTTTCCCGTCCGCAAAAATTAAATGATCCGTTTCTAAGAAGGTCAAACTGATTTTGAATAATGTCAATTTGAGAAAGTTTGGACAAGTTTCAAATAACGGATCGAAAACAATAGGTCTTATTACAATCGAAACGCAAGGAGGAAAAAATCAATTTATTACATTCGAAAGTTGGGAAGTTGTACTGTTTGTCGCACCTTTGATGTTTTGTCAAGTTTGTTGGATTTTAGGTGACTGTGTCTCCATACACTACATGCAAATGACTGAGCTTTCTTGAGTGAATCCATTTGCATTGTCTGATATGCGAAGGTCGAAGGAATGCAGAGTCTTTGAGTAAATTGAACTCTAGCTAAAGTTGTTAGAGGACACTAAATATATGCTTTTGCTTAAAGCTTTTTGAGAAAGATGAACATCCTAGTTGATATACGTGCAGGGCGAAGCAAATCTGCTAACCGGGAAAGCGTGCTTTAGGCATGGAAACTTATAAACAACGTTGTATTGCGGATTAACTGCACGAGTGTGCTTAAGCACATCTCTAAAAGACACGCAAACCCAGCTATGAACAAAATATGAATTTCTGTACTAAAAGACTGCCGGTAATCATGAGAGATGTATCAGAACGAAAACCTACCTTTCATGATTGTGAATCGCCGTTCCAGAGGAGTGTGACGAGTGCTACCGCTAGTTTGAAAAATAATCCGCGGAAATCCAGTGAAAGGGCAGGCGATGAATAGATTCCTTAAATAGATTGTTTATGAGGCTCTAATTTAAGCCAGGTTATGCCTGTCTGATATTTCGTGATCTGACTATCACGTGGAAAGGTCCTTTCCAAACGTCGCTTTCTCAATTTATGTACGTTTCTGAGGCGCGGTTTTGCAGTCCTTGGTTGAATAATTTGCGAAATTTTAATTTACAAGTCATTAGCAGTATCATGAGCGTGCAACTAGAAATAGCGTGATTTATTTCTTAGTTGATTGAAGAATAGAAAAAGCATATCCGTAAATCATTTTTTTGAACTCAGAACATGGAACTGGGAGACATTATAACGATTCACAGCTAGACCCTGACAATTTTAAGGACGGTAGAACTTTCTATGGTATAGTGCCCCCTTAAATTTGCATACGTCTTTTCCCGGTATAGTGTATTCATGTATTGTAATGTTAAGTTATGTTTACACCCCGTTTTAATTGTTTTTTGTAAGATTATCAGTTGTGCCGGAATACTAGTAAACCGTGACGTTGTGTGGTAATCGATTCACAATGAGACGCAATGAAATGACTTGTGTTTTCCTTTTACTCTATTTAAACTGATGAGGAAGTTAACTTTAGAGCAAAAATGGTCATCGTGGGTTTGCTTTTCGTTCATAACTAAACACATAAAAATCTTGCATGCGAAACTAGAACATTCAAAATTTATTCTGTTTACTGATAGCTAAATTCTTGTAGCCCTCTTTGGAATTTTAAAAACGAGGGGCGGTTGATATCGTGATGGAGTTTACGTCGTTGAAAGACAATCCTAAGGAATTGTAAACTTCAAAAGCTCACACGGAAATACCAACACACACACAGACACAAAAACAATAAATTAATGCTATTAATTGGTCCTTCTCAAAGGAGCTACCAATCCTGGTGATGTGACATTATAACGGCCTATATTATCGTTTGTTTGACGGCTCAGCCTTCTAGAAAGTGGACACGGTGTTAAAGCCCAGCTCTGTGTTGGTATCTGTTCGGCTTAAAAAAAGTTCACTATACTTACCCCTTTATACTGTAAAGACTTTGAAAGTGAAAGAAACTCCCAAAAGCTAAAAAATTAAACTTATGGTTTCGTTTGAATTGTCACATCACATTGTTTTCTTTTACAGGCTCTCAGTAAAGTTACAACAGTCTTAGACTTAAGGGAAAAGGTCCAGTGTAACTAAGATAGCATTTTAAAAAGGCTGTAAAAAGAATTTTACTTATTTATCTGACTGATATAAACCCTCCTGCGGTCAGCTGGTTCCAAAGCGTGGACAAATATTTGAAATCGGTGTTGTGTAAACTGACGCATAACATTATTCATACTTCAAGGTGAAGTGTGTGCTTTTCATGAACAAGTTGGTTCCATTGATTATATCGCCGGTTAATAAGTGCAACAGAGGTCAATCTTTGGACTGGCCTTGAGTAGATAACCGTTTTTAAACTCAAGGGAACTGAATAATACCGGTTGATACGCCCATTACGGTGAATTAGCTGATTAATGTTAAGCATAATACATATTAGTTAAACATCGTTTGTTTATACATCAATGCCGAACCATTTGTTTTGAAATAAATTGTTCTAATATGAATTTCAAACTCAACTCTCATATGCTCACCTAATGGGATTCCAAAACGATAAGCTGACTTTTTCACAACATAACGCCTCCTTGCAGACATTTTGGTTGAATGTCAGGTTTTATTTTTAGCACAGTTTTAATCAAACTCGTGATTTGGATCGATGCACATAATTTGTAGTTAATAAAACAAATCTGCACTACCCCTCAAATCTGTACCTCTGTTGTACAGAACGCTTAATCCCTCCTTTTAAAAGCCTGCGATAGACATTTGGTGTTAACCAATTGCAATGATTAAATCATTGCCAGTCGACTTACGAGTTTTCTTGGTCGTCTTGGTTAGCTTTTTGTAGCTCGTTTCCAGGGTGCCTCAGGCTGAGGGCAAACAATGTAAGAGGTCTTATAAGAGTGAGTGAGAACATTATACGTTTCTGCGAAACTGTCCACCTACCCCTCCCCTAAGCCAACATTAACTCTTACTTCTCACTAAGGGCAACATTTTTGTTTAGAGGAGGGGTAAGTGGGCAGTTTCCCACTGACATATAATGATCCACGACGTTTCTGGAAAACTACCCACCTACCCCACCCCATATTAGACAAACGCCGTTTGGGCCGGCACTTAGTGTCCGTCTTAAAGGAATGTCGCCTTGCAGCGAAAAGACTGAAGAATGGCAGGGACATTATTCACTTCACTTAGAGGCCAAACTGTCGGGAGTGAAAAAATCAATTCAATTTTCAAATTATATTTTACAAAACGCTGACAAACAAATAGTACCATGAGAAAGTGCTACCAGAGATGTTTCATTTGAATGGTCACGCAATAGGGTTTCATCCACAGACTCAAGAAGCACAAGACTCCATCTTAGAGAGGTCCTTAAGGCTATATAAAGAGATTCCAAATTTTGATGATGCGCGATGCTTACAAATATTTCCCCATGTAAGGGACTCAGGATCCCGGAATCTGGGAAAATTTTGCTAATGGAATCTGGAATACAGCTCAAGGAATCTGGAATCCCTCTAACGATTGGAATCCAGGATCCTACGGACAAACACTGGAATAGAGTACCTGGAATCCGGAATACAGCTCAAGGAATCCTGAATCCCACTTAAGATTGGAATCCAGAATCCTACTGACAAACACTGGAATAGATTATCTGGAATCTGGAATACAACTCGAGGAATCCGGAATCCTACTAACGATTGGAATCCAGAATCCTACTGACAAACAATGGAACAGAGTACCTGGACTGATCCCGCGGAATACAGCTCAAGAAATCCGGAATCCCACTAAAGATTGGAATCCAGAATCCTACTGACAAACACTTGAATAGAGTACCTGGAATCCGGAATCGACGGCGTGGAATCCAAAATCCAAGACCATCCTGTATTCTCTTACATTGGGCGACCAGTTCCACACAGCTTCACAATTAAGGGCGTTTATGTCAAAAAACACCCTCCAGGGACATTTTTAAAAGACCGACTTAACAAATAACGTTTCTGTACATTTACAGTTCTTCCAAATCGTTTTAGTAGCATGCATATGAACTTATCGGTAACAGTAGAAATAGAAATTTAGTTGGTAAGATTTTCTGCGAAACAAAGCTTTTTGCCTTCTTGGGCGCAAAAGAGTTTTCCCGACACAAGGTCCGACCCCCATCTAGATGTTTCTGTTAATTACTCGTTCTTTCTTTCTATATTGCGTTTCTTTTTGTTTGTTTTTTTTTTTCCATTTTCCTGCTTCGCTGACTTTGTGCCTTTGTTCTCTATTTTTTTTCCCTTGGGATTGATTTTAATCTGTAAAGGAGACATTTGCTCAGGGTCTCCATATGTCCCAAGACTATGCTAGACACGTAAACATGGTTTAGAAACAAAGACAGTAATCTAATTAAACCATCACGTACCTTTGGTTTGTTTTGCGGAAACTTCAAATAATTATATCGTGAATTTAAAGGACGGTTTGAGCAGGTAGCTGCAGATTTGACAGACAAACAACGCAAAAGATCCTATTCGAGCTACAAAAAGAAAAACAGATCCTTTTACCGTTGATTATTGCGGGCGGCAAGAGGAGGGATCGGGGAAGAATGACAGGGTCTAGTTTCAGTAAAAAAAAAGTCAAACGTTTTAATCACACTGATGCACTTTGGGCATGAGCTGTCCATATTAATGGTGAATGACAGTTGTCATTCAATCATGATGAAATCATTAGTTTATTTAAGTTAACAACAATGTCTCTGTGCAAATAATACGGTGCTTCCTTTAGTTTTAACGTTTTATTTAAATAGGTTACTTCACACAAGTAATACCGTGTGGCACAAAATTTTTGCGGGTTCTAATTTTTGCGATTTTTTCAGCGATCCGCAAACATAAGTTCCCGCAAATAAAAATTACCGCAAATGTTTTTCCCGCAAAAATTTACCCCAGAGTAAATATTCTGCACTTCTTAAATCTGCACGTATGAATTATTATTCAAACATAATTGATCAGTGTGCGGGGGTCGTGTGCGGGTGATTCTCGCAAGCTATTTCATGTGGTTAATTCTTTGTCCAGGGAACCACTTGAGACGGCTCTTCCAGAGCACGATGATCCCACTAAGCTAGCAAACGAATTTGGCACCTTCTTCCTCAAAAAAATTGAAATCATAAAGGAAAATCTTGACAAGTTTCAAGTTCAAGAGCCTCGACTTGCTCTTGTTACTCCAAAGGAGAATCTGGAGAATTTTTCTTCGCTCTCCATGGGAGAAGTGTGTAAGATTGTTCGAGAATCCTCCAATGCCTCTTGTCGGTTGGATCCTGTTCCTACATAGCTAGTGAAGTCCTGTCTTGTTGTATTAGCGCCCTCTATCACTGAATTGGTTAATCTCTCTCTTCTCAGTGGTTGCGTTCCAGAAAGTTGGAGAACCGCTGTTGTCATCCCTCTATTGAAAAAACCTGGACTTGATTTGGTCTACAAAAATTTCCGTCCAGTCAGTAATCTCCCATCCATTTCCAAGGTAGTGCAAAAGGCTGCACTTCAACAACTTCTCTTCCACTGTGAGAAAAATGTCCTTCTTCCTAAATTCCAGTCGGGCTTCCGTAAGTATCACTCGACAGAGACTGCTCTATTTAAGGTTCAAAACGACATCTTAATGAGTATGGATAATAAGGAAGTGACACTTCTCGTACTTTTGGACCTAAGTGCTGCTTTTGATACCATTGAACATTCCATTCTTCTGAATATTTTGCAACAGGATTTTGGAGTCGTCGGAACTGCTTTAAATTGGTTCGACTCATTTCTGCCTGGTCGCAAACAACGTATACTTGTCGGTGATAAGACTTCTGACGACTTCAATCTGAACTGTGGAGTCCCCCAGGGCAGTTGTATGGGGCCTATTTTATTTACTCTCTACGTCTCCCGCCTCTTTAACATTATTTCTCAGCACCTCCCTTCCGTCCATGGTTATGCTGATGACACCCAGATTTTCCTCTCCTTCCGACCTTGTTCTATCCATTCGGAAATTAATGCTGTATCTGTGATGTTCGCTCTTGGTTTATTGGAAATCGTTTAATGATTAATGACGCGAAAACTGACTTTCTAATTATTGGCACCCGTCAGCAACTTGAAAAAACATCTATTGAATCTATTATCATTGGTGACACCGTCATTAAATCTCTTATGTTCGTTCCAAAAGTCAACTGCTCTACACTTGGGGATCGGGCCTTTGCTCATGCTGCACCTGTATTATGGAACTCGCTGCCATTAACTATAAGAACAAGTACAGCCTCGCCATTTTTAAAAAGCAACTTAAAACATTTCTTTTTAAGAAAGCTTTTAATTTGTTGGAATAGTTCTAATGTTTAATTTTAATTTGTTTGGAATTTTCGAATCTCAAATTTTTTTTTAGATTTTACCTTAGCATATCATATCGTTGTTATTATTATAGCTTTCAGGGATTTTTAAATTTTTTATTATTTATTCATTAATTTTAACTTAATGTAAAGCACTTTTGAATATTCTTCTACAGTTTTAGCGCTATACAAATTCATTATCATTATCATTCTCTAACTTAAATTCGCTACGCAAAATTACTGTTCTAAGAAATCGTGTCTGTTCAATTACAACGTGCATCTTTCATTCAGGAACAAAACGGTGTACAATGAATTAGTGGTTTTACATAGGGCACGTATACCGTAGTATTGTAATATGTATTTCTGTTGTACGTACTTAACTAAAACGAAAATATTATCAATGCTGGGTACTGGGAACTTTCTGAAAATCGCAAAAATTTATTCCCAGCTATAAAAACCAATCTGTCCGAATCGCAAAAATTAGTTCCCGCAAAACCCCAAAAAACACCAATCCCCAAAAATAAACCCCCGCAAAAATTTCGTGCCACACGCTACGTGCAAAAAGAAACATGACCAATACTCAACATGCAAAGGAAATAATTTAAACAGTCAGCTCAACTGAGAATTGAAAAGCTGCTTCAAAATGAAGAGTAAAACAAGAAAAACAAACAAAATATAACGTTAAAACGAAGCACGGAAGAGATAAACTGATAAAGATTGAAACGTATTGTATTTAGGTGAACCGGAAAAATAACGGCCCTCCTTCTTTGAAGTTTGTTTCCATGTATATGGAGCTGTATTTTGCAATGAGCCGATGATTTTGTGAACAAAAGGCGTTTTTAAAAATTCTCTCGTCTCGCTAATTTGTAGTTTTTATGAAAGATAGCGTGATCAAGCTACTAAGTTCAATTCTTGAACATCCGACCAATATTTCTTTTACTAAATTAAAGCTAGTGACAGATCCAGGGGAGGGCCCCCCTTATTTTTAGACCAGACTTGAGACCCGAAGGACCCCCCCCCCCCCCCTTATCTAAAGATCTGGATCCGCCATTGAAAGCCACACAAGTTTAAAGTGTATGTAGCATGTAAGAGAGGGTGAGGGGCAGCTTTGGATATTCCTCACTGTCTTCTCTCTTCACTGTAGAGCTACCTTAGCCGTATTTTTTTTAAATTAGCGAAACGCGCGATAATAGGGCTGTTAGTAATGAAAATTCAAGGTTTTAGTTGTGCCTGTGATTCAAGGGTCTGTCATTCATTTTATTCGTTTGACGCTGGCTTTTGCATAAAAATATCGATGATCATAAAAATAGCTTTGGCTTAGTTTCAACACGAGGCTTGTGGCAAATGAAAATAAGCGCTTAGATTCTTTCTTTTCGTAAATTCTCTCGTTTGCCATACAATAATAGAAATTGCAAAAAATATAATGTAAGTCGAAAAAAGAAGTGGCGAGAAGACCTAACGAGGAAACTACAGGAGTTTATGAGAGGTTAGGCCTCCTTGAACTACGGGCTATAGCTGCTTACATCAAGTGAATAAAAGATGGCGTAAAGTAAAAAGTGGAAAAGATTTAAGATCGGTTTTCATATTTACCTAATAACTTAATCTGTAGTATTTTCCTAAAGAAGGAAAGAGATCGAGAGTTGAATGACTTCGTTGTCAAGTGAATTGAAAAACTTGGTTCCTTGGCAAAAAATTGAGAACTTCTCGAATAACTTGATGCTAAACACTTGTTAAAACACAGTTTATAACTCCAAGCGATCATTCACGTGAACTACTTACCTTTGCAAACCATCCCGGCCTCCAAAACCGTTTGAAATATCTCTATTATGACTCGCCTATGGACTGCCTTTCCTGGCTCTGATAGACGAGTTTGGTTTTTCACGTCCCAGTCCGCTGTACTGCGGATGATATTCAAGATCTCACTTGCTCATGATGTGGTGTTATTTTTGGAGGGGAAGGTTGCTGACGTAAGAATTGGGTGTTTTCATGAGCTTGACATTTTACTGATATAAACAAACGTTCTTCAGCTTGAAAATAGAAGTATCTATGGTTACAGCCAATTTATAATAATGATAATAATAATAATTATCAAGATCGAGCGTTTTGCGTTAGGGGCAGCCATCTTGGATGAGTGCCAAATCTACTTAGGGATGCTATAAACCTCGACGCGCTCCCCCTCGGTACATATGGAACCAAGATGAACGCCTGTATCAGTAAGCGCGCTATCCTTACGATATTACGAAAAAATAGGGGACTGTGAGAAGTCAAAACAAAAGACAGCTCAAATCAAGCTTCGGCTGCCATTTGTTCGAGATAATGTGGTCCCCTAGTAGACTAAAAAACGGTTCTTATTAAAAAGAATAAACTGTTCAAGTTTGTAATAGAATGGGACTTTATGGGAATTAAAAGTTTTCGCTTGCAGCTCAAATGCTTTTCTACCGAAAAAATGGATCACCGTCACTGTTATTCACCATTATTCACCATAACAAAGTTTTCAGATACCTGGGCTCAAACCATGACCTTTCTTTAGGCGTCTAACCCCATGGATACTAAAATAAATGGCCGTACCGTATTTCCTCCCACGCTATAATAATATATAAGAAGCTTTTATATAATAAAATTAGGAGCTTTTGATACTGACAGCTGGGTGCCAGGCCATTAAGTTGTCAATAAATTATTCAAAATCCAAATATACGGTCTTCAAGCCCAGGCTTCATAGGTGACCAACTACTGTTTTGACTTCACGTTTACGTAATTAATGTTGTGGTGTAATAAAGATTTAATCGAAATAAAGTTACGGTTTGTTGAAAAGAAAAATTAAAAAACACCTCCTTCCAATAAGCGCTCCTTCTTTTTAGCCGAAATTTTAATAAGCGCCCGGGCGCTTACCGTTTTCGAGTTAATACCACGGTAATTTTCTTTCCTGGCCATCATACACTCGGGGGATAGTATTAGAGTAATTTTAGATAAAACTGAACCTTTACAATAGGGTTTTCTTTCATCCCAATGTGATTTCAGGGTTTTAAAGTAATTCTAGTTTCTTTTAAAATTTTTGTAATTTTTCCTTTGTATGGAAATGTGTAATAAAGTGTTGCTGAGAAATAAAGTTGAAAAAAATAAAACAAACAAAACAAAAGTAATACCAAAAAGTCGTGACATAGCTCTTTCAAGGACCGACAATTAAATTCCATAACTTTCCAGGCCTGGGAAACGAATTTCTCAAGTTCAATGACTTTCCAGGGTTTACATGACCTCAAGGAACCCTGTGTATATATGTATGCTGTTTGAAAGTCATGGAAAGAAGGTTTTGTTTGGAAGATTAGTTACTGCAGATAAAAAAGCAAAGATAATGTAAAGTAAAGAGAAGCAATTAAAAAGCGCGAATATTACGCTATTTTGTGGACACTAGAGTTGGTGTCTGTTGAACTGTTTAAGGTAAAAAATTATCTTAAAACACGGAAGGTTTTGAAAATTTTTGAAAGCGACAGCAAAACCTAAGGTCATGGAAAACTTGAAAAGGTCATGGAAAAAGTCATGGAATTTGAAGAGCTTAAAAGAGTACGAACTCTGATGTGGTATATAAACAAGCCTTTTAGTATGTCTAACTTACATGTATTACTGTTCCGAACTCAGTGTTTAGACACGTTTGGAACACGTTTATGGAAGAACGTTTAAATAATGACTCTATTTAGGGTTTAAACATGACTTAGACGATGAATTACATACACGCTGTTTAAAAGTCCGTTTGATTAATCGGAACATAAACTTCAATTCTAAAACTTCCATTGATTACTTTAATTCAGTACCACACATTTATACACCGCATCTCTTCTTGTACGTTAACTGCTTTTGGTATAAATAACCTACTGATAGTTACTAAATGTATACACTATAGACATTCTAAAAGTGAAGGGGGTTAGAACTTATTGAAAAATATATGAATGAGTCATATTATGAGTATTTTCCCACCGTTTTGGTCTTTTCATCAGTAAGAACCGCAATTGTTTTTTTTGTCTCTGAGTATTGTACAGTTACTTAAGAAACTATACACTGCTGCAAGTTCACATGGGAAAATGGAAAAATTGTCATTGACCACCTTTGAAATGGCTTTAGTTTGTGAACGTTTTCACACAGTTGCTTGGCTCTATTCATTCACTGATATCTCTATTGTTCGTTATAGGTGTATTAGTAGTCGATCCACCAATACCTGGTCCAGTGGGACATATAACGGTTAACATAGGATTAAGTCTTTCAACTCCTTGGGTTCTTTTCAAAAGCCTAGTTTCGTTCTCGAAAGGCTTTTTAAACACGTTTAAGCTCAAGTTACACCTTAGTTGTTGCTGAGTCAGACAGAGACCTTACCATACCCATATATCAACAACCAACACTGAGTTTGCGATCAGAAGTGAGTATGCAAAAGTTATCTTTAGTTTCGGGTCTTTGAAATCGCTAGCTAGTAATATTGTGCAGTTGCGCGTGAAGTCTTGTGGAAATTCGATTTTTCGAGCCTACCCGAGAAAAGGAAATTGCTGCGAACTGTCGCTGAGGTTCGGAACTTATAAGTTAAAAGTGTTTGAATAGGGGTAGGAAAGTCTTGTGGAGGGAAGTCGCCGGGAGGTTCGAAGTCGTTCGCGGAGAACGAGAAATCGTGATCCTAGTGTAATACTGTGTTTTTGTCAAAGGGTCAATTATGAATTATGAATGCAAGTCATATATTACTTTATTTTGTTTTAGATCTGCTGTATTTACTAAACAAGCGACTATCTGTGATAAGGGGTAAAGGATTTGTTTGCCACTCGACGAACGCGCTGATATTTTTAAACACAGTGAATATAGAGGCACGACCGCTGAGCAAAGTTTAGAAAACAACTGGAACTAAACGGGACAATTTATTTTAATACGGTCAACAAGATTTGAACGGAGTTATGGAGGAAAACTTGGAATGTGAAATGACAGTACGAAATGTCACGAAGAAAACAGTGGTTACGTCATCCACAATTACAACAAGTTCTGGACGAAAACGAAGCTTGGTGGAAATTGTGCCTAAAGGGGAGCCTTTTCCGAATTATGATGTAAAGTTAGTTCCAGGGGAGCGAAAGAATTCCACAAAATTGTATGAATTAAACAACAATGACTCGAACAATAACCAGTCTTCCTTGGACGAGCAACCAACGAAAACGGTCGAAGAAGGGCGACGATCTATCGGGCAGTCTCGGAAATGCTCCGATCATGTTTCTGAGCAACCAATCATGATTGTTACGAGAGGAAGAAGGTCCCGGATAGAGGTCCCAGAGTGGATGGAAGAGCGAAAATGTCCAGAAACGGAGCACCAACCCAGTGATATTTCAGACATTGATGATTTGTTGAAATATCCAGCCGATTATTCGCCAAGAGGAAAAGAGATAGACGACAGCGTCGAGGAGGGCAGGATCCATCCAGAATTTACCAAACGGGACAAACAGCTTGTTCCTGTTATTTCAGATGAAAATGGCGTCAATGAATCAGACGAGGACTCCAGTGAATTTGAAGAAGAAATTGTAGTGATGGAGGTCCAAAGAAAACCGAGCTGGAACAAAAAACTGGAGTCTCCTAGACAAGTCGAGGTTCCCGAGTGGATAAAAGAGCGAAAATCTTCAGGAACAGACTGTCAACCTATTGACGGTTTGTTGAAATATCCAACCGATTATTCACCGACAAAAGGGGAGATTGAAGACAACGCCATCGAGACTTGGATCCACCCGGTATTTGCCAAGCGGGACAAACAGGTTTTTCCTGTTCTTCTCGATGAAAATGGCGTCGACGACTCCGGCGAAGAGTCCAGTGAATTTGAAGAGGAGATTGTAGTGATGGATGTCAAGAGAAAACCGAGTTGGAACAAAAAGCTGGTGTTTCCTAACCAAGGGCCAGAAAGAGCTGGAAAACCGATTGAAGACCTACTCGTGGCGCAGACAAATCGAGTTCAAGAGTCGGCTCCCGATGAGTTATTGATTGAAGAGAAAATCGAATGTGTGGAACGTCCGTCGGTATTTCGAGAATTACCTGACTTCGCTGCTTTAGAGAACCTGTAAGACCAGTCACGAGTGGAGAAACCAATTAGGCTTTTGCAAAGTGATTGAACTGAAACAATGTCCAGGCCGGAACACAGAAGCCAGTAATATGCGCTTTCTTATGAAAGACATGTGTATGAACTGAGTCAACAGGTTAGGGTATCATTTAAAAGTAGCACTCGCTTTTTTTTCGATTTATAAAAGTATTTGCGTGATTTAAGACACCGTTTCCTTCGGTATTTTTCTTCCCCTTTATTTCAAATGTTCGTGACACAGTCTTCTCGGTTTCACTCTACACTCCAAGTGAAAACTGAGTATATTTCTTGAGTCTCTTAAATAAGTCTCTTGTCTTTATTTTCACCAATGTAAAAATGTTTGCAGTACATTTCAGAAAAAAAAGTTTCAGTAGAAAATGAGTTAGTATCCTATCCACTAGTGAGTGTTTTTGAGCTGAAAAAACACCGTCATGTTGACGTTCCGAAAGTTCGAAACCCATCTATCAACTCGCAGAAATCGCCGCCCTTGAAACTGGCAAAAGAACTAGCAGTAAATAAGTAGAATAACGCAGCCTCGTTCTCAGGTCGGTACGCGCTGTGCAACTAGGTAGAAGAGGCTCAAACTCGCTGAAGGCTTTAAGAAGCGAGAGTCACTGCCACTTTAATTGCCAACAAGTAAGCACTTTTGACTCTTATACTTTCGTAAGAACTTTTTAACATAAATATAGAATCGAATCACCGAGAGACAGAGAGATGATTGCTGTGTCTGAGAAATATCGAAGCCACTGAGGTCGGTCTGAAACCTTTTGACGAGACTTTTAGCTTTTGCACTAATTCATCATTAGTGAACTTACGCAAAAACTTCACGAAGATCGAGGCATCTATTGGAGGAAAAAGCTCCTGTGAACGATTCTTCCCAGTGCCGAGATAGACTGCTGCGGGTAAAATAGGTAATAGCGTCATTTCGTTGCTATGACAACTCCGATGTCGTTGCAACCCTGATCATAACAAATTTCCATCTTTATCAAATACAATTGTGGTGACAATTTCTCCAAATCTCTGTTTATGGCAACGTAGTTTATGCTCAAACTTGGGAGGTATTGACCCTGAAAAACTTTATCGAGCCACCTTAAGTGGCTGTCCACCTAAGAGCGGTCCGGCGAGTTTGGGATCGCCGGTAAAACTTCCCTTTATTTTTTGTGGGTGAAAAGGACTTAATAAGGAATGATTAAAATCGAGCTAATTTTTTTCAAAATCCTTTTCTGTGCTTCGCTACAGGACAAAACGTCTTTCCTGTCTGAGAGCGCTTTTTCAACCTTGTTCGATGGCCGAAATTCGGTGATTTTAAAAGCCGCGCTTCTTCGTAACAGATAAATATCGCGAAATTCTACATAGTACAATGGATTTAGCTGCATTTGACTTGTCCTATGACGGAATATGGAATAAGTTTACGCAAAATTAAATTAAATTAATAAAATCAAACACAAGCCCCTTCGCGGTTTTTTTCTCCCTTGACAAATTCTTGGAAAGTAAAAGCTAAAATCTCCAAAGCGGTACAAAAAGCACAGGTAAAATGCACTTCACAGCAAAGATCTTACCTTATTCTGTCAGAAAATAAAGTCAAAGGTGCGGGTATCGGTCTGGGTTGGACGTAATCAAACGTTTTTAAGAGCCTCTTTTCGGCATTATTTGCATAGATTTGCCCGTTTAACCGTTCACACAAAACGACTAAAATTTAGTAGATATTTTCTCAGCAGCTGAGAATGTTGTTGTGTATCCTCAAAATAACGAACATTTGTTTTCTTTTCACTAGCCTTTTTAAGTTTGTATAAATGAAAGCCGAAAAAAATGCCATAAACTGACATTCTTGATCAACCCGTCAGATATGCAAATCGTGCTTGTTTACGGCCAGGTTGTCCATTTCAGCTGTGTTAAAATCTAAAACTACGTACGGTTATTAACTTCTTCTCAAATGTAATCAATCTTCAGCTTGGAAACTCAGCAACTGAATACCCTTTTCAAAATAGAAATTTACCTCATATTCAATTTGAGTTTCTTTTTCCGTTTCGAGCATTTCACCATGATTTGAATTTGAATTCCCACGTCTGTGTTTATCCCTCATTTATCATGAGCATATGGGATTCTCTCACCTCGGGTGACTTTTCTCTTGTAGCTCTTGAGAAATTATTATGAATGACTTTAAGTTTGGTGTAGGGTATGCCTGTTGTAATATTTTTCCGAGTGCGGGTAATATTGAACGTTTGTCCCACACGCCATATGCTAATTTGCATTTTTGTCACGCAATATACCTCCTGTATCGACCCTTCCTTTGCATAAACAAATAAAGGGTGAACCATTACCTTATTAATAGGGGGTGGGGGGAGGACAAGGACACCGAGATTAAAAAAGAATTTTACAGGGCTGGAAGGATAATATATATTATCAGAAACTCATAAGGGGTTGAACAATCCCTCATGAGTTTCTGATATTATACATACAACGAAGTGCCAGAGTGGTGTCCTCATCGATAGTGCTCAATAGTTAACCTAGAGCAGAATAGAAGTAAACAGATGAAACTGGATTAAATCTTGAACATTTGTAGTTACCCAGAGTTTCATGCCTCTTGCGAGGCAATCATCAAGCAACTGCCAAAATTAACGGTTACAATCAAGGATGTAGGTAAAACAGAATAGTAAATACTAGGCGTGGCGCGTGGCGCGTGGCTCGTCGTGCTGTTTACAGTTTGTAAACCTGTAATGTCTACCCTGGACAATAGAAATGAACTAATCTCAGGTTGCAGACAGTCAAAGAAATTTCTACTAAGCACTGTCCTAACTTGGCTAGTTCTTGTCGCAAATTTAACAAGTTGTAAGCATCACTTAAGTACGACGCGCCACGCACCTACGCCACGCCTGTCATTTATTGTTTTGTTTTACCTGGTGATTCCCCTCGCAAGAGGCGTGACTCTCTGAGTAGCAATAAATGTTCAAGATATAATCCAGTCCCATCAGTCTATTTCTATTATATACATACATATATACAGCTTTATCAAGGCTAAAATTAATGCAGCCCCCTACCCCGTCAATAATCGAACGGTCCACGCCCAAGAAGACGTAAAGTGCCACATTACTTGTTATTAAATTGATTCTTTACCAGAAAAAATCCCTAGCTCCTATTATATGCCAGGGGCACCCAACGACGGTGTCCTCCTAAATGCATTGAGAACACTTTTTAGGCTCTCCAGAGTACTTTTCGATCTCTAGAAATGTATTCCAAGTGGCGCTAAAAAAAATTTTATCTCTTGGGTCATACTAGGGTAACCGTGAGTCTTTCTTCCCGAAAATGTTCGCTGCAATTGAAAGTTTTACGAAAGTGAGGATTTTTCTGATTCCTTTCTGTATCGCATTTTCGGTTCCCAGAATTTTGGGTTTCCTTTCTCTACGAAAAATAGCTTAACCTGGGATGAGAAATAGTAATAATTAAACTTCAGAAAATTGTAGGGAATTTATTGGATTAGCTTCGAATATTACACGTGCATGGAACGGTCATCTAATAAATTTTTAGTCTTCCTCAAGCTATAGAAAATTCTAGGCAATTTTGCTTCTCCGAACAGATATTTCACAGAAAACAGTCATTGGGTGCCGCTGATATGCATTTGGTGACCTTTTTACGTTACTTATTTCTTATTGCCAAAAAGCAAAGTGTCACAATAATGATCTTAACTCATATCTTTAAGAAAAAATTATATTAAAGAAAAAAAAAACTCTCCTCCGGACAACTTTTATCCTTCTGGGGCCCAGTCGTTCAATAAGTGGATAGTGCTATCCACCGTGTAAATCACTATCCACTGGAAAGAGCAATTGGCTTCCCTAGTACTTATCAATTGGATAGAGATTCATCCGATGATAGCCCTACAACTGGGGCCTGCTCTTTTACTAGTATTGTAAATAAAGTACTGAACGAAAAAGCGGGTCACATACTTTCAAGGGTTGGTGTCAAGTTATAAGTTACTTGAGATTTGTCGTCTTATACAAGCATACAACATACCTTGAAATTTAAACTTTCAAACTGTATACGAAAATCCTGAGAAAACACTTCCAAGAACTCGGCCAGGAAACAATAGGAATTTTCTAGGCAACTCGGCCCACCCCAATGCAATGGGGCAATTTGCCAGTCCCTGGCCATTTACGGGGTGGTGCGGTAGTAACTGCATTCTTTCACCATGTCTGTGATTGTATTTATTAGAGCAGCATTTGTATCTTAAGATTTGAACGACAGTTGAAAATACTTGCAGATGTTTTCACATTGAATTTTGAGAGTACTTCTTGGTTGGTCTGCTCGCAGATATCATGGCCATCGTACCTGATGGGATGTATTACGCCCATCTTGTTGTTGAAAATATCTTCGACCTCCTTGTCTCTACGTTCATCAATAAGAAACGCAATTTCTTCTTGCAAGAGCACTTAGAGCAGATCTCCTTCGTCAAAAAATTTCAACATTCTCGGCTTTGGTCAGTCCTTTTTTTCCTGCTGATTGCAGACAGTCTGGAAAAGAATGATTGAACTTGTCCCTTTATAAGCCATTCGTCTCTGGAACGTTCTTGAACTACCTGTGTTTCTGATCGTTCTCATGTCCGTTGCGACCTCAGAAAGATCTGGTTTCCTGCCTGTTTGTGTATCAACATCAAATCGTGCGGTGAGGTAAGACTTGACTTTCTCGTTAAACCTTGTCCCGCCTCCCCTTAACTTCTGCAGCCGCCCATCCGCTAGCCTCGAATTTGCAGACACCACTAGGAGATTTTGGAAGTTTCTCGGCTGGCGGCAATTTTTACAGTCTGACCCCGACACTCTGTCAATTTTCACCGGCACAAGTCTGTTTTCCCTTATGTTCTGGATATCGGCATTCTGTGCGGCCAGTTGGATTACCCCAGTCCTTCCCTAGGTTTGCAGGATGTATCGGACATACAAACATTTTTTCACCCTGTTGGGCATTTTTACCAAAATACCCAGCCCGCTACAAAATAAGTTCGCTCTCTGTAATATTTTCTTTCGTTAGGTGACATCGCCTCGAATGAGCCATAATAACGCTCACCTGTTACATTGACTAAGAGACATCAACTTGCTTGCTCCTTTAAACTCTCCAAATCCGCTTTCATTGCGTGACAACAATCCTAATTAGCATATGACCATGAAGAAAACCCAAAACGAAACTGAGCTGAATTCAGTCTTTATTAAAGAGCCTTTTAGTTGCTGAGACTCCAAACTCAAAAAGGGCTTCGTTTGAGCAGAAGTGAATTGTATTCTTTTAATACGATTTTGCTGAAATCGACAACCCGCTGTAAATGAGCTTTTAAATTTGCATAATATACTAGTGGATGAAGAATTCCTACATGTATTTTATGACATTTTATGCCGGTTTACAGACCTAAGATGGCTTACAAAACAACAAATGTGCGTCATTTTGACGAAGCAAACCAAGATTCTGTCCCATGGAAAAAATATCAGCCTCATTATATGAGTTTAAGTGTAGGCGCCAAACGTGCAATTTTAGGTAAATACTGACAAAAGGAGCTCTCAAAAACGCTTGTCCACGTCCGACGCAGAATGATACCCGCACCTTCGACTTTATTTTCTAACAGAATAAGGAAAGATCTTTGCTGTGAAGTGCATTTTGCCTGTGATTTTTGTACCGCTTTGGAGATTTTAGCTTTTACTTTGAAGGAATTTGTCAAGAGAGAAAAAAAACCGCAAAGTGGCTCGTCTTTGATCTCATTAATATAATTTAATTTTGCGTCAAATTATCCAAGATTCCGTCATAGGACAAGTCAAATGCAGCTAAATCCATTGTACTATGTAGAATTTCGCGATATTTATCTGTTACGAAGAAGCGCGGCTTTTAAAATTACTGAATTTTGGCTATTGAATAAAGTTGAAAAAGCGCTCTCAGACAGGAAAGAAGTTTTGTCCTGTAGCGAAGCACAGAAAAGGATTTTGAAAAAACTTAGCTCGATTTTAATCATTCCTCATTAAGTCCTTTTCACCCACAAAAAATAAAGAGAAGGTTTACTGGCGATCCCAAACTCGCCGGACCGCTCTTAGGTGGACAGCCACTTAAGCATCGCGTTTACGGCACTGAAACGACAAACGTGAGATACAAGCTGAAAAATTTTCAAATTAGGAATAAGCAGACCTAAACAGCTTAAAACAATTTTTTATGGATAGAATTGGCTTGGATCTACCGATTTTCGTGTAGTTATAATGAACAGTAAACGATAGGAAAATGAAAAATTTCTTAACATATCATTGGTTATCAACTTCTTTGTTTCCATTCTCCTTGAAGTTCTCCGATGTATATGTTTGTAGTTAATTTTTTTTTTTATTTCAGTTGATTTTTATTTTTCCATTGCTTTTGGGTATGATAATGTATGCTAATGAATTTGAAACAAAGGGAAAACAAAAATTAACAGAAATAAAAATTTAACTGCAACATACATGTCAGAAAACCTACTCCACTTTCAAACATTTGATCGTTCGATGAGACGATCGGCCTTCCAACGGACAAGCATATCCCATCGTTTAAAACGGACGGATGGCGTGCAGATGTGCAAGAGGTCTTTTTTGTTACGACTACGCGCTGGGCGGGACGATGTTTGATTTGCGGAATATAAATCAAGGGATTTAAAAATTTAATAACCTTAGCGTATAATTGTAAGTCCTGTATGGGTCTTTGGCCTAGGAGTGTCACTCATTCTTCATTTACTTGTTTTGGAATCGTTTCAGTTCATGCCGATATACTTCATTTTTTCCATTTGACTGCTTCTCTGCAAATGCGCATCATTTACATTTTCCCATGTTTGTTTGTTCTTTTCTTTTACTCGGTTAAGTTAAAGGTGAATGTTTTTCTTCAACAACTGAATTTTTCTTGACCTCTTTAGCAACATGAGGAGGGAAAGCTGTTGACATCCAGTGGTGGTTTATTACAAAGGAGGAAAGTAGCTACCAAAAAGGCTTTACCGTCTGGGTGAACCGTGCCACCAGATTATTGCTCATTCTTAAGAGGATTAAGTCTTCTCTTTCGCTTCTGTATAAATTAAAAAGTCATTTGTTTAAGGTGTGAGTTGACGTTCTCGAAATTGCTTGAAAACCTCGGAATCTTGCCTTTCTAAGGAGGTATAAAACAACTTCTCAAAAGTAGGTTCCGATATATAGGTTATCGAAATTATCATCTTTAATTTAAAAGAGCATGCGAAAGAAGTAAGTTATTTTTAGTTCATCTATAGGGATCATTAGAATTCAAGTCCTCTGTGTTGTTCTATTTTACTTCAGAATCCTTCGGAATTTCAACAGTGCTTCGTGCTTGCCCTCGCCCCAAAACGGGGAACCTCGTTGCGGCAAGTTCCAGAACGAAGAAAAGTTAGAGAGCGTGATTTGGTGTAAAGAACCAAACAAACGCCCGGAGCAAAGGGCAGTGAGGTGAAACAAAACGAAGGTAAACAAACTTTGACGGGAAAACAGGAAAGGAATTATTTTGGAGTGGCGAACAAAAGTTAAGTCAGCGTTTTGGTAGATATAGCTACGTGAGCGAAATACGATATCTACTATAGCGATGAAGAAGACTGAGATAACCTCGACCTCGCCTACGACCCGTTTTCAGAGTCAGTCAGCTGTGAAACAGTCCTTTGAAAGACGTGACGTCAAGAAGTTTTCAAAGGAGGTTTATTCGACGTTGTCTTCCGAATCGTTCAGCTTCAAAAGCATGAATACCCAGTACAGTTCAGTATATGAGCGTTCCTTCACAACAAAGTCAATCGGAGGAGGGGAGACCCGGAGGTATCTCGAATCTCACACGAAGACTTCCGATCGTAGTGACGAGCAACCGCTTGTGGCTGTTGTGAAAGATAAATCTCAAGTAAACGTGCCAGAATGGATGGAGGAACAGAACTCTCCGGAACTAAAGCGACGAGGCGTTAACTCTTTAAACATCGATATTTTCTTGACGTATCCGAGCAATAGTACCGAGCGAAAGAATGGCCACGAAGACACAGCAAGAGAAAGCATGATCCGTCCTGAAGTCGCCAAACGAGATGAACAGTTTATTCCAGTGTTTCCAGTTGAAGAAGACTACGAAGAGGATGAAGACGATGAATTTGAAGAAGAGATTGTAGTGGTAGATGTTGTGAGGCATCCCCTTTGGCGAAAAGGATTGCAAATTCCGAAACCACAGCCAAAAAAGGCCGGAAAACCTATTACAGACCTCCTTGAGGTTCCCACACTTCAACCGAAGCAAAACTCTACCTCGGAGGATTTATTGGTTGATGAGAAAGTCGAGTCAGTGGAACGGCCTCCTATGGTTTTTGCGGAACCAGACTTTAGTACATTTTAAATAATAAATGCAACAGTTACTTCAGGGGCTTGTTTGACCCCAGTATCGCTTAACAGTGGGCTTAGGCTAGAGTATTGGATTCCCTAGGGTTTGACCCTATAGATAACAGGCAAATTAGGTCTACGTATTGATAAGAGTGAAGTTATCTCCTGACGCTGTATTCAAAAGCACTGACCAAACAAAAACGCAAATATGCGGCACAGGTTCTAAGATTGCGGATTGGTAGACACACTTGAACTGGGATCTATAACTGGGTTGTTGTCCACACTTATTAGAAGAGAGCAATTAAAAGCTGATTTAATTCATAATAAAAATTTATATCAAAGCAAGATAACACTGATATCGTCAATATCCGTGGAGAGGTTAACTACTGTGAACTTGCGACTAAGCTTGCTCATATCGTGGTTGTGCGGCCAAACTGGCGATTTACCACAGGTTGAACTTGGAAGTCGGTCGCCAACAGATCCAAAAAGTGCTGTAATTTAAGAGTCCACCTTGATAGTCTCAAGCAAATCGACTTACCGAATGTTGTTTATTTTAAGAGAAATAAGATTAGCACAGCCATTGACTATTACAGCCTCTGGAGACTTCAGCTGGCTCGCGATTTTAATAGAATTGTTAAGACTGTTTTATCGTGAATTTTTCTTTATTCATTTATGCTAGTTTTATTTTTCTTTCTTTTTTTTTCGATTTAGTTTGCCAAAATCAAAAAGTATGCTCATGCACGTTGAAGTTGTCACGCTCTCCAGATTTTAAGGGCAGATTCCAGAACCATCTCTTATCGATTCTGAATAATTTAAAAGTCAAGGTTTTAACCTTAAAATGTCTTTTTGTTTCATAACATATCCCTTTCCTTTGCTATTAGATGAGTTCCTTGCGGGCAGAGGCCTCTTTTAATTCCCTAAAAAGCCTCAGCAAGTAGGAAATTTGGATTAGTACTCTTTACTTAACGTACCCACAAATCATATAGGGTACGAAACGAAAGTGATGTAAGGATACCCGAAATAGATGGTAAATAATGCGTTCAAGATGTAAGCCCCGGGGGGAATAGCCTGTGTACAGACGCTCCCTCCCCTAATCTCGCCTCGATTTTATTTGAGGGGAGGGAGCGTCTGTGCACAGGCTACGGGGGAGGGACTGGTTTATACGTGGCCAGAGGCTCCGCCTAAAAGGAGTACGTTTTCAGGTTTCAGGTATATGAAAGGGTAGGGGTTTCACTAGTTGAACTGTATGAAAGGGTTGGGAAATCTGTCATTTAGGTCTGTAAAAGCGCCTAAAAGGGCTATCAGAAGGATTTTATGGCTGTAAAAGTCTTGAGAAAATTTGCTGGTTTTGTGAAATTTAAAATCATTGCATTTACAGCAATTAAAAGGGATTCGAAGTTCTAAACTAGGTATGTGAAAGGGGTACTATATGTCAATGGAGGGTATACAAAAGTGGTACCTTTTCTGTCAAAGTTGTATAAAAGGGAAAGGAGTTGGACCTAGAGGCCAAGCCTGCCCGTATAAGACTTTGTTGGGTAATCAATCCCCTATGGGCATAGAGTATTTAAAAAGGTTAAATAATAACTCCTCTATCTTCTCACGCGTATCCTTTTTCCCTGGTCTGATTAAATATCGGTTGTTATTCCCTTTGAACAAAAGAGTTCGTACACTGTGTTCGGGAAATCTTTTGTTCTATCAATTTCGTATTGACGGATTGCTCGTTAACTGAATCTACTATATTTCTATTGTTTACAACATTTAGTTAAGCAGTCACATTTGGGGAAACGATCCGCCCCTTCGTCGTGACCTGCAGCTGCTTTATCTACTGTAACGAGGTTCCGTTTTTGTAGTCATTTTCTTTGAACTTTTAACTGGCATTCCACATTTGTTAGCTGTCGTCGCCTTTTCATCTTCCTCGAACACCATTTGTTCGCTCTGACCGAAAGCCTTCATTACCTTGTCAGTTACACCCCCCTGCCCGCCTAAAGCGAGGGACGTACCGAAATGTACAGTCGTCATCAACCATATCCTGCATCTTGTGGTCTCCCAACGTAACAAGATAATCATTCAAATTTCATATACTTCTTTACAGTTTTTAAGAACCAAGACAGCAAGTGGGAGTCACCACCTTGACCCACCATGGAGTGATGCCTGAAACAGGCTCATCAATCATGAGAGAGAAGAAACTCAAATGTCCTGCAAATGTTAGCGATTACCTAACAAATTCTTGTGGTCGTGACGCCAAACAACCGGTCGTGTACGAGAAAAAAAATCCCAATTTGACTCGATGAGGGAGATTTCACGGCGCGGGGTTGGTCAGTTGCGATGGTTTACTCTTGCGTTACAACCTGTCTTGGTATCCAGGTATCCACACCTGTAATACTGCCTCAAGATGATCTCAATGATAAGGACAGCAAAAATAATAATGATAATTGTAGTGAGCAAGGAGACAGGGGCACCCAATGGATCTGTTCCTCAAAATATCTGTTCTTCAGGCACATTTTTGCTGGCTGGGAGATGTGAAAGAAATAATAGTCCTTGGAAGGAAAGTGTTGCTGGGAAAAAGATAATTCAGGGTGTCAGAGGGGATTTGAAGTCTAGAATAGCTGCTACGGGTTACTTGTATGGGTTACTTACCACTCAAGATCTGAATTGTGCCCTATGAAACTTCGCCCAGTAAGTCAGGTTGCAGGTTGTAAGGTTGCTGGCTGGGAACTCTTCCATCAGTCTTGCTGGGAGTGAGGAACAGATAATTTTTTTCCAGCAATCTCCCAAAATGCTTAAAATAGTCTCAGAAAACTTTATTCACGCTTTGCTGTTGTTTTTAGCTCTTTTTCTCAAAATTTCCCGTTGGGTGCCCCTGAAGGAGAGAGAGAAGGTCGATAATTACTGTGACTTAAAATACGAGATCAGACGAATTCGCAACTGTCGATCAGTTCAAGTCATTCCAATAGTAGTTGGTGCACTGGGAACAGTTTAGAGAGGATTTGGTCTTGCGGTTGAGACAGTTAAAAATGACGTATTGCATGGAATTTTTACAGTGAATAAGCGTGTTGGGTTCATGATTGATTCATCGAAAAGTGCTGGTAAAAGGAAGTAGGAATTCGAAATAGGGTCAGAACTTTGCAAAAGTGTGCACCAATATTAGCACTATAACGTCTTTTAAGTTTTAGTCTCGGGATGGGACCAGACCAAAAGTATAGCATATATATCGAAATCTTCTGTATAATAAATTTTTCTGTCCCGGGAATTGAATCTTCGTTTACAATAAGTGTAACATTTCTTGTTTCAAGGACAATGAACATCTTTGCAAGTAAGAAATTGTACTATTTCTATAATAATAATAATCTATTTCACCACTGAACACTAAACAAGGACGTAAGATATGATCCAAAAGTGTCTTTCTACCTGAACCGCTGTAGGGAGAACATGGCTTGGACCAATACCTCAGTATCCATCAAGGATGTTTAAACATTTTTTCTTTTTATGTACCTGAAAGCAGACTTGCCAAGTCTCACGACTTTATCATTTGCCTGCGTGCATACGTCTCCTATTTCCTTTGTTTCACGCGGAAAAGTGACAACTTTGTCGTGAGTCTCACGATTTTAGAACCTGCCTCAGGCTCTCAGGAGTTGGCAACTGACTTCTCACGCTTTCTCGAAAAGTCCAACTCCAAAACATTTTGGAGCTGTAGGGTGCGTTTCCAAGTTAGTTATCAATAGATAGCCAGCTCAACCCAAAGAAAACGTTTAGTGGTGGCTTGATTACATTCTTTTAGCCTACCGCGACTTGCCGCTGCCACCATATGTGCAGACTTACTGTTTCTCTTGTTTCTAACCTGAGATCAGGCCCAATTTTAGCGGTTCTCATACATTCTCTCTAACGACTACCGTTCGTTTCGCCTTGCCCACCGGAATGTTATTTACAAAGCAAAACGAAAATTGAGCCTGATTTCAAGATGGCGCAAGCAAAACATAGAAATTACAAAACCTAAATCGTAAAATTGATCGTGATATTTACGGCTTCAGCTTTAAACTGGTATAATGACTTCCTATACCCATAATCTCCACTGAAAGTCCTTCCACTAGGAAATTTGGGACATTTCACTACATTTTACCCATTTCTCACTACTTTTCCCAGCTCTAGGTTTAGAATCTCTAGAATTTAGAATTTTTTTTGTTCCTTGGGGGTTGGCATGTTTCAGAGACTGAAGATGAGTACTGAAGTATCTGAAACTGATGTTAAGGTTGAATAGGATATTAATTTCCGAGTTACAAACACTCTCACTTTCAAAACGAGGCTAAGTGCAAAACCTTTCTTATGAAAACAAGTTTATCTGCATTTAAATAAAAATCATTTTCCTATCAATAGCACTTCGCCTCGCTTTGAAACAGGGGCTTTGGACAAGTCGGAAATGGCCTATCAGGTCCTATTAAGCCAGGGGGATTTCCGGCCTAAGTAAGTAAGTAGTATTGGTTTTCATTGGCTGTTCAAGGTGAGGGAGGCTCGGTCCCCACTCTTTTTTAAGGCCAACTAAAGCCCATATGGCCGAGAAACATTACTTCTCCTAGGGTTTCGATGAGTCAGCGGCGTGGTACACCAGAACGCACGTGCGTATCTGACAAAATACCAAAATAGGACTTTTGCAGCTAGTCATTAACGTTGTACGAAACCGTCATGCTGGAGAGCAAAAGTCGCACTGGGACACGAATAGCCCTTTTAAAATTATGAATGCCTTTTTTTGTCTTGTCCCATTGCGACCTTTGCTCTCCAGCACGGTGCTTTTGTACCACGTGAATAGCAAGCCATTCTGCAAAGGGCCTATTTATTATATAAAAAACAGAACCACCACAACAACAGCAACCTAAAAGTACAAAGAAAAGTAGGTAAAAAGAAGTGAAATAATATAAAAAGTGCAAATGCCCTTGTAACTCTGCTTTAACTGCTTTCTAATGATTTTTCAAACCTAAATGCAATGTTTTTCCTCCGGTTTTAGTCACACACGATCACGGCAAACCGCAGGCCTTTGTTACTATTGCCAGCAGACTCGATTCTTCCTTACACGGGAAATCAGTAACTCACTATCAGAAATTCGACTGGCTTTAATCAAGAAACAGCGCGGAAGGGATTTGGGAAAAGGTTTGCGATGGATCTAGAGAACTGTGCTACGACCATGTGAACAGGCCCCCTCTTATTCCACCATTGGATTTTACAATGCGTTGCTTTCTATTATAGCAACTGACTGCTGGAGTGTGAAATAAAATATAAAAGACCTTCTACTGATTTTCATTGTAAATGCTTAACACTTCCTAAACGAGTGTTATGCATCAGTTGCGCACTAAGGAAGACTACTAGCGCACAACCGGATCGCAATCAAAATCTTCTTGGGTTTATACAATCTTGTAAAAGAAAACGTTCAGAGAACATTGATCACTGCGACCGTTAACCTCCTGAAGTGAAACATCCACAGCCAAGGAATTTAAATTCGTGCCATGAAGTTCTGCTGCGGAAGTGAAGTTCGAGCTAAACGTGTCATTAAGATAACTGTAAAGACTTTGTCTGTAAGTGCGAAGGGGCAAAGAGGGAAGATAGCTGAAATAGACATCAAAGGACATTTCTGCCCAAGTCATAATGTTACCGATGATGTCAAGATTTTTGCAAAAGTTGAATATTCAACGAAGATGATCATCGGAGTAAGTGCTGAAAACCGAAGATTTGTTGAACATGTCGACTCGCAACCGATTGTGCTTATTAAACAAGATAGATCCAAACTCGACGTTCCTGAGCGGAAATATTCAACGAAGATGATCATCGGAGTAAGTGCTGATAACCGAAGATTTGTCGAACATGTCGACTTCCAACCGATGCTGTTTAAACAAAATAGATCCAAAATCGGCTTTCCTGACCGGAAATATCCCTGGCCCACAAGAGCCCAGCTACTTATTCCAGCTCCCCTTGGTAAGGAAGACTACGATGGATTTGAAGAAGAGATTGTGGTCATGGACGTCGGGAGAGAGCCCATTTGGAGAACGTGGCTGGAACGCCCTAAACAAGAGACGAAAACAGCTGTAGCATTAGTTGAGGGCCTTCTTGAGATCCCTTCTTTGCAAGCAAAAACACGTGATTGGTCTTCAGAAAAGTTATCGACTGAGGAGAAAATCGAATCCGTGGAACGGCAGCCCGCAAATCATTCGTGGCTAACAGATCTGAGCTCCTTCGAAAACATGGTTGCTTAGCAGGGCTTATTAAGCCCCTTTAGAATGTTTCATTTTCCACACGATATTTGTTAGGGTCACTGTAGTATTACGCCATGGAAAACCTGCTGATTTGCACCTATTTTAACTGTTTCATCTCAGTCCAACCAACGCACCAACAGAGGAAAGGCTTTGAACTTGCATGACTTTGTTTTTTAGTTTCATTTCTGTAGAATTGAGGGTTTCTTTTTTCTATCACAAGGTGGACACAGACAATGACGGGATATGTAAACTGACGGGCCGTTAGGTATGATGGGCCATATCGTCCATTTTGGCGTATGGACTTTTATTACTAAACCTCCAGCACTTCAGTGTAACATGTCTGGTCAGCCTGTCTAAAAAACGTCATGGAAAACTCACAAAAGCGTAATAGTAATCAGTTTTAAAGACTCCGAGAAGCTCATCGAAGAACGAAAGAGTTTTGCAGAATGTGGCAATTACATTACAAAGGAAGTCTTAGTTTCCATTATTAGAACATTTTTGAAAGAATTCACAACAAACCACTTAAGTTTATTTGGCTTCCCACTCAAGTGTGATTCAAACCACAAAAACAAAGAATATACAAGAAATTCCTGTCTCCATCAGTGACTTACAACTGCGTCAACGTTCCTGTTGAGACAGATTTCTTTGTAGATCAGTGAACATGCTATCATCTAAGCGCTTTCTGTCAAAGATAACAGTAGTTAACAGACCACCAAAGCGTGAAATAGTTGTAAGAATCTTACTTAATTGTCATTTCAAATAAAAGTTGCCTGTTGCTTTATTTGTTTCACTTGTTATTCACTAACAACGAGTGCTAGCCAAATCCGATTGAAATTCACTTGGGTTGATGTTCTAAACAGAACAGAGGAACGATAACAGACCGACGAAACCTTAAGTACTGATAAGGACAAGAGGTCATACTTCTTTACGGTTTTTAAGAACCAAGACAGCAAGAGGGAGTCACAACCTACACCACCATGGAATGATGGCTGAAACAGGCTCATCAATCATGAGAGAGAAGAAACTCAAATGTCCTGCAAATGTTAGCAATTACCTAACAAATTTTTGTGGTCATGACGTCAAACAACCGGTCGTGTATGAGAAAGAAATCCCAATTTGACACGACGAGGGAGATTTACGGCGCGGGGTTGGTTGAGACGCTTTACTCTTCCGTTACCTGTCTGGGTATCCAGGTATCCAGAGCTGTAACACTGCCTCATGATAAATGATAAATGGTAATGATGATGATAATGACAATGATAATGATAATGACAATGATAATGATAATGACAATGATAATAATAATAATAATAATAATAATAATAATAATGGCAATGACAATAATAATGATAATGACAATGATAAATGGTAATGATGATATAATGACAATGATAATAACAATGATAATGACAATGACAATGATAATGATAATGATAATGATAATGATAATGATTATGATAATGATAATAATAATGACAATGATAATGATAATGACAAGGATAATGACAATGATAATGATAATGATAATGATAATGATTATGATAATGATAATAATAATGACAATGATAATGATAACGATAACGATAACGATAATGATAATGATAATGACAAGGATAATGACAATGACAATGATAATGACAATGATAATGATAATGATAATGATAATGATAATGATAATGATAATGACAATGACAATGACAATTCTAGTGAACAAGGAAAGAGAGAAGATCGATAATTACTATCACTTTTAAATACGAGGTCAGACGAATTCGCAACTGTCGATCACTTGAAGTCATTCCAATAGTAGTTGGTGCACCGGGAACAGTTTCGAGAGGATTTATAATGTGGCTGAAACAGTTGAAAATGCCATATTGCATGGAACTTTTACAGCGAATAACCGTGTTGGGTTCAGGGTTGATTCTGCGAAAAGTTGTGGAAAAGGAAATAGGAATTCCTAATGGGTCAGAACTTTGCAAAAGTGTGCACTTCTATGAAAGACCACCAATAGCCAGGTCTTTAAAGTTTTAGTCTCGGGATGAGACCAGACCAAAACTATAACATATATGTCGAAAGCTAGTTGTGTATAATAAGTTTTTCTATCCTGGGAATTGAATCCTTCGTTTTCACAAAGAAGTGTACCATTTCTTGTTTCAAGGACAATGGACATCTGTAAAGGAAGAAATTGTAATATTACTACTAATACTAATGATAAGAATCTATTTCACCGCTGAACACTGAACAGGGACGTAAGATATGATCCCAAAAGTATCTTGCTACCTGAACCCCTGGGAGAACATCGTTCGGGCCAAAACTTAGGTATCCATCGTCAGTTCATCAGTTTTTTTAAGCCAACTAACATCCGTGTGGCAGAGAAACATGACTTCTCCTATAGGGACTCGATGAGCCAGGGGCGTGGTACACCACAGCGCACGTGCGTATCTGACAAAATACCAAAATAGGCCCTTTGCAGCTAGTCATTCACGCGGTACCAAGCTATCATGCTGGAGAAAAAAAGTCGCACTGGGACACGACAAACAAAGGAAATTATCATTTAAAATTATGTATATCCGTTTCCTTGGTCTTGTCCCAGTGCGACTTTTGCTCTCCAGCACTGAGGGCGGTTTCGCACCACGTGAGTGGCAAGCTGCAAAGGGCCCATAACAACAACTAAAAAGCACAAAGCAAAGTAGGTATTAATAAGATAAATATTTTAGGTAAATGCGGGCTTTTTCCTCCCGTTTTAGTCACACGCGATCACAAACCGCAGGCCGTTACTATTGCCACCAGACTCGATTCTTCCTTACAAGGGAGATAAGTAACTCACCATAAGAAATGCAACTGGCTTTAATCAAGGAATAGCGGCGAAGCGATTTGGGAAAATGGTTGCGATGGATCTAGAGAACTGTGCTTCGACTCTGTGAACAGGCCCCCTCTTATTCCACCATTGGCTTTTACATTTACAGTGATTGGCTTTCTATCGTAGCGACTGATTGGTGGAGTGTGAAATAGAAGAAAAAACTTCTAATGATTTTCATTGTAAATGCTTAAGACTTCTTAAACGAGTGTTGTGCATCAGTTGCTCTCTAAGTAAGACTACTAGCGCACAACGATCGCAATCACAATCCCCTTGGGTTGATATAATCTTGTTAAGCAAAACGTTGGAAAACGTTGATCACAGTGACCGTTAACCTACTGAAGCGAAACATCCACAGACAAGGAATTGAAATTGGAGTTATGAAATTCTGCTGCGAAAGTGAAGTTCGAGCTACGCGTGTCATTAGGATAACTGTAGAGACTTTATTTGAAAGTGCAAAGGGACAAACACGGAAGATAGCTGAAATAGAAGTCAAAGGACATTTCTGCCCCAGTCATAATGTTACCGATGATGTCAAGATTTTTGCAGAAGTTGAATATTCAACGAAGATGATGATCGGTGTAAGTGCTGACAGCCGAAGATTTGTCAAACATGTCGACTCGCAACCGATGGTGCTTATTAAACAAGATAGATCCAAAATCGACGTTCCTGAGACGAAGTATTCAACGAAGATGATCATTGGACTAAGTGCTGATAACCGAAGATTTGTCGAACATGTCGACTCGCAGCCGATGGTGCTTATTAAACAAGATAGATCCAAAATCGACGTTCCTGACCGGAAATATCCCTGGCCCACAAGAGACCAGCTAGTTATTCCAGTTCTACCTGATGAGGAAGACGTAAATGATGAGGAAGAATACGATGAATTTGAAGAAGAGATTGTGGTCATGAATGTCCGGAGAGAGCTCATTTGGAGAACGTGGCTGGAACGCCCTAAACAAGAGACGAAAACAGACGGAACATTGGTTGAGGACCTCCTTGAGATCCCGTCTTTGCAAGGAAAAACACGGGACTGGTCTTCAGAAAAGTTCTTGATTGAGCAGAAAATCGAATCCGTGGAACGGCAACCGGTAAATCATGCGTGGTTAACAGATCTGAGCTCCTTCGAAAACATGGTTGCTTAGCAGGGCTTATTAAGCCCCTTTAGACTGTTTCATTTCCTGCAAGTGCATCGCAACTCTAGGTAAAAGCCAAAACACTTAACATATCAAGAGAAAACGATATTTGTCAGGGTCACTGTAGTATTAGACTCTAGAAATCCGGCCAGGATTGTCAATATCATAGTTTCTTGGAAAATATGGAAAACCTACTGAATTGCACCTATTTTAACTGTTTCATCTCCAACCAATGCACCAACATAGGGAAGGCTTTGGACGTTAGATCGACTTTCATGACTTTGTTTTTTTGTTTTATTTCTGTAGAATTGAGGGTTAGTCTTTTTTTTCTATCACAAGGTGGACACAGACAATGACATAATATGTAAACGACCCTTTAGGCATGATGGGCTATATCGTCCATATCGGCGTATGGACTTTTGTCAATAAGTCTCCAGCAGTTCTGAGTGTTTTCCATGCCTTGTTGTTCGCAAGGCCGTTTCATCATAGCAACCGTCACAAAAGCGTTATACTAATCAGAATCAAAGGCTTCCAGAGGTTTTTCGAAGAACGAAAGAGTTTTGCAGAATGTGGCAAAGGAAGTCTTAGTTTCCATTATTAGAACATTTTTGAAATAATTCACAACAAACCACTTAAGTTTATTTGACTTCCCACTCCAGTGTGATTCAGACCACAAAACAAAGAATACACAAGAAGTTCCTGTCTCCATCAGAGACTTCCAGCTACGTCAACGTTCCTGTTGAGTAAGATTTCTTTGTAGATCAGTGTAGCGTGCTATGCTTAGCGCTTTCTGTTTAAGATAACAGTAGTTAACAGACCACCGAAGCGTGAAATAGCTGTAAGAATGTCACGTAATTATCATTTTAAATAAAAGTTGCGTGTTGCTTTATTTACTTCACTTCTTTTGGACGTGCCTCATACACTAACGAGGAGGGCTTACCAAAACCTATTGAAATTCACTTGACTTGATGTAAATTGTTCTAAACAGGACAGAGAAACGAGAACAGAGCGACCAAACCTTAAGTACTGATAAGGACAAGAGGACAATATACTCGTGTGCAAGGTGCAGAAAAATAATAACTGAGCGTAATTCATTTTAAACACTATTTACTTGAAGTCATGGAACCTATTGGCGACAGTGGAGTGCAAGCTCAACACGTCATTAAGATAACCGTAGTGACTTCGTATGCCACTAAAAACGGATACGCCAAAAACGTCGACCCAAAACGGAACGTGGCTGAAATTGAAGTCAAAGCGCACTTTTTCCCAAGTCACGATGCCACAGCTAATGTCAAGATGTTTCCGAAAACGGAAGATCAAACAAAGAACATAATCGAAGAAAGCCGCGGAGTTACCGAACAGTCCAAGAAGTTTTTCGGTCTTGTCCACAAACATCCGATAGTGCTTGTTATAAGAAGCACATCCGAAATTGACGTTCCAGTGGAAAAGATTCCCGATCTACAACCGGCGGAAGAAGAAGACAACGACGATGATGACGAGGAATCAGAAGAAGAATACGATGAATTCGAAGAAGAGATTGTAATCATGGATGTCAGGAGAAAGTCCATTTGGCGAAAGTGGTTGGAACATCCTCAGCCACAGCCAGAAAAGAAGGGAGTCCCTATTGAGGACCTTATTGAGATCCCGTCTTTGCAAGAAAAGACACAAGAATCTTCTTCAGACGAGTTTTTGATCGAGGAGAAAATCGAATCTGTGGAACGGCAGCCAGTAAGTTGTGAGCCACCAGACTTGAGTTCAGTCTTTGACCACATCTAAATCTTGCTCGTGTGACGTTTTGCGACTAATACTTCAGCCTAGCATCTCTCAGTAAAATATTAAGGAATAGATAGGTACTAGGGGCACGGCAATACTAGCCCACTCCGGAAAAACAATATTACCATTATTGTATAGTTCATTAAAGTTCCCTCTTAAATATTCTCATCCCCCCACCCCCTCCCCCTGCTCAAAAAAGAAACGTTAGGATATACAAAATTGTGCTTTCATTGAGTACTTTGTAATGATGTATTGTTGTAAGTAATTTATATTCACATTTCTCTGCATAAGCCTATTTCTCTTAATATACCAATGTATGGATTATTAAAAGCTGTCATATAAACTGCACTGCACTGTATGATCTCTTTAGTTCAGAATATAAGGAATCCAGATATGTCAGATTTACCATGTATCTAGCTCCTAGCCACAAGCCGGGCTTGTTTCTTAGTAATCTCTTCTTAGCGGTTGAAGGATAAGGGACAACTCTATTACGAAAGATAAAAGGAAAAACAAAGAGAGAAAGTCCAAGAAACTAATGGGAAAGAGACAATTTCATAATGCTTTCAACCCACCAATGACAGATGATGAAAAAGTAGCTTAATAAGAGTATTACTTAATATTAGGTCAATAATGTGATTCAAAGAGTCCCTAGTTCAACTCAATGGGTATACAGTATGTAAACAGAATCTACCCTCACTTAATTGTGTTGTTAAAGGACTTGAGGTTTGAAAAGCCATGTTGTTATAGGAATTGAGGCTAGAATGTCCCTCACCAAACTTATTGGTTATTCAGGTTATTCACCATTTTCACATAGACTATAATGCACCTTGTTTACCCCCCTCCCCACAAAAACAACACATAACCATTGTCTTTGATTTCTCTTGCAACTACTGTAATTCCCAGGAGAAACTGGAAATAATGGTTATGCAAAATTTTGGTAGTTAAACAAGGTGCATTATGGTCTACGTGAAAATGGTGAATTACAATAAGTTTTGTCTACCCTCATTTTCTTACGTCCTTAGGGGAATTGAGGTTAAAGTCTACAATAAATGCTCTGCACCAGGCTTAACGGCCACTCTCAACAAAATAAAACTAGAAACAACCAGTTATTGTGTCCAGGGTTTATCATTAAGCCGCTGCTTGTCGTAAGCTTCCATAGCTCGCTTTGGTGGAACAAGAGAGTCAGTTACTCCTGACTTTCGTTTCTTCTTCTTTTTTTGTTCCCAGCTTTCTTCACCCTCATCTGGCTCATAACTCGATGCTGCGTGAGACAAGCTTGGTGCTAAACTAGGTTCTTTTGGCTTTTCATGATCAGAGTTAATATTCGAAGATCCTGTTGCTATACCATGGGAAAATCTACATTTATCTCCAAGTCTACAACGACCTTTTTGAAACTTGAAACAAATTTGTTTCTTGCGATTGTTCTCTTCCTCTGGCTTGCTCTCTGAAAGTTGCACGTGTTTCTCCAGAACAGAAAGTTTCTTTTTCTCTTCAGCTAAAAATGGGTTGAAAAAGACTGAAGACGCCTTGTAGGCTCGCTGAGTTAGTTCTTTCGTGGTTGTTTCTGAATTTTTGCCAAAATCCAGTGTTGGCAAAGGAAGTGGGATTTGAGCATATTGAGGATCCTTTTGCTCATCTTTGCCACCCAGATCTTTTTTAAATCCGTCTGAATTTCTTTCACCTTCATCAGATTCAGAGGAACTACTGGAATCGCTTCCGTAATCTGGAACAAGACCAAGAAGCGACATCACTACTTGGGCAGTGTTTTGTCCGCCATGTTGGATTCACTGAAGACAAAATAATGTCTTTCCGGGGTATAGTGATAGCATGGTTTGCTTTGTCTTCGATTCTGAAGGTAAAAAAAAAAGGAATTTCAGCCTAAAATACGAGACTAGAATTCTAAAAAAATTTAAAGAAAAATCAGCTTCTCTTATTAGTAACAATAGTCACAATTAGTTTGAAAGATTTATTTTAAAAGTGCCGTCTCAGGGCCACCCGGACAGACAAATTAACCCCCGTCCCAGTCTTCCTTCCTTCGCACGTGGCATGGATTTTGTTTACAACATGGCGGACGGCCTACCAGAAGTAGAGGACAAAATTTTGAGCGATTTCTTATCGTGGTGCGGTGCGAATGGCTTAATACTAAGCGAAAAGGTTTGTAGGAAGAAGGGAAATTGCTATCTTACTTTTAATACTTCCTAATCTTTAAAATCGAAAACGTTCTAACTTTTTGTGCCCACGATTGTAAATGAATCACTCTTCGTTTAAGGTAAGAGTTGGACTTCAAGGATCGTGTCACCGTTATGGCATGGTAGCGACCGATAACATAGAGAAAGAAGAATGTCTGTTTGAAATTCCTCGATCACTTCTGTTGCAACCCAAGACTTCGTCCATCTCAGAAATTCTGGAAACTTTAACAAATGAAGATCAGCTTGCTTCAGAGAGAGGGTAAACTCTTAAAAATTGTGCCCTTCCATGTTTTAACGTTTTGGTTAACTATGTAACTAAGAAGGTTAATCCAGATATTCTTTGATTAAGATTAAAGCAATATCCACTATCCGGGTCCTTTCCCAACATTTCCATAAAATAAGTTCGATGTATGAACATTCATATTCTCCTTATGGTTCACCCTCCCTCTAAAGAGGCGGGGAGAGAGGGTCTCCCACGTGAAAGTGATAGGGATGCTCATCATCTCGCTTTGGGTAGATATTGCAGAAATTGGTCTGACCAAGGGTGTTCCAGACAGTATTTCTACCCATAACTTAAGGCGTTACCTACAACCCTGGTCAAAACGTCCTTGGACACTTGAGGAAATTAGGCACAAAAACGCACCTTGCTAAATTAACTCATATTATACCTCTTAAAAAAGCTTGGGGATGTTGTTATAAGGGGCTACTTCTGTTTCCCTCTCCCCCAAGCAGTGTTGATTGTCTTGAATTAAAACTTGAATGCATAACGTCAACACTGCACTTGGAGGGGAAGGGGGGAGGGAAGATACCTCAATTTGATGAACTGTTGCATTAGTGTCCCAAGAGTTTTGACCAGGGTTGTAGGGTTGTGTATAGACAAATATGGGATCATTGTATGTTTCTGGGGTGTACACCTCCTCTCCCCTCCCAGTGGCCTGTGCCTTTCTAATACAACTGGTATTCTGGTATTCACTTTTAAAATTTGTTTATGTCACCAGTCAGTTATGCCATTCCTTAGTTGTGCACCCCTTCATAAGAAAAACCCTGAGCACTTACCATTTGTAGGGAAATTTCGGTAAAAAATTTCTGACAAATGGTACTGGACTTGAAAACATTTCTGAAATAAGAAATGTGTTGGAGTTGTACCATTTGCAAAACATCAGATAACGAGTGAGCCTGAGTTAAAAAAAGTCATCTTCACTCTAAGAGGGAGCCTGGCACTCATTAACCAGACAAATAGTATAAAAAATGTTGGCTGTCTAGGTAGTAAAAACGGGAAAAAGGTAATAGCTTGAAAGGTATTACTTTTTTTCCGGAAAATTTCCACTGGGATAAACCGTTCCATTTGAATTCTCCCCGAAGTTACCGGGTTTTCCATACAAAAGTTAAGCGCTCCCTGGATCCGCCCCTGGATTGACTGATTAATGATAATGATGATGATGATGATGTATCATTCAGTTTGCTGATTGAGGTGACCAAAAATAGACTATTGATACAATATGTGACCCTCCACTTGATTTCAGGGACAAAGGTGATGACACGCTCACAACATGCTAACACAACACGCTTAGTGTGTCCAAAGACACACTTTATGCGCATATTTAATTACTGAAACAATCAATGACACACAATGTTTTGTTTCGGTTTATTTAGCACGCTAATCCTTTGTTTTAGTCAAGTGTGATCGATGACACGCCTAGTGTGCAAAGTTGACACAGATTAACACGCTGAAGTAAAACAAAATATACCTTGAAAAATATAACTCTCATACAAATTTAGGCTTTTATTGGATAGCCTCTATGCCAACTTCCAGTGAACAAACAACAAAATTCCCTGCTCATTCTGCGCTTTTTGCAATGAAAAGGTAAAACATTAAATTGATCGTCGGCTCTGGACAAAAAAAGTCCAGCGATAAAAAGTAAACAAACAAGCGCTTGAAATTCGCTTTTGTGACTTCCGCTGTAGTGCAGATAAAGTTTCTTGTCTAAAAATGATCTACAAGTCTTAGAAAAACCTTCAGCATTAAAATCATGACTGTTTTCCCTTTTTCCCTTTTTTTTCCCTTGCTTTTAAAAACGTTGTGGTTGTATGTCATTTAGTCTAAGAAAAACTTTTGATGTGTGTAAAAGCAAAAAGTTTCAAATTACGCGTGACACGTGATAATTACTTGCATCAATCTGCAACAATCGAAGCAGTAGCGTTTTCTGTCTTGCTATGAACGGTTTTCTCGGAGATTTCTCAGATCATTTATTCTATGTTATCTTTTTTTTTTGCGGTACGTTTTGCAGTAATTTTTGAAATTATCCGATTTCAAAAACATTAAAGTTTTAGAAAAAGATTTTCAGCGGCTGTACTTGCGATCTTTTAACCCTTCACACGTGACTCATGAAATATCAAAGGTTCTTACTGATATATATCAAGATTGTATTGATACCGGAACTGTGCCTATCCAATGGAAACACGCCAACGTATGCGCTATTCACAAGAAAGGAAAGAAATCAGATCCTTCAAATTATAGGCCCGTGTCACTTACCTGCATTGCATCAAAGGTACTTGAGCATATTGTACACAGCCATGTTATGAAGCATCTTACACGATATGGAGTGCTCACTGATTGTCAACATGGCTTTAGAGCGAAACCATCAACAGAAACACAGCTCATACGTACCATTCATGATATAGCAAGTGCTATCCAGTCTAACAAAACAATTCACGCCGCAATCCTTGATTTTTCAAAAGCATTCGACAAAGTTCCCCATCGCCGACTCTTGAAGAAACTTGATTATTACGGAATTCGTGGCCCACTACATAACTGGTTTGAATCGTTTCTAACACAGCGTACCCAATCAGTGGTAATTGAGGGGGCATCATCTGCCCCTGTAGTTGCGACATCTGGTGTTCCCCAAGGAACAGTCTTAGGACCGCTACTGTTCTTAATGTATATAAATGATTTACCTGATAGTCTTAACTCTACTGTTAGACTTTTTGCTGATGATGCATTGTTATATGGGACAATTTGTTGTGATGAAGACACAGCCGATCTCCAAGAGGACTTGTATGTATTAGAAGATTGGCAACAAAAGTGGAAGATGGAATTTAATCCTTCAAAGTGCAAGATCATGTGTTTTACAACCAGGAGAGATCCACCAAAGCGGGAATACGTATTCTGTGGACAAATCCTAGAAGAAGTGGAATCTCACCCTTATCTGGGGGTAGTCCTCGATAACAAAATGAGGTGGTCACCACACATTGAAACAATCACATCTAGGGCAAATAAGGTCTTGGGACTTATCAAGTGAAACCTGTGGAATTGTCCAAAGTCAGTGAAAGAAACCGTGTATAAATGACACTTGTGAGGCCAAAACTCCAGTATGCCTGTAGCGCATGGGACCCACATTACCAGAAAGATAAAGCCGCTCTAGAAAGAGTACAGCGGAAAGCAGCCCACTTTGTCACTGGAAATTACAATCGAACAACGAGCGTGACGGAAATGCTGCAAGACCTACAGTGGGACACACTTGAAACAATGAGAAGACACGCAAGGCTCTCCACTATATACAAGATGTGCCACAGCCTCCTAGATGGGGATTGGGGGGATTATTTGATAACAAGCAAAGAAAGGAGAACCCGGGGAAGCCATGATTTTAAATTTATTGTACCGAAAGGACAAAAAGATATTTTTAGATTTTCTTTTTTTCCCAGGACAATAACTGAATGGAACAAACTTCCAGAAGAAACTGTTTCCAGCCAATCCCTCTGTATTTTTAAAAGCAAACTAATTTAGTTTTATTTATTTTTATTACTATTTTTATCAGTAGTTTTTAATAGTTTTTAATAGTTTTGTATATTTTAGTATAGTTTTATTTATTATTATCTTAGAGTTGGCGTGATGTCCCAAACGATTTTGCCGACATAACGATATTTAGATTTAGATTTAGATTTAGACTCACGCAAATACGTACCTTCACACGCTATGCTCCAAAAATAAAAACACTTTCTACACTTCAAAAGATAGACTTAATAATAATTATAATTTTCTAGCTTAAGTTTTATGATTTATCAACAACTTCCAGGTTATGTTGACGTGTTAGCTCATGTTATGCGGTTGAGGCAAGTCGTTCAGTAATTTGATATTTCAACCTTGAACTTGAAGGTACTCTAAAAGAAAGCTAAAAGAAATACGTTTGTGATGTTTAGGAAAAACAACAGGCTCCAGATAAACCAAAAATTCAAAGAGTTTGATTTTAAATCCTTGACCCTTTGTAGAAAATGTTACAGCGTTGTTTTTTCCGATCATGAAGCTGACTGATTATTTACCGATAAGAGCTTTGGCTTTCACATCAAGAATGAGTGTACAATGATTGTGTTACAATTACTTTCGCTTCTTGTCCAGTAAGTTTGTGTGCTATGTAGCACACTAAGTTGCACACTTAAGTATGGTGTCTTCTCGCACACTAGCTTTTGTTATCTAAGGTTAACACGCTTGGCTTGTCAGCCAACTCACGCTTCATTGTTCTATGATGCACGCTTTATTGTTTTTAGTGTGTTATGTGAGACAAAAACACAAGCTCATTAAAGTGTACCCTAGCGTGCTTTGTAAGTGTGTTAAAGTAAATTTCTTTTGTTTTTAAGTGGAAGCGTGTTGTGAGCATGTTATCACCTTTGTCCCTGAAATCATATGGAGGGTCACATATAATTAACAGCTCCCAAACATCATGCCCCCCAAATTTTCTGCCAGTTAACTGATATGTTATTATACTATTACTGTCTAGATCAGGCTGGGCTCCTCTTCTTCTTGCTCTCATGTATGAATACACAAATCCTACATCTCACTGGAAGCCATATCTGAATCTTGTTCCTGACGTTACTGTCCTTGATCAACCCATGTTCTGGGGAGAGGAGGAGCGCCAGAGAGAACTTGATGGGACTGGGATAGAGGATGATGTGGAATCTGATATACATCGCATTGAAGAGGAGTACAATACTATCGTATTGCCTTTCATTAAAAAGCACAAACAATATTTTAGGTAAGTTTAAAGAAATAGTTGAAATTGAACCTTGCCAAATGGGAAGACCATACATGTGTTGATTGATTGATTGATTCACTTTTATTTGAATACGGTAATTTCATAAGTTACATAACTTCTTTACATGAAAGGCGTATAGAAACAGAAGTAAATACTGTATAACTACACTAAAAATATGTACAAATAATAAAATATAGTAAAATGTAGTCAACAGTTTGCCTGCCTACTAGCCAGTTTTCTTTTAAAGATAGCTTTAGATTCGGATGCTTTTATGTCATTTGGTAATGAATTCCACAGCATTCCTCCTCTGTATGAGAAAGACCCTTTATAATATTCTGTTTTTGGAACATTGTCCAGTACAACATTATATTCCATATTTCTTAGCATAGACTTATAAGGGTTGTTCTCACAGACATTCGAGAAAAGACCGCTCAAGTAACTAGGTACATTTCCATTCACTGTATCATACATTAATAAACTTAAGTGCCTTTGACGTCTTGAGGCAAGCTCTTCCCAGTTTAGTTGTTTTCGTATTTGTGCTGAACGAACGTCCTAACCTTGAAAGGTTATTATGCTTGTAGCACGATTTTGTAATTTCTGGATCCTAGTGGCAATTAGTCCCTGGTCTAAATTGTCCCAAACAATGTTGCAGTAGTCGAACACAGGCTGGATAAGAGATTTGTAAATAGTATTTAGAACATCTAATGGTACAATAGTCACGTGCCTGTTTTAGACCACTGATGGATCGATTGACTTTTGAACAAAGCTTGTCAACATGTTTGTTCCATTTAAGATTTTCATCTAAGTGAATTCCTAAATATTTTGTTGTTTGGACTCGTTTAACATGATTGTTGCCAATCTTTATTGGAAAGTCTCTTCCTAAGTTAGATAATTTGAAGGTAGTTGTTAAGAACATATACTCTGTTTAGTAACATTTAAGCTTAACTTATTTGCAAGAAGCCAGTCCCTAACGTGAGTTAGGTCATTATTTACCTTGGCATATAGTTCAGCAGTGGATACAGGGGACGCATATATCGTGATATCATCGGCATACATGTGTGTGCTTTGGTACGGAGAAGACATCCAGGGAGATCATTGATATATATTAAAAACAACAAAGGGCCTAAAATTGAACCCTGTGGAACTCCACAACTTATCTCTAAGACAAAGACAGGTTTACAAATTGAGCCATACAATACAATTACCTAAACTAAACTCTACCAGATCAAACTCCTAAATTGTTGGTAATAGTAATCTAGTAACGTCAAAGTACTTATTTCAATTTATTATTAATTTGTTGTCCTTTTATAGTGAATCCTGCCACACTGTTGATCTTTATAAGCACATGGCAGCATTTGTAATGGCATACAGCTTCACAGAACAGAAACCAGCCAATGATAATGATGACGACGACGATGATGATGATGATGATGATGACACTAATGATGCAGCTCCTGCAATGGTGCCAATGGCTGACATACTCAATCACATAACCAACAATAATGCACACTTAGAGTTTGGTGCTAAAACATTATCTATGGTAGCAACACAAAATATTTTTAAGGTACAGTGTTGAATTCTTGATATTAGTTTATTTAAAGTGGGGTTATAAAAATTAAAGGATACAGTTGACTCTCTCTCTCAACAGACACTTCTATAAGATGAACACCTCAATTAAATGGACATCTAGTGATAGCATCTTAGAGAGAGATGACTGTATTAAAGACTGACTATGGTACTATTGTATTAGAGGAAATTACACAGTTTTCTTGTAAATGGCATCATGTCAAATTGACTTGAAGAATATAATTTAAACTGAAGGAAAAATGCCAAACTACCATACATGTTCTGATCACTTACACTCACCCCTGTAATTTCCTAAGTCACCTTTCATTCCTTTTAGGGGCAAGAAATTTTTAACACATATGGCAAACTTGCAAACTGCCACTTGCTTCAGTCCTATGGTTTTGTGGAAGATGAATTACCAAACCCTTATGATATGGTATGGTGATAATAACACAAAAATATATTCAGTTGCTAATGTATTTATCATAATAATATTATTACAGTGAAACCTGCAAACATGCCCGGGGAGGGGTACTGCTATATATGGGTATGGTTTTCAAGCAGTTTACTCTGGGATAGGGTATATAAATCAGAGAGTTGGGGTCTAGAACAAGGTATCATTTTCAAGGAAACTGATCAATTGGTTGAAGATTTAAGTCTAGACCAGGGAAACCGGGAATTACCACTCAAAGGTATAAAAAATCAGATCGGTTTTGTTTTGGCTGGACTGTGCTATAAAGTGACCTAGGTAGTTTCTGGAAAACAGCTACTCTAGGATAGGGGGCAGATTTAACATAACATGACATAACTTGGGGAGTTTAGTCTAGTATAGGGTAGTAAAGTTCAGCTGAACTAGCTCTAGTATAGGCTTAGGGTTCCAGGGTATCAGAGACAAATCCCCACCCAAAAATTCCTAAAGTCCCCCTCCCCCCCCCTGGTAAAAATGACCCTTGGTACCTATTAATTTGGTGGTTAATGGTTGCCTTTGCAATGCAAGTTTGTACAGAAGTATTTTAAAAACCTTTTGTTTAAAGTACACTATTCTGCCGTCTTAACAAGAAAAAGACTATAATATTACAGAGATAATTATGGTGCCAGTATATGCAATCTATACAGTAAAAGATAACTTAAAAAGCAACCTGCAGAGACAGTCCACTGAACAAGGAAGCTTTTTTCCATGGATATACATTCCAACAAGTAGACTGTAAAGATCTGTTTGCATATTTTATGATTATATGCATTGAATGATATTGACTGACTGTTGTTTTTCCATTCTCTAAAAAAGGTTGAGGTTCCCATCAGCTCATTTTGTGAGGTAATGAAAGCATGCCAACCCCCAAAGGAAACAAGATTTGTGGGTGCTAAGTTTAAATTTCTGGAGGAAATGGTTAGCATATTGCAATACTCATTATACTGATATTTTAATAATTTAATAGACAAGTGTCAATAGTTTATTTTAAAGCGACAGGGGAGCAAATCTCATTGGTAGGAGACGTCGATCTTGAAGCAAACTTCATGACTGGAAATGTCTCGATTGCAGGTGGAGAAGGGAGGAGGGGAAGGTAGATAGAGAGAGAATTGCAAGGCTAAGTACTTTGCAGAACAGCCAAATAGTACATTTTACTTCATTGTACATCAATTGCATGAGTGGAAACATGGAGGCTCTATTTTCCGCAGTCCTCTTAGGATGGAAAAATGCCAACTTCTACTCCTTTTGTTCGTCTTTTGTTTCACTGACAATTATTTATCTATTTTTGGTTTGATATAAAATATGCAATTTCCCCCTCCTTATTTAATATTAAAATAGGCGATTTCCTTTCCCTTGATATACTTGTAAATGAGCCTTGTCTCTCCTTGGGTTTTCATTTTTAGGGTGTGGCATCAGAGGATGACATTTTCCTTTTCGGAAGAGAGGGTTGTTCTCAGTTTGGTCCAGATTTGTATGCTACTTTGAGGGTAAGAAATGTCAGTGTTAGTGTTGACTCTGACTCGGCCCTAGTTTTATTTTAAATGCATGTGGTGCAAGAGCTTGAAGTTTGATTGGTAGAAGCAAAGTATACTGGAAGGGTCTTCTCATCATCTTTCCCTCCCCATCACCCAATTTGCTTTCTCACCACTTTGCGTTCTTGCATCATGCGCGTTTTGAAGACATCTGAGGACGAGTAATGTTGTAGACTAACATTGTATTACATAGTGAACACGTAAATTTTTCGTAACATTCCATGGAAAAAACGTTCACTTATGTGCATCAGTCAAATGGAAGAACAGCTCCAGTATGCAATATTATATAAACCTAGCACAACCCACAATTGGGTCGCAATTCCTCAGTGGATTCCCTGGAACCAAAACTAGCGCTCCAATTGTCAGCCTTCGAATCTTTTTACGTTAATAAATTCACCCTTAATCAACTGAGTTAAAAAAACATTGATGTTTTACACCCCACCAACCCCGTACCACAGTTTTCTTTGGAAACAGAACCTCTCATCATTGAATCACTGAGATGGTCAACCTGTCAGTCAGCCAGCCAGCTACAATGTAGCTAAATCATCATCATCGTTCGGCCCTTTGCTTCGGGATGCTTTGAACAATGAAGAAAATAAACATGGCCACTTTTTTTTCCATAGAAGAAGGGATTGGATAATCTCATTCTTTGCTCGTTAGCCAGCTGTTGCCAGTACGTCAGTCCGTGGATGAACCTTTTGACCAATTTTGGCTATTTGCTGTTTGGCTGTTTTTTTGTTTGGCCGTTTATTTCTGTCAGCCAGTGAACCAGTGGAGTCAGTTACTGGATCGAAAGACTCCATGCAAAAAAGGTCGGATCAATTTAGGTATCAGGGAAACTGCCGACCTACCCCTCCCCTAAGCTAACGTTAACACTTACTTCTCACTTAGAGCAAAATGTTGGCTTAGGGGAGGGGTAGGTGGGCAGTTTCCCAGAAACCTAAATCGATCCAAATGGTCTCCTCCAAAAAGGAAACGAGGGAAAGGGGACTTTCGCGCTGTTTCCACTCAAGAAAAGAACGCCTGATCGCAGGTTAGGGACGTTTTTGTACGTAGCCGTTCGATTGATCAACTGACTTTACTGGTTGGTCATTCCATCTTAGAGGTATGTACTAGAATATTTTTTTTGATTACTTCTGGCTGAATCATTACCTAACTTTCTTCAAATGTGTTTGCAGATCTTACATTTGTCTGAAGTTCAGTTCAAGAAGCTTCTAGAGGAGCAATTGCAAATTGAAAGGAGCAGCGAATTTGATGACATCAGGCAGGTCTTGGATCAACAGGACGAGGACAGCAGGAAGGACTCTAGTTGGAGAATATTGGAACTTATTTTTAATTCCGAAAATAAGAACAAGAAAAAGAGAAGGAGAGTGGATGATGAGAAATCAGAGGAAAATAAGAAGTCTAGAAAGGAACTGCTTGCGTCTGGAGATTGCAACCTCGAAGTAGTTTCAGAAAATAATTCTCTGAGTAAAAATGATAGTGAGAATCGCTCAGTAAATGGTCTTGCAGAAAGTGGGATTCTTAAAAAGGACATGATCCTCTCAACCAACAAAGCAGTCATTAGGCCTGCTGTGGACGGGAATTTGACAGAGTCAAAAACAGAGAATGTGACTAACTGTAAGTCTACCAAAAATGGTCGTGCAAAAGAAGGATTAGAGTCCTGCAACAGAGAGAGAGCTGGTAATGGTCACGGGGTGAAAAATGTTAGAGGGGACAATGACGTTGATGAAGTTGATGATGACATGGATGATGATGATGATGATGATGTTGATGACGACAACAATGCTGCTGATGATGATGGTTGTGGTTGTTGTGGTGGTGGTGGTGGTGGTGATGAAGATGATGATGATGATGATGAAGATGAAGATGACGACGATGATGATGATGATAATAATGAGGTCGAGGAGGAGCAGGAAGACGAAGTTGAAGAAGAAGAGGTGGACGAGGAGGAATCTGAGCAACCACTTACTTATGGTAAGTAAGAAACTTCCATAAGCAACGCCAACCACAACATTCTCATTGAACCTCAAATGTCTAAAAAGGATCACCTCTCATTCTCACCTCTCAGCTCTTATTCACAGTGAAGAAGTGTTATACGCTGAAACGTCTTTTTTTTCACAAACATTTATGGCACTTATTGATGTTGTGTTGTACTTTACAAATCGTATCAGTTATCTTAGTGCAACTGTCACGTATTGTGGACTAGTTGACTGTGGATAACTGAAGCGCCATGACTAAGGAAACACGTGCCCTGCGGAAACCGGTTCCCTGGTCAGTGCCCGAGTTAAAGGTGTCGAGCTTGAGAAAAAGAAGTGTCCTCCAGTAAGCAATCACAAAGTTATGGCATTTTTGGGTGGTCGCTTGAGGAAAAAACACTTTAAAAATGCCAAGACTGACCAACATCAGTTTTCTCCTAACACTGAATATCCTTACATCTTCAAGAGAAGAGGTCAGGAGATTCAGTAAAATAATCACCCCTAAAGAGGAAATGCTTTGATCCTTTTTCAAATTTTACCAACTATTTTTTTTTCGAAGGAAATGTTTGGAAAGTACAAGTAAATAGAATCAGTTCGACATCAGTTGCTTTCAATCCAAAAATCTCGATTAAAACTGGTTATAACTCACTTTCATTGTGTTTATTTTGTTTCACAGAATTATTGTCACAGTGGCCAATAGAATGGAGAAAGACACTGAAACGGTAAGACTTGCTAAAGTAGAGACGTTACTATCCTGTTTTTACTACGTTCAAAGAACTAACTACTATGATATGAAAGTTCTCAGTAAGGACAGAGCAAAAGCACCCCAAGCACAGGAATGAGAATTGTTTTTGTCGAACATCAAAATATGTAGGGCTTGTAAAGGGGTTCTAGTAGCCACTATAAGGGATTCAAAAACAGTACCGTAAATCCTTTATTAAGCCCCCCGGGGGGCTTATTTTTTTCAAGCACTTTTGAGGGGGAGGGGGCTTAAAAGAGAGGGGGAGCTTATTTAATTTAACGAAATGCATCAACGGGAGCAAGGTTTCTCGAGGACGGACTTGTGGTTACCGTGCGCTATACTGCTTTTTCTAACAATAAGAAAATGGTAACAATTCTCCACAGAGAACTAAAGCATAAAGTTGAAAAAAGTTCGGCACATGAAGTTGGAGATCATGCAGCCGAAGACCAAAACCAATATGAGTTTCCACACTGAATAAACTATAACTGATTAGTCCACGTTACTTGCTTATGAAGAATAAGGATGGAGAGGAGGAGGAGGGGGAGGGGGGGGCTTAATAGAAAAGAGGGCTTATTAACTTTCCTCCTCTGAAAAGCGGGGGGGGGGGGCTTATTGGAGGTGGGGGCTGATTTGAGAGGGGGGGCTTAATAGAGGATTTTTGGTAATAAATAGGCAGCAGAATTCGTTACCTTGTTGCGATTGCAGCGAGCTCTAGTTGTCCCGTTGCTCCCTCCATAAAGTGAGAATACGGCGCAGCTAAGATTTGCTGGAATCGCTCTGAAACAGCCCGGAAAACATACATATGGAGACAAGGCAAGAAATTCTTCTGCCTTTTTGTCACCTTTTTTGGAGTCTAACTAGTGATCGCTATAATCTCCATACAAGCCCTTATAATTACCCAACTACAAATCTCACTCGTAAATTTGGGATTCCTGTGGAAAGAGCCGGCATTGATCTCGACGGTATTTGAAACATGATGATGATGACGATGATACTTAAAGTCCACACCCTTAACAGTGGAACATGAGCTCAAAGCTTAGAAACCAGTATAAGAGAAACGCCTTCCCCCTCCTCCCAGATATTAGGGACCTTTCGCTTCTAAGACGAGAACAACTTCGAGTAAGAGATTTTCTCAATACTAAGTAGTGCGCGCGCGTGAACCAGCATCATTTTGGCGGGAAAACGCGATAGCCGTCGTCATTCTACTACTAGTTTTGCATGTTTTAGCGAGGATGTCGTAATGACGAAAACAAGTTATCAATTGTTAAAAGTTTTATCATTTTGTGATTGGGAGGGGGCTTAACGTCCTCCAATAAAGGTTAGAGTGCCAGCTTTTCAGGTAAAAAAAAGTACAATGAAGCATGCCGGGGTGTTTGGTTTTTTTTGACATTACGCGAAAAAACTGTCAGTCAAATCTCGTAGACGTGCTTGTCCTCAAAAAGGTCTCCATCACTTCTCATTCTACAGCTTTTAGTATCATTCACTTATATTACTGTATGTGCTTTGCTTACCACAGTGTGGCAGAGTTATGTATAAAGAAACGTTATGGACAAGACAATATGGATTTGGATTGCCAAGGAGAAAAGCAGCTAAGTAAAAGACAATTGTCCGTCTTAAAAATCAAGCGGGGTCAAAAATCTATATTTCAACGAATTTGTGAACTTGTCGTCGAAAATTAACACTATCAAACTATTATTGAATACAGAGAAGGGTATTGACAAACGGTGCTTTTTTAGTATTAAAGTGAATAGTACATCTATGTACATTTTTCATGTTTTTTTATTTATAATAATGTCACGTATTTTCTTATTTTAACTTTTAAAAGATCATAGCTTTTTAAATTATTTAGATAGTTTGCAACGCACCTCTGGAAGTGTTGGGTGATGTCTCAAATATAAGCTCAAGTGGCTGCCGTAGGAGAATCACTACTCGAAACTGTCACTTCTAAATATTTTATTTTATTGACTATGAGAACAAAAGCTAAAATGTACATTTAATTGTTGAACTTTCGAGTTTGTTGTTGGTTCTCTCCTTTGCTCCGAGAGGTTTTTCTCCGGGTACTCCGGTTTTCCCCTCTCCTTAAAAACCAACACTTCCAAATTCCAATTCGATCTGGAACGCACGGACACGTCTCAACGAGTTCTTATGAACTCCTTAGTGATCCGTGGGTAAACAAATTACAATTTACAATTACAATTTTTACAAAAATTAACTAAGAATTTCTCCTTTTCAAACACATCATTAGAAAAATCATCATTACAAAGATAGAGCACGGAAATTATCCAATTTAGCTTTAATTTCAAGTGATCGTTTTGAAAAAAGAAAAATTCATGGCAACTTTTTTGGATGAATACCAACTTCCCTGCAGTCACTGCCTCACAGGTTTACTGAAGCGTACTGTTAAGTGTTTTCCTTAATATATGAACGTTGAACACTAGAAGGAGTGTTTTATATGATGTCGAGACACAGAAAAGCCGTTTTAAAAGAGCAACGCGTTGTAGCCGGCTGAGTTTTTAATCGGACCAAGAGGTTTCTAGATGCCAGATGATCACCATTTCTGGCACAAACCAGTGCCGGATCCACACCTTGAGATAGGGGAAGGGGGGGGGGGGAACGGTCTTCAAAAAAAATTTTTTGGGCCCTTCGGGCCTCAGTTTGGTCTAGAAATAAGGGGGGCCCGGAATCCGCCACTGCAAACTGTTTAAGGTTTGCGTTAAAAAAAAGTACGACGATGGAACCTAGGGGAGTGGTCAAGGGCTGGGGCCTTACTTTTGCTCTTGAGTCACTAGGAATCCTCAATTTTTGCATCATATGCTGGGAACCCTGGATTTTAAAGGTTTAGCGCATTCGTCTTCCTGCAATCGTTCATAGAGCACAGTGTTCGGGAATATTTCCCGGCGCTGGTTTTAAATCAAGGACTGTATCTTTCAATTTCACTAAATGCGTTTATTCTCTCTCAAAGTGCGTTCAGTGCGACACTGTCAATGTCTATTCCGTTCTAAACTAGAGCTCTTAATACATCAATGACTTATACTTCGACAAAAGAGAACTACAATAATGCTGCGGTTAATTCTTGGCTCGCTAAACCCTATTGTAATGCGTAGCTCTAAATCTAGCCAAAATTGTTCTTTGTTTCCCTTAAATCAGTACATGATCTGTATTATCTATGCAACCTGTAAGTAAGTATCACGCAGTGACGTTCAATAAACAACTAGCGTTACGTAATTTAAATTACAATTGACTATTATCTGACACACAGTACTGGTCGTTGGTCAAAAGTATTGTTCCAGAAAACTTGCACTCTATACTCCATAAGAGGATTGCTTTTCTTTACGTACCTTTCTTTCCACCATCCAAAGTTGTGTCTCATTTAAAAGGCCCCCTCTCACTAGTAGAAAGTACGATCAGGATTTACAGCAAGGCGCCAAAAAGTTTGACCTCACTTACATTCTTTCATGCAGACATAAACCAATTAGAGGTCGAGGACAGTTTCCAGCTGGCTTCTGATTGGATCAAAGTCAAAAGGGGTCACACTTTTGGGCCCCTTTCTGTAAATATCCCCTTGTGATTTGCCTGTCTATGAAAACTTTATGCGCACAAAGTACTGAGATCTTAACCTATGTGTCCATCAACTGCATCAGGTTCCTCAGATGGGTGTGGTGCCTTATTCGGCCCCAATCACTAGCCTAGACAGATCCTTGTTAAGTACACTTCTCATGACCTCTTTCATTATTGGCCGTTTCAGACTTTGAACATGAATATCCTCATCGTAGCTTAGTTAAGTAAGGGCCAAACAGACATGAAAGTAGAAAGTATGGGCGTTCTTTGAAGTTAAATTATATCTATTGAGAATCCTCTTAATGATTCTTATACTCCTGGGGGCTAACTTGGGTTAATCTTTGCTGGGTATATGTGCCGTTGGGTTCTCAGAACCCCTAACCCATCATAGTCTATTCTGTGGCCAAATAGTTGACCCCATCTTAGTCACCTTTGGGAAAATAGGGACCTTACGAAACTAAGACGGCGAAAGCAATGGGAACGTCAAAAAAGCAATAGGCCGGGTTTAATGAACAAAACAACAACTCTGCACGTGCATCACGCTTTTTTGTACATTTCTTTGCCGTCCCTGCATAACTAGGACAAGAAATGACCAAATTTTAAGTTTACTTGAGAACGGGAACGGCAAGGAGATAAATTCTACCATCTCCGTCAGAACTCGGGCGCGGTCCCTCCTCTTCAGCTCCAACTCAAATTCCCTTTTTTAAGTAACTGGGTCCCTTGGAATAATCGCGAAAAAAATGAATGGATGCGAAGTCTATTTTTCAGCGACGTTTTTATGGGTGCTCCGTTGTCGGATCGTAAGGTCCCCCTAATGCAATTTTCGCGATCCCAACTCTGTAACTTTCTGTTTCTGCATCTACCTGTAAAGCCTTTTAACTAGGTCATCGTGAAAGGAATTGACACATTGGTTAAACTTAACGAGGTAAAAATCTTCCCATTTTTAAATTCCTACCTACCTGAATTTTCTGATCCCCCAAATCCCGAAAATATGCGACCCCATCCAAGTATAAACTCTAATGAAAATGTAACCCCATTATAGTCTAACGTGTGTTAACTTAGTTGCTCTTAGCACACTATCACAGTATAAGTGTTTATACACTGGTCAAGTGATTCAAAGGTGCAGATAAGAGAAGGAAAGACTGGAATTCTTCTCCGTATCGATTAAAGAGGTAAGGGGATCTTATTGCGACCCATGGTCGTAAACCTACTAGTCATAAATCACGACTAGGTTTATTCGTTTTGTTTTCTAAACTTACCTGTGTCTACGATAAAACCTGTGTTAGGTGCACATCATCCTCATTTATCCCCAAACGTTTTCTCCTATTTGTTTGTATTGAACTTCTGTAAGTTTTAGAGCTAGGATTCCTGTGGTGTTCACTTAATACAGATTCCATTGTATATCCCACTATTCTTTTGTTATCTTTTATAAAGGGCGTGAGTTTTTTATTTGTTGTGACGCGTTATCACCAAAACCTTGGCTCGTTAGTTGCATGTGAGCAACATCCCAGCCCTACAGGGCTGACCGCGCGCTCGGAGTTGGGTCTAATGACTTCACTTCAGGCCTTACCCAGCGCAAAGCTTCAGCGTGTTACTTGAAAAATTTTCTTTGAAAGGGATTTCGTTCATTTTACTTTTGTTTTTGCTGTTGTTGTTGTTGTTGTTGCTTTGTCAACCTTCGATGGCGTAATATCAGACACCAAACCTCGTTCCCAGGGTTCTCTCCTACCCGTCCCTCTCTAGCTCTGTAGGGACAGGAGGACCCTGTCAACGAGATTGGCTGAGACTTTGAAGCTTGGCTTGGGATAATTCCTGTAGTGACGTCATAGTCTTACCCAGTCACCAAGAGCGCAATTAGTCATTCAAATATTCCTTGCGAAAGGTGTTCGAATAAGACAAGAAAAATTCGACCGTCACTTACGCAGTATTTTGATATCAAAACCAAGAAATTTAGACATTATAATTTGGTCTAAAGTCGATGATGTCCTTGTGAATAGTATCATTTAGGGTTCATTTTCTATGAATGAATTAAACTGAGAATTGGGTGTGGGAGTTTAAATCTCATGGTGTATTTTGTTTTTGACTTACTGATATATGACCAGGAGGACTATTTTTATGCTAGTAAGCCATCTGACGAGCTAGTTCGATAATTTAGATAATTTGCAATGTGAAGAAACGTTTGCCTTGCCACGCGGTTGTTGAAAGGGTGGCGAGTTTCTTCCGCTGGATAAATCACTATCTAGGTGATAAGGGGAAAACCAATCGTATTATCCACGGGACAGGGTGTTATCGACTGGATAGTGCTATCCACCTTTTCAGTCAACAGTCAACTGACCCGTACCCTGCGAGCAGAGGTTTCTATCTTGCATGGCTTTTAGCATTTACGAAGTCGTTCGCGTGGCTTATCGTAAACGCTAAAAGTCATGCATGAGAGGAACCTCTGCTCACAGAGTAACTGACCCCTGGTGATTAGCCTAAGTACTGCCCCTCCCTCCCCTAAAAAACGGGGTGGGTGCCTCTCTCCAGGATATTGTTTTAGGGGAGGGGTGGTTGTACACAGGCTACGGGTGATGTCGGACAATAAGTACTGTGTTAGCAGCTGTCTGTTTCAAGTGGCAGGAATCAGAACAAACAAAGTAATCCCTGACGTTTAGGGCAGCGATATCTTATGTCAGCAGTCACCTCTGATATCATGTCTTTTTCAAATGTAGGTTACTGGTGTCATCCAGATGAACTCTCTGAAAGCTACTGTCCTGCACTCAGGGGATGTATCGGCGAACAAGTGCCTTTGTACCTCTCGGCGTACACGCGTACGCTGCAGCAGTTTTGAACGTGTAACTCTTGACACAGCTGGCGTGAGTCGTCTGTGCCTATCCCTCTCCAACTGGCCACATATTTGGATACAACCCTTTAATAAACTCATTCAGTGGATATAAACCTTTCTAGCTTACTGATTACTGAGTCTTCTAATGCATTGCCAGTCTGTGAACAACGCACAATCCTCATGGAGTGACGTAGGATGAAAGCTTACAACAAAGTAATTAAAACATATAAAGTGCACTATTATTTGATAATCGAGCTGAGTACCAGCCTGCCGCGCGGCCCTAATCTTCCCTTCAATGTCAATCACGCGAGCACCTTTGTAGTTTGAAATATTGTTGTCGTGGGATATCTTGTCAAAAGAGGTCAACCAACGCCAAAACAGATTTATTTTTATTCGTGTCCACGTGTAAAATACCTCAATTTTCTTCTATTTTGGTTGTTTTACATGACTAGCGCTCGCGCTGGATTCAAATCGTCAAGGAGGGATAGTCCTCGTATAAGCCCACCTCGTGTATCACCACTATCTTTTGACTCTTCTAGGAGGGTAACCTTTACCTTCCAGTAGGCTTGTCCTCCCTCGGTACAAACGGGGCCTTCAAGATCCGTTGGGGAAAATTCTACTTCATTCATTCAGGGGCTTATCACTAGTAGGCATTTACCCAAGCCCCCCTCCCCCCCCCCCCCCCACTACCCACCCGATCCCCTCTTCCTCAATATCAATTCCCCTATAACATTTGCAAATAAATTCACAGTATGGTAAACCAGTGCTACTTTCTTTTGTGTTCACAGGATCTTCTGGATTATCAACGAGGACTTTAAAGAAAAAAAGAAGTTCTGTAACTGGCAGTTTTTTTACCACTGCAAAGATGATGAAAGATTGATATTAATGATACCTGAACGACTCAAACAAGCTGGAAGGCCTCTGGAATTTTTGAGGAATTATAACTGCTATAAACACGGAGGAGGATACTGGAAAAAAAGAAAAAGCATTTACATCACTATAAGGTAAATTGCGCCCTTAATACGTCTTTATCATGTGCTACACGCTTTTTATTTTGATGAATTTTCTTTTGTGTCAATAACAAAATACTCGAACCTGATTGGATCTAAACTGCTCTTAATTTGGCTGATGCAGTACCAGAATTGTCCAATTGTTGTTGAACAGCCAATGAAAAACTAGCATCGGATGTTGCTAGCCAATAAGGTTTAACAAATTAGTCCTTAATAGCAATTCAAAACCAAGAAAAAACTTTAGTATGCAAGTTTTCAAGCTTCAGTTGGACACATTTGATTTAAAAAAATAGTTTAGTTTCTCCAAAGGCTGCAAGCCTTCTTTTGCTTTGGAAGCTGTGAGATGATGTAATACGAACTTTGTACTTTAATAAATACTCCAATGCCAAGATTCTAGCATTTTGTTATTGACACAATAAATTGGTTAGATCACTTTGTGTCGCACAGTTCAGAGAGTGATCAGGCCTATAATGTCAAATCGTCCTCGTGCTGCTCGCTCTGCTAATTTTAAATTACACGACTGATTACTGTCTGAATTGTACTCCACTCAGTCCTTTTACCATTACTTAATAGTGATTAATCAGCGAAAAGAAAGACACACGACTTACGTTACAGAATATAGCTTTAAAAATAGCCTTAGGTAGTACAGGCGTTTTCTTCGGGCGCGCCATGTTGAAATTTCCGAAGAGAGGAGGAAATGGGGCGAGTCAAAGGGAGCGGAGAGGGGGCTGTTCTTTCGCCCTCGCACCTACCCTAAGGGTTACTATTTCTACTCTCCCCAATCTTCCTGTGTCGTAAAATCAAAGATGGCGGCTACAACAATACGAACATGAACAAGCCTTCGCCCCCCCCAAAATACGCCTGCACTGCGGGCTACTTTTGAAACGGACACCACCTACGTCACATTCAAAACACAAAAGTAGGCGCTACTCACTTAAAGTGCAATCAAACATACTAGAGAGCAGGGTGAAAAAAGGTTGGGCATTGAACTTAGGGTGTCCGAGATTAAAATGGCAGTCCAGTTTTAAGTCGCCAAGAAGGGTTTTTGTCTTGGTTTCTTCTGCTCAAACTTTCATTGTCTTCAATCCTATTAATCTCATAAAATTTATAAACATTGTGAATACTGTTCACCATGTTGAGCAAAACAAAGAAAATGTTTGACGTCATCCTTGGGTCTCTTCTCTGATGGTTTATGGGCATCGACCAACCACAGCGGCATATTGCATAATATTTGATTTGACTACAGTTCTAAAATACCAATGCCTCTGCCACTATAATTAGCATTAATTGATTCCACCATACCACTGCTGCTAACAGTCTTGACACCAATACCGCCACTACCACTACCTCTGCTGCTACCGCTATCACCACCACCATCGCCACTACCAATAACGTAATGCCAAAACCACTACTACTGCAACTACAACACGTTTTACATACAACCACTTCCACTGCTGCTACAGCTATCACAACCACAATCACCACTACCAGTACCGTAATGCCATACCACTACTACTGTTACAACGACAAGCTTTAAATACAACCACTACCACTGCTGCTACAGCTATCACAACCACCACTGCCACTACCAGTAGCGTACGGTCATATCAATACCGCTGCTACAACAACAAGCTTTTAATACAACTACTACCACTGCTACTGCTGCTGCTGCTATTACCACCGACACTACCGGTACCGTACTACCATGCCACTACTGCTGCGACCGCAACAAGCTTTAAATACAAACACTACCTCTGCTGTCGCTGCTATCACGACCACCGCCGCCACTACCAGTACCGTTATGCTATACCACCATTACTGCTACTGCAACAAACTTTCAATACAACCTCCACCACTGCTTCTGGTACTATTACGACCACCACCGACACTACCGGTAGGGTACTGCAAAAACCACCACTCCTACCACCCACGAGTAGAGGTACCGAAACAAACTCCTATTCTAAGTAATTTTTCTGAATTTCTTAATGGCAACACTTCTTGTTCATGTATTATTTCCGTTGTTGGGAATCTGATATATGCTACCCCTTTTTTCAGGACCTGCGTTGCAAGAAGGAATCGTATTCTCCCTCAATTTTAACATCTGTCAGTACTGAAGCATAAGAAGAGGTGTTTGTGTAAAGATGTGACACAGCGTATTTTCAGCAGACGGACAATGAACTCTGATAACGTAATCAGATGGTGGATTAGGTAGGAAGGTAGGTAGGTAAGTAGGAAGCTAGATAGGTAGAGGTATAGGTAGGTGGGTGTGTGGGTAGGTAGGTACGTTGGTAGGAGAGAAGGTAGGTACGTAGGACCCAGGTAGGTGGGTGGTAGGGGGTGGGTAGGTAGGGGGTGTGATAGGTAAGGGGGTGGATAGGTAGGTGTGTTGGTGGGTATAACTTTATATAGCCTTATTATGAATTGGACAACACGAAGTTCTGTTACCAATTAAGCATAACTACAACAAAATTTGAGATTTTTTGAGTTTTTAAAATTTTTTAAAAATTAAAACAAACGATTTTAAGAAAAACGACAACATTTTTTATGCTTAAAACATTTTTCGACAGCTCAACTGTCATCTTCTGTTTGAAATAGTGTAAATACAAAGTTGAATTTATAACAAGTTCGTAGAATGGTATTGAAGAAAACTTTAACAACGTAATAAAGAAACGTGACGATGTATGACTAAAGAGAGAGTTTTAGGTTACATGGTGCAATTGTTGGTTAAAGAAGGTTCTTTCCATTGGATATGAATAGCTTCCTTTGTCTTGAGTTGAAAGGGACTGGCAGCATGGTGGAAACTGCCCACCTACCCCTCCCCTAAGCCAACATTAACACTTACTTCTTACTTAGGGCAAAATGTTGGCTTAGGGAAGGGGTAGGAGGGCAGTTTCCCAGAAACGTATAATGATCTGAAACAATTAGGTGAACATTGGAATTTTTTAGAGTCTTGCAGGTGTCTGAAAATACGTGTGAGGCCCTATGTTTTTAAGCATAAAAATGTCGTTTTTCTGAGAACTATAACTTGTCTGCTACTATCAAGACCTCTTAAAACAAAAGATATTCCAAGAGTTTTTTGCTAGACGAGGCGCATACTGTCCCAATAAATTATTCTGTTTTAATGCTGAAATCAGGGCTGCAGATAGCTAATCAGATAAGAGAATTTTGTCAGTATAGTTATAATTTTTTAATTAAATCCTAAATCCTCTCACGTTCAGTCCTCGCTTTTCTGTTTGGAAAATTAGGAAATTTTCTTAGGCTCTCTTAGTTATTAGAAGCGAGAAAGACGCTGGAAATATCTACAAGTCGTAACTGTTCATCTGTAAGATGCCTTAAATGTCTTCTTGTCCACAACTGGTTTAATTCGGCGTCATTAAAATTGCCTAGTTAAAACATATCAGACGAGTTTCTTGTACTTTATAAAACTAAGAATTAGCGTTCAAAGAGGAAGAAATCTACAAAGCAAAGAGTGTTGTTTTGAAAATCTCAGATTAGAAACGATCTAATAAACTGTTTTTAATGACATATTTGTGTTTCCTAGCTTCTGTCGAAAATATGATGCTGTTATATTTCCTTTGAGGAAAACAAGGGGAGAGGGGTACGGGTACCTGTGGGAAGGAAGCCTCGGCGAATCCGGCATGTTCCTGGGGACGAAGGGTATGAACTTGTTACTTCCTACGGGAATTATAACCTCTTATATTTTATTTTTGGTTTCCAAGTAATCATCAGGCCCCAGTTGTTTAAAAGGTGGATAAAACTATACAGTCTAAGCTCTCCTTACGGACACCTCTATAATACGGACACCTATCTATTACGGACAGTTCGTTTAGTCCCGGAAATGCCAAAAATCATACATTCCCTACCTCTATAATACGGACACCTCTGTAAAGCGGACACTTGGTTCTGTCCCTTTGGTGTCCGTACTGTACACTGGATAAATCGCTATTCACCGGATAACGCAATTGGTTTCCCTAACATTTATCTACTGTAGAATAATTAATCCGGTGGAAAGCGCTATCCAATTTCCCAGGATCACCTATTCTCCCTCGCAGCCGTTTTTGTCTCGTCACGCAACCCTCTTCCCCAACAAACGGCTGCTCGCATTCGAACAACATTCCTTTCTCGATTTAAGCCAATCAAAGCTATGGTTCTAGTTCTGAAACTGTTTCTCGCCAAATAATTCATTGTTGGTTGGGGAGGAATGTTGCTTGACCGGCGAGACAAAAACGGCAGCGATGGAGACTATGGATTACCGCGATGGCGAACCTCGTTCCCAGGATTTCCTCGTGCTCGTCCCCAGGTGAGTAAGAGAAACCCTGGAAACGAGTTTGCACGATCGCTTTGATTTGGAGGGACCATCGTGGAGATCGGGACCTTTTAATAGAAACCAGGCGTTTAACCCACCGAGCCCTTTCATAATACAAAGGCTTTTGAGGCGATCGTTCCAGTCCTTCACGACCGTATATTTTTTGGTGCTTTTCAAACAATTTCGAGAGAGAAACCATTGCAAGCATTTCTATTTTTATATACGTTTATTTCAGCGTCAGTTATATGTTGACATCCACAGGATTTTCCAGCTGAAACATACATACATACATACATATCCTTTATTTAAACACGATATGATTTAAAGATCAAAGCTTGTGGGGTCGTGTAAAAATGATTACAAAAGGATAAAACTATATAAAAAAAGACTGGCACAGACAGAACCAATTTATTGTACTAGTATATAGGACCTGCCTTAGCTAAGACGAGTTTTATGGCAGGAAGTTTGCGTCGTGCTTGAGACGCGTCTTTAGTTCTTCGTAAAGTTAAGCTATAATAAGTATTAAGGTAAAGATTTAAATAACCTCTCAAAAGGCGCATTTTTGACCCAATTTGAACTAAAACAAAAGGTACGGAAAATGTATTATCAAAAGATACTTGATTATAATTATATAATCAAATTTGTTCCTATTACTGTCGTGTCGACGTGGTAGTGTAATGGCGAGTGACAGAGTAAGATGCATCAACCCCGGGTTCGATTCTCGGTTGCAAACTTTTTGTTTTTGCTAAAGGGAAAGACTTTTCTTCGCGCCTTAAAAATAGCTCTGATCGATTGGAAAGCGAAGTTTTAACCTACGAAATCGCAACAGCATTTTTAAGTTGTAATCCGCTACTCAGTTTAATATAAAGTGCGGCTGCCCACGTTCACAACGGGGAAAGACATTAGGCAGGGTTCAAACAATAGCAAATTAAACCACATTTTGCAGGTTTAAAAGAAAGTTGACCTTCCCTTACGAAACATTTATCATCCTTTAGATACAAATAGATTGGAGAAAAAGTGTCACGCGTGGAGGAGTGCTAATATTCAAATGCTGTGTGGCGCGCGTTAAACGAATTAATGTTGGTTTGATCCTGAAGGCGCGCGCGCTTCAAGTGAATTTTAGGCCACGTTTGCATTATACCGTATAGTTTTTGTGCTGGCACAAAAACAAAACCATTCCGGATAGAGCATCTGTTTACACATACTAACGGTGATTTCGGCGCGATTTCTGCAATGGAGCGAAGATGCGCCGCGTCGATCTTAAAAGTGGAGAGTCGCATATGGGATAGATTTTCGCACTATATCAGAAAGGTTTTCCTGTCAGCACGAAAATCTATCCGCTGTAGTACGAACAGAGTCTTTAAGAGGCTGGATCACCAAGACTTTCTTACTTCTTCAATATGAGCCAGTCAAAGCAGTGTTTGTTCTAATTGAAAGCTTCCTAAAGTTGCCTTAGTAGTTCCACAACTGACTAAAACTAGCAAAGAGAAGATTAAGTTTTTTTTAACCGAATTTGAACAAGACTTCGATCGAAAAAAAAACATTAGTGGAACTCTCTATAACGAGAAGAAAGGAAATTATAATTGCGTAATCAAATTCTTCCTGTTTTCTGTCGTGTCGGCTTGGTAGTGTAGAGGTTAGGGGCAGAGTTAACTGTTTCAAAACCGGGTTCGATTCTCGGTTGTGATTTTTTTGTTTTTTGTTTTTTTGTTGGGAGGGACAGACTTTATTCAGTAGTGTCTTTGAAATGGGACTGACCGATTACGAAAACAAAATTTTCAACTGATTAATTGAAAGCAACCGAAAGTGGGCTTGCCTTGCTAAACTTTATTTAAAAAATGTAAAAGGGTGGCTTAGTTGACTTAGAAAAGGTAGAGAGAAATTTGAAAAAGTTAGGGCCAACGTTTCCTAACATTCATATTCATTTAAAAATGGTCGCATCATGGGATTTTCATTCATAAAGTCAAAATGAAGACCATAACAAAAGGTAGGGCCGAAAGAACTACTAAAAAGATTTCTGGAAGACTTGAAGAAATCTGATTTTATACATCATTCATGCTGGATGTTTGGGCCATGCTTTAGATGCACCCTTAATTTTTCTCGCATAAATGGCCATATTTATACTAAAAGACGTCTTAGACGTCCAGACGCATAAATGGCCATATTTATACTAAAAGACGTCTTAGACGTCCAGACGCATTAAACGTCTGACTGTTAAGTGCGTCGTCAAGTGCTTCCCGTTTTTATACTTGAGATCTTAAACGTCTAAGACGACTAATTCATCTGTTAAGTGCGTCGATCGGACGCACTTAACTTCAGACGTTTTATTCGTCTGCCTTATTTCCCGTATTTTTACTAGACGTCTCAGACGTCCTCCAGTATAAATACGGCTAATGACTCTATAAGGGCATGGAGGTAAAGATTTTAAATAACCTTCCAAAGGTTGTATATTTGACCCAGTTTGAACTAAGACAAAGGGTTCAAAAAAGACGAGTAACACTCTTTATTACAAAAATATGCTTAATTGCATTTGTATAATTAAATTTCTTCCAGTTCTTTTGTGTTGGCGTGGTAGTCTAGTGGTGAGAGGATCTCGTAAGTACTTGGACCCAAGTTCGATCCTTGGTTGAAACTTTTTGTTTTTGGTAGGCAAAGCCTTTTTTTTTTTTCAGTGTAAAAATTGAATGTAAAAATCTTAACGGAAATTTTCCGTCGTAACCTGCTTCTCTCCAACGTTCAGAGTGGGGGAAGACTTTGGTTAAGGTTCAAGTGAACCCATGTTTTACGACAAGAACCGTAAATGATCGATTAAGCGCCGCTACTCGAATAAGCGCCGCTAATTTGGGTATTCAAAAATTAACGCCCCACCTTTGTTACAGCGCTTGATATAAAGAGATATGAAAACCATATCGCTTGAGAAATAAGACCTCGACCAACTCGTGAGTTCTTAATGCAGGGAAACTCTTGAAACCGGGTTCATATAACAGTTCGAGGTGCACAAGTATTTTATGCCTACTAAATTGTGCATACATAGTACGCGCCTCACTTAGAATGTTTTACCCGTAGCTGAAATAAACGCCGCTCTCGAATAATCGTCGCTTCTGTATAAGCGCCGCACGTATAACGGGGAAAATGGTATAAGCGCCGCGGCGCTTGATCGATCATTTACGGTAAAGCTGATCCTCCCTTATGAAACATTTTATCTCAGATAAAAACATATTTAGCGCAAGATACTGGTCTCCAGATTAATTTGAATGTTCACATCATAGGATTTTCTTTCACAGTGTCATAACGAAGAACATACTAAAAATACTACCTACTGAAATTACCAAAAAAGATTATTTTTTAAATGTTCATACAAACACCCAGTATACTAGGCGCACAGGACTCGTCTGCGCTCAGTGGCGTTTTATATAAGGCGCCTAGATATTGATTTTAAAAACCACTTAAACAGCAACTTTTAGTGGTTATGCTTTCTAATTTTCCTCGGATAAATGGCACCAAAAAGGTAAAAAAAAAGCAGTTTGAACTAGCGCTGGTATCAATCTTTATTGAGAGAGGGCGTTAAATTATGATTATATAGATAAATTTTTTTCCGTATCTTTCGTGTTAGCGTGATAGTGTAGTAGTCAGAGGAAGAGGAAGAGAGGGAGAGAGTAACAAACGCAATATCACTTGCACAGGTTCGATTCTCGAGAGAATTTTTATTTTCTCTTTTTTTTTATTTTGGTGGGGAATACTTTTATGGAAGAAAACTTTGAAGCTAAGAAGTCGAGCTCTTTTTAGTTAGGTTCTAGATCTTTATTTTCTTAACTCCGCTTCATACGCGATTTTCTTTTTTTAGAAAATGTGGTCGGAATTTGCAGGTTGACAAGCGTGCAAAGAGAAACCGCGTTCTCTTCAGCGATTGGTTCCTTAGCTCCTAATTAATATTCATGAAAAATTTCGAAAAGTGTCGCTTGGTTGCGAATGTTTCAGTTGGTTGAGGTCTTTGGCGTGTACACTTGTCTCGTTGTCTCTAAGTTTGAAAGGGATAAGTTTGTCTTCTAAGTTTGAAAAGTTTGAATGCGAAACGAGGGCTGAACATTTCAAAAAATTTTCCGAAGGTAAGCTCAGTCGTTTCAATGAATAGTTTATTAATTTTGCCCTGAAACTGAAAATATTTTTCCGTATATTCTGGAAGGAAAGATGCCGCACAGTTGAACGAGGGAAGAGAGAAGGATTGGAAGCAAATAAAAACGACTTTAAAGAAAGCAGCAGCAACTAAAGGTAAACTTGCTTCACACATTTTTTTAAAAAAAACTTTGTTTCAAACTGAGAGCAACGTTTAAAGTTTGGTGAAATAAGAGCACGTGGGTCACAAACTTTTGTGTACTTTGGTTCTGTGTTTAAAATAAAGAAACAGACTTAAGCAGGAATTTTCTGACTCGGCGAAAGTTGCGCTTGCATTTAACATTCATGCGTCTAAACTTGTAAGGAATGCTTCAAAACTTGCGCTGTAATTTCTAGCGAAGATTTGTTTTATTTCATTCCAGTTACTGGCAAATAACTCGCGCTAGAATTCAAATGAACCTGTTCTCAACAATAAATCTGTTATTTTCCCTCTTCAGACCGGCACAGTGTGGAACACAAGAGGAGAAGAAAAAAGGGAGAGAATCTAAAAGGAAAGATAAAGTACTAAACCAGGAGAAAGCACCACAAAGTTAAGAAATTTGAATTTTAATATCATTAACAAAATGGTGGTTGGAAAAATGTGTCATTTTTCCTTAGGGAACTTCACACATTAGAGGCAAACTTAAACAATTGATTTCTTGAATCCGTGAAAATTAAAGACTATTGAAATAAGGACAAACATGTAAAATGCATGAAGTATATCCGAGTCATTGCGCTACATGTTTTTCTCAACCACTATTAACGTTTTGTTTCCAAAAGGAACTGAATGTTAGCCATTTGAAGGGGTTCTTTTTAAAAGGTCACACCAAACGATTTCGATCACAGACTCAGAATTAAAACAAACACCGTTAAAACAAACAATTGATACCAAAAATGTTTTGTTTGAATGATCACACTAAATGTTTGCTCAGAGACTCAAAAAATTGCAAAATTGGTCACACGACAGATTTTCGTTCACAGATTCCAAAGTCTGAACAATTTGAACAGCTCAACTTAAACTAAACAAACAATACAGTAGAAAAGTACTGCTAAGAAGCTTTCATTTAATTGGTCTCATCATGACTTCACAGACTCAAAACGAAAAAAGGTTTTATTTGAATAGTCACACAACATGATTTCGTCCACAGGCTTGGAATGTTAGAGTTTCATAAAATATCTTCAAAATCAACTTTGGGCAAAAAGGGTGACTATCTAACGCTAGAGAAGAAATTTTGAGCGATCTTACTGTATTGGTTAGCCATGTTTTTTTTTTGACCAAAATTATTTGAAAAGCAACAGGATTTTTAGATATATTCTAATCTGCGCTATAGGATGATTGCAATTTAGCCTTGCTTAGGTTTCCTAGCTTCAAAGCGCAAAAATGCGACTGATGAACTGGTCGCCATTGCTAAAGATTTCTCTCTTTCGGTTCCTTTTGGATACCATAACGACGGCGGTGAGAGAGAGAAATATTACTAACTAAAGGTGGCATTGTGAGGTTATATCAGAAATGCAAATTGTTGCTGCTTTTGTCAGATTATACTGATATCACAAATGCAACCTACAAATTGCTGCTGCTACTCCAAGATTGTACCAGAAATGCATACTACAAATTGATGCTGCTATTGCAAGATGATACTGATATCACAAATGCAATCTGCAAATTGCTGCTGCTATTGCAAGACTAGATGAAAAATGCATACTGCCACCGTTATTGCAAGATGATACCACAAATGCATACTACAAATTGCTGCTGTTATTGCAAGATTATACCAAAAATGCTTATTGCAAATTGCTGCTTTTGCAAAGTGTTGCTGTCTCTGCGAAGCCTTGTCAAATTTGCATATTGGAAACTGCTTCTGAAATTCAAGAAATACTTTGAATTACAATGCCACCTTAACAGTATGTATTCTCTTCTTTCCGCCCGTCCGTTGGACAAAAGAACAGAGACTGCTTCAGAGCAGCAATATTTTCAGTTCTTATGATACAAAATTCTGATTTTCATTTAGAAAGGGAAACACTCTCATAAATTGACTTTTAGAGGGGTAGGGGGGTTGGGGAAAGATCGGCCAAACTAAGTTTTTATTTGTTACATCTGAAACGGGCCTCTGTTCTTATGTCGTAGACCTACTACCTCACCATATAAAATCCCAATGTCTCGCCAAGAAAAACTTTATAATCCTAATTCAATTATATAGATTCGATTATATAGACCACAAGCGCAAAAAAAATGAGGTTTTTAAAAATATACATTTTCAACTTATTCAAGCATTAAAGGACATGATCTATAAAGTTATTTTGGTGAAAACTTGTTCCATTGTTTGTTCGTTTTTTTTCTGAAAAAAATTTCTTTAGGTGTTCCAATTGTGTTCTATGGCTGACTTAAAAAAAACTACTCTGCATGTAAAACAGACACACAACAGAAGGGCAAAAACAGTCTTAATTTCAGTCCTTTTGGACAACTTTCCTTAAATAATCTGAAAAAAGGCAAGGCTTCAAACGTTAGTTGAAATTCATCAGAGATGTTTTTATTTTAGTGCAGTTTAGTAGTTAAGGATTGTCGAATCACTGGAAAAAAAATATTCAAAATCCGAAGAGTCACGTTTCAAACAAGAAACCTTTGACAATGATTAAAAATCTAGTTTTGATGCAAAAAAAACTACTATTTTGATCATGCATGGAGTGTTAATGAACTGAAAAGAAAAGAAAAAGTAAACAAAGTTGATAAGAATGAGTGAATATAATCAGGGTTGGTGTAAGTACTTTTGTAGACTAGACTTGAAGGTCTAGCTGTATGTTTGTCCATTAGAGTTCATTTTACGCCCTTGTGAGGCGAATTACAGACAAACTTTTTAGACTTTTTAATTCTTGGATCAAAGGAATGCAAAACAAGTATTTCAACTGAAATATGTCTCTCCAAAACTAAAATTGTTTGATTCTAGAAATTATAAAAAAACAAAAATTCCGAATTCAGTTTCTTCGATTTTGACAGCTGTTCCTATTTAAATAAGTACAGTCACCGTTTTCTTAAAGTGAAGTTTTGATCAGAAACATCGAGAGATGTTTTTATTTTTCCTACTCGTAGTGTTTTCTTTTAATAACAGCAGGTAGGTTGGTTTTTAAGTCACTTACGTTTTTCTTTGATATAAATTTAGTTAAAATGATCATATATTGAGTTACTGGTCTAAGTCAAAAGTTTTGCCATTCAATGAAAATGAAAACAACAAGAATTTGAGTAGCTTTGGCCAATGATGCACAAAAAGTTGAAGTAGTGGTTTACTGTTTTGTATTTGGATGAAAAAAAGATTTAATGGTTATTCGACGATATGCTATGAAGCCAAAAAGCCCTTCAAGGCGATTTGCAACAAAGGGTATCCGCCGATAAATCATTTGTTTGTAAACTTACACGAACTTTGGCTAAAAACGACAAACAAAAGACACATAACAATTGACGAAACAATATGAGCTATTTTGGGCGATAACTTGTTTCCAATTTTTTTTTCTCGTAGAAACTGCTTAGGAATGGATTTTTTTAGACTTTTTCTTTCTTTCTATTGTGTTGTTCTGGTAGAGAGAGAGAAACAGCTACAGCTTTAGTCGTCAAGTTGAAAGTCAGCATAGAGTTTTCCTTTCGGTGCAGTTTAGTAGTTTAGAATGGTCGACTTTCTGGAAATTGAAAACACGGATGATCAAGTTTGGAGCCAAAAGATTTTTAATTAACAGTGATAGCTGGTTTTTGGGCGAAAAATCTATTGTTTTGGTCAGGATTTGAGTGTTTTAGACCTTGTACATGATGAAATTAAAGGAAAGTTGAATAAAGTTAACTCGATTAGGTTAGTTCAGTTTCGCCAAAAAGAAAAATACATTAACTGGAATTTCTAATGAACAAAATCGCTCGCAAGAACAAAAACAGATCGGAAGTAAGTTTGATAAGAAACATTTTCCTAAACACGAACACGAAACGAGCGTTTCATTTAAGAAGCAGCTCTAAAAAGGTTTGTAGTACGTACGTTTCCGTAAAAGTCGTAAAAAGTGGACGCGTTGGTCTGCCTATTTGTTTGTCCATCATTTTTTATTTGACTCTTTTGTGTGGTGAATTGTACAGAATCAAATTTTCAGACAAACGATTTCAATTCAAATATTTCAATCCATTGCCAAATTCGTAGACAGTTTGATACGAGAAAATATTAGAAGTAAACTTCGGATTCCTGTTCATCGTTTTTGACAGCTGTTCCTATTTAAGTGGTTACAGTCATCGTTTTCTTGAGGTAAAATTTTGGTTAAACATTAAGAGGTGTTTCAATTTTTAGTCGTGGTGTAGGTTTCGAAAACTTTCTGGAAGGTTTGAATGAAATAGAATAAATCGTCTACAGACGAAGTGCCATAAATCCAAAAGGAGCAGAGTTCACTTTGCTTTCCATAAAAGTAACATTTCCAAATTTTAAAAAAAATGTACGAAGAATAGGGTAAAGTTCTAGGCTTAAGATACAATTTCAGTCCTTATAAAGAGTTTTCCTGAATCATTAGAGAAATAGGAACGGCTTTAGACATTAAGTTGAAATTCAGCCGATACTGTTTTCATTATCGTCGTTAAAAAAATGATCGAATTTCTGAAAATTGAAACTTTAAAAAATCGTCTAGTTTTGATACAAAAAACCTACTGTTTTGGCCAGGATTTTGAGTGTTAAAAGACGAACCATGTCAATTTGATTAAGTTAAGTTTAATCCAAAAAGCACATCATGCACCATGGAAAAGTGCGCAACAGACGTTTTAATTGATTGTAATTGTATGAAAGAATATTTCCTTTAAAAACGAGTTCGAAAATCAGCTTATCTAAGTGATTTGAGGAAAAGTCATAAAACGTAGATGTGTTGGTTCAGCTGTTTCTTTGATCATTTAGAGTTCTTTTTACTTTCTTGTGTGGTATTGTATTAAACAACCAATTGTTACACAACCAAATATGTCATGACCTACTTTATAGGATAGGTTTCCAGTGAAGTAACGTTTTCTGGCTGTAAAGCAGTGGTTAGTTTTCCGTGGCTCTCTGATGAGCTGGACTCCATCTTTTCTTCTTTTGGTTACTATAACGACGGTGTAGAGAGAAGGATATATGACTTAGTGACATTGCAAGGCTATGCCCAAAATTAACACTGCAAATTGCTGTTATAGAAGCAAGGTTACATAAAATAGCACAAGACAAATTGATGCTTTAGTAGAAATTCATATCGAAAATTGAAGGCTGCTGTTATTGTGAAACAAAATTCATATTGCACACGGCTGCTTCCACGTAAAAATGCATATCAAATGAGTATTGCAAATTTCGTCTTTTCTCATCAAAGTTGATACTGATATCTAACATAAAGTGAAAAGAAATTTTCATCTGTATGACATTCCCTACTTTAGCCTCATCGATTTATCAATTATTAAATCAACAAAAGGACAGAAGCTTCTTCAGTGTCACATTTTCAATACCTGATTTTTCTCCACCAGGACATGGTTATGCAGACCTAAAGGCAAACGTTTTTAGTTTTGAAAACCGTTCTTCTGCTTTAAAAATTCAAAAGCGGATTGATCCAAATACGTATTTCCAAGCAATTTGGATGAAAGCTTGCTTTAATTTCCGTGATTTTCACTGACAAGTGATTGATTGTATCTGTTTGTTCATCCAGCTGTGATTACTTCCTGGTGTTGTGTTAAGATTAAAGAACAAACTCTGGATAAAAATTGGAATGGCTGCAAACACGAGCTCTGTGGGTCACAAAAACAAAACAAGGATTTATTTTTCAAATCAATGGTTTACTCACTGCCAAAAATTGCAAGTGTTTTGGTAAAAAACGTTTCCAGATTTCTAAGTTGTGATAGCTGTTCGTACCGAATTGCTTTCATCGCAGTTTTGAATTCACAAATAGCGATATAATGACCTTGACGTCACCTAGTGATATTAATGTCCAACCATAATTTGAATAACAAAGACAATGCTTGTAAACAGTGATGTCCCCTTTAACTTTAATGGCAAATGAAACACAGAAAGGCACTTTTGGATAAATTGAATAGCAGTCTGTCATAAGACGTTTATGCTTGCAACACAAGTCTGTTGCTTTTCGTTCTGGAACTAAAAACCTTATAAAAATTCAGCTGGTGAATGAAGCATATGTTCGTAAAGAAAATCTTTGATTGTAGTCTTTTTTTACATTTTATAAACTGACAAAACAAGAGCTTTGTTTTAAAAGTTGTTCCACGTTGTCCTTTAGTGAAAAACTCTTATAGTATTTGCAAGTGTATGTAGATGCTTTTCATCTTAGTTTCTGAGATGTTTCCAAACTACAATTCTTTGGCTGTCGATGAGTGTAAAAACACGGTTTGGTTAGGTTTCTCTTAACAGGAACTTGTTTCAAAATGACTTAAATTTGAAGTAGAAAAAAAGTTAATGACTTTTTCAGTTTGAAGAAAACCACTCTGACGTTAATTTAAAGCAACAAATGTGTTACTATTTTGGCTGTTTTGGTTCTTAAGACCGACACTTTTCAATAAAGAACTGATTGACCGAAAACAACAACATTCGCACGCGTAAAACCCATTCAGATCAAAACATGAAGCAAGAAATCTAGTCTATTGCATTCAGTTTTGATAGAACCAGTCGGAAAGACCTGATTATGCACAACTCGAAACAAAAAGTTCGTGAAGAAAATCGCTCTTCTAAGGTAATTTGGTTAAAAACTTGTTCTGCTCTTAGTTTCCCTGATCTTTCCTGGTAAATTTTTTTTGGAGAATTGGATCGTTAAAGCTGTTTGTTAGAAGTTCTACCTGGGTTGTATTAGAGAACAAAATCTGGAAATAAAACGGAATATGTCGTGCTTTACGGCCTCGAAAATAAAACAAGGAATTAGTTTCAAATTTTAAATAATTTACACGTTACCAAAGGGCCGTTGTGGAAATACCTAGGAAATAAACCATGCTCACGGTTTTTCGCCGCGAACTATCAAGCTCCAGATAAGAAAATTATAACCTCTGGAACCCAGGCTAGCTACCAAGAGTCTAAAAGGCTTGATTTTACGAATTATAATAGGAAGCATGTGATAACTGTTTGAACGAAATTGTTTTCATTTTTTTTTAGTCGTGGTATTTCAGTTTTAAAGATAAATTAATGGCAAAAGAAACACAGAAGAGAGTTTTTTGGAACAAATTGACAACAACGACTCGGTCATTAGACTTTTATGATTCAAATCCAAGCCTATTACTTTTGCCAGGTTTTCGTTTTAGATCTTAAAAACGAAACGACAACGAGAAGTTGGTTAGTTGAATTGTTTCAGGAAAAATACAGAAATAGACAGGGTGAATAAAGCATGTGTTTTGAAAATAGCAAAAATTTTATTTTTTTAATGTCAGACTATTTTATTGAGACCACAAGCAAATTAAGAAATCTGTTTTATAACTTGTTCTACTTGATCCTATGTTCTTTTGCGGAAACATTTTGTAGTCCTTGCAAGTGTACATCCTTTCCACCACAGTTTCTGAGATTTTTAAAGACGATATTCTTTGTCCTTGGATAGGTGTTGAAGTTTTTCTTTTTTCATCTACTGTACGTTCATTGTCGAACAACAAGGTTCTCAGCAGTTTAAAAAGTTACGGTTATACTCAGCAATTTGGTCCATAACAAGGTGACAAAGACCAGACTTGAAAAAGCTAACAAACATTTTTCTTTTTTAGCCCTCTTTCGTTGGTTGACACCAATGTTGAAACGAGTAAAACCCAATTAGATTAAAACATAAGGCTAGAGATTATTTTTGATTGAGTGAGTCCTAGGATAATGGATGAAGAAAAATAAAATCGTTTTCACTGAAAGCTTCAAGGTCAGAGACAAACTAATCAGCTGAAAATCAATTTAGAGCCTAAATGTTGATATCTTTTCAATCACGCTGACGAACATTTTCAATGTCGAATATTTCACGTGAAAGATGGACGAACATACATAGTACCTACTTTTACATGCTTGTATATCAAGCAAACACGATCAATAAAATATTACAGATGAAGATGTTATGATGAAGATTTTCAATGTCGAATATTTCACTTGAAAGATGGACGAACATACATCAGTTTTACATGCTTGTATATCAAGCAAACACGATCAATAAAAGATTATAGAATGCAGCAGATGTTTCCCCTGTTACTGGTAAATTCACAGTTGACGTACTAAATTTTCAAGAGTAGCCTAGGTTTGGCGAAATGATTGGTACAATTATGTGTGTGAAAATGTTATTTTCAGATTTACAGATTTATTAGAAAATCTACGTACTGTTCATTAGAAACAAATCTGGAATTTATGGTGCCAGTCTCAACACCAAATTTTCAGAATTAAAAGACAGCAATAAAGCACTCTAATTTGTTCATCATGTAATATTTTCCAAACCATATTTGTTTTACCTTCTTGACAACAAAAGAGAAATGAACAAAAAATGCATTTTTATGCTATGTTTTGGCCATTTGACTTCCAACTCAGAATTATTCACAGATGTAAATTAAGTTGCTAATGACTTATATGCGGCCTAAAAATATTCAGACTTTTGTTTATCACGATTCATTGTGCTCGGTGACGAACAAAATTGAACTTGAAGATAGACAGATAGAAGAAACGTGCATCAACTTTCGCTTAATTCAAACCTGTGTTGTACACACGAGTAGTGATCAAGATATAAAATTATACCAAAAGTGCTCCAAAATATTCAGCACCCAAACTTGATTACATCTGCTCATTCTACAACATGAATAAAACACACATTGCATGTAAATTTAGCGCTGAAAAATAGCTTCCATATCGACATATTTTATGCCAAATTTTTTTGCGACTTTAATCACTGTCGATAAATTTTGAAAGCAAAAAACCAAGTGAAAGCCCGACATATAAGAACTAACGTTATATAATTAGTTTGTGAATACTCGCCATACATTTATTGAATTTGAACTACTCCAAAATACCGCAACAGTCGTAAACAAGTCGGTTTGGGTAAGTTCGTAAGATTAAGAAATATTTTGAAGAACAAACTACTGTCAATGTGTTAATTTTTTTTTTGCAATCACTGCTGATAAATTCTGTGAAATGACAAAAGACATTTTCAAATGAAATTTGAATTTGATTGATGTGTTTTGTGCAACTACAAAATACTAAAACATTCGTGAACAAGTTTGTATAAGTTAATAAGATTATGAAAATATTTTGAATGAACAAACCACTGAATCAGATACGAGACATGTTTAATTTGGGTACAATTTCTAAATTATAATGCGAGTTTGTACGAAGGCTATTTAAACGCATGTGTTTATTGTGGTCTCCCTAACAAGATATAAAGATTTTTTAAAAACGAGACATTGGGTTTTATAATGGGTTATTGTTAATTTAGGTAGGAAATCTTTTCCAGCTTAGATTGTACGCAGCACAGGACAAATCGAGAAAAAATAAAGCAATAAATTATACACACACCAAGTAGGCAATTATCTTGATTAATACTACAATGAAAGTTGGAGCAAACCAATTGTAAATCTGTGATCTAAAATACTCACTTAGTTCAAGCTTTGCTCCAAGGGAATCGTTTATTAAATTTGGCAAAGAGATTTCAACGGAAGCAATTTGTCTTGTGCTACAGACACGTACACTTATAGCTGGAGAGAGATTTTATAGGCAACATGGCAAGTTATAAGTCGGAAAATACAATCAAATTGGAGATTAAAATATCGTCAATACTTGAATCACAATGATTTAGAAGGGGAGGAGAAAAATTCAAAAGGCGATATACTTTCGCCACGTAAAAGTTTTTATTTTTTTTTATTAACAAAATTTCGTTTGGATTTTGATTTTTGAATAGATATAAGTTTTCGTAGTTTTGAATGATTTATAGCTTGCCATTTTTGCCTTTAATTAACCGCCTTAAGGACAAGTAATACGAGCAATATTTTCCTACGACTACTCGCGCACAAGGTTTCGTTGCAAGTTGAGATTCAGTTTGTTATGTGTTTTACCATCTACCTGTTCAATAAATTTTTGTGTTGTAAGAAGTAGAAGATATTTCTACTCCTTGCAACATAAAAATTTCTTGAGCAGGTAGAAGGTAATACGCGCAATAAACTGTATCTTGCCTTGCAACGTAGCCTTGTGTGCGAGTAGTTGTAGGAAAACATTGCTTGTATTACTTCTTCTTACTAAAAACTTTATACTCAAACTTGTGCAAAAATATTTTGCGTGAGATACTGTATAAAAGTTTTATGGCGGAAATTTTTGCAAGGCAAACTCTATCAATTTTTGTCACAAAAATGTTGTAAGGGGAAACGCTGTGCAAATTTGCTTAGATTTTCCCGCCAAAAGACTTAGTATATTTTTGAAAAATTTTTCTTGACACCTTTTTAATGAAATAAAACATTACTAAACTAGACAAAGTGTTGATTGCTTTATTGTATTAGAAATAATTACTACAAGAAAAACTTAGAGCAAACAAAGTATTTGACTTTTATTAGTGAAAGAAATAAAAAAATGAAAACAACTTGAAAAAGTATTTTTTTATTAATAGTAGTAGTTAAAGTAAACAAACTTTTATTTTTTTTAAAAAAATACGACGCATGCGCCGTGGGCGCGCCGTATTTTTTCTAAGTCTCTTGGAGCAACATTCCAATCATATTTTCGTGAAGACAAGAAATTAACATAAAAATTTATCTAAGCAACTCTAAGATTTGCGCAACATAACTTACCAAGGAGACGTCTTTCAGCAAAATTGAAAAAAAAAAAAAGAAAAACCGAAAATTTCAACCAAACTTAGTTTTAGCAGGTAATCCTCAGAGGTTGTTAAAAATTTAACCGTGCAAATCAGTCCTGAGAAGTGGCTGAACTAAGCTCAAAATACTTTGCTATGCGTGCAAAACAGCTAACATTCAATACGCCTTGGATTGCGCGTCCAAATTCGTCTTATTTGGTGAGCGAAGCATCAAAATAATTTGTTTAAGCGCTCAAATCAGCAGCACTGTTTTTAAAATCTCAAAATTTAGCAAGCGAAGCATCTTAAAATTTTGTTTACGCGTTTTCAGTTTCAAACATTCTACACCAACTGGATAAACTTGCACGGTTAAATAAATACTCACTAATCTTGGCGCCGAAGAACACAACATTTCTGCTGGACGGCTGGAAATCTTTCAGCCAAAATATTCGGAAACAGCGCCACACATAAATTTTGAAAGTAACTCATCGTCAGCTATAACACACAGTTTTTTTTTGAAAGAAATATTTACAACTAGGTAGAATTGATGTGAGATATTTTTTTTAATTAGGCAGTCAGTAAACAATGCGAAACAGGCGAGAGCAGAAACTTCTCAGTTCATTTTAAAATTACCAAACCTATCTGGTGCAGCTAGCTTTGCATCCTCTAATGGTCAAAAATGGTCTCGTAGGGCTCACAACAATCAAGAGAGAATGATCATTCTCTCTTGCAACAATATATTTTTTAGTTTCCAATTGAAGAGAAGAATCTATGTCGCGTTTGTTTGTTTGCCAAAATGTATTCTTTTCAAGTCTTGACAATTGAATTAATCAAAAATCCCTGATTTCAACTCACTTTTGTCCATCATATTAGTTTAGCCTTCAGTTATATTTATTGTTAACAATTTATTTTGTTTCTTTTTGCGATATATCATTTCAATTGTTTGTTTGTTTGTTTTTTTGTTTGTTAGCTGTCTAGCTATCTAGCTTACTTCCTCTCCGTCACTTCAGGGCATTGCGATTTCAATCAGCCAAATATCTTGTGGAAACGGAAACGAAAATTTGGCAGTCGAAACCTCAGTTTTTATTAGACTTTTGCTAGTCTAGAGGCCTGGTGTTTCCCCGGTCATCCAACAATATTGCTGTCATAATTTGTCCTGCTATGGTCTCACAAGTTAAACATTCCTTGTTTTCATTCTTGTTATTGTTATAAATCGTTATACTTTGCCTGTTGACAGTAAATGTTTTAGGCCTTGTCATAAGCACGGTCTGTTGAATGTGATCGTATGGGTGAGTGTAGCAGCTGGTACGTATTACTTCCAGTTGATAAAGCAAACTACTCAAACTGGGTCTCTTTCAAGACACTGGTTTGGAAGGTTTGGAAAGTTTGGAAAGTGTCAAAAGTACGTCAGTTCAATGTGATCATATGGGTAAGAATATTCGTAGTCGGGTGTTTGTTGACATTGACTTGCATTAAGCAAAGTAAACTAGTTCTCTTTAGAGTACAGTGAAAATGGTTTCAACTCTGTCATAAGTAAGCCAGTAAAATATCATCGTATGGTTGTCAGAGGTCATTTTGGTAAGAATGAGAATGATTGACGTCTGACAAAGTAAACAAGGTCTCTGTACAGTATCTCGTTTGATAAGTGCCAAAAATATTTCAGGCAAATGTGATCGTATGGGCAAGTGTAATCCTCAGTGGTGCAATTGGCAGAGTAAGCCATCAATCCCCCACGCCATCAATCTTCGGCTTCGAAGGGTAGACGTTACTGGTAAATAAGTTTTACAGCTCTTTGAATAATAAATGGTTCCGATCCGTAGCATAGCTAGAGAGGAAGTGTAAACGTCTTAGCTAGTTGAAAGAGTGTTCGTCAGAGTGTTCGTCAGCGTGTTGCTTAACAATCAACACCTATACCAATAGGTCGAGGCAGGGCTGTATGTACCAAGCTACGTTTTGAAGTGTTTGCGGTTGTACTGAACGTACGCAGCAAATGAGATAAAGGTAGAATAGGTCTGTAATGTAATTTCTAATCACTTGCAACTTGATAATGAGCTATTTTAGATGGCCTTCCTAGCACAGTCTATTGCCAGTTGAAATGTGGATGGACAGTAACATCACCTCAACATCAGCCTGTAGATGTAAGGTATTTGCCTCTACTTCCGGTCGACGTCCAGATGACGACGGGAAGAAGCTGACTCCATAAGACTTGATCTTTCATACAACTTTCAACATCTCTAACAATCTCCAGACTAGTATCCCTCAGTAGTTTGTTAATATCATTATGTAGTTAAAGGACATCCTCTTTCTACCAACCCCCTTCCCCCAGGAGGCACCCAAGTTATCACTGAGCTATTGCGCTGAAGAGCTCTCTTCACGAAAAACATGTCCAGACAGAGCAATTCTTCTATTTTTGAATGGTTCAGGTCACCTTTTTTAAACTACCAAAAGCTTGCTACTTGTAAGCTTGTTCTTCCACGACTTGTTTTTCATTATTCACAGCATTCTTGTGTTAGTTCTATCTAGGCTCTTTTCTTCTCTTTTTTTTTTTTTCAAGGACCAAGTGGTACTCTCGTTAAGGATAATTGTTTCCATAGTAGCTCTGAATAACTTAAGCTTGATCTTTCTGCCAGGTCACTAGTCACTCTTCCACAAGTTCTTCTTTTTGTTCAGTGATTGCTAGGCCAGTTCCATGCAAACATTTATGTCTCTTTCCTTAGAACATATCCAGCTTCCCAGGTATTTGAATCTTGTTCCCCTGTCTGTTCCACAACGACTTGCTTGATTTTTGTACCATCACCTGTCTTCATTTCCTCTTTTTCAATGTTGAAATACTTAGCTTTAGTCTTTTTTGCCTTCAGTAACAGCTCAACCTTACCACAATCTATCTCTACACTGCGCAAAAGCTACCTGGCTTGCCTAACCTCGTCAGACAGAACAATGTCATCAGCAAAATCAAGGTCAGTTAAACAGATTTCTGGAATCCTAAGGCTCGCTCTCTCTCTCCTCAGAGTAAAAAAAAAAAACAACCAAAACCAAGTAGGCACCTCCTCTTTTTCTTGTGTGGTTTACCTCATTGCTTAATCGAGCACAACGCCAATAGATATGGTGCAAAAGCGTCACCCTACATGACTCCGGAAAATATTTGGTTTCAAGGTAGCTCGATACAGTTTTTCAGGGTCAATACCTCCCAAGTTTGGGCATTAACTACGTCACCACTGATTAACAAAGATTTGACACCACAGTTGTATTAGATAAAGATGAAAATTTTTTATGATCAGGGTTGCAATGACATCGGAGTTGCCCTTATTTTACTGCCTTACAGTATATCAATAATCTTGAGACTCAAAGGTCTCCTAAAACGACGCTTAATCTCGAGAATCTCAAATTGTTTTAAAAAATCTATCGAGCGGTTGAAAAATTATTCGCTAATTCGTTAAAGTAGACCAAAATGTTTAAAAAAACCACTAACAAGAGCACATCCATACATACTAATCAAACCCTTCTTTTTAGCAATCGTCAGGAGCTATCTCCGTGATCTTTCACACACGTTTTTAAAAAGATTGAAACTACTATGAGGTGAAATTGCATGTCAAAAGCCCTTCGTTTTCTACAGATAACGGCCACACATCAAGATTGTCCATTTTTACTGTATTACTAACCATAAAAACTTCATCCCAGAATATTTCGATAACGCTCTTACAGATTCCGCTTAAACTTCACGAACATCCAGGCGGCTGTTGGAGGAAAACGCTCACGTGAACGATTTTGCAAGAAAGATTCGCAGTGAGGGGAAATACTGCTGCAAGTAAAATAGATAATGGCGTCATTTCGTTGCTATGACAACTCCGATGTCATTGCAACCCTGATCGTAACAAATTTTCATCTTTCTCTAATGCATCTGTGGTGGCAATTTTTCCAAATCTTTGTCAATGGGATGTAGTTTATGCTCAAGCTTGGAAGGTATTGACCCTGAAAAACTCTATCGAGCCACCCTCAGTTGAGGATGGTGAATTGGCCTGGTTTCTCCTCATTTAACAGCGGTTCCTCCCCAAAAAAGTGGTAGAAGGTCGTCGATCTTGGACAATATGTCATCCCCTCCAAGTGCTTACCTTCACTTATCTGCTTCTTAGCATTTAACACTGCCTCTATTGTGATTTCAGTCTATTATTCCAAGGTTATGCAGTCCAGGTTGAACTCATCGTTGTGTCTTCAGCGGGGGTTCCCGACAAGTTCAGATGACGCTATTTTACGATTTGTTGCAGGGGTCGCTTACTTTGAACGTACTCTCATCTTCCCCAATCTAATCGTTAATACGTTGCTCCTTAAGTTCCTTGTATACTGACTGAAACTCAGCTTTGGCTTCTTGTAACTGCTTCCGGACTCCTTTCATCTCATGGATGTAATGTTTTCTTGTTAGTCTTTCGATTCCCTTTCGTGCGTCGACTATTCTTGCATTGTTAGAGTGTCTTACCTCTCTTTCTTTCCTAACAAGCAGGACGGTTATTGCGACTGCTTCTTTGCTTGTTTCTACTAATGCATCGTCGTAACAGCGTCTATGAAGTTCTCAGCACGCTGTAGTTTGTTTATACTCAAAGTGGAAGATGTCGATACTTTCATCAAAATTATTACTAGAATATTGAGTCGAAAACCCACGCAAAAAACGACACTATGAGCTGAGATGTGTTACGTGATTAGTAGACCATACAACGTCGGTGGCGTTGAATGTCGATTGCTTCAGTTAATTTTCCGTCATATGTTCTAAGTGCAGTGAGTTGGCTGTTACGTTCGGTTGCATGGCGAACTTCGGTTTTCGTTTAAAGTCTTTGTAATAGGACGTTATACAGCACCTACTCCCTTGCGTTCGTTAGATATCTTGGTTTGTACCGGTGTAACACGTATGTTGTCGATTTATAAGATAGTTTCCGAATGTAGGTGGAATATAATTATCCGGACAGGTCCATGGTTAAATACTCGTTCTGAGTGTTTCGTGTAACAAATTCTGCGTTTGATTCCTTTCACAGAAGAGGTCGTCTACGTACTAATAACCTGTAAGGTGGTCACAAGGTTGTCGAAGTCTGTATACGTGAGTTCAGTAGTTATTTCTCTGTGAACGATGTTCAAGTGTTGAGCTGTCGGATGTGTTTGCGTTCTATACATCATGGTTTAAAGTCTACTGTTTTAGTGGGGAACTTCATGATAGGTCTGGAGAAGGCATTTTATCACTTTCCTTCATGTCCTCGTTTGTGTGTGATGGTTAAGGTGTTTGTAGAAGTTTCCGATCTCTTCTTTGTGTACTGATGCTATGAAAGTGTCTTCACTGCAGCATGAGGCCCTGTGTTCTTCTAAAAGGGTGGTTATAAAACTAAACAGAAACCTTAAAACCAACTACTTTAAAGCGCAATTGTAGGGGTGTTTGCTTTAGTTCCGCAAAGGAAGAAAAAAAGAGACTGCGGTCGAGTAGATTTATAACGCTAACTTCGTGCATAAACAGATGGTCATCAGCACAATCTAGAGCCACGCCAGCGAATTGGTTAACAGCGTCTTCACAACAAAAGAGACAAGTATATAATCGTAAGACGATTCCTTCGCAGTGGCTTAATGTCATCTGTAGGTACTGACAGCATTACAGTAGTGTTTCTAATGGAGTTCTCGGTTCAGTCTAAGACCAGTTGAAGTGGAATGGGCTTAAACAGTTGATTCACATCAAGGACTGCGTTTCTGTATCGTCTTGATAGAGAGGCGTTCGTAAAAATCGTTGTGTACGGCAGTGAATGTGTCGTCAACGTAGCGTAACCAAAGAGGTATGATTCGCGTATAAGTAGCTAGGGCTTGTTCCTCGATGTTTTACATAACAATTTCTGCTACAACAAAAGAAACTCGAGAGCCCATAGCTTGATGGAACAATGTTGCAATGCTGTGTTGCGCTAAAAATCGCCGTTGCGAATCGTCCCGTGTAAGATCACCTTAAATGACCCGTGACGTCACGGCTGTTAATTGATTTTGTTAAAATTGACAATTACACGTCCTTTCTTCTAAAAGAGAGAAAATCACTGCTTCACGCCAAATAAAATTTGTCCTTAAGCATTAAATCAAACGTTTACAGATAAAAATAATGAACTTTGAAAAACTGTTAAACTAAGAAGTTTTCAAAAACCTCAATTTCAATCCATTTCAATCTTCTTTAAGTTTGTCCATCCGTGCCTCCTTTAAGTTTTGTTTGTACAGTGTTGATTACACCTTGTTTTAATATTTGGAGCTGATATTTAGTTGAGGTTAGGGTATAATGTGTGTCGCAACTGACCCAAAATTAAACGTCCAGATCGGCATTCCCAGTTTAACTGTTTCGCGTAACAACTGACTTTCTCGAGATATACTTTGCCTAAGTGTGACTTCGTTTCGTAATAAGGTATCAAATTTTCCACAACCAAATTGCACTCTCTCGTCAAAGTAGTCCTGCACTGAGTGGGATGTACTATTGTACTGTGAAGGATCAGCAGAGTCATCTTTCGGTATGTGTTTGGTTCTGTGAAACGTTGCTTAAGGTGTCTGTGAAAGTTGTGGAAAGCGTCTATGTGTACAGATGTGGTGAAATTGTCGTCAAAGTAGCGTAAAAAGAGGGTAGGTACATTATATATTACTCTTTCATATTGCGTCAATTACATTACTCTTCTGCAGTAGGTGGAATTTAATTTGTGTAGTACGGTCTCCGGTGAGACAGTTGGTAAGTCCCGGACAGGGGCGTGGTCCAGGCCTACAGCCTCTACAAGACTATGGCAAGCTGTTTTATGTTGGACTAGGTATTTGGGTACTGTAACTTCCATTCTGTAGCACCTGAGGCACACTACAGTTTAGTATGCCGATTGTGTCAGTTTATGTAGAGTAAGTAGATTGGTGCTAAATTTGTGTTGCAATGAGGGCCTTGGCTTTCGTTTTTTCATTAATGTTAAAAAGAGCATCCACTTGATGGCAGTCTTTGTTGTCCATAATACTGAAATCATCCCTCCCATGTTTGCAGGGGGTGTGACTATGTTGTTGTGGTCTTCCAGATGTCTAAGCACTTGGTTTTTCGCGTTTGTTGTATCGTCAAGTTCCTGTCCCATGTAGAGGAAAAAGCAGATTGTAACCACGTACAACCTTACCCACTCGTGATGTTGTCCTTGGTCGATTCGGATAGTTAGTTCTGACGAGAATACCTAAAGTCCTTAGCGCTAGAGACAATATCCTTCATTGAGTATTTGTTCGTGGAACCGAGTGTTTAACTCAGCAGGGGGTACTCAAGTTTTGGTGTTTTCGTAGGAAGGATAGCGAGAAGCACTCTTGACTCTTGATTGTCTTGGGATGTCTACCGTTAAAAGCGTATAATTATTCTAATCGCAGTTTCAAATGAGTTTGAAATACTGTCTTTTTCTTCTTCTTCTTCCTCTGTTTGAAATACTGTCTTCTTTGAAACTGTATTCTTAGCGTGTTTGCTAATAAAAATTGGTTGAAACCATTCAAGTTTTTCTATACCCTTGTGCAATTTGTCGTTGAAGTTGTCCTCCGAGTTATCTGCGATATTCCGGCGATACAATGCACTCCAATCAATCGTTTGTAGGTCGCGTGGTTTTGACGAACTGTCTTTGTCGGTGACTGAACTCTAATTCCATCCGTTATGTCTATGAAACAAACACCTTTGCAGTAGTAATTGAGCCAGAGTACTCGTTCGAACAAGATTGTCTTCAGCAAGTCGTTTGTTTAGCCGTGCAAGTGAACGTAACATAATTAAAAGGTTGAACCTGGGAGTCATAAGTTGGTTGAAAAAGCTCCCCTAGTGAGTGTAGCCTTAAACGATGACTGTTAGTGGCAGTGCATGATTGATATTTTGACAACTCTGTGAGGGAAGGTCACAAGAACCGTAATGTCAGGTCGTTTGGCTGTCGACTTAGTAAGTCAAGGCGCGATGTTATAAGTCGTCTGTCAATTTATCCGTGCAGCTATTAGATGTTACAATTGTAAATTTAAGTGGTCTTTCCTTCGCTTGCCACCATCGTATCTGTTGGTACTTTGGTACCTTGTCAGTCAAATTTGTCAGTTTTGTACAGTGAATTGATTTTTCAGAGCCCTAAATAGTTATTTCAAATTTAACTTTGTGTTATAACTGACAATAACTACAACCGGCCAGTTCAGTGATTCATAAAATTACGTTTTCAGACGTTTAACATGTTGCGCTGTTTCTCAAATTTGCCGCTTGCCTACCCTTATCACGATCGATTGGAAAAATTAAATCTATTTTTGCTACCTTTGGTCCTATTGAATGAATGCTTGAGATGCGTCCTTGACATTCCTTGAATCCCTTGATCCCTGGTCCTTGATCCTTGATTCCATGATTCCTTGAATCCCTGAATTCCTCACTTCCTGATTTCTTGAGTTCCTGATTCCATGATTCCATGATTCCTCGCTCCAAAGTCTGGTGAAAAGAAAAGGAAAAGCATTACTTAATGACAGCAAGGTAACGTACAGGTTTGTTTAACTTAGGGGTAGCACATTCATTTCTGATTTTTGGGCTAAGACAGTTCTTCATATTAACGGTTACCAAACGTTCAGCTGTACCAGCATGTTTGTACTGTAGGTGTGGGTGAAAAGCAAAGTACGGTATTCTTCAGCAATATAAGGTAGATACATACGTAGAAAGTGACTAATAAATTTATTTAGGATTACAAAAATTACGCATTTGCCCAAAAGTGAGATGAGGGTCTATAATTGGTCACAGAATAGACTATAATGGGGTAGGTGCTCTGAGAGGTCAGCGGTACATACCCAGCAAAAATTAACCCAAGTACCACCCCCCTCCTCCGGGAGTGAAAAGATTTGTTGAGGTAAATCAATGTTTTTACTATTATTTCACAATGAGGACTATCAAATACACCATGATTAGACATTTACAAATACCCAAAGGCTAATTCATAGCATAGATCAAATTGTGAATAAAACATTTGCCAAATTTCTTAAGTTAAAACCTTGGTGACCATCATCAATTTTCTCCAAACAATATTAAACACTCAATGACTGGTTCTGAGGGAAACAATCGCCTCAGGAAACATTGAGATTCTCAGTAAACGACATTGACTGTTTCCTGAGCGACCAGTCTCTTAAGTGATTTGTTATATAGCTGGAAATTTTATGGCTGGAAATTCATTTAACCTTGTTGTAACAGCTGTCCACATTCTTGGGCAACAGCCCACTCAGTACCTTGCGAGTAGAGGTTTCTCACTTGCATGGCTTGTCCGATGCATAGTTGGCAGGGTACCCACTCAGAGGTTTTGGAGGGAAACAGTTTCATTGTTAGATGTTATATGACCTCAAAGTAACCACTGAGAGTGCGAGCAGTTAGGAAGAAATTTCCAGCTATTTAACATGACAATAAATAATAAAGAGAAAATGTTATGAGAATTAATTATGTGATCACCAAACAGGAAAAGCTTTGACCTTTTACCAATTCTCTTAATCAATTCTTATGTGAAATATATGGTGATCAGTGTGGAGATTTTGCATGTGCATATTGGGCTTAGAATGGTAAGGGATGGGATGGGAGAAATACAATTTTCCCCGACAATGTATGAGGTCAACCCGATTGAACCACTGTCCCAGAATAGTATTTTAAAGATACAAATTACTAGTCAAAAATATTTAAAATGTCTAGTTCTAACCTGATGTATGAGATATCTGCTGTCTCTTTCCAATGCTTTCCCGCTTCAATCCTGAAGGCACCATTTCTTGTCTGTTTGGTTAAGGTCAAAATGTAACAGGTAAGACATGTCTAATCAAACACACCTTGATTGGTCATTTACAGATCAAAATACAAGTGAAAGACTGAGAGTGATTAAGTTGAAATGATATGAAATACAGTGGAAGCTGTTGTAAGAGGACACCTTCGAGATGCGAAAAAGGTGTCTGTAACTGGGGCTGGCAGCTTACGGGAATGTCAAAATACAGCATTTGTATGGGAGTTGAGAAAAACAGCGTTTTGTGAAGGTGGCCTTAAGTAGAGCTTTCCGCTCATGAGAATGTCCATTAGGAGAGCTTCCACTTTATGTCATGGACAAGAGGACAACAGACTCAACCTTTACAATTATATATATTAACATGTCAACAGTAAGCTCGGATGCCAGCATACAAGAATGCCACTGGTTGCCGCTATCAGATGTGTCCATTTACATGTATGAGCTTACTATAACCCACCCAAACCATGGTTTGGATGATATATGATTTGATTATTATTGTACAACATTTGCCAAGCTTCATGTAAAAACAGCAGGTCCATCAACATCATACAGTTCTCTCCTGATCACTAAATCAGCCTGATAACATCTCTTTTTAACTCTCGACAGATTTCCCCAAAAGGCATTTTAAAGATAGGAATTAACTGCAGCACTTACCAGGTATGAGAAATCTGCCACCTGTATCCGATACTTTCAGAAGAACTTTACCACTCTAACAGGCAGGAAACATTTCTTTGATAGCTATTTTAAAAATGACAAAAATTATTGCAGTCAGATAAGAATAGTTTGAAAAGGTCTACTGATTATAAAACAAGGAAGGTTTTAAGAACAAAGAAGAAAAAGTAGTTTGGTCATCCTTTTTTGTTTTTCCAAAATTCATCAAATTTTTGTTTTTGAAACAACACAGGCTAGCTAGGTGATCACTTCCCTTACAGAAGTTTATATGCATTGTATGTACATGTACTTCTCAGAAAAAAAAGCATAACCTGAAATTGCCATAATTTCAGTTTCATTTGAACTGTGACATTATATACATCTTGCACACACTATTACACGCTTGAAACATCACCTTTATCTTCACAATTTGAGTACAGGAGAAAGGAAAACAAAAGAAGGAGTAGTCCATCACTGAAATTTGGTGATATAAGTAAGTTACGTGGTGAAAATATATCCGTTTCTATTTGTTATTGATTCCTTTTTTTAAGGAGTTGTTTGCAAATAGCACAAGAGCTTGTTTTCTTTGCTTAAAGTGCTGTGTAAGTTCAAAAATATAAAAACTCAAGTCTTTTCTTTTGAGTCATTTTGTTCCAGTTTTAGTGCATAAAAGTTTGACATATTTCCTTAATAAAGAGATGGAGCAATTTATTTTGTAGCCAAAGAGCAATAAACAGATCTGACATATACTATGGGCATCTAAGTAATTGTGTGTTTAGCAAAACATGTGGTTTTATGAACTAGATGTAAATTGGCCAGTTTATAAAACGAGGTTTGAGCACTAAACCCTCTCTCAGTTGGTAAAACCAACTTTTCGTGCCATTCAAGCTGAGCACTTCAATATCTTGATAAACAAATATGCCTGAAGTATGCTTGAAGTGTATTTCAAGTATACTCCAAGTATACTTGTATGGAAAGTACATATTCAGTATACTTAGCTTGTTGGGAAGTATACTTCAAGTATACTTTTTAAGTGACCAAACGTAGTGTACTAATAAAGTATACTTTTGTTAAGTATACATAAAGTATAAAATGAAGAGCACTTTTTAAGAGTTTAAAAGTATACTTAAAGAATACTGAATTCTTACAAGGGTTATCATCTGGTTTCCCATAATAAATTATAAAGTCGACCTAAAGGTTGCAAAACAGGTTGGCCAGGTCTCCCCGGTTTCCTTCAAACTCTATTTATTGTATACACCCATTGCATACTTGTAGCAGAGTTAGGGCAAGTTTTTGCTCCGCCGTAAGGGATAAAATGTTGTTGGGTTCTTCTGCTAAATGCTCTGGCTCCGTTTGTTCAAAAGCTGGATGGCACTATCCACCAGATAAAACACTATTTTAGCAGATTAGTATAAGGGAAACCAATTGCATTATCCACTGGATAGTGATTATCCAGCATATAGTGCTATCCACCTTTGAACGACTGGGGCCTGGTTTTTTACTTTATGTCACAGTAATGTATGTTAAAGAAAGAAAGAAATTATTCTTTACAAATATATCAATATTACACTAACCAGAGGTATAAGAGTTTTGCTGTTTGTGTCCTCTTTTTTTATGACAACTTTACAACTCAAACCATGTTTGAACTATTAAGAACTGAAAAAACAAATAACAAAATGTAACAGTTAGACAAGAATGGTACAAAAAGGTCTACTTACTTAGTTATTAACTCCTTAGGTCATTTTTAGACCAAAATAGACAGGCAGGAAATGACAATTTTCTTTTGTTTTATATCTCTGTTTTTTCTAGAGGGGGGCATGGGGGTTTACAGTATTAAATAATTGTGGAATTGTTTTTTTTTTCAAGCGGTATTTCGGTATTTTTTTTTTTAATGTGTGGTTTTGCAGTATCATCTAGCCATGCAGTATGCAGTTTTTCATCCTTCTGGCTAACGGCATTTGCTATTCCTTCACGGTATTGAGGTACCATTCACTTGCGCCCTCCTGTCTAATGCAGGTCAGTATTTGGAAGACTTTGGACTTAACGGCAAATGAATACACAATTTCTGAAGTTGATCTATGATCAAATTGGTAGAACATCCAATTACTGGGCTTTTCAATCATTGTACTGATCAATTTGAGGTCTGCGACATGTATTACGTATTCTACAGACTATCTTCTCACGTTTTCTCGTGATGGCTGAGGTTGATTTCTGGTGTATACATGCTTGAGGTAAATAAACACGTGAGATGGATACAACTTCCAAGTTGTAAGCCTGACCGATCATTAATGTGATATCATTATTTCGGTATTTGCCAATTATTCTTACAGTGCTACAGTATTGGGTACCCCCCAATGTCCCCCTGCATTTGTCGTGACTAATCCATTGATTCCACAATAGGTCAATGGTGGGTCATTATTATGCAGCTCATCCCTGATGTGGTGCCTAACTGTAAAAAATAAACTTGAAGTGAACTCCCTCTTCTAACTTTCCTTCATAAAAAATTAATGACAAATATTTTTAATATATACGTAAATTGTTATAATTTTATTAAAAATAGGAAAGTTATTATACCTGAGGTATGAAGAGTCTCCTGTGTCCAATGCTGTCATTACAATGCTTACCACTCCAGCCTAGCCGTAGAAATGAGTCCTTGACTGTTAAAGTTAAAGACAGAATAAAAACAAAAAGCTTAACAATAAGAAAAGAAGGTCACATTGAGGTCCCCTGATCATAAACCATGGTTTAAAGAATTTTTGCATTTAAAAATGCAAATGATATACACTTAGTTTTTCGGCTTAGTTTTGTCTTTGAACATTCATCAAAAGTTTAACATTATAACAGCATAACATCAATCGTTATGTTACCTGCAAAGCAGGCGTATTTTGCAGTGCGAACGACGATATTTCTCCCGCCATCTTGGACGTTGAAACTGATAGAGAGTTGGGGCAAGTCAAAAAAAGATTCCAAGGGAGAGGTTGACGGGTTAAAATGGAGGAGGAAATGGGGGAGGGGAGACCAGCACCCTCGGTGCTTTAACGGCCGCGATCAATGAACTTCTGGGCTTTCGTAAAAAAACAAACAAACAAACAAACAAAAAACATATAATCGTTTTGCAGTTCTCTGCTGATAATTCTTTAAGGCAGCCTCATCAAAGGAGAACAAGTTTCGGCTTTCTCTTGGTTTCTTAGAAGAGTACTCTAAAATATGAAAACACTCACTTGAGGCCTAGGGGATCTGCTCTTTGTATTCAGTGCTTTCACAAGCGAAGGATCGGGATTGTCAAATTTATAAAAAAATTTATCGAGTGGTTTTTTGAAAAATGCGAAAACTGTAGGCATGGACCAAATTACGTGCAAAAACTGTAACAAAAGCAGCTGAATGCAAGTTAATAGAATTCTTCTTACTCGCGATCGCCCAGAGCAATTCCCCTCTTTTCTTGTACACAGTTTTCAATGGAATCAAACCACTATGAGATGAAGCCGCGTTTCCAAAGCTTATCATTTTCTTAAAAAATTAGCGAATTGTGTGGATAGCATGCTATTTCACTGTTTTTATGATGCTTAAAACTTCGTTTCAAAATATCTCGGAAACGCTCTCATAGAATTTGTTCAAACTTTGCCATAATTGAGGCAATTATGGAAGGTACAAACTCCCTTAAGCGATTTCTTAAAAAAAAACTCCCGGTACAGATAAACACAAAGATAAATAAAAAACGTAATGGCGTTGTTACGTTGCCATGGCGACTCCTATTGCAATAAAACCCAGGTCATAAGAAATTTTCATCTTTATATAATACAGTTGTGGTAATCTTTTTCCCATATCTTTACTCGTGGCGACGTAGTTAATGCTCAAACTTGGGAGGTATCCCCTCAAAAAAATCCAGTCGAGCCACCTTAAAAACTAAGATCCCTAAGACCCCCTAACAAATGACCCCGAACTTTATTGATTTCATAGGGTTGGGAAACTGAGTGAATCAACTTTCAGGTCAGTTTGCTCAGTATAATGACCTAAATGGAACCTGATTCACTCAGTTTCCTAACCCTAATCAGTAAAGTTCAAAGTCACTTGGTAGGGCGTCTTAGGGGTTGAGAGGTCTTTGTTTTCAAGACAACCGTCAGGAGAGAATGACATAAAATGGACTTCAAACTATAAACCACAAAAAGATATGTCGAGATCAAAATACAAATGACAATTTTAAGCTGATTTCATTTTGGTTAATTTGTTCTCTAGGAAGTGAGAGAATGAGAAGAAGTCAGTCTCCTTTTGATTTGAGTCATTTGGCGATATAATGGAGTGTACGCAATTGCAAGACCGAAACGAGTGCGGTTAAATCCCCATATCTCTTACTACTCTTTTTTGTAATTTCTGACTTGCAGATTAACCTTACTTGCCGAGCGATATCAATGGCTTTTTAAACTGGCCAATCATGACGCATACTCAAAACCTGGTACACACGTGTTGGTCCAGAACAAGATTCCAGCCCTGGCTCGCAGCCGGCGTTAGCACAGGCGAGGAACTTTCTATGACAGCTACAAACCACGAAACTAACCTGGCTTATTAGTGGGGCAATCCATACTCTATTTTGGGTGTACATCATGACGATCATGACAGGCACAAGTACACGGACTGTCAGGCTTCTGGGACTCTTTAAAAAGATACGCTTCATGTGCTGCAAGAAAAAAATTAAAAACTTCATAAGATTAACATCCAATTCGTTAAAAAGCAAAGGCACAGGTTCGGATCTATCCTGAACTTGTAGAAATCAACTACTGTAGCATACTTTCACTCATACTGCAATTACTGATTGGCTAACGTACTCTCTATCTACTGCGTCACTATCTATTACGTGATGGATAGTATAGGAAGCCCTCGTGGGGGGTACTTGACCAATTTTTAGGTAGAGGTGAGCCGCTGAGGTTTAAGGGTAGCGAGATGGCGTTTTCCTTCAGCTACTAAAAGAAAACCGAAACCCATAGGGTCGGTTATTTTTACCAAAAGCCTTCCTTAGAACGAAGGTTAGGAAATCTTTGGACCTCTACATCTCTTCATTAGTGGGTTATTTCAGTTAAGAACACAAATACCTTTTTAGTCTACGCTATATGCTTTCATGAAGCTGTTCACTATGAATGTCCTTTGTGTTGCTTACATAAAAAGATTCGGCAAACTAAGAATGGCATAGAACGAGGTTTTGTTGAACACTGGCTAAACTACGTGAGATCAGAAAGCTTCAGAAACAGAATGCCAAAAAACAAATTAACCAGATTTCATTTTGGTTAATTTGTTTTCATGAGAAGAAGCTCTCTTTTGACCTGAGTAAGCACTCTAACTACTCTTTTTTTGTAATTTCTGACTTGCAGATACAGGTTCGGAACTATACTGAACTCGTAGAAACCAACTACTGTAGCATTTAACGAGCTCACTATCTATTTAACAATTATTCCTCGAGCTTGAATGGGCTATTGACTCAGAGGCCATGAGAGTGAGAGGAATAATTGTTTTAGTAAAATCCAACTAGTTGATCAAAAATATCGAGACAAAACAACTTTAGCTAGCAAAACGCGACCTAGCCGCTATTGTTTTGGTTTTCGGCCTCATGGGCTAATTGACTCAGAGCCCATTCTATCACGAGTAATAATTGTTAAATAGATCACGGTATCTAGCTCGCATATAAAGTACTTGAGAGTAGCAAGCTGGGACCGGCTCCTGGAAAGATGGTCACGTTTAACCCAGTATTAAGCCAAATTTTAAGAGAACATGCAACTCGAGCTTACGGTAATGATAACAAAATGTCGCTCTTCTGACTCTTAGCAATGCATAGGAAGGTAAAATACAAAAACGAAACAAAATTTTAACCCTGGATCCCCAGTAGCGCTAATAAGCATTTCAGGAACCGCGCCCTCGTGTTTTTCCTTATCTACTCACAGAAAAAATAAAATCATAGTCTTACTGTTAAAGAAAAACATAGTTCATTGTACTGAGAGCTGCAAGTTGTCTGTTTTGAAAAAATCAGGTTTGCTCGTCAAGAGAAAACCGACTGCATGGTAAAGTTAAGCTACCCAGTTATGGCATTAGAATTTGTTTACATGGAGGTGGGGGACCCCAGATAGGTGAAGTTACATTCAACTTCAACTTCAACTTTATTCATTCAATCTCAATTTACAATTTCACTATAGCTTCCACCCGCGTATAGGAGAGCCTAATCGAGGCGGGGGAAGAGACACATATCATGTAGTCTTGATCAAATTAAAATAAGAGATCGTATGGACCGGTGGGTTACCCGAACTAAGCGGGTTAACTCACCTACCTGGGGTCCCTCACCCCCATGTAAAGAGGCCCTAACAGTGCAAAAATTTTAACGCCTAGCCGTTCATAGTTAGTTCTGTGTGGCCGGAACGAAAATATTGAACAGTCCCATGTGAACAAAGAGAAGCCAAGTTGGTTTTTTGTAAGATTATGAGACTGATGATACCAGTGTGATGAATTTCCGCACTGCTTAATCATAATTACGCATGCAATACTCTTCTATTTATCCTCGACAATGAATAAATGATTAATAACTATAAAGTTTTGGGGGGGGTTAAAAGTGCCTGTTCACATGGAGGGAGGAAGATCCTAGCTCTAGGGACAAGTACAACTCAGAAAACATATGGATCAAGGATGATCCGCCATCTAGGGTCTCCCCCCACTCCCCCACCCCCGTCGCCACGTAAACAGCCCCAAAGTCAATTCCCTCGCCTTTTCTCATGTTTTTGCTGATCGCAACGTATCCTTCCATTAAGGATGATACACTGTAAAAATTATTCGCCAATACAGAAGGCTCAATAGGAAAACAAGAGTCTAGTTATGGCTTTTGTTAATTCAAAAATATGTATGCTACTAATTTATGCATTGTATTGATGGCTGTCTTTAAGAGGCAGTTACATGTAACTTGGCCGACTTGCTGTACCTTAAGTTCACTGCACTATTAAACTTTGCGGTGAAATAACTTTTGATCTAAATAGCCGCTTACATGTAAATTACCTTTACGTATAATTTTGCTTACCCATAATCTTCGACGTTGAACATTTGCGCACGTGTTTCCACCGACTTTTCCATTGCACTGGTCCGTCAGCCGTTTTCCTTGTGTATGGCCCCAAACCACTCCGTTAAACTTCCATGAACATGTCCACGGTTTACGCGGCTCCTGACAACCATTAACAGGATTTCTTATTCCAAAAAACCAAATAATCAGCATTCAAGTCCAAAGAGTCGATCAAGATGAATTCTCTGAAGGTGAGAAGACAAGAGGAATAATCGAATAATAATGAGGGTGTAAATTTGCAATTTTAATGAAACTACTGTGGTCTTAGTGGTCCTTAGGGCAGCCAGGGAAGCAACCTTTTTAGGCATTTTTTCCTTGCAGAAATGTGCTCTAAGTTTTCTTTGAATCTTTGCTTTTAAGGTACAGAAAAGGTTAAAAGTGGTCTTCTCACGCTAGAAAAAAAAATTGATATTTTGAAACTGCGTTTTTTCTGAACTTAAACAAGGCTTATTTTTGAAGTAGCAGGGACGGTGGGAAACTACAAGAAGCTGGGTAGGTTGGTGATGTGCGAGGAGATGTAGAATACATAGAAAATATAATACGTTGAACTTCTCTTCACCGGAAGTCTCTCTATCAATGGTAGTTCTTTTGGTTCAAAGATACCAAACTTCATACACTCCTACCTCTGTAATATTCACACCCCTATAGAGAACGCTATGGTTACATATTAAATTAAGTCTGTACAATAATTGAAATGATTTTGTCAGTTCATTGCACGGATCACACTCCTTTGTTTTAGAAATTGTCATTTCGAAGCTTCTTTCACACAAAAATGAAACAAATTCTATGCGTGACGGTCATAAAGAAGCCGGTGTAGTCAACCCTTAACATTCCCTGTGCGCATTTCTGCTTAACGAGAACTGCAGGCAAAAATAATGATCCATTTTTCGCCAAAGACAGGCAATCATTTTTGCCGACGGAATCATTGAGAACTACCCCCACGACAAATTTCAAATTCCGGTTTGAAATTCCGGAAACTTCCTGGGTCGCGAATGGATATTTTAAAATTCAGGAATAAAGAAGGCAACCCACGCCCCCACCCCCGTCCCTGGTTTTAAGTGCTGGGGGCAAGTTCCTAGGTAAAGGAAGTAGTTTTCAATAGTAACACTCTTCCTTTCCAGCACGGAGTTATTATCATAAGTGGAGCCCAGACTAGTCTCCAGTGCTCTAAGGATCAACTAGGTACAGGCTTGCCTAGTCCCGGTTCGGCGTTTTCCCAGTCCCTCACTGTCAATTCCTTTCGGTGACGTATCATTTTCGCTTGGACCACGTGACCCGAAACGCTTTGGCCGCGCGGAATAATGTGGCTTAGGGACTAGGCAAGGAACAAGCTACGCTCACACTTAACGCTCACACTTGGCTCCAACAGTAGTGCCTGGGTACCAGGAGCAATGACGACGTGTTCACACCTTGGATACCCAAGCGGGAAGCGCGAAGTTTTGGGTTTTGAAGGCAGTCAAGAGATCTTAAGGCAGTGGATTACCTCGGTACCAAAAGAAAACGTGTTCAAACGGGGAGCAGGTGGTGACCACCCAAATTGTGGCGTGGGTACTAGTCACAAAGGGGTGTGTTTATATTAGTACTCAGCGAGTACTGTGCTCTAGCACCGTACTCGAGCACCGTACTCGAGCACCAACTGTATACGAAGCCTTAAATCCCAAAGATCGACGAATGGTTTTCATCCAGCAATGGTGCCTTTCGATCGCTGAATGTAGAAACGACAAGTGACCTACAATTCCAGTATTCCCTCTGACGAAAGGCTAACGCTCGAAACGTCAGCTTTAGAATCTCTTCACGGCGATGGTAAATCGACCGTTTCAACTTAGTTGATAAAAGGACCAGTGCGGATGATCTCCCCCTCCCCTCCAACCAAGACCGCGCCAGATGTTCTTTGAGAGCTAACCTGTTTATCCTACAGACACACAAGATAATATGGATATGGATAACAGTCGAACAGTTTTCAATTATGTTTCGTTTAATTCATTCCTCTTTGAATGTCCTAGCAATGTGTTTGTGAAGTCACAGTTATGATCAGAGAGCACATAACAGGTGACAACGCTCAGTATTATAGGACACTAGCACCCTCACATAAGCACTCACTCGCCGAGTTGTCGAAAGGACGATTAGGGCTTAGGAAGGGGTAGTTACCTTGACAACTCAAAAGCTCTGTTTACAGTTCACCCAGGATTAAAACATACTAGGCTTCGTGAAACTTGACCATGTCAGTTGAAATTTTGGCATTTCAACCCCCCATTTCATACCAGAATATTGAGCCTTAAAGGTAAAAAAAGGTTATTTCAAAGTTGTTGGAAAATCAAAACAAAAAGTAATTTTCTCTTGGTACAGTATGATCATACAACCAATCATGAACAAATTATAGTGGATTTTGAGGCAGCCTAGTTTTGAGCAGCCCACTGAGAACAAAGAAATGACTTAATCAGATGATACAGAGCACGTTGTCCTTTATAGCGAGGTGTTATTTTTAGGACTTAATTTATATTTCTCACACACAACAAGGAAGTTTTGACCACACCCATTTGGACAGGCAGCAAGCAGATTTCCGCCGTACAAATAGCCCCAGGAGACACAAAATAGAAAAGATAAAACCCTTATAAACTAACCATAAAACTAGGTTCACATACCTGGCCTTTATCGGTTAAATCCCAATCAGACCCCTTGGGGGGGGGGGGAGAGACGGACATAGGTGGAATGGGAGGGGAGGGGGGTTAGGAAGCTTAAAATCAAACCCTTACAGTAATTAATCGGACTTTAAGTTATTGTTTAATTATGAAATAAGATTAAGATACGCGAAAAGAAAGCCAAATAGAAACATCAGATAACGTTTAATTTCGGATACTTCTCCGTATATAGTAGGGTTATAGTAGGGTTAATCTTGAAGCACAGTCTCGGACGTATGCGCCAAAAATGTTATGAGAACACAAGTACCTATTTATTATTTTTCAACATGAAACAAACATTTGTACAATAAAACTACACTCGCGCAATTTACAGCGACATAAATAAAGCCTTCACCTTGTGAAATACTCTTCTCTTAAAGACAATTTAACGCTTACAAGACAAAGTTCTTTGCTAAAAAGACTGTAAGACTAACGCAGGAATAAGTCATGTGGTTTTTAGGGCGTGGCCAAAGGGGGATGTAGGATTGTTCTATCTTAGCATGACTTGGCAGACTGCGTAGAATCAGACTTGAAAGGAATGAATGCTAACGAAAATGCACAAAAAAATGAGAATTGTTAATGCGCAAAGTTCAGGTTAATTTAAGTCAGTTTTCACGAGGCAGCATAAAAGCCACCAGAAATCGTAGCCTTACGCATGATTACAATAAATTGCTCCAATCTGTTTAAACATTTTAGCAAAAAAATTTCCCAATTTTTTTCTCTGTTCGGTAGTTCAACTAAAATATTCGGAAATAAATACAAAGTGTTGTATACAGCAGTAAATCCTTCATGTTTTCTTGAAAATAAATATCAGCTGATTCGCATTTTCAGTTGAATGAATAAGAGGGGTTCTGGGGAGCCCCGCACCAGTTCCCTAGGAAACGCAGGACATCTTGGCATTCGGGGCTATGCGACACCTGAAAATAAAATAGAAAGCAAAGTAAATATTTATCTGCAACAAATTTGTCAATCCGTTGATATTTTTTTCACAGAGTAATAGCCAGCTATGTTAGGGTCTCCGACCATAGCTATATCATACTTAGGGCCTGTTTACATGGAGGTTGGGGACCCCAGGTAGGTGAGGTAACCCGCTTAGGTGGGGTAACCCGCCTGTCCATATAATCTCTCATTTTTATTTGATCACGTTTACATGATAGGCAGGTTGACCCACCACATGTTACCTCACCTGTCTGGGGTTACCCACCTCCATGTAAACAGGCCCCAAATCAACTAAACTTAAGGCGATGTTCTTTGCTCTCTGAACAAAGACCACAGTCCCTAAAGGTACAACCCAGCCCATCACATATCTATGTTGTGGTAGCATTGGCTCTCTATTTGAAACTCTTGATTCTGTTGCCCACAGGTTTTCCACATAAGTCACAGGTTTCCTAACTTAACATGATCAAAACCAAAAACGGTTGATCCAACCTTGGTAGCCATGATAAACTTGTTCCAGTCCTCCTTGTTCGCAGCTTTGCCCGGCCTCTTGAACTCGATTTTGCTTCGCAAGACGGGATACCCTGAAATGAATTTAGGTCATGTCAATACAGTTTCATTCCTTTTTGATTTAAGTTCAGCAAGTAAAAGCATTATTGAGCTACGATCAATCCCTTATCTGGAAACTTGACTGAATTGACAACAAGCTCAGCAGCCCTGGAACAAACGAAAACTGGGGAAAGATTAGGGAGATTAAACAAACATGTTTTTCAGCGACGCACGTCAACCGCAAATAGACTTTTTGCATTCTTCAGCATTGGTTTTGTCCAAGTTTTCGGACAAATCGTCCTACTTCTTCCACAAATCACTTCCGGTTGACGTGCGTCGCTCAAAAACGCCTTTGCTTCAGCTCCCTATTGCTTCTTCCAGTTCGCCCTCAAAGAGCAAAATCTTAGCTCGCTTGCTCATTAGCTCGGATTTCTTGCCCTCATGGACATTCCAGAAAGGCACTGCTTGTAGACTTGTAGTCCAAGATGGCTTCGTCACCAAGCTATTCGTTAATGAGTTTCTTCCTCTTACCAGTTATAACACAAGGTAGGGAGGTGATGCCAGTGTTAGCAGCCACCAGACAAGCCTCGTATGTATCACGCTCATCCGTTGGTAACACTTGCTCCACCTGAAAACAAGTGTAACATGGCTTTTGGTCAGATGATTGTCACTCCAGGACGGGTAAATTGGTGAATGGGGGCAAAAAGGGGGGAGGTGGCTGTTTAAGTAAATTAATTGTTACTTAGGTAAGTGTAAGAGCTATAAAGGTCTGGATTAGCGTAGAACTTTGTGTCATTTTAATTGCCAATTTGTTGTTTTCAGTTTCCAAACGTTTAGAGCAACACGCTGTCGTAGCTTCAGCAAAACCAACCGTATTCCACTGATGAAGGGATAACGCAAAAAACATTTGGACATTGGAAACGACAATTTGGCACTCTAAACATTCTAATTATTCTCTGTTTCAGCGTTTTGCCATCTTTGAGAGTTTAGACGATTCGCTTCTTTTTTAAATACTCCGGCCCACCCTTCGACGCAACAATGGCCCAGGTAAATGAGTAGTGGCGTGAAAGTAGTATATGACCATTCAATATAACCTATTTAGTACCTTCACTCAGAACTACGAGTTCGTCGCCACGAAATCTAATTTTTTTGACCAGAATTCAAGAAAACAGTTCTTAAACTGCCTTGATGGGATCACCACCTTATCATGGTGGGCGCTTTGCGCGTTTTCCCCTAGAGCTATTAAGGCTAGTCCCTGTAGGGCCACCCATGCTGAATAGGTCAGAGGATAGAGACCAGACAATGTTAATGGTTAGGAAGAGGGCTGACGACCCGCTCCATTAAATAAACGGCCTCACACGCCCTATGCCGCAAATAGCAATGATAATGATGATGATGATGATGATGATGATGATGAAGATTTCTTGCACTCTTGGGAGGGAAAGAGTTAAGACCAACCTTTTGATCCATGGATACAGCCAAAACCCATTCCTTTACTTCTTCACGTTTATCCTCCTGAAAACAAGTAGCAGGGAAAACACAGGTATTGTTAATACTCTGCACTACTCATCAGCTTTCACTTCGGTCGTTTACAACTTTTTAATAATCAGTACCATATGGAAGGTACTTCTCAAAACGGTTACACTTCTGGCCCTAGTACTGAGTTCAAGAGGCGGAAAACGCTATAAACGGCATAAATCACTGACTACCGAAAAACGCAATCAGTTTCCCTAACAATTATCCGCCGGATAGTGATTTACACGGGTGATAGCGTTATCCAACCATTGAACAACAGAGCCCTAGACTTTATGCAAAGACTCAAAAGTTGGAATCACCCACTCTTCCAGTGATCTCCATTACACACGTAGGAAAATACGTCGTTTGACCATGTTGCAGTAAAGAAACTCACCGGAAGGTGTTGTTTATCGGGAACAGGGACCTCAAATGGAATATCAGTGTCTGCAAAGTCACTGTTATCCAACATGTCAAGACTTCCTTCCTCGATACCCTGAAAATAATTATGTACAATACAATAAATGCAAGTAGTAGGGTGACTACGAACTGCTTTTAGACGAGACCTTTAAAATAGATCAGGGTGTGAACAGAACTGGTTTACAATTGTCCAAACGCAATCGTTAGTTTTATGAAAGCCTACTACAAACGCTTTGGTGCCATACTGGATCAACGCAAGAGCATTGGATCTTCTATACAAAAAGGACGTAATGAACAAACAAACTTACGCTGTTGGTACAGTCTAACCTCTCCTTACGGACACCTTTATAATACGGACACCTCTCTATTAAGGACATTTCGTTTGGTCCCAGAAATGCCAAAAATCATATAATCCCCACCTCTATAATACGGACACCTCTGTAAAGCGGACGCTTGTTAATGTCCCTTTGGTGTCCGCATTAAAGAGGTTTGACTGTGCAAAAAAACGCCCTAGCCAAATTTAGGACTAGAATAGCTACAAAAACAGGTCAAACAATAGGATCGGGAGAACTATCGTCACCGGTAGGTCTAATACATAAGAAAGGATAACGTACCATCCGTACAGCCCCCATCCTCGGAGACCCAGGGGCAATCAGTTGGGCCGGGAGAAAAGGCGCAACGAAAGTTTTCAAGCACGGGTTTTCGTCGCGCCTTTTCTCCCGGTCCGACTGACTGCCCCTGGGTCTCCGAGAATGTACAGCGCCCTAAATGGTGCCGACCCTGAGATCGTCCGCAAATTGACCGCGACTCCTGCTAAATAAACCTTGGGATTATTTCGGGGGGCTGTTCTGATCCCATCATTACAGTAGACGAATCCTTTTTCGACGCAAAGTTAAACAGACTGCACGTATAAAAAGGAAATTGTATGGCAAAGAACGTTCATCTGGAAGTAAACTAATTGGTTTAAATAACCAACCTCACTGAGATCCAGGTAACGATTGAGGAAAACGAAAGCCATATTTTCCCAGCCAACGCCCTGTTAGGAAATATAAGGAAAATGTTTAGTGTCTTTTGCATGGTTCTGAGTATGGCTTGCTCGAGTAAATCGCCTACCTACTCTCTCCAGTCTTCCTCATCGATAAATTCAAAGATGGCGGCCACAGCAGTACAAAATCGCCCGCCAAAAAAGAAAACACTTAAATAACAATGACCGAGACCACACCCAAACCCTTGTTTTCACTAAAGCCGCTGGACGCCACAACCTGGTTGGGTTCATTGTTATCTAAGGTCTTCTGCCAAAAAAGGCTACAGTACAGGCTACGGTGATTAGCTTTCAACTACACACTCACACTCAAAGCTGCCCACTCAGGACGTTTACATATCCTTGTAAGAAAGGGTGGAGAGGTCCTTTTGTGGAGATGATGTTAAAGGAAAGCAGAAGGGCGCAAAGGAAAGGCAACCGGATGATGTTATAAGAATAAATACACCACTCACCTTGGCTGCCACCCCAGCCTCGTAAAAGGCTTTGTCACATGGAACAATATCAGAATGTCGAAGAAGAGAAATTGATAATTTGGCTGCTAGTGTGTCCTATTAAAAGAGAACGAGCAAACAAAAAAACAGGAAACAACATAAGAGGAAGCCTCGAGATGGTGTCTCTGTTTACCGGAATGCGGGAAAGCTCGACTGATTAACTTATCAATACTGCTTACCAGCGATTTGTGTTGCATGCAGGCGCATCTGGTACTGTAGTAATGCACGACTTCCAGCATGACCTCAAATTCCTTAGCCTGTGGTGAACCAGCCGCTGATCCTTTACTTAAACCGTCAACCTTAAATCAAAGATCAAAATGAAGTTTTCAATTATTACATTTCTTTATTAAACGTGGACACCTTTATTCCAGTTCTGGCTTATCTCTCTGTCACCCAACATCAGCATTGGGTGACAAAGAGAGAGAGAGAGAGGGGTTGGGGGGGGAGGGGTTCAGAACTAGGACACCTCTAGGACTAGAACTAAGTGTCCGTCTAAGAGGGAAGTCTAACTTCCTGAGAGACTCCTGAAAAGAACAAGAGGACTCGAGGTGTGGGTTTTAGGGAAGGGTCCGTCCTCTGGGGGTAAATAAACCGACTCTTACCAAGGATAACAGCGCTGTATTTGCGGATTCTAAACATAGTTATACTGGGTCAGATTCTCAGATAATCAAAACAAAACTTACTATCTCAAACAGGACGTCTCTGAGATCCGCCCAAGTGCGGTAACTATCAGCAGACCACAATCCTGGCATGGATATCACGTCTGTTATGATGCGCTTGTAAATATTAAAGTTCTGTTGACAGAAACAAAGCAAGGGCAGATTAGCCATGTACTGCTGACAAGTACCTTGACATGACAAATTCAAATCGTGAATCAATTTTGTGGTTTCTATCTGAATCTGAATCTCATAGATACCATATGAAATGTACGGAGAGCAATGTGGCGTTCAGTGAGGGGTACCATAATCCTATTTCTATCTTGCTCGTGAAATTTGTTTTCTTTGAGGTGAAATAAGCGAACATTAGACTTAGTTGACTCATTGCAATTCTGAAATACCCCAGAACGTTCTCTCTTAGGTTGAATAGTGCCTTACATATAGGATAATACCTGAGCTCTGAGGCCTTCTTTTAAAAAAGGCCGAGCGCGGGATTTGTTTGCAACGTCGCTCTGGGTCTCTCATATATAAATAAATAAATAATGATTTGGAGGTAGCACATCCACATAGTGGTTCTTGGTCTACCTTATTCCTGATCGAATTGGAATTTGGAAATGTTGGTTTTTGAGGAGAGGGGAAAACCGGAGTACCCGGAGAAAAGCCTCTCGGAGCAAGGAGAGAACCAACAACAAACTCAACCCACATATGCGTATATGTGAAGGTCCCCTTACATTGGACCTCGCCTGTCTATTTGAGTGTTGACAATGTACTACAAGTTATTAAATAACAAGTTGTCAGTCACCTGTGGATTAGCTGGAGCACCGTATCTACAAAACAAGTCCAAGGCTTTCAGGGTGTTGTTTTCTTTGATCAGATTAGCAGCATACAATGCGACGTACTTACTAAGAACTTCATAACCCTGTGAGAAAAAAAGGGGAATAGATTACAAAATATAACAGAATTCAGTGCGCTTATCATTTGTCAGAACTGGGCCGCAAAACCAGTCCAGTCGATAACAGAATTCCACTGTTAATCAGGACTATCCAGCCAGATCGGTCTTTACCTAAATAAAGTGTACGGCAGGGATACGTTTTAAGCGACGATTTCGAAATACAAGTTTCAATTCACGTTCAAGTAACTGGTTCGGGCACCCAGTTCTGATTTTCGGTAAGCTCCCTTAGACTGGCATAAAGCCATTTGCCAAGAAATATTTATGGGAATTAAGACCTGTGCCGTTATTATTGACATTATCACAAGGTAATACATCACCTCGGTTATTAAATGATGCTAGGATAGAAAATGCAGTTCTGCGTACCTGTTGTTCAGCGGTTTCGATAGCTTTATCCCACTGTCCTCTTTGTACCATCATATCCAAACCGGCGATTACATCCACATCAACCAACTGGAAAAAACGAAAACAACAGATTGCGTAAGTGATTTATACTCGTCATCGTCATCATCATCACTCATTATCATCATCATCATCATATCATCATCACCACTATGATCAGCAGCATCATCATCATCATCTACATTCACGCACGTATTTTGAACGAGCTTATTGGCAAATTAGACGATCCGTAAGTAAATAAACCATTGATTGATTGATTGACTAATCACCATCATCATCATCATCATCAAAATCATAACCATCATCATCATCATCATCATCATCGTCACCAATTTCCTAACTTCGCCTTGACGTACATAACATGACTACAGGACCGAAGTGTATGACCAATTTTGGCTGCTTTAAGCCTGTGATCTAAAACTGTTTTTCATTCTGTTTTATACCTGTTCAGCTTGTCCTTTCTGTTTTAGAAAAGCAACGTAAGCATCCTCGACGTACTGTTCGTACCTGAAATAGTGAATAAAAGAAAAACGTATAACTCAACAGGATCATTGACGTTCATACACTCTGCCGGCAATATACAAGACTTGGGTAATAGAAACGACCTCCCATTTTCTACAAGTTCATGGTAATGTATCCACAGCGATATCGAGTTCTCCTCGAGCACATTTTTCAGAATTAAGAGAATAGCCAACAAGTAAGTTAAAGTAAAACACAATTTACGTACTTGGGGGCCATTTCGGCAGCACATCTCTTGGCTTTTGGCCACAGTTCACCCTGGATATAGACATCAATAGCTTCCTTCACCATCTCAACTCCAAGGTACAGCTCGCCAGCCTAACAAAAAATAAACAGAAAAGAACACGGTTTAACAAAAATACGGAGGACAACACTTAGATTTAAAACACTGTTGATACAGCATAATCTCTCTTAGTATAAACAAACAAAAGAAAACAGAGAACAAGTAACTTATTGTTAACTGGTGCAATGTTTATTGACAGACCTGTTCATAACACTTGATCTCAGCTAGTCGGGGACAAGCAATCCTCGCCACGTCATAAGCTCTGTCACTGACGAACTTCATCGCTAGTTCAACAGCCTGAAAGTAGTAAACAGTTGATGAGTAAGTTTATTAGAACAAGGAGATGTTAAGTACTCTTCTTTAACGAGCCACGAGAACGCTTTGCAAGCCATACACCCCATTCCATCGACCGCTCCTCAAGAAGTGTGTAAGAAAACAACTTTAGTGCCCTGAAATAATTGGGTAGCTATATGAACGCATGAGAGACATTTTGCTCAAGCTTCTCTTAACAGGCTTCCAAAGATGTGATATTCCTGTACCCTAAAGTCATTAGCAGTAGATCACTTGACTAATTACACTAACCTTGACCATAGCATCCTCGACTAGTTCATGATCAGTTGTCATACTCGGTGTAATCTTCATATACATCTCAATCGCACGGTTGTACTCGCCTTTCTTTTCCCACTCAATTCCTTGGTTCAACAAAGACTCCGCCCCTCTGAAATAAAACAGTAATAAAACAGCAGGTCAACCTGGGGGAACTAGTCTTCAAATACACCAATAGCTTGCGAGCGAGTGACCACCACACCCCGGGAGCTTGCACGCAAGCCAATATACTAATATTAGAGAAGGTCAGTAGCTCTCCAGACATGGTCTTTGATTGAAGAACGAAACAATAGATGAATCAACAAAGACAATACCCCTAGCCCTAAAAACAAAATTTAGGCCAATGAAAATTAGAGCTTCGGAATAGCTACTGTACTACCCTAATAGTTAACAATTATTCTCTCTGATTCAATAGCCCAAGAGGCCGAAGGCCAAATGGGCTATTGACTCAGAGGCCATGGGGGGGGGGGGGGAGAGGAATAATTGTTTTAGTAAAATCCAACTAGTTGGTCAAAAATATCGAGAATAAAAAAATTTTAGCTGGTTAAAGCTAGACTTTAATCCCTTCTTGCCGCCAAAAAGCGCGCGCTTTTCGCTACTAGTAGGCTATAACATATAGCCTAGTAGTACCTCAACCAATCAGAACGCAGCATTGATGATAGACCACTAGCTGGATTTTACTAATACCGAATATTAATCGTGTATCCGCCTAGTATCTTAACAATATCATTGGACTGGCCCTAAAAGGGGGCCTAGGTTCCATAGCCCGAAACATCTACAGAATTGGCTGTAGCATCCCTTTTCAAACTGTTTAAAATTGTTCGTCAAACCGATTATACCTGTTTCCTTTGGACATGACCTCTCTATCATACTCGTCCTGCCACTGCTCCAGCTGTTGGGAAAGTAAAGAACATTTGAACAAGTTATAAGAATCCAGAGTTGGTAAAAATAATGGATTTCGTTAGACTTTCGTGAGACTCGCAACTGGGAAATGTACCATAAATAGTAAAATTGAACAATAAATGACGATCAGATTTATTTGAATGACCACACCTTAGAATGCCATCCACAGACGCGATAATTCAGACACCTTCTTCCTCTGGAAAGTGTCTCCAGTTAGTTAGGGAAACTTAGGGGGCCAAAGGTTTATCAGTTTTTGAAACTGTCAAGTGCCATCCCACCTAAATAACCTTACTACGTTTATTGAAATCATAGTCAACAGCCAATCTTATGTTTTCAACAGGTGCTAATAAGGGCTGATGTAGATAAAGTCCGATGTGCAGGCACATACCTTATGAGGTAAATACTCCTTCACAACGCGCAGAGCATCTGTCCACATACCAGCTTCCTTTATATAGAACAAAATAACACCTTTTATTCAGCCCATGTCCAAAGGTAAATTAATCATGGCTTTAATTTTGCCCGATGCAGTTTTAACGCTGACGACGTTGTAGAGGGTTATACTACAGAAAACTCTGGCCCCATTCCCAAGTTAACGCGGCTTATGCGCATGGTCAGAACTCGAAAATGAGATGCTTTACTGCTGATTCGCATGGTTCCAACATTCCTCTGTTACTTGCTTTAAGTTCCCCGGGATTGCATTGGGTGCAATACAAGGCAAAACTTGTGCCTTTGAGGAAAACGAATAGGACCTCCCAAAAAGCAACTACAAAAGATACATTAAACAATAACTTAAAAACAAAATGTAACGAATAAATGAATAAAAAAGTCTACAACTTTGATAACATGGCTCAGTGTTCTAGTAAAGCTAAGGTACCTTGTAATAGCGAGCAGAAAGTTCTGGTCTCTGAGCGCGCAATAGAAATGTTTCTGCTTTTTGGAATTCCTTTTTGTCGAACGCAACACGAGCCTGCAATATACAGAAAGACGAACATTCATATTTTCCGTTAGGAGGTAGACGTTGGGAGTGGAGGTTAGGAACTAGGGGTTGGGAACAGACTGAAACAGATTGGAAACAGAGATAGAGAGCAGAAGTTGGAAACAAAAATTAAAACAGGTGTTGGGGACGGGAATAATGAACAGAGGTTGGGAACATGGGAATTGGAAAAAGGTTGGGAACAGGAGTTGGGAACGGAGGTTGGCAACAGGGGTTGGCAACATACATAGGGAAAAAGAGGAAGGGAACAAGGAACAAGGAACAAGGATTAAAAACAGGGGCTGAGAACAAGGATTGAAGGAGGATTGAAAAAAGAATTAGAAACAGGAGTAGGGAACAGGGTTATGGAGCAGAGTTTGGAAACAAGGATTGGGAACAGGGGCAGAGAAAAAGATTGGGAACAAGGGCTGGGAACTGAGGTTGGGAAAAGGAGTCAAGAAACAAAAACGTTGAAATAGGGGTTGGTAAAATAGATTGGGAACAGGGGTAGGGAAGGGAGATAGGGGACAACGGTTGCGAACAAGGGTTAGGGAACAAAGGTTGACAACAGGGGTTGGCAAAATAGATTGGGAACAAGGGTAGAGGAGAGTGGTAGGGAACAACACTTGGAAACAGGGGTTAGGGAACAAAGGTTGACAACAGGGGTTGGTAAAAAAAGATTGGGAACAAGGGTAGAGAAGAGAGGTAGGGAACAACAGTTTGAAAAACAGTTGATAACAGGGATTGGTTAAATAAATTGGGAACAGGGGTAGAGAAGAGAGGTAGGGAACAAGGGTTAGGGAACAAAGGTTGACAACAGGGGTTGGCAAAATAGATTGGGAACAAGGGTAGAGGAGAGAGGTAGGGAACAACACTTAGAAACAGGGGTTAGGAAACAGAGGTTGACAACAGGAGTTGGCAAAATAGATTGGGAACAAGGGTAGAGGAGAGAGGTAGGGAACAACACTTGGAAACAGGGGTTAGGAAACAAAGGTTGACAACAGGGGTTGGTAAAATAGATTGGGAACAAGGGTAGAGAAGAGAGGTAGGGAACAACAGTTTGAACAACAGTTGGAAACAGGGGTTAGGGAACAAAGGTTGACAACAGGGATTGGTTAAATAAATTGGGAACAGGGGTAGAGAAGAGAGGTAGGGAACAACAGCTGGGAACAGGGGTTAGGGAACAAAGGTTGACAAAAGGGGTTGGTAAAATAGATTAGGAACAGGGGTAAGGAAGAGAGGTAGGGAGCAACAGTTGGGAACAGGGGTAGGAAACAGAGGTAGAGAATTTGGGATAGGAACTCGGAGAAAAAGAGGCGCCGCTTAATCAAAGGAGGAAATAAGAGTAGGATGTATCAGAAAGCGAGGCTGGGAAGCTTTGAAGGAGTTGGCGTATTCTCTTCAGTACACAACCAAACCAAACGCGGTCAGTAAGTAAGGTCATGAAAGGTAAGGAACCTTCACCAACCGGGTGCTATAAATGAATGTACAAGTAAAAAGAATCGTACTTTAAAGGGATTTAAGATAAATGGAGGTTCCTGGGTAACTGCCACCTACCCCTCCCCTAAGTCACAATTTTGCCATAAGTGAGAAGTAATTGTTAATGTTCACTTACGGGAAGGATAGGTAGTCAGATACCCAAAAACCTCAATTGATCCGCGTTTTAACCTATCAAAGCACCGGATAAACAGCACCTGTCCTACTAAGACGTCCGTAACGCTATCAGGATCATTTTCCTCTGCCACTCTCTGAGCACTGTCCCAATCTTGATTGTGAACGTACCTGAAATATGGGGGATGGGGGTGGGGAACAGTGAAAACCCCATGTTAGTCGCCATTGTAGTAAAATACGCAATATAGCTAATTTAAACACTCACACTATTTAGCGAAGCAAACAAATACAGAAAAATGGACGCTATGATTGGTAAACTTAGATTTAAGGTCAGAATGAAACGGGAAACGGAACAGAATGCGCTATTGAAACGTCTCACGCAGCAGACACCCTCTGGTAGAACGGGTTATAGAGGTATGGTAGTATGCTATGTAACAATTAAACGCAGAAAAGAGCGCGGTAGAAAAAAGTCCAAAGCAATGAGGACAGACCACGCTTTAAAACTTCTAACATGTCAAACTCAAAACAAAGCCGGGTAAAGTGGAATCTACCGTGACAATAAAACAGGGCAGGGAACACCATATTGGTATGTTATTATCTGAGGAAACAGTCAAACAGACAACAGGGGCCGAGTTGTTCAAAGCTGGGTTAAGATAGTGCGAGATTTGAATTCAGATTTGAAAGCTTAAAAAGCGTTTCAGTTTTAATTCTTTTTGTCTGCAAGTTGATGATCGGAAGCTCTAAAAATAACAGAGAAAATTATCCGAGAAAATGCTTTTTGACACAAGAAAAAGAAACCGGGGTTAAATTTAACCCCGGGTTAAGCGGTAATCGATTTTCGAACAACTGGGCCCAGGGCGCGCTATAACAGTGTCTATTGCAACGATCGAAAGTTATAGAATAAGGAAATTGCGCAGAGGAGCATTAAGTTGGTTGTGAATGTTACATAAAACCCGCCATATAACTCACATAAGGACAGCCTCCTTGGATTTTCCAGCTTTAATAAATTCATGTTCGGCTTCTGTGAACTTTCCTTCGTCCTCTAAGAACATGGCGTACTTCAGGTGAATGTCCGGTAGTTTGGATTTCATAGCCGTGCGGGCTAAATCAAACGCGAACTCAAAAGCACTAGTTAAGACAAAAAGAAAGAAACAAACAAACTTAAGGGTACCATTTTTTAAAACGCAAAACTAAAGGTAAAAAGATTTGTGGCAACATTTTGTAAAGCTGTTTAACATTCCTAACCCTTATTAAGGTTGGTTTTCACTAGCGACGGAGTCGGAGTCCTAAGCGGAGTCGTAACAGCGCTTATGACCAAGTGAAAATCAAAAATCGGAGTCGTAAGCGGAGTCATAAGCGCGACGGAATCGGCGTCAGAAGAATCAGAGCGTTTCCATTGCTTCCGACGTTCCGACGTTCCATTGCTTCCGACGAGAATAAATCCACCAAGGAGGAAATGGAGAGGTTTAGGGAAGATCTTAAGTGTGCTTGTTCTTCCGTGGGAAACTTCGCCATTGGCTATTTTGAGGTCGCAAGGGAGAGTGGGTCGAGGTTATGTCGAATTGCACTGTGGGACTATTACAAAGCTGCGCAGGAAACTGGGTCAAAAACAGTCCCAAAATTCCATTGGACACAATTCCGACCAGTCGCACGTGCAACCTCGATCCAAACCGGCAATAGGCAAAAGCAAAAGAAGAACACAGGGTTTTGATATTTTTATATCTATAGTTGAACTATACTAAAATCGCGGCTGCACTGATTAGAGCACATAAAACCTTATGCTTGTACTTTTTTAAAGTCTGTGTCGCTAGCAAGGACGGGACATAAATGATAAAAGTAACAAGATCTTTTTACCAGTTTTCTGTAGCATAATCTATAGCGGACTCCAGCAAACCAAACTTGGTCAGCAACTTTACAGCTGAATCTCCACCTATAAAAGTCACAATGAACAAGACCAACTGTAATTCCTACAACACATCGGTCTTAAGCTCAATTCTATTTACACTCTTAGGGTGCGCTTGACTTACAGTCGTCTAGAGAAAAAGAGTAAATGGGATTTACTTTAGAAATCCCATGTGGAGGCGCCATAGGAGTGTAACATCAAAATTGAGGCTCACACACAGTACTCAGATTTGTGCAGCATTTCTCTGTCTCCAAATATCCCAGCAAAAAACATTTCTGACAATCCTTCTCCGTAATCGTATACAGTCACTGGGAAACGGTCAATCTAACGACTTCAATACACTTCATGACACAGACGAATTACGACGCCTTATACAAATTTACTGCTTAGTAAACTGACCGACTGCGTATAACAGTCAGAAAAATCGTTAAAATCCGATTGACAAAATAGATTTACCTAAACTCTTTGCCCACAAATACGCTACTTGTTTGGACGCATTTTGGCTTCCATGTTGCTTAGCAACCTGAAAGGAAAAAGACCGAACAATTAAGTAACCTAGCAGAAACAACCAGCTAGGAGATGACCATTATTACAAAGTCAGAGGACGAGGCAAAAGGAATCGCAGGTGAATCTATACATCGAAAAAAAAAGGTGTCACCTGCGATTTGAACTGCTTTGAGTTTATATTTGGACAAAGGTTACGAGTTTTAAGTACAGAAGGGAACACTAGATATAAAGTACCCTCAAAAGAACCACACGACGTACTCGTCTCTTCATTCATCAAACCTGGCGCTTGTGAAAGCGCCCACACCCTTATACCTCCTGGGGAGTTTATGGGGTATAAGCCCGGGGCTGGCTTGTCTCAGGAGACTGAGTCTAGTTGACGATATCCCCAAGCAACGATGCCACAATATAAATTCTAGACCTGCTAATTAAGCGTCATTGGCAGTTTGATTGATTGCTTGATTGATTGCCTAGTACCTTTAATTATTAACCTGCAATACCAAGAAGACTTTAATTTTTGTTCAGTAATTTTCCGGAATTCCCATCTTTGGGTTTGCCGGTAATTTCACTTATTCGTTCACAGCTACTCAAACACAAACTGACCCTGTAAGCCTCTTCCCACATATCCTGATTCCTGTACATGTTAACTGCTGCTTTCCAGTCTCTTGCTTCCAGGTAATGGTGCTCGGCCTGACGTAACTGGCCCTCAGATTCCAGCTCCTGTACAATAAAGAACGTACCGCATCAATGTTGATTACTGGGGCTTCATTTTGGACTCACTTTGGGATGTATTTTCGGGACAGGTAACTGTAAACACCCACGCGGTAACGCCATCTGACTTTCGCACCCTCTTCGCTTAACCAGTTAAATACAGCGCAGGAAATTTGTCTCACAAGACAATATACGCTTGTCCCTTTTCAGCACTTTGCATAATTCATATTAAATCAGGTGTGATATTATTAAGTCTGCGCACAGAAATATAATTCTCTCCGACAAGCGACAGAAACGAGCTCTGTCTCCCCGCCAGTCCTCTCCTTGAGGGTCGGAAACAGGCCAACTCCCAGCACTGTACCTTTGCCAGGTGTATGTGAGTGTCCGCTAGTAAATCCTCATGGTGAATGGCCACTAATCTGATCATGTTGTCAAACTGCAAAGACAAGAGAAAAAGTTTAGAAAGGAGGTTAGCACAAAACTTAAAAAACGTAACTTCACGGTCACTCGATTTTGCAACACTATAATTTCCAGTGGCTAATAAAATATTTCGCGCCATCTAATCAACCAAACAGAAATAAAACCACTCTAACTTGCAGGAGCTTGACATCTGTTCAGTGTTTTCATTATTTCCTTGGATTTTCAAGTCTCGTCTCTTGTTATTGGCAAAAGTGTTTACTTTCGCTTTAGCTTTGCGACAGAAAAGTACTGCCTTTCTTGATTACCCGTCCCCTCTAATTTTCAATACATACCCAGGGATTTTTCTCAAAGCGTGCGGTTGGTGCTTTTGAGATACTGATCAACTACAACGATATATCAGTAGCATTTTTAACGATATTCTTTTTTACAGCTAAGTGTAAATTTGTACGAGTACCCAACTTAAATTAAAAGCCAAAGAGAAAATTAACCTGACGCAGTTTTTTGTACATGTTGATGGCTAAGTCTGGCTCTTCAACTGTGCAGTATAGTCTAAAACAACAACAACAAGAACAACAAAACAACAACAAGAGTTATAAAAAATTGCCATTTTGAGATTGCGCTTGACACTGGGACGATACAACAGTATGATACAACAGTTCGATACAACATCGACCCAGTCTTAAGCTCGACCTTACAATGCACATTTTGGGGTTGCGCTTGAGACTAGGACAGAGTTGTGTTGAATTGCACTATGGAACAGTTTTGATGGGCAAATTTTGTCCTAGTATCCGGCGCAGACTTGTAATAGCCAGTAAAAGAAGCGATACCGTCTCCAAAGCAGTCCCATCGTGCAATTCGCTACAACATCGACTCATTCTCACGCTCGACCTTAAAATGGTAATTCCGAGGTTGCGCTTGAGACTAGGACAGTGTTGTGTTGAATCGCACTATGGGACAGTTTTGATTGCCAAATTTTGTCCTAGTTTCTGGGGCAACCTCGTAACTTGAAGGAAGCGACTGCTTCCTTAAAAGTCTCATAATGCAATTCGACACAACATCAACCCAGACTCACGCTCGACCTCAGAAGTGGCCAATTGGCACGGTTAGTAGCTAACCCAGTGTGCCTTTTACAATGTAGTAACACCTGAATTCTGAAGAGCACTTCCCAAGGCGACCGTTTAAGGTACTGACCCTGAGTCTAAGAAAACAGAAGTTTCATTTGATGGTAGACCGTTCATCAGCTTTCAAAGGTAAGGTTCATGAACTTTGTCTGTGGGGTGAGCAGGTTGACAAACCATTCATGATCAAAAGGATTCAGGCTGTAAAAATTTAACGTTATGATGAACATTCCGGATCTCATGTCATTGAAGGTCACGGTAATTTCTCCTGTTTCAGTAGGTTACAATTTAGAGGTTACTTTTCACTTCTCATATGTAAAGAATCTTGTCAGACAAAGGGAGGGAGGGAGGAAAAGTGGTTGCGTGGGGCAACGGAGGGAGGATGGGGAGGGTGGGACGGCAATCAGGAATACTCAGTAACGTAAGCCACCTCTCTGCCTCTTTGTATTTTCCTTGTGCCTCCAACTCCTGAGCCTGCGATATGTAGATGACAGCAACCTCCTCTTGTGTCATGCACTGTACAGCAAGCTTCAGAAAGAGATGGGTGAAAACAGACAAAATAAGCTTGTTTTCTACCTTGATTTTAAAAAAAACATAAAGAATGAGAATACGTTCACTGATAGGTACCTTGTGAGCTGCTTCGTACATGTTGGCTTTGGTGTACATCTCAATGGCAGCCCGTGGGTCCCCTCCCTTGACAAAATACTTCTCAGCAAGCTAAGGACCAAAACAGAAACCATATCATTGAGAAAAGTGAGTCACAGAAAAAAGAAAAACATTAGCTGAAATCGTGGTAACAAATACCTTATACTCTTGAACTTGGGAATAGTGCTGAGCAATATGGTGATAATATCTGAGAAAAGTAAGAAAAGAGAAATCAGACACAAAAATGTTGTTCACAGCCTTGAGAGTTCGTTCAAGAGCAGTAACAATTGCTCAAAATATGTAGCATGCAGTTCAGACCTTTTAAGAAGGGAAAGTATTTTCTGTTATAGTGTTATGCTGTTTTGCAAAGACAATTCTGCGGTAGGGGAAAACCAAGAAGGCGCGAAAGGGGATACAGTTCCTGTCACCTATCATCGCCCCAAAACTTTAATCTTACAGTTTCACTATATCGCAACGAGAGAAAATTCAAAGAGGGTCTAACGGTAAGGATATCTACGCAGGCTACATCTGTTAAAAAACGCAGAAGGCTATAGTTAATCACGTTAGAAGTGGTGGTTGCTTATCTTTCGAGGTTTCAATATTGAACTGTTCAGTGCGTAAAACTCAGAGCCCGCGATAGCGCCTATTTGTTGCGGGACAATTTAGTTTCTGGGAAAGTGCCCACCTACCCCTCCCCTAAGTTAACATTAACACTTACTTCTCACTTAGGGCAAAATGTCGAGTTACGGGAGAGGTAGGTGGACAGTTTCCTAGAAACCTAAATTGATCCTTTGTTTCCTTGTTGCTGAGAAGGAGCTCAAATCACAGATTTCCGTAAAATGCGTCAAAGCGACTGACCTTTCTGCTACATTATCATCCTGAAGCTCTACAATCTGAACAGCTTTGTTCCACTGACGAGCTTGGATAGCTGCCTCGATAGCTTTGATTGAACAACTGAAAGTGAAAGTATAAACGAGAACTCAGCTTCGTTCTTCAGCCTCTTCTGTATGGAAGCGAGTAACGACGAAGAAAGCCTCGATTACATGTTACTCACCCAGCCTCGATGTAGTGATTGATTGCAGCATCCAGCTGTTTCTGCGAGACCAAGTAATCGCCCCAGGCTTCCTCGAGTTTGACCACCTCTCGAGGAAATGCCACACGAGACAATTCCACGGCTACATAAAAGGAAAGAAGAGATGACGTTAATTGAAGTAATAAATCAATACTCCAGGCAATTATTCTTTTGGCCAAACAACTTTTAGCGCAAGATAGTACGGAGGCGCAGAAGATTGTGCTTTTGTGAACTTTGAAACAGTGGAACACTCTCTTCTTAGTCTAATGATTAAGTTCTATCTGGTCCCACCCTCCACCCCTAACCCCAGAACAAGAGACAAACAGCTATTGGAGAGCGGGAGAAAGGTTCAATTTATATCAATACACTCAGGTTAATATTTCTCACCTCTCCTGTACGCATTGCCTTTGCGATATGCTTCCATCGCTCTGTCACTTTTGCCAACTTTCTCGTACAGTTCTCCAGCCTTAAATGGACGAATACCATTAATGTTAGTAAATAGAAACAACCGTGAGTTTAAGTGGCAATCGAATCCCTTGTCGAGCCAGCACTAGAGCTGCCCCAAAGAAGCAACGGTTAAGCAACAGTAGACCAACTTACAAGACCCAAGCCACATTTCGACCATAAGGAGTCTAAGGCACACACCTGTTCGTACAGTCCTCCCTTGAGAAGCGCTGCCGCGATCCTCTCAAGTAACTCGGATGAATTCATCAGCTCCTATCAAGGTAAAGAAAGCATTGCAGTTTATCCCACTCTGGAAACTATAAGTGAACTACAAGCTTCCGACGCAACGATTTTTGAGATTGTTTGGTGGACAAGCGTCACTCATGAATGGTTAACGGTTGTCTTGAATACCATCAAGCAATCACAACCAACGCTTGTCCAACCAAACCATCCCAGCAATCGTTGCGCCGAAAGTTTCTGGAGTAGGGAATTGCTGGTTTGTATGTGACGTCATGGCGAACGTCATGGTGGTCAAGAACAAGAGCATTTTTCTCTGTCTGGAACTAAACTCCATTTTCAAGTAAATTCTTCTAACCACCAACATTACTGCCTTGTCTCATGGTTGAAACCAAGAATAACCTGTCCACACTCTCTTGCTTGCAGAGGGGCCCTACGGTAGCTTAACTGTTTCAGTGACCATGAAAGTATCGTTCAAAAGAATTTATCCCATCAATACTATTACTTAAAAGGATTCGTTTTCTTTCCATAGACAAATATGTTTCTTTTAAGTTTTCCTTCCAAATTGAAAACCTTTAATGAAGCATAAACTGCAGAAGACAGATCGGTATCAATGATGGAACGTAGTTATTCTCAGATCTCTCGTCTCAAGGATGCGTAGCATATCGTTTTAGAAACTTGTAATTCACTTTTCATCATTGACCATTTTGAGACAGTGTGTTTTAAGGGACGAATTTTGACCCAGTTTCCTACGCCAGCACGCAAGAGCCGATAAAAGACGCGAGATCGAGTCCAAAACAGTCCAATACTGTAGTTCGATACAACTCCGACCCAGTCTCACGCGAAGCTTCAAAATCCCCAATATAGCGTGGGCACGATGCCAAATATGTCTAAAACGATACACTGTCTGAGGAAAATAGGGGTGGGTGAGAATAACTCTGGTCCATATAAGGACACACCTCTCTACTCATTGCAAGCCGTGCAGCTTTAGCGGGCAGACCAGCCTTCAGGTACAGATTTACAGCTTCAGTAGAGTTCCCTTCTCTTTCCTTCACCTGGACACAAGAGTCAAGAAAAAATAAAGTCAAGCAAAGACAGTGGAGGGATCTAGGGGAGGGGCCAGGGGAGCCCACCCCTCCTCTTATTTTTAGACCAAACTGAGGTCCGAAGGGCCGAGAAAAAATTTTTGAAGACTGCCCCCTCCCCCTTATCTCAGGGTCTGGATGACCGCCCACCTCTAATCTCAAGGTCTGAATCCGGCACTGAAAGAGAAATGTCGAAAACCAACACCAAACCGACAAGACTTCAAATGCAGCTACTCGGCAGTGCCCGAAGTGAAACCGCCAACTCACCTCGCCTGCTTTCTCCTCTTGAGCTGTCTCTGAGAGCCACTGATAATGTGCAGCCCGTAGATTCTCCAGCTCAGGATGGCCCTTATACGAAAAAAAAATTAATAAAAATATAAATACTGAAATGATCATGCTAATGTACAAGACAAATAGACAGGTATTACGTTTTGGATCTACTATAGTAGTTTGGGTCAATGTTGTTCGAGGTATTCGAGTATTTAGGTCAAAAGGAAAAAACGTAGTAAGTCATCTTGCCGCACTCTCTTGTAACATTATAGGGAGCATAAATCTTCCCCTACCCACCCTTCACAACGTAATGCAGAGCATTCTCCACTTCTCAACCATCTCCACTCTCATAGCTTTCTATCTACACATCTGGCATAGAAAAAAATGTCCCCATGCCCACCCACCAGATATAAGCATAGTGCGATTTAATGCAGAACATCCCCTACGGAGCATCGTCCAATTTTTTATCCATTGTTTTCACCCCTATAACTTATCTCGTCATATGCTTCCTACCCCTATTTACACAGGCGAAATGCCTCTCTTTCCCTTGTACATACCCAAAGCATCCACTACTCTCCCTTCCCTTATACCTTAGCATCAGCCACAGCAATAGCTTCATCCCATTTATGCAGTTCTTGATACATCTCTATAGCTTCATCCACATAGCCTTGCTCGAGTAGAATACTCTCAGCCAGCTTAAAGTTCTTATCTAGCACTGCAAGCTTCGCTCGAACTCGAACGTGGTTTGTACCATCACCTCCCTAGAAATAAAACAAATGGTTAACTCTGGACACCAAAGGAAAAGAAACAGTGTTAAACGTTTCGCTAAAGAACAGAAAGGCTGATTATGAACAGAGCTCACCATTTCTTCAGCGGTTTGCTCGGCGATTTTGTTAATCTGACGTAAAGCCTTTGCTTTTGGAACATCACCCAGAGCAGCAAAACACCGTTCAGCAATATGCAACTGCCTCGCCTCCAGAGCGAGGCGACTCAACGTTTTCCACATAGCCTCTGTTTCTAATGACATCTCTAAGCTTTCAAGGAAGGCAACAGCCCTGAAAAGACACAGTACCATTTAAGTCAGCAAAAATGGCACAGCCTTCAAGTTGTCTTCTTAATTTTTACGTGAACTGTGCGCAACAGCCGGCCCCTCCCCGCAAAAAAAAATTCAGGGGAAGGGTGGCTGAACTTATGCTATGGGCAACAAAGCCGAGACGGTTCTGATCTACAATCAAAAAAAGTCATGGTGGTGAGCCAAGATAGCGAGCAAAGAGACGATGATTTATCAACCGTCTTCTGGCAGCAAGGGTTAACTAATATTGAAACCGCCTAAATTGAAAAGTGATTAGCCATTAATAGTTGACCACAACAAAATAACTAAACCCTTATCAAGCCCATCCATTAGCCGTCACTAAATCCCCACCGGGTTTTCATTTTCGAAAGCGGACTAAATGATCTCTAAACAGAAAATAGAAGGTCTCAGAGCAGTCTGCTTTCTTCATCTATAAGACTCTTAAAAGCCTACAAAGTTCATCCCATAACATAAAAATAAACCAGTAATAACCAAAGGGTTTAAGGGTGCGGGCGAGATCGAAGGTCAAAACGCTCTTGCTCCAATCTGCGCCACTAGATAGAAGACCAAAACTTGCGTTATCAGAAAGCGTTCTATACATTCCATTCATTCTTAGTGTAAGTTCACACGGCTACATACGTGCCGCGCATGGGTAACTGTGACCAGGAGATTAGGCTTGAGGGCTCCTCTGGTCGCTTGCAATGATATAGCTGAATCTTGGATAATCATGGCATAATTATTCAAGATTCATTCTATTGATACCTCGGCACCTTTTCCATAAGATGTTAACAATGAGCATATGGGAAAAAAAGAGGGAGGGGTGTAATTTGAATAGAAATGCGAGACCTAAAATATGTAGCCTGTTAGCAAACTCTCCTTTTACGGCGAGCGAGGCGAGCCGCGAGCTAACGCGCACTCACGTCTCCTTTCGCGTGCCGCTCTCGCATGACTTCTCGCGACCCCCTCAAAAGGAGAGCTTGCTGGAGCGACCAACCTTGGAAAGTCACCATCATCAACAGCTGTGCCAAACTCAATCAAGCCTTCATCCAAAGTGTATGATATAGTAGTGACGCCTTCATTCACAAGAACTTCTGTCTTCCCATCCGCCCTTTCAAGATCAACGATATCTCCCTAGAAAAACAAATTCAAAGCTTTCACATAAATTATCTTAAATATTAAACAGTGAACCGAATCGACTAAGATATATAATTAACTTTGCACCGCCTACCTTGATAGGAAACATGGTAACTCTTTCAGGTGAGTCGATATTATACCAAACACACAAATTGCCTCTGTTCTGTGCCACGACCACATCACTGAGTGGAACCCACTGTACATACGTACAGTAGTTCAGAATTGTTGTACGGACTTGTGAATCCACATCTAGCAGATGGAGCTAAAACAAAGGGACATGTTAAGAGAGATTTACAGATCAAATTTAATCCTCCACGGCTGTAAAACGTATAATTTGTATACTACATGGCTGGTTCCGCGAGATAGCAAGGTGAAGCGAATTCTGAGTTCTGATTGGCTGCCAAGCGAGAAAGGGCCTGTCTTGTCAGCTGGAAATTTCCCGCTCAACCTCGTTCCCAGTACCCTGGTCCCAAAGGTTTTTCTTGAAATTTTTCTTCGTGAAAGAGAGAGCGAGCAGCGAAGCGGCGACAACGAGTCGCGAACCGGCGACGCTACCAAATTTGTACAAAGTCCACTTCCGGTTGACGTGCGTCGCTCAAAAACGCCTTTGCTTCACCCCTTAAGTCCCAATATCCACATACCAATTCTCCAAACTGATCTCTATGCATCTCTTTAAAGAAGTAGTTGAGAGAATTTGATAGAAGATCAAAGCATTTTCTCTTTAGTGATCATTTTGATTAATTCTCATAACCTTATCCCTTGACAAGGTATGGATATTATTGGCCAAAAAAGGGCAAAAAAGCAATAGGTTAGATTGGCAAAACAACAACTTTGCAAGTGCATCACAATTTTTTGCACATTTCTACGCCATCGTTGCACGACTATGAATTTCACGTTTTGTGGAGGACGTAAACAAAATGTGACGGAAGGTTATTCCACTTTCAAACGATTTGAACACTCAACGGGAACTCGGCGCTTTAACTATCGGTTAACTGGGGGAATGACTAGACTCAATTGCAACTCGCTTGCGGGAAAGAGCCGTCACTTCTCTTGAGGTCCGGGATCAAACTACTAACTAGTACAGCAAAGGCAAACTGAACTTGGTTTCAACAGCGTTTATTCTTGTACACGTAGCGTAACTTAGCTCATAATGTAATCGAAAAACCAGTTCAAAGCAACTTACTTATATATGATTTGAATAACCATTGAAAACAAAAGAGTACAATAGATGTGAAATCAAATAAAAGAGGTGGTTATAGTTTGTTAGTGTTGCTATTTTTAAAAAGTAAAAGTACTGGAACAAAAGCTAGCTACGTCTGCTAGGTCAGCAAAACAGCATTTATGTACAATATTTTACAATATGAATGAAATTGCAAGGCCAGCTAGCGTCTGCGCAAACAGGAAGAAACGCAGACTAATTACAAGTTTCCTAGTTTTAAAGCAAAGCAAATATATTTCGAATTTGCAAGTCAGCAAAACCTTTCATATCCCAAACTCAGCTGTTGCCACTATTTAACCAACAGACTAATGAACGTTATATTCGCAAATACATATGGGTAAAATGCAATTAAAGCGAGGCACATCTGTAAAAAGGTGCTAATGTTAACGGATGTCGTGCAGAATAAAAAGAAAGCTTAAATTAAAAGATAAACTAAAGTAAATAGCCATTATTATGAAAACTAATGATTTTTTTCTAAAAGTCAACAATTGAAGTTAAACGTGTCCAGTTGAAAAGAGTCAGTGGAAAATAGTTTTGACAGCTGCACACACTGTTGGCTTTTTCTAGAATTATTGCATTAACGAACACTAAGTAATCAAACAAGTACAATAAAATGGCACAAGCCTTTTTGCGAAGCGAAAACCTCTTTATGCGAATTCAGTATGAATTACTGAAAACAACGTCAAAGCGAACATTTGAAAGCTATATACGAAATTCGAGGCAAATAAAGAATTCATGGAAAATCTCTCCTTACATTCCTCCCACCTTAAAAAATTTCGACGTTCTCGTCGAAGAAAACTGGACTAAAAGGTACTTAGGGCACTGACCAAAAATAACAACTACAATTTCGTAACATGACAGGGTGAGTGGTTGGGGGAATCCTTTGTAGCTCCCCCCCCCCCCTACAGAGCGCATTGTTGATCAAATGTGGACGCAGAGTTATGTGTCATTCTGCCTTGTTACTTCAGTGTGAAAGGACGTCAAAACCTTTTCCCCACCTTCTTCCCTTTGCCTTGTCCTCATGTTCTTTTATTTGGCCTTTTAGATAATAATTTTTTTAAACTTTGATAACACCAAAAGAATTTCAAAACAACTTTGTAAATAATTTTCAAACTTTGTATTATTAATATTATAGAAAAAAGAATTCCTGAAAAGCAAAAAATAATGCATTGAAATACTTATCCTTTATACATAAACCAGAATTGAGGTTTCATTATAGATTTCGTTCAGTACAGCATCAAACAAAAAATGGTCATTCGAAAACTTACATCCGTGTGATCTTGTTTACGCTTTTTTGTCGCGATCTTTTCGGGGTTTTTTTTCTCACTTTTGGCCAGTTGTTTGACATCTTTGGCGCTTCATTTCGGCACTTATTACACCAACGGGTAATTCGGCAGCAAAGCACCAGCTTTATATAGAGTTTGAAATAACTTGCACGGGATGGTATGAACGTGCAACTTCGCAGTGTGTCACCAAGTTGAAGGGCAAGAATACCTGCGGTCGTTTTGTCTTTATATCAAATCGAAGTGACGCTGGCAAACCATTTCAAACGGCTCCAGCTCACCAGCTCTGCATACTTGAAGGTTGGTATGTCTTTAACAGGGCACCGCTACAGCCTTTGGAAATATGCTTGTTTTTGGCCTTTGCACACAACATCAATCATCGTGTCACGAAGACTATCGCGCCGCTTACTTTCAAAAAATTCACTCGCTGTGTAAGCACAGTTTTTCTTTGGCACAATATATAATGTGTGAAAAGGAAGAAGGAAACGAGAGGCGAAGTTTAAAGATTAAGTTTTCAGTTTTCGCTCTAAGTTTTAGTGTTTTTTATCGCCTACCAGGCTCGCGTTGAAAACCAATTCAAAGTTACCGGTATTTTGAATGTTAAAAGGCGATGACGCTGACCAGCAAAATACTGTATCGGGCCTTCAAAAACGTATTTCTGCAGTGCCCATCATTTGGCAGATCAATTTTGTGCCATCTGTCTTTTCAGCATATTTTTTACAGCTCTTCGTATTTCTCTACTTCTCCAGCAATACACAAACGGATTAAGAAAAGAGTTTATAAAAACGGCAGTAGCAGCATAGATTGAAGCAGTGGCTAATGCTCTGGTCATTCCGATCAGCAATTCCATAATCGTCAATGTAATGAAGGGAAGGTAGACAATTAGGAACAAAGCGTAAATATAAAGTACTGTCACAGCAGATTTTCTGCATTTGAGTACGTTCACTGTGTTGATTTGAAGGCGGATGACAGCTAAAGTTTGACTGTTTATCTCGCGTTGGTGCCTTCGAACAATTTTAAATATATTTAAGGTACAGACGGTTATGACGAGAAAAGAAAGAAGGAAAACAGCCAATGGGATGAAATACCACTTGGTTGTCATCCAAAACCTTGTAACATTAATAAAAATGCAAAAGCTCCAGAAAATAAAGGTGGTTTGGAATACGCGAGGAACTGTGACAGTCGTCTTGTATTGCAGATGGAGAGATAACGCAAGAAGACGGTCCAGGGAAATTACAGTTAAGATCAAAAGAGAAACGCCAGCTGTCGTCCAGCCTGTTACAAATAGAAGCATTCTACAATAGCAGAAGACGTTGAAATTCTTTTTAAGTTTGGCTATGTTCAGTGCAACCAGCAAAGGTTGACATATCAAGCCAACAAGGAGATCTGAGGCTGCCAAACTACCCACAAGAACGAAAGACGGCCAATGAAGATCTTGGGTTTTTCTAATCACGACTAAAACAAGAAGATTTCCCAAACTTGACATCACAGAAAATAAACAATTGACGACACAAGATAAAATCCTTGTGATGAAAACTGTCTCCGTTGAGTCAAAGTGCAAAAAGTTGTCTTCAAAGAAAAAGCAGTTACTGTATGTTCTGTTCATGATAAAGAAGGGGTGTTTTCCAAACACAGGATGAAGTTGTCGGCAACGTCGTTCTAAGACATTACAGTTGGCACCAATCTTTCTGATCGCAAATTTCAGCTACGTTAAGTCTCCTGGCTTGTTTCTTCGTACAGGCAGTAAAAAATAAGCGTTTGGAAGTCAGCCAAGCGCGGTCATTGCACGCGTGCTGAACAAGAATGCTGTTTTTTCGTGAGAAGGACTCTTAAACGCTGACAAACGTCAACAAATAGCGAAAACTATAATTTCTATATGTTTGCTTTGCTCGAAATCGCGCGCATTTACAAGGCCCTAAAGCGTTTTGCTGACTTGCAAGGACCTATCTGTTATAACAATGCCCAAAATAAAGGGATGAATCTCATAGTTTATTAGATATCATCCGTGTAAAGTTTGCTTATCATTTTCGCATAAAATATGATCTAAATTTGGAAACCGCTGAATTTCTCGAATTGGGTCTTTGCGATTTTGGTGAAACTCTGTTCAGCGCAAGGCACTAATGCGCACTATGTGTAGCCGAGAGATTTTCACGAAAAAATGCCGGCAACAGCAGATGTTCGACTCAGACCTCAAAAAGGGCGTGGCATTATAACCACGTGACATTTACTCCGATCGCCAAAAATTTTATGTTATATTGTAGATTGATCTATATGTTATCCATTCTATGTGTTAGACTTACGATAAAAGTAAAGGTGGGGATACCAGAGAGCTTCAAAGTAGGATGGTACCCCCCCAAAAAAACTGGGTCGAGTCACCTTAAGTCTCCTGGCTTGTTTCTTGGTACAGGCAGTAAAAACCAGCTGAAGATTTTAGATGAAGCGATCTAAAGCGAGCATAAATAAAATTCAGACTCAATTGTTTCCAAACTTACTAACGAGAAGCGTTCAATTTTTGAAAGAATATATAGAAGCAAATTGGTGACATCACATATTATAACCAGATGCTGTATGCAGCGCGTGAAAGTGCGGCTCAGTTTTAGAGGAAGCAATTTACAGCAAATACAGAAAAAAATTAAGGACTTCCGTAAATACAAACCAATCAACTGGTTGACTAACTATTAAAGCCTAATTGATGTAGATCATTTTTCTTCCCAGTAAGAAAATACAACGCTAAAAAACGGTCAGTGTTAGTATAAAGAAAATTCAGATTCAAGTATCTCCAAACTTAGTAATAAGAATCACTTAATTTTTGCCAAACTATTGTCAGAAATTCAAAAACTCATGAATAATTAATAAAGAAAATAAAAGAAATTAGAGTTCAATAAGTACCTTTATATCTTATAAAGACCCGGCTAAACTTTACGTCCAATTTTTTAGACCAATATAACCTCACATGTAAATATTAGATCAAGAATGACTTAATCTACATCAGAGACTTTGAAGCCATTCAAAAACCTCGCAGCAATGTTTTAACAGGTGTGACAACACTCGGCTTCGCCTTTAGACCTGACAATATACTCCTGCTCATTTTTTAAACAGTATATGAAATGGTGCTATCGAAAATATGAAAATTCAAATTATTTGAAGCAGCTGATAAACGCATGTTGCTGAAGAAGTCAATAAGCCAACGAATTAATTTTGTTATTTTTCAGTTTAGTTTAACGCGAGTACCATGTTAAGGTTATTACTTACGTATTCCGATCCCAAACGTTTGTTCTAAAAGGTGCGTTGTAGAGATTCCAGATTCCTTTATCTCCAGAGAACCAGTGGTACATAGAGGGATAAAAATGGTCGGGGTGTGGTCAAAATTGCCACGTGATAGGGTAGAATCCCAAATCCTGCATCGTAAACTCACTGAATCGCACATCTCGTTCATAATTTGGAAATTTACCATAGCATATCAAGGCACAAATTTTTGGAATACCCTTCCCTCTGAACTCAAAGACGAATCTTCAAAACATGTCTTTAGAAAGAACTTCCATAGATTTTTTAAATCAACAAGCTAATCTGTCCTAACTATTTCCATACTGTTGATTAATAATTTCTTGTATAGTTTGTATTTGTATTTGTATTGTATAGTTTGTATTTCTTGCCTAGTTTTTCTTTTGTGTGTGGGTGTTATTTTTCTCTTTTCCTAATTAATTTTTAGACTATTAACTAGAATTTTCTTTTTCATCAACTATTAATTTGAATCAATAATTAGATACCCTAAATTAATTTGATATTGTTGATTGATAATTATACCTATTAACCTTATTACTAATACTTAGCTCACTCTTGTCATTAAGGTATACTTAAATTAACTCTGAAGCAACGACGACGGCGACGGCAACGAGAAAGGCAAAAAAGCAATAGGTTTGCTTAGCAAAACAACAACTTTGCACGCGCATCACGATTTTTTGTACATTTCTACGCCATCGTTGCACGACTATGACGTGAAACTGCCACATTTCACGTTTTGTGGAGGGCGTGAACAAAGGACAACGACCCTTTTTCTCTTTTCTGATCATTGATAGAGTCCTTTAGAATTCAACTCCTGAAAAATTCGCTAAGATTTGACGAAATGAACAACATGGAATAAGCGCGGCAAGTTTGAAGCAGCGCGAACGCAATTTTTAAGTGACGTTTTCGTAGAAGTCGCCGTCGTTGTTGCCTAAGCTCCCTATTTTTGCAACTGGTTTTAGATTATTTACTGCTTCATACACTAGTAAGGAATATTTTTAAGTCTTCTATTGTACAGTGCGGTCTTGTTGGCTAAAAAGAAAAAAATTAAGTAACGCAGGTGGCCTGGCCATAAATCTCTATTTATATCCTGAGTAATGCTGAGCTATTAATTTTCACTTATGTCCAGGACTGAGAATAAGTATTGCTTTAAAAGTACTTTATATTTGCAAGGGATGTTTGTCATTTTCGTGTTACTACATATTTTGAACGCATTAGAGGTAAATTATGAGGACATTTTGTGATTAGCTGTGATGGCCATCATTTGGCAGATCAATTTTGTGCCATCTGTCTTTTCAGCATATTTTTTACAGCTCTTCGTATTTCTCTACTTCTCCAGCAATACACAAACGGATTAAGAAAAGAGTTTATAAAAACGACAGTAGCAACATAGATTGAAGCAGTTGCCAATGCTCTGGTCATTCCAATCAACAATTCCATAATCGTCAATGTAATGAAGGGAAGGTAGACAATTAAAAACAAAGCGTAAATATAAAGTACTGTCACAGCAGATTTTCTGCATTTGAGTACGTTCACTGTGTTAGTTTGAAGGCGGATGACAGCCAAAGTTTGACAGTTTATCTGGCGTTGGTGCCTTCGAACAATTTTAAATATATTTAAGGTACAAACGGTTATGACGAGAAAAGAAAGAAGGAAAACACCCACTGGGATGAAATACCACTTGGTTGTCATCCAAAACCTTGTAACATTAATAAAAACGCAAAAGCTCCAGAAAATAAAAGTGGTTTGGAATACGCGAGGAACTGTGACAGTCGTCTTGTATTGCAGATGGAGAGTTAGCGCAAGAAGACGGTCCAGGGAAATTGCAGTTAAGATCAAAAGAGAAACGCCAGCTGTCGTCCAGCCTGTTACAAATAGAAGCATTCTACAATAGCAGAAGACGTTGAAATTCTTTTTAAGTTCGGCTATGTTCAGTGCAACTAGCAAAGGTTGACATATCAAGCCAACAAGGAGATCTGAGGCTGCCAAACTACCCACAAGAACGAAAGATGGCCAATGAAGATCTTGGGTTTTTCTAATCACGACTAAAATAAGAAGGTTTCCCAAACTTGATATCAGAGAAAATAAACAATTGACGACACAAGATAAAATCCTTGTGATGAAAACTGTCTCCGTTGAGTCAAAGTGCAAAAAGTTGTCTTCAAAGAAAAAGCAATTACTGTATGTTCTGTTCATGATAAAGAAGGGGTGTTTTCCAAACACAAGATGAAGTTGTCGGCAACGTCGTTCTAAGACATTACAGTTGGCACCAATCTTTCTGATCGCAAATTTCAGCTACGTTAAGTCTCCTGGCTTGTTTCTTGGTACAGGCAGTAAAATGAGCTGAAGATTTTAGATGAAGCGATCTAAAGCGAGCATAAATAAAATTCAGACTCAATTGTTTCCAAACTTACTAACGAGAAGCATTCAATTTTTGAAAGAATATACAGACGCAAATTGGTGACATCACATATTATATAACCAGATGCTGTATGCAGCGCGTGAAAGTGCGGCTCTGTTTTAGAGGAAGCAATTTACAGCAAATAGAAAGAAAATTAAGTACTTCCGTAATAAATAAAACTAACCAATCAACTGGTTGACAGAGTATTAAAGCCAAATTGATGTAGATCATATACCTTTCTAGTGAGAAAATACAACGCTAAAAGACGGTCAGTGTTAGTATAAAGAAAATTCAGATTCAAGTATCTCCAAACTTAGTAACAAGAATCACTTAATTTTTGACAAACCATTGTCAGAAATTCAAAAACTCATGAATAATTAAAAAAAAAACAAAAGAAATTAGAGTTTAATAAGTGCCTTTATATCTTATATAAAGACCCGGCTAAACTTTACGTCCAATTTATTAGACCAATATAACCTCACATGTAAATACTAGATCAAGAATGAGTTAATCTATATCAGAGATTTTGAAGCCGTTCAAAAACCTCGCAGTAATGTTTTATCAGGGGTGAAAACTCCCGGCTTCGCCTTTCAACCTGATAATATACTCCTGCTCATTTTTTAAACAGTATATGAAATGGTGCTATCGAAAATATGAAAATTCAAATTATTTGAAGCAGCTGATAAACGCATGTTGCTGAACAAGTCAATAAGCCAATGAATTAATTTTGGTATTTTTGAGTTTAGTTTAACGCCAGTACCATGTTAAGGTTATTATTTACGTATTCCGATCCCAAACGTACGTTCTAAAAGGTGCGTTGTAGAGATTCCAGATTCCTTTATCTCCAGAGAACCATTGGTAGATAGAGGAATAAAAAAGGTCGGGGTGTGGTCAAAATTGCCACGTGATAGGGTAGAATCCCGAATCCTGCATCGTAAAGTCGCTAAATCCCACATCCCACTTCCCGTTCATAATTAGGGAATTTACCATCGAATATCAAGGCCCAATTTTTTGGAATACCCTCCCTGCTGAACTCAAAGAGGAATCTTCAAAAAATGTCTTTAGAAAGAACTTACATAGATTTTTAGCTCAACAAGCTAATCTGTCCTAATTATTTCCATATTGTTGATTAATAATTTCTTGTATAGCCTAGTTTTTCTTTTGTCTGTGTGTTATTTTTCTCTTTTCCTACTTAATTTTTAGACTATTAGCTAGAATTGTCTTTTTCTTGAACTATTAATTTGAATCAATTGTAGTAACCAATCCCCCGCCTAGTCCCAGTCCGCGTGTTTACGTATAAGTAATTCGACTTTCGCGCGGGTTATGCAAATCGTAAAGTATCTTGCTCGAGTTCGCTAGCTGTTACAACTACGTTACGTTCTTTATCTTACTTCGTTCGCCGTATTCCCAGATCGTCAGGTAATGTCCTCTGTCTTCGTTTATCTCGTATTTCCTATGTTACCTGTATTTCCTACGTTATTTCCATTGTTGTAATTAGTCGTTCCGCTCTTAATGTATTATGTTTGTTACTTTATCCAAGAAACCACTGGCAACATCATGTAAATAAGGTTAAGAGTTCGAGTTGTTCCATTTGAATTAAAACTCTTTTGCGACTTATATTATTGCTGGTGCGTTGGCTACATCAATAATTAGGTACCCTAAATTAATTTGATATTGTTGATTGATAATTATACCTATTAACCTTATTACTTATACTTAGCTTACTCCTGTCATTTAGGTACACTTAAATAACTCTGAATTTTGTTTGTAAATGGGTAGCCTGAATGTAATAAGCCCCATGGCTTTCTATCCGGGCTGCCCTGCCACTTTTTTGTCGTAATATGATCAATAAATAAATAAATAAATAAATAATTACAATTCTATTCTTTCTCTCCTCTTCCGCTAAAATCCGGATCCCGGCCCTCGAATAAGGCAAATCCGAGATCCCAAACAACCGATCTGAGACCACATAGACGGCTTGGGACATCTCAGGTACATGGTTCTCCAGAAAAATCCAAACTAATGATGTGCCAATACCCACATCTGGGACCCAGCTTCTGATTGGTTAAGGCAAATTTTCAACTAATCAGAAGCACTACCCAGATCATGATAGTGACGGGTCAGCGGGAAAAACGTTGGTTTACTTCATATTTGATTGGGTTGTTTGCCAATTTCATATTTCATATCTGACCAAGTCTTGTTGATGAGGACACTTTGTTTTGGGCATCATAAGGCATAATATATAGACTTAGCCAACACTAAAGGCCAAGCGCTCGTTTAAAAATCGGTAAGTTTCTTCAAATAATAAACTTGCAAAGAAATCCTGCAATCTGATTGGTTCTTCGCGCGGTCCGGATTTTTCTAACTCTCCCAGCGGTCACGGTAACGGGTTCATCCACAAGTTTGTTTGTTATTTGTGAATGAGCGAAGAAGTTTCCGTTAAAACATGGGCTCTTAGCAAGGAGAAAGTGAATTTCATTATTCAGACAAAATCACGGAAGGGAGAATCAAGCAAATTAGTCGGGAAAACCACTTAAGTAATGCAAAACAGGCGGCTCTTGTATCGCTTTAACCAGTTTTAAGATGTTTCGATACAGTTTTTCAGAGGCCATACCGATATTTTTCAATCGCTTTAAAAGTGATTTTATCCTTGTCTGATCCCTATAAAATTTTCACTAATGATTGACTATAGATTGAAATTTGTCAAAATGTAGGTTTTAGTAAAATCGATATTACTATGACAACAATAAACAAAAACCTTTGAAATTGATAAACGCCTAATTTTGCGCGATCTAGACCAGCTACTGAAAATCCAACAATAGGAACTTAAAAGTTTGGTGTTTAGCAAATAACCTCCGTAAGAAGTAAACAATTCTGTATGTTTGAATTCGACTAAAACGAAAATATATTTTAAACCGTAAATTTTCAATAGCCGTGATAGATTATTTAATAAAAACGTTATAAATGACTCAAATTATTCTTGAGTAGCGACAGAATGCTGCTTAATATCATATTTCGATGCTACGAAATTATCCTCACTATCGCTTCACCTTACTATTAAGACCAATCCCGGATCCCGTCTCGAATCTCGCTTCACCTTACTGCTAAGACCAATCCCAGATCCCGTCTCGAATCTCGCTTCACCCTACTACTAAGACCAATCCCGGATCCCGTTTCGAATCTCGCTGCACCTTACTACTAAGACCAATCCCGGATCCCGAAAAACATATCAAATACCCTCACAGACGGCTTTAGGCATTTCAGGTAACAACAGGGCGCACTAAATTAGAAAACTTACCCTTAATTTCTTGTCCCGAAACAGAAGCGTTTTTCCGGTTTCATTGAGCTAAACAAAAAAAAGGCAGAATTTTTTTCTTATTTGTCCGCCTCATTTAACTGCCCATTTAACTACATAGAGAGTATTACCCGATGTGTTAATTATAAAGATGCACATAATCACATCTGCCTGGAGGAATAGACAGCACATAGAAATTTTAAATAAATGTAAAAAATGGTAAAATATTCATGTTTGTCACACCCTCACTAGTCCCTAATCGTGTCTCAGACTCCTATTTATATAAGTGAACTTAGGCAACAGGACAGTAGAGGAAAGAAGACGGCAAACCTTGTGTGAAACTTAGAAAGCAAGACAACTGTCTTTGAATTCAGCCAAAATTCAACCTCCTTTGAAGAGATCTTTTCGTATAAGACCAGAAAACATAAACGTTAAGTTAATATCACGACAAAACAGGTAAATAATAGCCCTGTCACGTTTGTGTCAAACACAAATGTTTTGCCGTCCTCTTCTTTCTGTCGTCCTGTTGCGTAAACACACACTAGTGAGTTTACGCAACAGGAAGGCAGAAAGAAGAGGACGGCAAAACGCTTGTGTGTGACAAACGTGACAGGGCTATTACTTGGGACTTTTGTCGTGGTCTTTCCTTAACATTAATGTTTCTCGTCTTCTACAAAACGATCTGTTCAAAAAAAGGTGTAGTTTGGCGATATGATTTTTCAAACAAAATTATTGTCACGATTGTCACACAAGGTCTGACGTCTTCCTTTCTCTTCGGTCTTGTTGCGTGAGTTCACTACTATTAACGAGGGAAGCTCGATCAAGGAAAGCGCGGTCAAGGGGAGCACGTGTGGCGATGGGAAAGAGAAAAGAGGGGAGAATCTCTCTTTCGCTTTCCTGCTTCCCATCACCCTTCGCGCTCCTTTTGGTCACGCTTCCCGCGTTTCGTTCCCCGCGTGCGATTCTCGCATCTAAATAGATAAATAGGAATGGGGATGGGCCAGTGTCTCACCTCAAGCCAGTCAATCCTTGAATCATGATTTACTGTTGCAATGTTGAACCCGCTGACCAGATCAACTGAAAAAATGTAAAACAGAAAAGTTATTGTCGTAGTTCCTAGCGTCAGAAAACGAAAAAAAAAATGAAACATGAAAGAATAAAATGTGACATTGACAAATTAGTTAATTAGATGAGGACTGTTCTTAAATAAATCTTGTTTTTCGATAACTCACCAACAGTGATGGTCTTCAAATCAACTAGGTAAGCCATCTTTTTGTTATCTTCAATACCTCTTTGCTTCCTTTCATTAAGGCGAACACTTCAAAAACAAAGAAGCAGAGATTGTTACCGTGCGTAATGAGCAAAACCATTTTAATACTGCAAAAGTTAAACGACCACACCTTAAGTAAGTAAGTAATAAATTACTTTATTTGCATAACCGCATCATTGTCCAGTATTGCAATTAACATCATCTCACCTCCTACGTAGCGGTTAGTCAGAAAAACCACTGCTCCTAGATAGGGTTACAGGATACCTACAGGGGTGTCTAAGGCCCGATCTTGACTAAAACGCTTCAAGGGTACATACGGGTAACACACGAGTAACACGTGTTTGTATGTTACCTGTATGTTAATCGTATGTATTCGAAAATACCCGTATGCATCCGTGTGTTACTCGTTTGCTACCCGTAAGGGTGTACCCATGTGGTGTTTTAGTTAAGATCCTAAGACCCCCTTTAAATGGAGAAAACTCGACCTGGGTAGAATGGTCACTCGTCTTCCCAAGCTATCCATATCCTTTGCCACAGATGGAACTAAACTTCTGGTTACGTCCGTGTGCGAAACAAAGCCAAAATCCTCATTCTTAGTCTGGGCACCCACCTGTGTACCAGGTCAATTGGCCAATCAGGATGATGGGAAATTGGAAACGTATTTTCGGTAATTTGCTGAGTCCCTTGGGAGCCTAGAACAAGGATATCACCTGACTCGTCCCCAGTCGTCTCCAAGTTGTCTCTACTCATTAATTATTACCACAAATACTAATAATGAAAGACGACTGGGGACGAGTCAGAGGATATCACCGCTGCGTTGCAGACGTTACCTACTTTTTTCTATTATGCTATTCTATAATAAACTCGGCTGGAAGAATGTCAATCTTTCCCGGGATCACTTTTCTCCATATAAAGAGGGCGGGAGGTGCTATTGATTTACGTGTAACATGTTTAAATTAAACTACAGATACCTAAAAGCCCATATCAATTTATGCTTATAAACTCACTACTTAAAATAAACCAACCATTTTTTTAAACACTTGCACTGTCATTTTTCTTATGATTTTAAATGCGAGCATTCAAATCAGCTCTCAAAAGCTAAACCACAAAGGAAATTTGATTGATTGACCTAGAATGTTAAGGAATCAAAGTTACTTAGATATCTAGGCAACAAAAAGATATCGGAAATGTTTTGTTTCTTATAATTTTGGTTGACAGGCATATTGTATGATCTTCTCCAACCTTAGCACAATTTATTGCACGACAAAATAAAGACGGTACCAGAAGACAAGGGTTTACACGTACTATGTATAGTAAAGAAATATTACAGTTGTAGTAAGGAAGTACGAAAAGTTAACAGATTTGACCTTTTCAGGAAGATACTTTCCTGTAAACGTCCCCTATACGGGAAACACATATCCCTAGTGATATGTGTTCCCCTAACTAGGAATATCCTCTACCTAGTGAAACGTGTTCCACTACACAGGAAAAACATATCCCTAGTGATTTGTGTTCCTCTACCCAGGAAACACATATCCCTACTGATATGTTCCCCAACCTGGGAAACACATCCCTAGTGATGTGTTCCCCTACTCAGGAAACACATATCCCTAGTGATATGTGTTCCCCTACCCAGGAAACACATATCCTTACTGATGTGCTCCACAGCCTGGAAACACATATCCTTAGTGATATGTGTTCCCCTACCCAGGAAACACATATCCCTAGTGATGTGTTCCCCTACCCAGAAAACACATATCCCTAGTGATATGTGTTCCCCTACCCAGGAAACACATATACCTAGTGATATGTGTTCCCCTACCCAGAAAGCACATATACCTAGTGATATGTGTTCCCCTACCCAGGAAACACATATCCCTAGTGATATGTGTTCCCCTACCCAGGAAACATTTATCCCTAGTGATATGTGTTTCCCTATCTAGGAAACACATACCCTAATGATATGTGTTTCTTTACCCAGGAAACATACATCTCTTGTGATATGTGTTCCCCTACCTAGGAAACAGATATCCCTAGTTATACGTGTATTTCCCCTACCTAGGAAATACATATCCCTAGTAATATCTGCTTCCCTATTCAGGAAACAAATATCCCTAGTGATAATGTGTTCCCCTGCTTGGGAAACACACATCATTAGGGATAAGTGTTCCCCTACCCAGGAAACATACGTCCCTAGTGATATGCATTTCCCATGGGTTTCAAATAAGCATCGATGACTGATGAAACGAGTCAGCTACTTTGCTCAGAGAAGACGGCTACTTTTTTCTCCAAAGAAGAAGCAACTACTTCGAATAATGTTATGGACAAAAGTAGATGATTATTTACCAGAAAATGTATGTAACTTAGTAATATTACCATTTGTTCACTGCTTGTAGGAGTTAATTGTGTGGCTGATAAGTTTGACTTAAACCCAAATCTTCTTGAATGGAAAACTCTCAGACACCCCTTGAAAATGACGACTACTGGCCCCTTGTTGATACAGTTGGTTTACTCTATTCAAACCTGCTGGCTTCTTTAATTTTTACTGAAACCCCCACTTAAGCTTTAAGTTTTGTAATGTGTAGTCAGGCATACCTAATCAAGTGCGGGTTCATGAACTCAGTTCTCACAGTTCCAAGAATTTCATTGTTTCCATATTCAACCAGTGACAGCTCTCCTGCATTGAATACCATACATACCTAGAACAAGCATGGAAATTGGATCATTATCTACTATCCCCTAAGCCAACATTAACACTTACTTCTCACTTAGGGCAAAATGTTGGCTTAGGGGAGGGGTAGGTGGGCAGATTTCCAGAAACGTATAATGATTTAAATTTTCAATACATGAAGTCTCTGCTCTTTTTTTCTTGTTTTATTGTTCTGGAACAGTCAAGCAACTAATAAAAAACAGCAGGTGAAAAATCTAACAATGCTGAAAAAAGACAGCAACTACATGTGGGACTAAAAGATAGCTTGAAACAATTTTGGGAATCATTATACATTTCTGGGAAACTGCCCACCCACCTCTCCCCTAAGCCAATATTGACACTTACTTCTCACTTAGGGCAAAATGATGGCTTAGGGGAGGGGAAGATAAGCAGTTTCCCAGAAACTGATCCCAATTTCGCAGCCACCTCTGGTCATGTTAACAGGTCAAACCTATTTTTTGCTCATTGTCTCCACCGTTTTTGGCAAGACAAATCTGTGTTACATCATATCACTGTTACATATCAACTCTATAGAAGCTCTGAATTAAATTTTCTTTTAGCAGAAAAACTGTCCCATCAATTACTACTTTGACTGGACATTGTCCGTTGACCAGCTGTTACAGGTATTTCAAGCCTGGCATGCTAGAAACAAATTGAGAGAAAAGTTTATAACTGATCTCTTAAATGAAGCTCGTTTTTTTGCTTCACGCTCTGTGTGCTTGCAATATTGCAGCAATTATCTGTTTTATGTTAGGTCACTTTTTTGTGTAACACAGAGAAATAACATCTTTTTCTGTTCAACAGGGCCCAACTTGAGGCAGCACTGAAATGGCTTAAGGCCCTTTTAATAAATTGAAATGTAAATCAATGCACAGTATTTATTGTAATTTGTTTACCCAAGAAGCACTTTTTATATTCTCAAGTTGGCACTTGAGAGTATAATGGTCTCAGCATAAAATGACTGGCAAAAATCAATCAAAGGTCAAACTGACTCTCTTTTGTGTGGATTGACTGATTTGAAGCCAACTTCCTGTGGACATGTAATATGTACATACGTTTTCATTTTCAAAAAAGAACTTTTCATTTCCACCAGTGCCTTGCCAAGGGACCTAGATAGAGAACAAGAAAATAGCTTAGGAAAAATCCTCTTTTAAAACAAATCCAAATATTCCGACGTTCAGAAACTAACCTACCTCACTGAGTTTATTATGTGAAAGATCGCCAACCAAAAGTGTATCAGTCGTATAGGCCACAAGATATCTGTCTTTGCCCATAATGCTCACTTTATCAATCTTAATCAAAACATAAAGGTATAAGAATATTAATGAGCAAAAAAATTAACAAAGCTAAATGCTACATGCATGGGCAAAATTCCATAGCAGGGAAGTTGCTGTGTATGATCAAACACCTTTCCAGCTGAGTGATAACAGGACAACAGTCATGATGATATGTTGTAGAGATAGGAATTGTGCATTCAAACCTCCTTAATACAGACAACAAAGGGGCTGGATTAAGTGTCCACACTGCAGAGGTATCTATACTATTATACTACTACATGAGAAATTTCTGCAATTTGATTGGCTTAGAGCAGTGGTATTTCAGCTTAATTTGAAATACCTACATGTGAAAATTACAAAACCTTTGCAGGTAGTAGTATAAACAAATAATAGCATGATTTGTATGTAATATTTGGTATAAATACCACTCATGATATTTCAAAATTGTCTCAAATTTCACTCGCCTAACGGCTCAGGAAATTATGTATATAACAATTTTGAAACATCACTTGTGGTATTTATGCCAAATATCACTACAAATCATGCTATTACCTATACTAATTATAGAAATAGGAATCGTATGTAGGATTTCTAAATAAAGACCCCTAATGAACGGTACAAACTTTTCTCTTTACAACTCGCTGTCTATATTATTATAGTCAGACAAAACTCACATAACCATACAGTGTATTAAAGCATTCCAAGAATTTGCGACCAAGTGATTTTTATTCAAAACCTTCCTTCACTCTGTGTAGCAGACCCGAATTTCTTAATACTTACAGATATCACAGAGTTGTTCAAAAACAAATAGCAAATAAGAGGATGTTACCTCATATCCATAATGAGATTTCAGTACAACACGAGTTCCTGATGATAAATTCTTCACAATGACCTGTAAAAAAACAAACAAAAGTATAGATAACTAATACAAAAATCAACCTGTTCAAAGAAAAAGCAACTTCATTGTACATGTTTGAAAACTATAAAATGACAATCAAAATAGTTTTGCATGCCATCATCATCATCATCATTACTTTTATTGGTTTATTCACATTTACAATTTTATTTTCTCACAACCCACAAATAGCGAAGGCTAGTCTAGGTGGGCAGTGTCTATATAAAACAAAAAAAGCACTCCAAATGGTAATAAATTAAAAAGTCAACAAAAGCTATTTAAGTTGAACATAACATTCTAAAAAGATGTAATTTCACATACAATAAATAGCTACCAACCTGGCTGAGTCCAACATAGGTCATCTCAAACTTGTTCTTGTAGACTGATCGTCTTAGGCAACAATCAAAGAGCTCCACACCACCACAGAGTGTGCCCTGAAAAAAAATGCTACTGCCATTAGGGAAAAAAAAACAACTACAAGGTATTTTCAAATGTCTGAGCAGTTAGAAGGAATATTACTTCTCAAACTCTCTTTATAATTCATAAAGAAGATACAGAGGAAATTAATGTTTAATAAGTGTTTGGAAATCAGCTGAAAAATTGTTCATTTTTGCATCCTTAATTTCTCCTTCTAAAATCATTTTGTTTGAGAAGCAGAGAGCCTAATCAAAAACTCATGCTCCAGGTTTCATCGGGGGGTTTTAACACCTTGAAACAATAAAAGCACTCAGCCTATGGCCTCGTGCTTTCATCTGTTTCTCAGTGTTTGGAACCTCTGATGAAACTCTCACACTCATTGTTGTGAAGAATTCAAGCACATACAGCCACAAGTCTGGATCCATCTCTCTTCCATGCCATGGAAGTGATAGTGTACAGATTAGGAATCTCTTTAGCTCTAGATTCATCCCATGAACCCTTTCTTGGACTCCAGTTGAACACTCTAAGCCTGTAAAAAAGGAGGAATTGTTACTGGTTAAATTAGGTATGTGTATCACTATCAAAGCGTACATTTTAATCAGTACAAGAAATAAGACCATTATGAAAGCCTGCATGTGATCTTCATAAGGAAAACTATTTAAGATATTGCAGATTATGCTGGAAGCACTATTGCTATTTTTATTCAAGTTAGCAACATGTTACTTTAAAACCAACCAAACCTATTAAAAAATTTTTAACGAGGTATACAGTAAGTATAAAAAGTTTGATTTCAAAACTGGGAAGTATTCACTGAAATAGGTTTGAGGCAATTATGCCAAAAACGATACTGACATTCATTCAGAGCTACATGTACATATAACTATGTAACTAAGTATTACGAGGGAGAAAGACCTATTGGTTGGGGATAAATGAGTAGTGAGTGAGTTCTGAAAATCTGTGGGGAAATCTTTGTTTGAAAAAGAGATAAAGGTTAAAAAAACAGGTGAACCACACCCATGCCAGAAGGGTCCAGAAGTACCCTCTGCACTTATGGTAAAGGATTACCTGTTATAACTGCCAACCACAACTGACTGTCCACTAGGGCTACAGATTGCCACAGTAAACTCTTTTTCATCATCATCTCTGGAGTAGTCAAAGTTCTGCAAGATCCTCCCTGATGAACAATGAAACAAATTGTGTGAGAATGTTGGGAAGAGATTTAAATAGTGCAGAAAAAAAGAACATTGTTCAATTTACCTTCTTTTCCATAAGCTATAATTCTTTTGTCACATCCTGCTGCTACAATTGATGAGCCCCAACACAAGGCATATGGGGGACAAGGATGTTTGCAAAGCTGACCCTAAATAGAGGGAAAAAATTAATAATAACAATTTTACATTATACAAAAAGATTTTCCACTGGCTGAGTGTAACAAACTAACTGGAAAATGCTTTTCTCAGCCACTACCAGGGGCCTGGGTATAGGTCATGTGACCAAAAGGCAGGCAGTTGCTTTTGTTGTCCACCATTTACTGACCTTCCCATCCACCCACCCACCCTAAGATTTCAGTTTTGTAGGCTGTTTAAATGTAATGTGCAACTTTGTAATTTTGTTAGTGTCCCATCTTACTAAGGGTACATGTTGTGTTTACATTTTTATGAATTCAGAATAAAGGTCAGGCTACGGTGGTTGGCTTGGCATGGTTACCAGTGGTGTGTGAGAATGGTATTTAAATTTAGCTTCCATATGGATCAAGGAACTTAAAAAGGGGGCATGGAAATATAACAGCCTGCCAATGGACCTATGTCCAGTCAGAATTGTATTTCTGATCATATCTTCGGATTGCCAGTGGTGATCAAGTCATAATTCATGTCCTTTTAAAGGAGAATTTCCACATTGTATTTTAGGCTGGACAGAGTAATTTATAATCATGTTGGATATTATTCTTACTTTGGAAGAAGACAAGACTGTGATTTCAATGTGAATTCTCAGGATTTTGTCTTATATTTTCTGTTTGACAACCATACTAAAAAAGCTTACCTGTGATAAACCTGTTCCCTCGTCATCAAAAAAGTACCTGACTATGGCACCATCAACATGGCCAGAAAGTATTCCTTTTCCTGAAACACTGCCAAAAAAAATGAGAACTGATCATCAATTGACTGATCCACAAATTCAGAGACCACCTGACAAACTGACCGACTATGATAATATTATATCCAAATAACTGAGACTAATTGACTGTCTAGCCAACTGAAAAATGGACTAACTAGTTGACTAACTAACTGACCATCTTTAAAGGAACTGTTATTTTCTTATTCAGTCAGTGAGTGCAGTGCATTCATTAATAGCCATGGGCAGGGATTATAGGGTGACAAGGGTGACTTATAAGGTAACTAGGATGATTTGGGTGTCTAGGGTGAGTAGGGTGACTTGGGTGACTAGGGTGACTAGGGTGAGAAGGGTGGTTGACTAGGGTGAGAAGGGTGACCTTGGTGACTTGGGTGACTAGGTGAGTAGGTGATTCTAGGATGACTACGGCGACTAGTGTGACTAGGGTAACTTGGGCCAGAAGGGTGACTTGATTGACTAGGGTGACTAGGTGAGTCATTAAATAAAAAGTTACCCTTTCATGGCAAATTCATTGCCAGAAATAAAGCCATGAAAGCAGTTTTTATGGGCCATGAAATACCTTTCATGGGGTATTGACTAGAAATACATGGCATTTTCATAAAAATGTGGTTCGCAGTGATTCCCAGTCCCCTGGCTACAAGGAACGCAACTCTCACCAACTTTCATAGAAAAATAGAAAAAAAATAAAACCAAAAGAAATCCTCGGCAGTTTGATTCTCTGCCCACTTGCTGTATTTACCAGTAACTTGAAAATTATCTTGGTGACAGGCTTGGAGTGGGCCAATAATGTTAAGTACTGACTGAGTTGACTGACTGACTGATTTAAAACTGACAAGTTGACTGATGTACTGACCATCTGACCATATGACTGGAATGACTGACTCACTGAGTGGCTGACTGAGTAACTGCATAACTAGCTGAGTGACTGTGTAGTTACATGTCTGACTCACTTACTCAAACACTTACTTAAACACTGACTGTTACACACACACATTTAACTACTTTAGCTGAGTGAGGAAGCTTACAAATGTAACAAAAGTCAAAACTGGCCAGCTGGACCAGTCATTTTAAAAATGGAAAAATGGTTTTTTGGAGGGTTTTTGCTGTAAACCAAATCACTGTCTTGTTTCTTACTATAATTTAGGAATAGCGTGATCTGGTTGGGCAGTTCTGATCAATATTTGAATTCTCTAAATGACTGGACAGAAGGCCAGCCAGTTTTGACTAATGGTAAACAGCCTTAGTGACCAAATAACTGAGTGATTCACTTACAGTCATTATACTACTACATGAGAAATTTCTGCAATTTGATTGGCTAAGAGCAGTGGTATTTCAGCTTAATTTGAAATACCTACATGTGAAAATTACAAACCTCTTGCGGGTAGTAGTATAAACAACTAATAGCATGATTTGTACGTGATATTTGGCATAAATACCACTAGTGATATTTCAAAATTGTCTCAAATTTCACTCGCCTAATGGCTCGTGAAATTACGTATGACAATTTCGAAATATCACTCGTGGTATTTATGCCAAATACCACTACAAATCATGCTATTACCTATACAAACTGCTTAATATGGACACCTCATTATCACAGACAGTTTGCTTGTCCCTGGGGAAAGAGAGCCCTAACATTTTCTCTACATTTAACCTGCTTAATACTGACACCCAGTTAATGCAGACTCTTTCTATGGCCCCCTCAATGTCCATTTAAAGGGGGTTTGACTGTACTACCTGATGCCAGCGATTCAATTTATAAACTGACTGAATTTTAAAATCTAACTTATCGAGTAACTGACTTACTATGTCCTAGATCTGTCTCACTTATGCATTTGACTGTTTATGTTAACTAAATTATTACTAATTAATTGCCTTAGTAGCATATCTATCAGGTAGCCCCCTACTGAGTAATAGAACCGCACTGCAGTGGAACTACAAGACATTCATGCTCGTTTGTTACTTTTTATCGGTGGTAATTTTTAGCCAGGGGCCGAATTAAAGACAAAGGCTTGGTTATTTAAACAAAGTCTAACTTAGACCGCAGTTAAGGAAATCTTTGGACTTCAAGATCTCGTCCATAGTGGATTATTTTAAGAAGACAAATGCTTTTCTAGTCTATACCATATGATTTCATGAAACTGTTCATGATAAATGGTGTTTATATAAAAGCATTCAGCAAACTGAAAATGGCTTAGAATGCGGTTTTGTTAGACACTGGCTAAACTATGTTCAAATAACTGGCCCAAAAAAATTTACATTTGTTTCAAAAGCTCAGAGCAATCATGGAATTTTGTCAGCCATTGGACTCGTCCTTTTGCGCAGATACATTTCAAAAGTGCACATTTTGTTTTATCACAGAGGCAAGTGAGGATTGCAAAAGTGGTTCGTCCCAGTGTGCAGTAACGGATTGCGGTCTGTCTGATGAATTTGTTCCTTGAGAGATCAGTCAAGCGACAAGCTCATTGTATTCTTGACTCCACTCTCAATTCTCAAAACTGGAGAATCATTTCTCAAGACTCAAGAAATTATTGAGAACCAGGACGCAACTGATTGTCAACTTTCTTTTGTGCGGTACAGTGATACATTATTATTATTAGATATTATAACATCCAGTCTTGGCTTATGAAACTTACTTTGCAGCCAAAGAAATCACATAGTTGTCAGTTCCATAGAGTGTTGTTGATTTGTTGGTCTTTAAATTGGCGATACGAACCTGAGAAAGTTCAAGTTAATAGTTAGAATAATCAGCAACTGGATTACTATAATAATCGTTAGGGAGCTTAAGCAAAGGCATTTTTTAGCAATGCACGTCAACCAATTGTAAGGCTTTTCCCTACCAATCCGCCTTGAAGCCATCAAATTTGTACTGTTAAGTGTCTTCACTCTTTAAGAGACCATTTACCCACGAATTTGGGCAACACCACTGACCAAGAATGCAAAACATTCACTTCCAGTTGGTCTATGTTGCTCAAAACTGTCTTTGCTTAAGCTTCCTAATACAGTGTAAGTACTGAGTACCTCAAGCAAGGCAATATTACTTAAGACATTACGTGAGCTTAAAAAATCACCTGCAGCACTATATCAGTGGCAAGATGTCTGAAGAAGCCAGTTCAAGTCATACTTACCTTCCCATCTGCTAGGCCAAAAATGATGTTTTGTTGTTCAGGTGGCCATATCAAGCAGGTCACAGGGCTCTATAATTGCCAAAAAAGATGATCTTAAATTTAAAGTTACATTTTTGGTTTCTTTTAATAATAAAGTACTGCTGTTGGTGGGGAGAAAACACTCTCATCACTACACTTTTCCCACTCGCTAAAGCTGCTCCCATTTCTGTGGATTTTGAAATGGCCTTCTCCAAGATTCTACACAAGTTGCAGACAAGCAAAAGATGAATTTCCAACCCTTTTGGAGACAAAATTTGCCCATTGATCTTTACTTGGACATAAATAAATAACGTTTCTCTAGAGGAATCATCTCTACTCCAGAGAGACATGTTGATTTTATACCCTGTTCCAGAGCAGTAACGTTAACAGAGAGACAGAAAACATACCCTGCTGAACAGCACATCCTTACAGCTGCACATGCATACCTTAAACTGGCACTTACAATGTACAAGTCCCCCCCCCCCCCCCAAAAAAAACCTTTAAGCCCTAACATTCTCATACAAATTCTCCACACTGATCTCTCTACATTTCCTTCAAAAATAAGTGGAAAGAATTTGTTAAAGGATCAAGCATTTTCCCTTTAGTGAACATTTCATTAATTTTCCTAACCTTTCCTCTTGATATTGTTAGAAGAAAATATTTGTTGGTCACTACTGGGGCTTAAAGGGTTACAATGTGTAAAACACTTGTAAATGCGAAACATATTTTGATTAGCACTGCGAGAGCTCTACACACTAGGTGATAGGTCCTTCCAGGAGGCTGCGTCCAAGTTGTGGAATGCTCTAACACGTGAGCTTCCTGATATTCCAAACTTGCATACTTTTAAGAGCAATCTTAAGACGTACCTTTTTAAATTTGCTTATGGTTGAATGAATTTTAATTGTTACATATCGATATTTTAGATTTTTATGGCAGAAGTGTATTATATATTCTTATTGTTTTGCTTATTGTAAATAGGTTTGTAGTTGTTGTTGTTATTGTTGTTGTTGTTGTTTTTTCATGCTTTTATTACTTATGTAATGCACCTTTGATCATTGTTATGAATATCTGCGCAATATAAGTAATTAAATTATTATTATTATTATTATTATCATTATTATTATTATTATTCCAGTCATAAGCCCCATCAGATATATGCCCCCTCTATTATAAATTTTATAAGCCCTACTAAAACCCCTTACAAAGATGTACATGTATAAGCTCTGGGCTTATAAGCAGCAGTTTATAGCAGAACCCTAGGAGTACTCTTCCTTCAAATGATTGTGCAAGTTACCTCGGAATAGGAGCTCTACTGTTACAATGTAAACGAGACTATAACAAACTGAACTTACCTGTTGCACAAACTTGTTGCAGATAACTTTCTTATCTCCCCTACAAGGAGTTAAAAGACAAACATCATCAGGGATTTTAATAAAACTTGAACTAGGCAGCTGAATGGGCCATTTTTGAGTTACAAAAACTCTCACTATTAAAAAAGGGTAAGTGCAAAACTTTTGTGTCAGAAAATGAGTTTTATTTGCATGACAAAAACAAAGTTTTTTTCAAATCATCATCAGGGCTTCACACAAAATAATATCAATAATGTAAATTTGAAACAAAATCCTACCATTCTTCACCAATTTTGTACACAAATATAATGTTGTCTGTTTGTCCCACAGCTATTTTAGTAGAATCTGGAGAGAATGCAAGTCCCTTTACAATGTAACTCTTCTTCCCAGCCTACCAAAGAAAAATACTCCTATAGTCATCGCCCACAATCAATGTGTATTTACTGATACTACCTGTACATCTTATTTTATGTTCATATAAGCATTCAAAGCCAACAAGGATACCCCTTGGTCTACATCTCAGAAGTTACATGTATAAATAACACCTGCAGTGAATACTAGTGTAGGTCAAATCCATACTAAGGTTAAACCAGAATTTCCTTGTTTCCTAGCATGAAGAAACTTCTGAACTGGAATACTGGTTTTAACCTGAGGATAGATTTTAAGTACATGTATTATAAGCCATATCATCATCATCATTAATTTAGCTGTGCAGATGACCACAGCTTTCTATCACTGATTGTGGTCCTGTGCAAGCTAAAACACTTTGTCTTTGTCTGAGTTGAAGGATGTTGTTTTGATCCACCAGCTATTGTTGGATGTATTTGAGATAAGATGTGTTAATAGCAAGGTCTTTTTTCACAATTGGTTTTAACATTCTGTTGTTCCTTGGAATACAATTATAATTTAATTATTATTAATCAATTGAAGCTACATGTACATGTATTAAGCTAAGCTTTTTGCAAGGGTTCTAACCCTGGTAACCCACATATACATCAAGAACAGATTTTACCTACAACATACACCATAATGCAGTCTGCATATGGTCTTCAAATGGTACATAGTGCTATTATCATTATTATTAACTAGTTTTGTACCTGTGAATTAGCTGGTTTTGTTGAAAACTTGTCTCTTCTCTCACCCAGCTCATCATAGAGTATAACTACCCTGTCCATGGTAATGACGGCCATTTTGGTGTTGTTTGGTGACCAAGCCATTGCAGTAACCTTGCAGGCCCCATCCTTATAAAAACAAAATAATTAGACCTATTCATTTTGATGACAATAACATGTGTTATTATTATTACCATTTCTCAAATTCAGTTACCAGGTACCATATATACAAGCACAGATGCTCAGATAGAAACATTACCACTATATTGTAGGATGAAAGCTTCCACCCATGTCAAGAACAGCACAATTGGAAAGTATGGGATCAGCAAGTTATTAAAAAATCTTGGAGTATGCTATACCTTCTCTAAAACCTGTTCTTATTTCAGCTGTTACTGTCTAGTTTATGTTGTTATCTGTTTTAGCTCTGGTTTCAGATTAAGGACTTTCTGGGGCTTGAAAAAGTCATGTTTGGTCATTATTGCAGGTTAATTTTCTTTTAACCTTGGTTGATTCACAGTTCCCTTTGACACCTAGGTTTTAACCTAGAATTGACCTGTAACACATGACATGTACATGTAACAAGTCTGTACAGTGTAAACAGTGCTTTAACTGTGACATATTTATTGACAGTTTATGCTGTGCAAAGATACAGAAAAAAATTTAACTATCAGATGTACGTTAATTATTAACCTTTGATTAAGATACTGTACATTAGTTGTTTGAGCTTACATTGCAAAGCTTACATTTATGAACATATTACTTACATGTACATTGTGTAAGATACAAAGAGTAATATAAATTATGAGCTACATGTAAAAGCTTTCAATCATAAATGAATCACAGCATTTTCAAAATAAAATAAGCAAACTTTTTGGTTTTAGAGATAAATTTTCTTCTTAAAAGTCTGCTTTGACTAGCACATACATAGAGTCAAAATTACATGGGATGGAGTTCCATAACTAAGTTGAATTAGAGTTCTAGAACAGAATTAAGAGAAGAAGCGACGTTTAGATAATAACCTGTGGGTTTAGTAGAGTTTTCATGTAACGAAGCTGCATCCTGGCGGCTCTGGATCTTCAAGTTCAATACAAAAAATCACATTCAAAATAAGTATTTTGTGACAGCACAGTCGCCATGTTTTTGCGAATGAGGTATCCTAGTTACTGGCTCAAATTACCTCCAGCGGTTGTCCCCATGAGGGGTGAGTCACATGACTTTTGAGTGAAATTGAAATTGTTTAGTTGTAAATATGAGCTTAGATTTTTATCGTTTTTACGTAGGATTTTTACTAGTTTTTACTTCTTTTACTATAGATTCAAGTTTTAGTAGCTTTCTAAGAGCTTTAGTTAAAGATCCAGTCGGAATCGAGCTTTGTAAACGGTCTTGTCATGGGAGAAACACTACTACGTCTTGTAACAAACACATGTTGAATGAAACTACAAGTGGAAGATGTTGTATTAATAAAGGATCCGTCGTGGGGTAAGTAAGGACTTAAACCGATCTTCAGCGGTTGTAGATACACTGTTTGATTCTTAACTTAATTTCCTTGATGTGGTTATCCATAGTGTAATATACACATCCCCTTCAAAGTGTGTTCTTTTAAAAATTAGATCTTGCTGAAAGTACTTTAAAAAAACTATCAGGTTACACCAGTATTCAGCCAGGTTTGATTCCAGTCTCTGGAGACAAAGGGAATACTGGTTTAACCGGAGAACAGATTTTTACTTGCAGAATACACAATGTGTAAATACTGGCACACAATTTAAGAATGAAATGTTTTATACTCTAGAATTAGAAATACACTACTTTGGATTTTTCACATGCCTCTGGTAAACTGTCTAGGCGTGGATTGTGTTTCAAACCTTATGGCATTCATGTGATTAAGCCAAAGAAGAGGACCTGGAGACATTGCCTGTTCACAGACCCTCTATTTTCTCTTTAGAGATGTCAAGAGCATGTATGAAAATATAAACCACGGGCCACTAGCGCAAAGGGGTGGTGGCTGGGAAAAGAGAAAATAGATGGTGTGTGGACATCTTTGGGAGCAACTGAAATTTGCTTTTCCCAGGAAAAGCAAATTACTATTGATAGTCGTCTTGAAAAGTCCTTGAAAGTGACTATTTTGTTTCCGTGACATCATTTTCTGCGAAATTAGATTCAAAACATAGGAAAAGCAAAAGGTACAGTGTATAGTGAAACAAAAATAAGTGCTCAGTATCAACACCGTATCAACGACTTATCACGCTTCTAACATGTGAGTTAAAGTGCTTGTTATCACCTCTGAAGCAGTCTGTGCAGATATGATTTAACAAACATGAGACTCCAATTTTCACTCTTTTGTTTGATGGTTTATCTTAGTGTCAGCGAACTCGGAGGTGTTAATGATAAGGTGTTGACATGCAGGAGGGACTAAATAAATCCTCTTTTTTTCCTAAAGATGTCCACAGACATTCTTTTCTTTTCTCTCTTGCACTCCACCCTCATTCTCATGCCTTGCACTAGCTCTTGCACGCTGACTTTGTTCACATGCATGTCAATTTTTGATAAGGAAAAGAAAGCAATGTCTGTGTACAGGCAATTGGGGACATTCAGATTTGAGGAAGAGTACACAACTGAGCATAAATAAATCTTTTTGAAAGATAATAATATTATTTTCAGTATCGTTTTTTTCCAAGAGTTTTATTACACAGACCTCTTCTTCCATCCCGTTAAGAGCTGTTGCTAAATAATATTAATTTCATTTACCAGTTGTCTGTAATCAAAAGACGGAATTGAACAGCTAGGAAGTTCTTTTACTTCTATTTTCCTTCTGTTTCCTCTTAAACTGCTACAGCAGTATAGCAGGAGGTCATGCTCACAGTAGTTGGGGAAAACCTTTGGTACCCGGCGCACAGCAACAGCCCTGCTAGTGCTGAGCATTTTCAAGGGAGGCACTAACAATAGGAGTGATGTGAGAAGTGATTATCCCTGTATTCTCCTGTATAGTCCAATGTGAAGATCTCTATTACCCCCACTGGAGTCTGCAAGTGAGATTCACATATTGTACAGTCAACTCTCTCATAACGGGTACCTCTATAAGATGGACACCTCTGTAAAACGGACACCTGGAGTTGGTCCCTGCCTTTCTTAGCTCCCTCTATTTGACTCTCTATAAGACAGACAAATCTCTAAGATGGACAGCTAGGGCCGGTCCCAAAGGTGTCTGTCTAAGAGAGAGTTCACTGTACATGTACATTCGTCAAAAATGATGGTGTTGTTGAAAGATAAAATGGAAAGAGTAAACTGAAGAGATGACCCCCGCTTACATTCCCCAGTTTTGCTCAGATAACAAGTGTAATTTTCTTTTTTGTGTATTTTAGACTAGACCTTAGCAACTGCACATTAAAGATCATGCCTTCTCTAAAGGCTGTTCAAACTCTTAGATGGCTGTAAGTATACAGAACAGTGTATTATTGCCAAAAGAAAACAATATAGCAAAGCCAAAGCACAATATACTCCCTGTATAATTTATGGTGTTGCATGCTACCATTCTTGTCAAGTGTAACCCATAGTAGTAAAATTAATTTATCATGATCACTGATACAGTTATAACAAATTTGATTTCAGGTTAAAATTTTTAACTTACAGCTCTAGGTTTATTCTCATTTTTTTTTTGTCTGAGGGCTGAAAATGTTGAAAATTTAATAAGCGCCCAGCCTCGAATAAGTGCTCACCTCCAATAAGCGCCCACTCTCAAGGTCCAAAAATTTAAGAAGCGCCCAGGGCGGTTAATCGAATAAATACGGTATATGTAGATAAATGTTGCTGCAACTACATATTTTTGCTGCATCTGTAATCATACAGTATTGTACATGTAACCTATACTGCACACACAAAGATACCAAAAACTCTTTGGCCTTTTCACACTGTATACAATGTATGTTGCTTTTTTATTACATTTTTCAAACCTTACAAGGGACTGGAATAAAATAATGGTGTGTATACTTGGTAAATTGAGTCAAACATTTAATATTTTTTTAAAAAATTAATATACACCCATCACAGTTTTAGTGACTCAGTTGCTGTAGCTAGTCCAGAGATTCCAACTCTCCCAAATTAATGTGTTACCTCCCGCTCTCCCGATTTTTATCAGATTCTCCTGATTTTCCATGAAATTCTGAAAACCAGGAAAAAAGTTGCTTATCTTTTAAAGTATTTTTTTGCAATCTGAGTTTAAAACGTTACGTATTACACTTTCCTATCCTATAATGTCTCACCCAGTCTCTCCATTGAACACCGCTGGAGTGTCAAAATGCAGGAAATAGGGCTTGAGAAACATTAAATTTGCCAAATTTCCTTGTGATGCATAACCCCCAGACCCCCCTAGAGGCTCACACCTAAGGCGCTTGTGTGAGCACCTTTGGCACTAAGAAAATGCCTGTTCTCCTTTAAAAGGGGTTGGAATCTCTGCTAGTCTATTCTGCAGTATCTAATGTTTTAAGTCTGTTACTATTTGATAGTGAATAAATGTCAACAAGATTATAATTTATTGACATGTCGTGTGGCCCATTTCAGGTATTTACAGGAGAATCCCAACTTAGAATGTACCAGCAAAACATTTCTTGGTAGTTTTAAAGGCTTGAAGAACCTTTCAGAAGTGTAAGTGTAAGTCCAGACTCACTCCATTTACTCCCAGGTTGGCCAACCAAAGTTCTAGAATCATTAATTGTGTAAAATGCCCAATATACATAGTGCCATGTGAAAGTGCTGCCAAAGACATTTCATTTGAATGGTCTTGCAGGGTTATTTATAACTCACACTCAGTGAGTGAGACCACAGTCTGGTTTTAATGATTTAGCCCCAAACACCTGCTTGTTCTTAACAACCTCTCTCAAAGTAACTCAATACATGTAAGAATTCAGAAACCAGTTGTAAGGAAAGTCTCATGGTAATAATATCCTTTATTTGCCCTGGGCAGTATTTATAGCGCTAATGCTAGTGGGGCAGAGCAAATGCCTGAAACAAATAGTTCAAATGAAACTTAACAGGGTTAAGAATCCCAACTGGCTGGAGGCAAACCAGTTGGCTATTTGCAAGTGTGAGCCAAGGATTTAAACTCAGGACTACCGAGAACAAATCCAACAAAGTGACTCAGGGCCTCCAAATTGCAAGTATAGCACTGTAATCACTCAGCCTTGCCGACTCCTCCTGATCATGGACAACATTTTCCTCAAGACTTACCTCTGTCAGTGAATTGTGAGTTCAGAAATGTCTATTAGGGGACATTGAGCTTTGCAAGGTGCAACTTTAGTCATACTTAAAGGAATTTGTTTTAATTTTACCCTCCCTTCCCCAACCAAAAAATAATATGACTAACTCAACTTTGTATTTCACATGTAGGGTTTTGCCAAGAAGTTGTAATTGCACAGGAGGCAATGATCTATGGAAAAGCTCCTTTGTTAATGGCTCTGAAAGATGGTGTGAAGGGCAGAGGGCAGATGCCTGTAAAGTCCTCAATGGTACAGTGATTATTTTTATTGTACTCTTTTCTTGCACCTGTAGATGGAATTACATTTTACCTTCAATTGTTTTTTTATAATGATTGTTGGTGCTTTTGCTTATTGTAACCTCTAATTAATTTGATATGCATGATTTCCACACAGTACTCCATACATCTGTCATCCTGTACCAAAGGAGAATGGCACAAGCTTAATTCAGTTTTAATAACAAGTCGAAGGACATGTTCCAAGGATTATTATTACTCCTCGGACCATATCAGCGCAACCCCCCGAAATATGTCACCAGTACCCATTTATACAACTGAACACCTGGTCCCAGTTGTTTAAATGCCAAATATTGCTATCCACCTTCAGGGTTTGAGCTAGGATTTGATCACTGGGGGACAATTTGTCCCCTTGGCTAAAATTTTGGGGGACATTTTCATTTTTAGGGGGACAGAAATTTGTACACCCTTCTGCTGATGCAAAGGGGTTTGTCTTCTTAGCAGGGCTTCTGATAGGTCTCAGAAGAAAAAGTCAAATTTCGTGGGATTTTTAGGAACAAATTCGCGGAAAAATCGGCCGATTTCGCGGGAGTTTTCAGGGCAAACTTCACCGAAAAGCAATCGGTAAAAAACGGCCAATTTAGTGGTTATTTTCAAGGCAAATTAAGCTAGAAATCGATCGATTTTGCGCTGATCAGACCAGCCTTTTTACCGTTTTTCTAACAGAGGTCATCATTTGCTCTTTCAACAACAATACGCTCAAGAAATGAACCAATGGCAAAGCCTTTAACATCATGGCTAGTGCCCAGTTTTTCGCAACATAATCTGTTTGTACATTTCAGAGACGAAGTTCCGAGAGAAAATTTGCAAGTTTACGGCAAGTAGCCCCTATAGCTGAAATAAGTTTCAAATATGTTGTACAGACATGAATTTGATAAGATTTCTACCGAATTTCGCGGTATTTTTCGTGTTTTTGTGAACTTCGCAGCTCCGCGACCTCGCCAACAATCAGAAGCTCTGTCTTAGATTTCCGACAAAAATAGCAGTAGAGCGTGACTGAAACGTGACTTTGGAATGAACTTTATAGGTGTGATAAAATATACTTTCCACGTTCTGTTTTAGCTTGCAATTTCTGTACTGAAATAAATCTCTTCGTGTGTGCTTCCTTTCGAGTTTTTTCCCTAAATTTTGAAGGGGACAAATTGTCCCCTTGGCCGTTTTTGAAGGGACAATTCCAATTACAGTGCGGGATTGGCGCAATGGCGCGGCCTGGCTCAAACCCTGCACCTATAAATCATTATCCAGCTTATACCACTATATGAGAAATTTCTGCAATTTGATTGGCTTAGAGCAGTGGTATTTCAGCTTAATTTTGAAATACCTACATGTGAAAATTACAAACCTTTTGCGGGTAGTAGTATAAACAAATAATAGCATGATTTGAACGTGATATTTGGCATAAATACTACTTGTGATATTTCGAAATTGTCCCAAATTTCACTCGCCTAACGGCTCGTGAAATTACGTATAACAAAATCGAAATATCACTCGTGGTATTTATGCCAAATATCACTACAAATCATGCTATTACCTATACAAATAAGTACACTTATCAGGGAAAGCAATGAAATATTATTGCACTATCCTATGGATAGAGATCCAATGGACAGCCTTGTCTGTCACCTTTTGAATAACTGAGAGAAATGGTCTGGAGCAAATTTGTCTTCTTAGGAAACTACATCACATCTTGAAGAAGACTGAAACGCAGAACTTTGGACCACAAGTCCAGCAAACTCCACACCCTTGCAAGTTTCTCTAAAACAACAGATCATTTTTAAAACTTCTATCTCTTCCTCGTTTCATGTAACATGACTGGATTAAATTTTAAGCTAAAGTGAGTGCATGATTGACTTTCACTAGGTGTTCAATTTTGCTGCGGAGTATAAAACTGGTAAACTACAGTTCTGTATAAGACCTAAAATAAGCTCTTATTCAACTTGTTGTGCTGGTTACCATAGCCAGAGAATGCGTGGTTCATATATTGACAGTATTGGTACACTTTCATGTTTGTAAACCACACACTTTGATTCCTTTTTTTTAGTAACTTGTCCCACAAATGCCGCTTGTTTTCCCAATGGACCTGGGTCCACAGAATGTTTATGCCAAGCAGGATGGTTTGGTTATAAGTGTTTAGTTAAGGTAAGATTAAATGTTGCAGTTATTTTTTTTATGTTGTGGTTTAATCCCAGGGGGGTTCTCCAGATTTCAAGTGAAGGGAATGACAAAACAAAAACCCCAAAAATCCCTAAGCCAAAAGTTAGTCCCCCAAAAAAATCCACCGAATTTCTGGGCCTTAAAATTTCCAGTAAGCAAAACAATTGTGGTTGCACTCTATTTGCAAAGCCACACTGTCAGGATATGCGGCCACTACCACAAATCTTTTATCAAGCCGCTCAGAAAAACACTTGCCAAATTTTTCTTCCCAAAAAAATCCTGGAATCAAAAATTTCAAACCCCAAAAAATCCTGCTATCACCCTTGTCACTTGAAATCCTGAGTACCCCCCACCCCTGGGGTTTTAATTAAATTACCTTGGTTTAAATTTAATGTTTATTTCCTTTTTTTCTGTTTTTATTCTGTGTAGCATGGATTTCCTTGGATGATTATCTTTCTTCCTGTTGCTGGAGTAACCTTGTTTCTGATAGTTATTATTTCACTACATCAAAGAAAAAGGTACTATTTTTTTTATAAATTAATGCAGTGAGTGGAATGCCATTAATACAAACGTGGTTGGGTTATGAAAATTTTGACTTATTAACAGGGTGGATGTGTTCACTTGTTAAGGTCACGTCAATAATTATGATACTATGCCTTTTGAACAGTGTGATGACTAACTAAGCTTAATAAAATATTCTATCAGTCTGTTAATGGGTAGATGTAGATGTAGAAAACCCAAGCTTTATAGTAATTTAGTGCACTAAGAACAAAGTTCAATAATGATTGATACTGCATTTCCTAACCCTACCAGGAATTCAACTGGTCATATCCAGGGTGTGAATAAGATTTCAAGTTGTAGATATATGCAATATTAGTAAAATCCAACTAGTGGTCTATTATCAATGCTGCATTCTGATTGGTTGAGCTACCTGTACTACTAGGCTATGTGTTATAGCCCACTAGTAGTGTAAAGCACGGGCTTTTTGGTGGCAAAAAAGGATTAAAGTCTTTTTATTCTCGATATTTTTGACCAACTAGTTGGATTTTACTAAAACAAATTATTCCTCTCGCCCTCATGGCCTCTGAGTCAATAGCCCATGAGGCCAAACTCAGAGCCCATTCGGGCTCGAGGAATAATTTTTAAGTATTAGTAGGCAAGGCATTGAGCAGCTATAACGTGCTTTGTGTTCTATTTTTCTTTTGTTTCTCATGAAAGTAGCTAGGGGTCATGCACATAGTAGCCAGGGGAAATCCCAGCCACTAGTGGTTGCATTGCATATTAAAATGGTAAAATTTAGAAGAAAATGATGCAAAAGTTATCGTTAATCATAGCAATGGTTGGTCAGATCAATAAGTTTGTAGAATAAGGGCATGACTGGTTTTTTGGTCCAAGAAAAGGTGTATGACGAAAGGGTGGCTGTATAAGGCAAGGTTCTACCTTACTTCTTATTAACTAATTTAATTTCTCCAGCAAATATTCAGCAGCACTATCCGAATAGGTATATAGCTTATGGACTGGCTTTGTTGTTAAGGTTCTCTGTATTCGTTTTTTCATGAGGTAAGGTTATAGCCCTGGCCCCAGTTGTTCAAAAGGTGGATAGCGCTATCTGATGGATAAATCTCTCTCCAGTGGATGGCGCAATTGGTTTCCCAAATACTTATCCGCTGGATAGTGATTTATCCAGTGGACAGCGCTATCCAACGTTTGAACAACCACGGCCAGAAAATGAGCTGCTATTAAACCATAATATTTATTAGTGTTTTAGGATATAAATAGCAACTGACTGATATTCTAAAGAGTCTCTTAGGGATGGTTCACGAATCACCCCTGTCATATATCCCTGGGTGGGGATTGATTTTTGGCCAGAGGTAGAAGAACTTGAAACTAGCGAATGAATGTTATTCACTTATATTTTAGTCCTTAAGACTTTTTTTTACTTTTTCTGTGCAGGCGGAGAGAATTTGCTGCTGGTTACGTACAATGGCAATAGCCCGGACTTAATCACTCAAAAGAATTGATGGTAGAAATTTTAAAGTATGATTAATTTGAGGAGAAAAACGGCCTTTTCCCTCTTGTTTTAAGAGCCCAGCTAAGTTTAATAGATTTTCATTCATGAATTCTCGTGTCTCTGATTTTCATTTCATATAGGAAAGTTATAGTGACAGAGTCACAAAAAGATAGTATACACTTTCTGGTAGTCTGCGAACGCAGACGTTTTTCCGGTCGTCGCTTTTCTTCATCTGAGAGAACGACGACTGGATATACGTCTGCGTTCGCAAGCTAACTTTCTGGTAATTACTTGCCACTTGTCTTAAAACCCGACATTTCTGTGTTCGACATATGTGAGGTATTCGATAGTAAGTACAATACGTCAGCTAATCAGAATGCGAGATTTTAGATCGGGGATTTTGCTAATATATTATGTATTTAAAAAACTTGGCATGTGTCATAGTAAGTGTTATAATAATATGTTATTTTTAATATTTTTTTAGAGTTTTTTATGTATCGTTTTTTAGAAGAAATTAGAATTTTATTGTAATAATAAAGTTGTTTTAAAGTTCTATTGTGTCTTCCTGTTATTTGCTTAACTGTGAAAGGAAAATACCTACGTGGTAGAGGGGTGACGTTCAAAAGATTGAAAACTGCAAAACACAATGCAGTGTTTAATGCAGTTTCCACGTTATCATATAGAAACAAAGAAAACTGCTTGTTTAGCCTCCAGACCGAAACGCGGATTTGTTATTTAAGGTAGTAACCCATTGCCCAAATTTCTCTTTTACTTTTTTACACAAAGTCCGATTTTAAAAGTCAAATCGGAAGAAGGGTAGTGCGTGATCTAGCCTTCTTAACACCCAATTTGCTCCGTTATCCTTTGTAAGCGCATTGTCAAAACACTAAAATCGTCCGAAAGTGAATCGTCAAACGAGTCCCAGTAGACCCAGTGCACTTGGCGGAAAATCCTCCCGATGGAAGGTATATAATTTATGCGCATAATCAAGATTCAGCAGGTGCATTTTGTTATGGCAACCTTTAATATAAATTTCTTTTTTTCACGCTGATTTTTTTTTTTATCAAACGCACACAAAGCAGCTTGTTGTTTACCTTAAAGCGCCCAGTCCGTGTGCCACTTACATGTAAAATGTTCCTCGATTCTGTTCTTAACTAGCGTCCGCGGGTACCTTAAGCCGCAAATTATCTTCACCGATTCTTTCTGGTCTATGCAAGATTTACGGAAAACAAAGGAATTGTAGTCTTTGCCCTTTAGTGCTGCGAAGAGCGCCGAAGTGATGAATATAGCTTTGTATATTGAAATATCACGGGACGTTTGAAAGCGATTCAACAATTAAAGGTAAGGTCTTTTATCTCCTGTTGAGGTGTGAGTTTTGCGCTCAAAATTTCCACGATAAATACGTGTACCATTTTGCTGAATTTACGGGAAAAGACTAAAACTGAAATTTCTGCGTTAAGAATTTAATATTGAATTTGCATTTTTAAATTCGTCTGTTTATTTTGGTATTGCTTTTTCCATCTCGACTGATGAACTTGGCACCTAAAAAGTCATTTTATCGACGATATTTACTTAAATACCAGTTGTTACAAATTGGCGTAAGTTCAAGTTATCTCCATGCAAACTCACAATACCCCGTCGGTAATAACTAGCTTGTGAACAGGTTCTTCGTTTAGAGAAAGAGGGCTCAATATCGTGGGCGGTGGAAAAAGGGAAAGTGGGGGAATGGCTGTCCTTTCCCCTTCCCCTAGCCTCTCTTACTCGGACAGTCTGACTCATTGAATGACTAACTGACTGACTGACTGCAAATGGGTTACTTACAATACTTTCAGGAGTTGTGGTTAAGTTCCTGTTACGTCACGAATGACGGCCCTGCATGAGGCTGCTGCCATCGGTGATGCCCAGGCCCTTGAATATCTGCTACTGAGTGGTGAGGAAAATCCAGACGGAGAGGATTGGGACTGGGGAAAGAGAACGCCTTTGCACGTGGCAGCTGGGGCGGGGCACGTTACTTGCGTTGAGAAGCTTCTGGAACATGGAGCAGATGGTGAGATGCGCATGGCAGGAGGATGGACACCAGCTCATTGTGCCGCTGAATGTGGTAGTTTGGAAATACTGCAGGCGCTTGTGGTTAGTGGAGTTAGCGTGACAAAAAAAGATGACACTGGAGACACACCTAAACGAGTGGCTATGATTTATGGACACAAGCATTGCATGGATTTCATTGAAAGGTTCGACTTTGTTATAACGGAGCTTAGGCAAAGACCGCGGTTTTTAAGCGACGTAAATCAACCCTAGTCGCTCCCTTTTCCCGTAAAATATGTCAAATTTTTATTGCTTAGTCTCTTGACTCTTATACAGACGATTTGCTTGAAACTTTAATTTGGGCAAACCACTGGCCAAGAACCCAAATGCTATTCTTCTGACTGACGTGCGTGGCGTAAAAACATCTTTGCTTAACCTCTCTTTTGAGTAGTATAGTGTACCTACCGATATTAAGGTGTATGAGGTGTTGTCTTTACACAGCTGCAAATAGCCAAAAGTGATGATATGATGTTCCCATATTCGCTCCAGGCCAGTGAGCACACTCGTTGAATCGAGATCGAGACTTGGGTGGACAATTTCATACAGATTAGATCATATAGATTACTTCATCAATAGGTCGGAACATACTAACTTAATCACTGAGAAGAAAGGCAATATGCAGTAAACGAATTGTAAAATGGTGGAGCGAAATCACAATCACATGAGGTTATTTGGTTCCAAGCAGTGTACGGGTATTAATAGGTCGTTCCCTTGTTTCTGTGAACTGAAGGATTGGGTTAATAAAATACAGTTATGTGTGTGATATGGTCCAGCCAAGCCTGATATCGATTAATTGCGTGACCTCAATGGAACTGAATGCCGGAAGGCTCTATAGGGATTTCAAATTAAGGCAAAAAAAGGAAAGGGGGACAGCTCCTCTAGACATCACGTACTTGGGGACGAGGTTGGACATCACGTCACACATAACAGTAAAATGTAGGGCGTTGTCTACAGTATAGAAAGTGTTTAAAGTATCAAGATTAATTGATTTCTGCGATGTTGTGTGTTGGATTCTCACAAGTGCAGTACATCGATTTTAAGTGAGATCGTTCATGTTTTGAAGACTGTCGCCATTGTGATATTAGTGAACACTTAAACCTATCATCAATTTTTGTGGTCAATCACTATAAAAGGCTAAGGTGTCCCCTCAATGGAGGTTAAATTCAGGTTTCGGAAGCCAGAAAAAGTGTTGATCTTCCCTGATTAGACGTATCCCTTCAAAAGAGGTAACAAATACAAAAATTGTGTGAAAATATTTCCGGGACCGAATTTTGTGTCCCCTAAATGGAGGTGTCCCTTTAATAGAGGTGCCCCAAAGGAGAAGCTCCAACGTAGTTCAGTTTAAATCGAGATAAATGCGTCAGTTTGATTTTCCTGAACGCACTTTGTGTATATTTTCTTTTAGATCCGAAAAACCTACTCCGCGAGAAGTAGAGACAAGTGACTTAGAGACGAGCGACTTAAGCAGAGCGAACACGCCTTTCACCAACCTCGACATCATGGAGAGGATAGAGACCGAACTGGAGTCAGAGCAAGAAGAGATCATCGTCCAGGACATGGAAAACCAGCGTTATGGCGAACAAAGACAACGTGGTCACAATTCACGGGTCAAGTTCTTGTTGACCTGAAACCATCTTATACCAGCGCTTTTAATTAGTAAAATGAGTACAAGGGTGTTGTGGACATCAGGGACAGCTTAACCGGTTACTGGTTCGGAAAATCGGTAGCCTGAGTATCGGCCTTCCTAAGGGCTAGGGGAGAGGCAGATTTTTTCGCTTCCATCTTTCCCCTTTTCCCCCAGAAACGCCTGATACTCAGGCTAGAAAAACGGGGGTTAAAAAGCACAAATGCTTTTTTTTCAGCCAGTTAAAATTATGGAAACTGGTTGCTCATAAATAAAGTCGTTTCAATACAGGGTCGTAATGATACGACCGATGCGGAACCGGGCGAAGTGAAGTCAGGTCGATACACACGTCAAGCCAGTTCGATTCGGTCAAAATCGTTTCTATACCGAGCCAACAAAGCTGTTTTACCTGACTGTTAACTTTAAAACTGAGTGACAACTTAGCTGGAGACCAGTAGTATCGATACAATGTCCTTTCAAGACTTCCCTCAGGTCTATGCCGCAGAAATAAACAGTTGGTTTGTAAACACATCAATTCACGCAAGATCGATGCTGAATAAGCTGAATAACGACTACGCGGTAGTTTAATAATCAAAACGAGAAGATAATTTAGAGTAACATATATGACATTGCTTGTCTTAAAACCAACGACCAACATGTGTTTACAGCAGTGGCGGATCCAGGGGAGGGGCCCGGGGGGCCCGGCCCCCCTTATTTTGGACCAAACTGAGCCCCCCCCCCCCCCCCACCGCATATCTGAAGGTCTGGATCCGCCTCTGTAGAGGCACGAAAGAGAAGAATATATTTTCAGTTGCAATCTATTTTTGTTTTGCGTATCTTACGTTAAAACAACACACTTTTGCTTTTCTTAAATACAACCTTGGTTTGATATTAACTGAGTAAAAAAAAAATGCTAAAAGGAATAAATTGGGCAAGTTTTTTGCTATGTTCGGAGATCTGGTATGACGAAGGATGGAACACCTTTATTTCTCGGCTTCCGTGGGCCAAATTGAAGTAGCATTTATCAATCTTTTATGAAACCAGATTGCAATTAGGTGTATATTTTAACACATAACAACTTCGATCATACTGTGTATAAGATTATCGTAGTTTGATTCTGATTTTTTGATGTGTATACCCTTCACTTTCGTATGAGGTTTTCCCTCTCCCCTTCCCACTTTGACGGGTCCGTCCTTTGTACGAATACTAGCGTGACTGTGAAAAATAGCGTGACTATGAAATTGACACTTTGTGATTTCTGTATTATCGGTCACGTGTTATTAATTTGCTTCAGATCACTTTCATTTTCTGTAGTTCCGTAGCCTGCTTAGCTCTTTTTTGTTTTGGTTGGGCGCGCTAAGTAACGAAGGCGAGCGAAGGCAGAGCACGCCATAGGCTAGTTAAGTTCCACTCCTTCATAAAGCTTCCTCCCGTGCATGTTTTCAGTCAAAATCAGATTTCCGTGGATTCTTTTGTGCACGGTGAGTAATTTTGCGTTGGTTATTCAGCTTATATATTCATGCTCACAGATTAACTCAGGCTAATTGGCGTAGTTTTGTATCATAGGAAGCTTTGTATGTGCTAATATTAGACCCACTGGTTCGCCATACAAGAATTTCATAGCAACGGCATTCTTTAAGTTATCGTTACTGTCATGAGTAAGCAAAGAAATTACATGTAAATGACAAAATCAGAGATTCAAGACAAACAAATATGTCTCCTGAGCATTATTTTTGAAGTTGCAAACAGCAGAGATCAACTTTGAAAAACCGTTAGGCTGAACAGTTTTCAAAAACCCTTATTTCAATCCGTTTCAATCTTCTTCAGTCATGTTCAGTTTTGCCCATCCGTGGCATCTGTTGTATCTGTTGTGTTATTTTAACCTTCCTTTAATGTTTTAAGCGGTTATTTTCATGTTTCTCTTAATTTAACGGACATTTTGTAATTACCTAATTTGTCTGAATTTCGTGATACACCTCTTTTAAACATACGTTCATTAAAGGGGTCGTTATCATCCATTTAACCTAAATATTAAACCGAATAAAGGCGGTGGGTCATTCCTTGTCCACGATCGAAACCAACGCTTGTTTAAAATATTTGGAATAGGAACCGAAGGAATAGTTATTTGCAATTAATACTATTCATGCAATCATTTACGTCTATTGATCAGGTCTTTTGACATCAGTCATAACTTGAGGCGCCATAAAGTCTTTTCTTTTTGTAAGAATGTTGTTTTTCCGGCCTAGGCTGAATATTATTTCCTTAATCTGTTCATGTTGTTCTTCAGCAGCATAATTAAAAAATATTGAACTGTTCTAGTGAGGCCTTAAAATCCAAAATCCAAGCTTTCTCCAATCAATTAACGGCATCATCAGGGATGAGAAAATATTCTGCGCGCGCAGTTATATATATATATACAGGTATGCAAAGAAGGTGTAGGGTGAAATGTGCAGATGATGACTTGTGATGTATGTATGAAAGCTATAGAAACATACTGTGAATGGAATACACAATGCTCTAATGATGGAATGTCTCTAGACAAAGGACCTCTAAAAGCACTTAAGAATGGTCTCTAAAGTACTAAAATAGAAGGTCTGCAAACTCACTACATTCCTCCTGGGAATTGAGTGTAGGCTTGCACTTTCTAATAATGTAAAATGCTTCATACAGGCTTAGATTATAATTAGCGGGTTCTTTTTTTCACTCATACAATTAATAATCTTGACCTCAATGCCTTTATAGTCTTTGTTCTGGCAGGAATAGATACGTTTTTTCACAGAGGAGTTTTCATTATTAAGATGTTCTTTTACGCGGTCATGGATGAAGCATGTCGTGCTACCAATATTTATACAATAATACAATACAATAGTTTATTTAACCACGTAGCGTCTATATAATGAGCTAAATGTGGTACACTGCATTTCTTCATAAACACAACGAGTCCGGTGTTAGAGATGGGGCATTTGTCTCTAGTGCATTTACACTCTGTGGAGGTGTGGGATAGGGCTTGTCTCAGAGTGTAGGATTTGTGGGCAATGCGTACCGGAATGATTTCTTTTTGAGCCATTTTGAAAAAATAGCTCATATGTTAGTGGTGTGATCGTATGTATCTTTGTGGCTATTGTGGCTTTGTATGTTCCGATGTTTGTTGCAAGAGCCAGTAAGGTTGAAGGTAGTATGAGTTGATGCATAGGAACCAATTAGATCTAGGCATCTATTAAACATAGCATTGCTAAAGGTCGAACAAGGGCATTTTGAGACCACCATCTTGATTCTTCACAATTTTTTCATCTTTTATTATAGCTACAGGTGTTTAGAAGCATTACATTAAATATCTTTATGATTCAAATGCTGTACAGTGATACAGCTGTTTAAGAGGGTTCATATTTTAGTGTGGATGCTGCTTCAAGACATTTCTGACCAAATTTGGCTATCCCGAACAGTACTACGTACGTATATATGAGTTCTGTTTCACCTGCTTCAAGGTAGAGTATAAAAGATATATTTTCAAAGCTCTTCCAATGAAACAATAATTGATATTTAGATATGGACTTTAATTCAAAAGTATGCGGCCTATAAATGTGGTTTTAGATGTTTGAAATTAAAGGCAGCTTATTTTTTTGGATGTTGTATCGAGTATTGTTAATCCCATAAACAAGCTTTATTTTCTCACTTACAAAGTTCAACAGACCTTTTTCATTCCGGCAGAAAAAAAACATGAATAAGTGAACAACACGATACATCCTAAAGTATTGAAGTACAATGGCACGTGATAACCTCATGAATAATGATGATGCAGCCATCTACAACATTGATGAAAATCTCAGCTATTCGATATTCGATGACCTTCATTATTTTAAAACCTTGAAACCTTCGAGTCTTCTCTCTAAGCAATGTTTGGTGAGTTGATATTCATAGTACTTTAACAATTTGTTTATTTTGCACCAGATGTCTGAGGGAAAGACAAAGAAAAGTGAATTTGTCAGATCGAATCAGCTATGCGCTGCGGTTCTCATTTTCACCCAATTTCACACAAAATGTAGCCTTAATTTAGGATTAAGACAGCAGATTGCCGATACTGTTACACTATAGAGCATTCAAAATAGCTCATGCACGTAAAATGTGCCTATGTTTATATAACAAGTGGGCAGTGTGATTAATATGTTACTACAGCTAGGACTTATACATGTATTCCCCCTCTATTCATCAGGCGTGGCTGCTCCATCTGATTATCCTGAGATCATCGAAAGCAACAAGGATGTTAGACAACTCAGAGGTTCATTCTTTGTTTTATTTCTTTTTACAAAAAGTTATACTTTATTCATGAATATTATACTATGCTGTTGACATGTCACCTGGCATTTGTTGACTGACATGGTTAACATGTTGACTAATATTGTTTACTATTTCAAATGAGGCTTGGTCAACATGTTGACTTGACAGTCGCGCAATATGTTGACATGAGGGTGCTTTTATACATCAGTCAATTTCAGCAGCTGAGTCCCCACCCCAGGGAATGTGCCATCCAAGGCGAACAAAATGCTAATGCCTTGGGGTAAGCCGGGGGGTTGGGGGGGGGAGGGTGGCTGGCTAGGCGGAGCTGGAATTGACTAATGCATTAGTTCACAAGATCCAAGAAATTTATGGGTATGCCTTGTTTGCTTGGTGAATAACTTCGATTTGCCTCTATTATCACATATGTGTACACCTCATTGAGGTTAGCGTGTTGAAAACCAATTTTTGTATAAATAATTGCTATTACTTTGTTTTCTTTCATTTTTATTAGTTTTAATATTTCTTATTTTCTTATTAGTTTTAATTAGGTGACAAGGGATCAATGCAATGTGAAGAATTAGATTAAACTGCAATTATCATAGTTTTTTATTGTAAAAGACTGAAGAAAAATAAGGTGGGCATGCATGGTTCTTGAACAGAGGTACCAACAGTTTACAATATGTTCTCACTGTTATTTATTGTCATTGTTCTTGTAGGCTTGCCATGGTGACACCAGTGTTCCAGCGTTACATGTTACTCTGCTTGGTAGTGAGTGGGGTTCATCTGCTGGTGGGTTGTCAACCATAAACAGAGAGCTTGCTATTCACCTTTCAAGTTATTCAGCAGTGAAGATTTCTTTACTAGTCCCAGAGGGAGCTTGCAACACTGAAGAAATAAGAGAAGCAGATGGCTATGGAATCACTATTGTTGAGGCAAAAAAACGTGCAGCATACGATCACCTTGATTGGTTAAGCATGCCACCCCAGGACCACTTCATGGACATCGTTGTTGGCCATGGTGTTAAACTTGGTCGGCAAGTACAATTCATTAGAGATTCTGCTCAATTTCCAAATTGTAAGTGGGTACAAGTGGTTCACACTGCTCCAGAGGACCTGAGCAGATACAAATGCTACAGTGACCCCATTTCTAAAGGTGAAACAAAACACGAATCAGAAGTTGAGCTTTGCAAACTTGCTGATCTTATTGTGGCTGTGGGACCCAGACTAAACGAAGCATACTCTTCATATTTACAGCGATGCAAGACAGATCAAGACCTTTTGTCCTTTACTCCAGGCCTTTTTCAAAGGGAGTTTGGGGATTTAGTGGCAAAACATTATCCTAATGAAGATGGTGAATTTAAAGTGTTGTTATTTGGTCGTGGGGATAATGAGGACTTTGAACTCAAAGGATACAACATTGCTGCTAAAGCATTTACTAATCAATGTTTGAAAAACAAACCATATCATCTAATCTTTGTTGGAGCACCTGAAGGAAAGCAAGAAGAAGTTAGAGAAAAACTTCTTGAGCGTGGTATTGTGGAAGCGCAGTTGACTGTTAGAAAATTTATACAAAGTAGAGAGAGACTGAAAGATTTGCTGTGCGAAGCTGACCTTGCCATAATGCCATCAAAATCAGAAGGATTTGGTCTTGTTGCACTTGAGGCCTTCTCTGCGGGATTACCCATTCTTGTAGGCAGTAGGTCAGGATTTGCCAAAGCATTAGAGAATGTCCCTCATGGTCATCCATGCATCGTGAATTCAGATGATCCTGCAGAATGGGCAAAAGCAATAGAAGCTGTTCGTATCAGGCATAGAATAAGGCTTCAAGAGATAAAATTAGTGAGAGCATCTTATGGGGAGATGTACAGTTGGAAGGAGCAATGTGATGCCCTTGTGAACAGAATGCGGAGAATGGGTCATGGTAAGAGTTGTTTTTGTTAAGTGCTGATGTACTTAATTACACTGCATGTATTCATGTTGTACCAGACATTACCCTAATATAGTTTTTGTGGCACAGTATATGCAAAGTGTAAGAGTACAGTGCACTCACAGGCACTGAGTGCATTTTGTTCTTTGACCACATTGTCGAGTGTACACGCAGGTTCTATCAGTTTTCTTTGCAAATTTAGTACATGTACATACTATCCCAGAATATTTTACTGTTTTATATAGCTAGATAAATATGGCCAAGACATACACTGTATAAAATAATGTACCTCTTCACAATCCTTACCTAAATTAGATGAAGTTATTTTCCTAAGAAATCATGCACCTTTAATTTGGGGTGGGAATGTATAGCTATACTTGAACTTCAGTGTTGTTATTTTTATACTTCCACTGAAGGAAAACATACAAAGACAGTCAGTTTTGTGTTGGGAGGTGACAAACATGCAAATTAAATTGGCTACTTGAAATTTTGAGATGCCTACTTTCCTTTATAATAATGTCACTCAAAGCTGGATAAAACTGACTGTATAAATGAGTAGGATTACCGTTTTGAAATGTACATAATCTTAGGATGGATGACTATAGTTTTTTAAAAAGTTATGACGTTTTTACCATCAGATTTATTCTAAATTCCTTTTGCTTCTTTCATGAGCTAAAATGTTTTGTGCACACCTTTTAAAGTTGTATAATGGAAGTATATGCATAAAAAGATCTGTGATGTGTTTAAAAATTTTAAACCACTTTGAAAATTTCACACCAGTTTGAAAAATTTCAACCAGTTTAAAAAAATTCAAACCAAAGAAAAACTTTGAACTACAACATATACATATAATTATTTTGGAAGAAGCTTATAACTAAAGGCTTGTTGTCACACCAGATGCTTCTGATATACCAAAGGATGTTTCTGTCAAAGGATGTTTCTGTCGAAAACAGCCTGTTGCAAAAACACATGCTTTAGCTTCTGGATTCTCAGGAGAGCAATGTCCAGTTGATGAGCCTAAAACTGAGGATGCAGCCAGATTAAGTGAAGAATTTCCCTCAATTTGCGATACTCCTGGCGTTTCAGGGCTCACTTCTGACCAAGGTATGGAATTACATTGACAAGGTGCCAAACCTTTTTACATGTATTAATAAACTCTTGAGAATTTTTTGGCCCTTTTAAAAAATAACTGTTTTTTTTTTATATTTTTGTCTTTCTGCTATAAATCACCATTTTCAGATAGACCATGCACGCACCTTGTTAACTTCCCAAAATTTTGCATAACTGTTGTCTTCGATTTCTCTTGGGACAAGAAGTGTAATACCCAAGAGAAATTGGGGGTAAACAAGATGCATGCAAGATGTATGTGAAAATGGTGAATAGCTAAAGAATGCTCTCTTTGTGTAAAGAGCTGATCGGAGCCTTGCTGAGTTTCCTTATACATTAGTAAATAGTTAATTTATTTATATTGAATTGTAATAAGAAGCAGTAATTATCTTGTAGTTAATAATTTATGCTTTTAATCAATAATTTTCAGAAACAGCAAATACTACTGTTACAATGTCAATCACCGCACGTAATTTAAGTAGTGAATTGGAGGATGTCGTGGACGGAATGTTAAGACAACAACTCAAATGGTACTTGGAATACAATAAAACAAACAAGCTTTCTACAGCCAGCGGACTGAGTGACTTCGTTAAGCATTTAGAAAATACTTACCAATTTAGTTTAACAACTGTTGGTGAGGGATCTTTGGTAATAAAAGGTCAGTGTCCTGACCTGCAAAGTCTGGAAAGTCTGTGGAATGATTATTGTTCTGGTGTCCTGAATGAAGCTGCAGAGAGGTTTTTGGTAACTGATGATGTGAAGAAAGAAAACAACCTAGTGACACTCAGATTAAAGACTATTATTGAGGAAGAAAGCTATTTTACTTGCAAGAAAGCTCTTATGAAAAAGTCAGGTGAGTTGGTTTAGCACAAGTTCGTGGGCAATTATCTTAAGAGGTCTTATTAAGACAAGAAATTGATATAATTCTCTGCTATTGCTTTACAGCAATGTTCTCATAGGTATACGTATTGTACATGTATCTAACTTTTGCACAGTGGTTAAATCTTTACGCTTGAGCTGGCTTGGCAGGTTTTTAAACCGTTCAAATGAATCATGAAGGCAAGCAATCCCAAATGACTCCTTTAACAGATATAGAGGGATATACGTTACCTTTTTCACTGAAGTATTTTGTAATTATGATTCTAAACTCTTAGACAAACAACCTCCTCTCTTTTATAGTGAAATGTTGGATTATTTTTAAGGAACTGCATACAGGTCACCCTATGTGACTCTGATGTCTATAGAAGTGAATTCATTCTTTGGAATAACAAGGAAATCACGATATAGAATAAATCTATATTTTGGGCACATCTTTTTGAGAAAGGAATCTGTTTTGTTTAAGACTTATTAGACGGAAACGGAAAATTCTTGTCCCTTGATTATTTACAAGTTAAATATAACATTCACCAGAATTTTCTTCAATTTTTTCAACTTATTGCTGCGATTCCAAGTTGCTTGAAGAAAGCAGCTCAAGAAATTGCCGTAACGAAAAGATACCTATGTAAGGAACAAGAGGTTTTTTACTTTTTAACAGTAGACTACTCTCCTCGGCTAAACTGAGATGCCAAGGACTACTAGCCTACTGCTGTTAAACGCTGGTCTAGCTTCTTTCCTCACTTTACCACTAGTTGGGAACAGTCTTTCAATACAATTTATAAATCAACTAAAGACAATAAATTAAGAGAATTTGGTTACAAAATTCTCCATAGAATTTTAGTTAAACAAACAAGGAACTTAAGAAATTCAAAATCAGAAATGATGATCTTTGTGATCAGTGTAAAGCCCCGTGCAAACGGACGCAACATTGTTGGCCAGCAACTCCCAACATTGTTGGATGTTACATGTTGCGTCCGTTTGCACACCCTGTTGCATGTTGTTGGATGTTGTTGTGCTAAGTTTGAAACCGGTCAAACTTTTCAGCCAACAACTCCCAACATTTCTTTTGTTCTGTGATCGCCGAAGCGTAGCGCTACAATGTTGGTTGCGTTTGCACGGTTCTTCCACCATTATATTGTAGGGGCCACGCACGCTCATTACGCAGCGATCACAAAGACCTATGGGTTGTATTCTTCCCACGATGCACTGCAGGTCCCAAACTTGTTGGGAGCTGTTGCATCCGTTTGCACACCACTGCCAACACGAACGCAACAACTCCCAACATTGTTGGCGCAACAATGTTGGGAGTTGTTGCGCCCATTTGCACTCGGCCTAAGACTCCTAAATCACTGGAACATACATTTTTACAATGCCCTGCAAATGTTAAATTTTATCATGAAATTTTATCATGGTTAAATGTTTCCCACAATACTCTTGTTGCTCTTTCCCCTGAGCAAATTGTGATGCAGAAATATATCCCTTGTCCTATAAATGATAACCTCAGACGCCGAATAGATCTACTCATCCTGTTTATTAAAACGTTTGTGTGGTGCCCCTTGGCTGTACGCAATTTATAAATAATTTAAAAACACAGTGAAAAATAGAAAGATTAACTTGATGTAATAATTATTATCTCTCTTAGCCTTCTCACACATAATTAACTAATAATTAAGTTAATAATTTAAATTGTAAGCAATGATATTGTAAATTAGTATTACGTATATTAATTTAAGTAATCTCCGTTTACTCTTTTTTTGTTCTCTTTCCCATTTAGTGTGTTTCTGTATTTTTTTGTATTTCAATGTTATTATTGCAAATATAAAAAAAATAAAAAACATGTACATGTGTTATTTTTTAATAAAGCGGTCATCTTAGTAGCCTGCGAACAGCAGACGCATTAGGGAGAGAAGCGACGAGTGGAAATGCGTCTGCTGTTCGCAGGCTATCATCTTAGAGACTTCAATCGAGATAATGGGACAATAGACCTTTTTACCGATACGGCGGCCATATTAAATTAATTCGATGTAAGGAGTATTATGGGATGCCCAGGGGGCATGCACACGATCCGCTGTACTCGCTAAGTATTAGAAATATGGTCTTTCGACACTGTACTGTGTGTATATTTCTCGGGAAAAAGGCGATCATTATTACATCCAAACACGGCAAAACGATCTTCTTCCTATTACAATCTTATTCTAAGAAAACTTTAAGAGAAAATGCGCTGAAAGGCACTCGTAAATACTAAACGTCCTAAACGGATTATGTGCTCATGGCCCCTGGGCATCCTATAATACTCCACTAATAAATCAACGCGGGATAAAAGTGAATTTGCCAAACTGCTCGGCCAATGACATTTTGTGTAAAGGTTGGTTGCTTCTTGACAGCAGCTATCCTGGGACAAAAGAGCCATTGGTTTGAAATGATCATCGTCGTAAGGTTTTTCACTGCGGGGTGGATCTTTAACGTGAGGGCAATAGAGAATCTTCTGAGCTTGAAATTACCTCCCTGAAACAGTTTGCACTAAATGAGCAGGTAAATTAATGATAATGCATAAAATGTTACTCGAAATAAGATTAAGCGTTCATAAAAATGTTGAAATGTTTGATTCAGCAAGTTAACTATATGACCACAAGAGAGATGGCTGTTAGTTGACGTTCATGTTGATGTGCAGTAGTACAGTAATTAATTGTGCCTGGCTGTGAGTGTTTTCTGTAATAGTACATTAACGATAGATGAATTTAATGCGTGTTTTTGTTATTTTATTCTGTGTTAGCAATGAGCCGTAGCGTGTCACCTTCAACTGAATCAGATCAAGAAGCAGCTTCACCTCCTATTGACACAAGCGCAGGTGATTCTGAGGTAGGTGCCTTGTACTTGGAACTAAGAATGAAAACAGCCTAAGACCAGAAAGAAAAGAAATTGAGTCGTTGTATGAGTGCAATCTACTCAATTCTGCAATACAAGCTCGGAAAAAAGTATGACAGTTTTCAAACCCAGTTCCGCCCGTTAGACACCGTCGAAAAGAAAGACTGGTTTGGTTTTATTCAATTAGTTGGAATTGTATGGAAATATTATAATGGCATGATCGAGCTATTTTGAAAAAAAGAAGCTCATATGGCAGTGGTTTAAGCCTATGTATCCTTGTGGCTTTGTGTCTCGGATGTCTGTTGCAGGGGCCAATAAGGTTGAAGGTACTATGATTTGATGCTTATAAGAACCAATGATGGAGATTTTGGCATCTAAACATGACATTGCTTAAGGTCAAACAAGGGCACTTTGAGACCGCCATCTTGGTTGCATAAAGCATAAGTTGATTGCACATGTTGTAAAGCCGAAGTGATTTCTTTAAACCGTTTGAGCAAATTTCCTAGTAAACGATTAGCGTTCTTTTACTTACGAATTTAAAAGTATAGGCGTACGGGCCAGGGGGGGGGGGGGGGTGCGAAGGGGGCTGCAGCGCCCCTCAAATTTTGGGCAACTCAGATTTTTTGGGCAGCAAGAGAAAATTTGGTCAAAGCCAGTTTTTAAAGGCGTTTCCCTCTTTATTTTATTCTTATTTTGAAGAGATAAGTATTTTCTACGGCGTAATAATCCAGTTACATCCACAGAAGACTGGTTGCCTAGCAAGTGATGAGTTTCTGGTTATAAGGGAAGGGTATCATATGCTGATTTTTGTTTTTATTGTTGGGCACTGTGCTGCACTGCACTAGCTGGAATGAGCCATTTCCAGTCGTGAATTGATTAGAATAAACTTCCGCATAACTTTCTAGAATCACCTCCGCTCGTAGAACAGTGTATGGCAGATAGCTTCAGCAATGAATCTGAAAGTGAAGAAGTGGCTGACTAACTCTCAGTTTGAATTGCGAGAAGAATCTTAACATTTTTAAAAAAATCTACCAAGCGGTTTAAAAATCATTCATTAATTTGTTAAAGTAGACCGAAATGTTTACGAAACCACTAACACAACTGTGGTGGCAATTTTTCCAAATGTTTGTCTATGTCGACGTCGTTTATGGTCAAACTTGGCAGATATTGACCCTGAAAAACTGTATCAAGCCACTTTCATATGCCATTACGGCCTATGTTTTTACATCGTATGGCTCACGTTTCTTTTCGACTGATTTGTAAAAATTTGGGCAACTTACAAGAATTTTTTGGGCAAATGGTTTAAATGGTTTACCCCCCACCCCCCTAGCAAAAAATTGCCCGTACGCCTATGTTTAAAGGAGGCAAAGTCCAACGTCTTCACTTGTAAACTGTGTGCTTGAGTTATTTTTATAATCCTGATTACTGGATTACTGTGTGATCGAATTCCCTCAAGTACGAACCAGCTGATATAGTAGCGTCACGACAGAATTTGTCAGTTTATCAGCAGGTCGTGATTAACTGTAGCTTGCACAGTCGAATCCTTCACGATTTCTGACGTGATGTTTTGATCCGCATATTCTCTTCGTCCACGTACTCAACTAGACTACGCTTTATTGAATAGCGGAAAACAATTACAGTTTCCAGTCTACGATATTTCTCCGCATAAAACCTCTCTGTACCTTGATGAAGGAGTCTTGAGCAGCGCCAGCCCCTCAGACATCGGATCTAGGAGAGGAGTTTACAGAGCTCCAAAAGCTGATAACTCGGGCCAAAGAGGAGAACAAGGTCTTGGAGAAAACGGTTCAAGTTGAGGCCATGCGGCAGGAGTTGAAGGCGTTTCGTCTTCGTAAAGATCAACTCGACCAACGCCGCCACGCGACACCTTCACTTCCTGACAGTGCGAAGCTTCTTCCAGAGGACAGTCAGCCAGTGCACGCTCTTCAGGACTTGAGGTCCAAAAAATCCCTTTCTACTCGGGTAGACAGATTTCTTGCTACCCTGGATAATTGATCTTCTGATGAGGATAATGACGGAAAGGACCACCTTCCCGTTTCTAGACGTAGGCGCCACACCTTGAAATCAGGCAAAGACCGTAAATTAACAAGCAGAGTTCTGTCCCCTCAATTATGGCCCCACAGCCACCTTAGTTTATCGTACATCTCCAAGGATAAGAAGTACGATGATTTATCGCTGGCCGAATTTGCTGCCGGCTACGCCGCTATTCTTCAGCGCCCCACCCTTTCTCCCTCAGAACTTCGCTCACGCATCGACAATTTTGCAGTTTTGATGTACTTGGCTACCCAGTATACTTGGTCGTCAGTACGCGACTTGCATGCCGCTGTACTTTTTGAGATAGAATGTGATAGAGCAAAGTGGGGTGATTCCTTTACTCATTTGGAAACTTGCATTTTACAATCACTGCTAAGATCTTCGCGTTCGGGAAGTGGCGCTGCACGCGCGGACAATCCTGCGTCCGTATTCTTCTGTCGTGATTTTCAGCATGGCACATGTAAACATCAGAAGGATCACTTTGGCACTCTTCGTGGTAAACGTAAATGGTTTCAGCACATTTGTGCCCGGTGCTGGGTTGACTCGCGGGTCCTCGCGCGTCATTCGGAGTTCGCAAAGGAGTGTCCCCTGTTCATCGATAACAGTAAACGGAAGACTACATATACCGCAGATAGTCCAGTTTGACTCTCTCGTGGACGTGGATCGTCGTCCTCCTCTTTGTCGTAAGACTCTAGCCTTATTTTGCTTGACTATCGACAAGCTTCCTTATTGAATGAAAGCTCTCCTGACGCCCGACTTTTTAACTCAGTGTTGGCCGACGCTACCCAAGCGCTTTCGTAATTTCATCAGCACTCTAGACTTAACCCCGTTTTGTATGAATTTTCGCGTGACTCTAGACTTCGTGCAACCAGACTCTAGACTTCACTCAGACTTCACTCAGTTTTTTTCGTTTGCGTGACTATAGACTTGCTAGTTCTTGCGTGTAGCAAGACCTTAGACTTAACCTAGTTTTGGATGAATTTTCGCGTGACTCTCGATTTTCTAGTTCTTGCGTGCTGCCAGATGCTAGACTTGACTCAGTTTTGGATGAATTTTCACGTGACCCTAAACCTTTTAGTTCTTGTGTGCAGCGTCAGTTTAGTGTGGACCCTTATCCTAATGGGAGTTCTGATCTTACGGTTACCGGTTCGGGCACGCCCGAATTAGCTCATTAAGTAGATACTGCTTCATCTTTTCATATATTTTTGAGAAGTCGTAAATGCCGAGACTAAGAATGTGTTCGAATAACTTGAACTACTGTGGTAAAGACTTGATGTCTTATTTTGCGAGTAGTTCAACTTTTCAAACAGTTTTTGTTTTTTAGGGTTGCCGAGTAGTTTTCCCGTTCCCAGTTGTTCCCCTTCTGACTTCGTATCCGATCCGCAGCTTTTAGTTTCCCTTCATCATCGGGTGCACGCGGCAAGGCTTCCCAATTTTCGTAACGCGCGTTTAGTGGTTCCGACTTTGCTTATTAAATCTTCCCTTCTTTGTTGTCGGAATATACGGATGTCAGTGTCTGTGACTTTTTAGAATTCGAGTGGCCCATTGGTTATGATTATAGTGGAGCATTGCCTTCGAACATATTTCGTATTAAATCACAAAGGTGCTCTCGATTTTCCATCGGCCGTTGACAGTTACTTGTCAACGGAACTAGGATTAGGTTCTGTTTGTGGGCCGTTTGCGTGCAATCCATTCTCTAGTCCCTTTGAATTCCGTGCCGAAACAGGGCTCTGATGAACGTCATTTTATTCTTGACCTTAGTTGTCCCAAGGGCGCGTCAGTCAATGATGGCATCTGTAAAGATATTTATCTAGGCGAACCAGTGAGCCTCACTTATCCTACGGTTGATGATATAGCGGAACGTATAGTCCAGTTCGGGCCTGGCTGCTTGTTGTTCAAACGGGATCTCAAACGGGCATATCTAGACAGTTGCCGGTCGATCCATATGATTACCCTTTACTGGGTTATTCGTGACGCGATCAGTTGTTCAGTTGTTTTTTGACATTCGATTACCTATGGTTCTTCGCTCGGCTGCTATGGCCTGTCAGCGGGTCACGAATTCTGTTTGTTTCATGCTTTCTCAGGCGGGTTGTACAGCGTTAAGTTATTTAGACAATTTTATGGGTGTTTCTACTCCGCATGATCCCGGCCGCCACTTCGAGTTTAGCGGCTCACTTTCTCAGGCTTAAGGGTTACAGGAATCTTCGCAGAAAGTTTGTCCGCCGTCTACCCAAATGATTTGTCTCGCCGTCCTTTTCGACACAGTAACTTTTACTATGTCCGTGACCCCCGCTTGTTTACGAGAATTGCAGGATGACGTGTTACCTAAGTGGCTTGGTAAAAAATCCGCCACCAAGACAGAGTTACAGTCGTTTATAGGTGAACTTGCCTTCGTTTGTAAATGTGTTCGTCCCGGTCGTTTGTTTTTGTCCCGTCTTTTGGATATCCTTCGTTCCTTACGGCGTCCTCATCACCGCATCAAGTTAACAGCAGACTTTAAGAAACACCTTCGCTGGTGGCTTCGTTTTCTTCGTGTATATAATGGTGTTTCGTTCATGCCCACGTAGTTATGGTCTGCCCCGGATAGTGTTTTTTTTTTTAACGGATGCATGTTTAACCGGGGGTATGTCGACTAGTGTCGAATTTCCTCCTAGTGTGTTCTAGCACGGTTCCCGACTATTCACTTGTTGGAGGCCTTAGCTATCGTTTTGCTCTTCGGTTGTGGGGTCGTCACTGGCGTGCTCTTCGCATTTTCGTTTGTTGTGACACGAGTTTTTTGTGACTGCCGTAGTCAGCTCTCTCAATTTGAGACGGGTACAGGATCAGTTGCTCGCCGAGTGTTTAAAGGGAAATTTGGTTTCACGCCGCAACGAACGAGTTTAAGTTTAGGGGCCTTTCCTTCCGTAGAGGGGGAGCTACGTGGGCTTTCCGTTCGGGTGTTTTGGCGAACATTTTTCAGATTTATGGTGATTGGGCGTCTGACGCCTACAAAGTTGATCTTGAGTTTTCTGAGGATTCTGAGCTTCGCCTAAAATATTTAATTCGACGCGCACTTGATTTAGGTGTGGTCGCATTAGGTTAGTTGTTGATTGATATGTACGCCAGTATATAAAGTAGCGTCACGACAGAATTTGTCAGGTTATTAGCAGGTCGTGATTATAGCAACTGTAGCTTGCACAATCGAATCCTTTACCCTCCCTTCCCACCCAGTTCCATCGGGGTCGAGAGGTTCTTCGGTGGATATATTTTCGTCTTTTGATACCTTTCTCTGTTACTTTACTGAATAAACCTCTCATTGTGCCAAACGAAAAAGGTGGTTATTCTTTTACTGCGTAGTTTATTAGATATTAGCAATAGAAAAATTAGACGAATTAGAATCAAGTCGTCAGAGTTAAAGACTGTTTCATTAAGTAGATTCGCGCGTAACAACCTCGTGAATGATGATGATGCAACTATCTACAACAATGATAAAAATCGTGACATTTCTTAGCTATTCGGTATTCGATGAGCTTCATTATCTTAAGAAACCATGAAGAAACCTTGAAACCTTCGAGTCTTCCCTCTAACTAAAGCAACGTTTGGTGAGTTGATATTCAAAGTGCTAGAACAATTTATTTATTTTGCAACAAATGTCTGAAAGAAAGACAAAGAAAATTGAGTGTATAGTATTAGGTGCGACTCAGCTGTGTGCAGCGGTTCTCGTTGTCATTAATGAACAGCAATACCCAATTTCGCGCAACAAATAGTCTTAATGTAAGGACTAAAACAGTAGATTGTTGATACGGTTAGACTGAAGAAATCAAAGTAACTCATGCACGTTAAACGTGCCTATGTTCTAAAAATGTTAGTGATCCTGTGATTGAGGCATTCAGAAATGTACGGGATCTTAAGTTATGACCATTCTGTGTTGGGAGGTTGAGGGTTTCGTTGGGGGTTTTGTGGCGTTTTGTCTCCTCTATACTGTTCTCTGGATAACCGTTAAGGCGAAGGATGTCATTGAATGTGTTTAGGTGTAATGTTGCAGATATATGTGTGGAGCATCTGTCCTCGATGCGTTTTCGTTCGTTGCGAATGAAGTTGAGCTTGGATTTGATGGGAATAGCTGATTGATGGTGGACAAATAGTGGTTTCTTGTCTGGCTTTTCGTAGAATTCGAAAGAGCTGTTGCCATCCTTGGATATGGTGACTTTGAAATCGAGTAATGACAATGAAAGGCCACTCGGTGTTGTTTCTAGTTTTTCAATTTCAAATTTCAAATTAGGGTGCACTTTGTTTCTTCGTTAGTTGTTTGGAGATAAATGTCGTCAACATATCTCTTATAAGGGCTTATCATTAGGTACGAGGAGGGGGCGATGGTTTCTAGTTTGTCCATGAATAGGATGGTCAGGTATGCCTGAAATGCTAGAACCCATGGGTAGGCCTTTTCTCTGGCGAAAGACTTGATCTCTGAATGAGAAGTACATGTTGTTTAGCGTGACTTGGAGGAGGTCTGAGACGTCTTGTTTGGAGAGGTGGAGTATTGGTTTCTAGATTCTATCTGTAGCGTTGGTGACGGCTTCTTGTAAAGGTATTGTGGTATACACGGATACCACATCGAGGCTGCATGGAAATGGTAACGCTTTGTTTGTGGTCAGATCGCCGGCTTGGATACATCTAATGAGTTCGAGACTGTTTTCTAAATGGGCTGGGACATCGGTTTAAGGGCGTTTCGCAAAGTCATGAAAGGGCGTTGGATGGGTCCATTGAATCATTCTAAAATTGTAGCCTCTGTCTTTTCGGTTTTAGAATGTATTAGGGTATAAATTGCATTGCAATGGCACGTTGTTTTCCTTTTTGGTGGATACTTTTGCCGTTAAGAGAAAGAAATAATTTCACGGTTAATTTAAAAACATATAATTGTACTGTATTAACAGATTTTCCACGCACAAGATTATATCCTTTTAAGCCTTGGGTTTATTCTTATCATATTCTTAAGATTTTGCAAATTTCAGTGTCGATATTCTTATAAAATACAGTCAAACCCCGTTACCTTAAAGAACAATAAAAAATGTCTGTATGCATGTATGAAGGTGGTACATACATCAGAGTGAACGCCTCCTATTTCTTAAACGCCCCCTATTCTTTAGACCCCGAGCTTTAGCCTGTGTACAGACGCCGCCTCCCCTAAAAGATATCGAGATGGGAGGGAGCGTCTGTACACGGGCTACCAAGGAAAACGGTGCACCAAATAAATCTTAGAGGCCCATTGCTAGTAACAAGCTAGGTCTCTGGCAAGAAAGTTGTGTTTGAAGCCCACGCGCAGTCGTCTACCTAACCGACTAGAATAAAACTGCTGAAACCGTAGATACTTAACCTGCCGTCTCGTACTGAACGGAGTTCATGATTAGTGACTACTAGCTTTTCATAATCTTTTTGGGTTCCTGTGTTCATTGCCGGTTGATACTCGACATTTTTAATATAATAAGTGAAAAACCCAATTTTTGCCTCACAAGAAAATTAACTAACAGGTATTGTCTCCCGCAGGATTATAAGGTGGTGATGGAATACTCGCAGGAGCAACTAAACTACTTCAGACTCTGCTACATAGCATTTGATTTGGTTCCAGTGGGACTGCGGCAGATTTTCAAAAACGAGTGGGATTTCCTTTATAAAGGACCGTTAACTGGAGAATGGAAAGACACGGCACAAAATAGTCATGATTTCTACAACAAGGAATCTAAAGCAAGTCACCAGAAAAACTCTCTGTGTCTAACAACAATACAGAACGGTAACACGGCAGAGTGGGACTGCACCTGTTTGTTTTTTGCCATCCTGTACTCAGACAGCATTGGTACCACCTTAAGCCCAGCTGTCCGTAAAGAGGTCGATGATATTTGTCAGGTGCGAAACGAGATCGCTCATATCACCGAGGCTAAGTTGACAGTTGCCGACTTCCAAACTTCTGTAGACAGAGTGTTGAACGCTTTTACATTCCTTGGTCTTTCTATAACTGAGATTCAAGAAATAAAGAACCAGACGACCTTTCCGACGAAGGAAGTAGAAAAAATTAAGAAGCAAGTTCGTGATCTCCAAGCCGAGTTAGATCAGACAAAAAGCACTCTTCAAAGTACAGAAGCTGCCCTAGTTTCAACAAAAGAAGAAAACAAATGTCTCACACAGGGAGTAGGTGCGAAACTTCAACCATTTTGCATTCTCGCATCGCGCCCACCACATGTTATCATCAGCTGCTCGCATGACATTGAAAGAATCACTAACAAAATGGAGGAACTTAACAATGACTCTAGCGGAACAGTCAGTACAGTTTATTTGTCAGGAAATCCAGGATGTGGCAAGAGCCAACTTGCCAGGGAAATTGGACAAAAGTTCTTTTCTGCACAAAACGGTGATCTTATCTTTGCTGCGACACTGAACACAGAAAGCATCGAGACACTTGTTGACTCTTACCTCACCCTTGGAAGACACCTAGGAATAACAGAATACGTGTTGAAAGGCTTAGAATCTTTAAAAGAAGAGAAACCTATTGAAGCAATTAAACAGCTCCATCGCTTAATTTTGCCGAAGACCAGCAAGTTTACCAAATGGTTGATAATAGCAGACAATGTGATTGACTTACGCTTAGTCCGCGACTTGCTTCCTCAAACTGGCAGTAAAGAATGGGGCCGTGGGCAAGTGCTGATTACCACCCAAGGTAGTGGTACAATTCCCCAAAATGCTCCTCACATGCATCATGAATCGTTAAGCAAAGGAATGAGACAGGAAGAGGCAGTGGAATTGCTGGAAACAGTATCGCAAATTTCAGAGCGAGTACAAGCAGAAAATGTCGCTGAGCTACTCGATTTTCAGCCACTGGCCTTAGCTGCTGCTGCTTATTACGTGCAAACTGTTGTGACCAGTGGGTCTTCAAATTATGATTGGAAAGCATACCTTCAAGACATATCAACATACAGTCAACGTAAAGAGGCGGAAACTGTCCTTGCTAGTGAGAGTTTAGCCTATGCTAAAACAACAATGGCTGCCGTAGAGATGGCTATCCAAAGAGCTGTTGACACAGACGAGGTTCTTCGTCATGCATTCTCTTTTCTTTCGCTCTGCGCTAACGATGATCTTCCACTCGAAACTGTTTTTAAGTTCGTCAAAGCCCAAGTAAAGGACTATCCAGAGGTTTTAATGAAGGCAAAGATTGTAAGGTCTTCCTTAAGTCTTGTGAATTCCGAAGATGGGGGTGAACGAACTTATTTACGTTTGCATAAAGTTGTGCATGAAGCTTTGAAACGAGGCGAGATGTTTAACTTGAAATCATGGAAGAGGGACCACACTATGGCAGAAGCGGTAAAGATTTTCAAGGTTGAGCTCGACGAAAATGACGAGAACTATGCGTTTTGTAAAAAGTTGAGGCCCCACTGTGAATCTTTACTTAAGCAGATGACGTCAGAGTTTAGTTCAGATGAACGCACTTTTTCAGAAAGGTTTGCGCCCTTCATAGATTTGGATACGGTTATTGATTGGCTACATAATCTCGCCAGCTCCTATTTCTTCTTTGCGAAAATTGTGGTTAACTTAGCATGCGGTCTACTGCGGAACTTAGACGATACTTCAACGGGTGCGCTTGCTCATAAAGGAAGGGTTTTAAATGTAACTGGCGAAGTGTATCGATGGCTGGGGGAAAACAATCAAGCCAAACAACTTCACGAAAAAGCACTGATAATTCGCAAAAAGATTTTCGGTGAAGATCATACCGATGTAGCAACAAGTTATAACAACTTGGCATCAGTGTATAACCGCCTGGGAGAATACTATCAAGCCAAAGAACTTTTCGAAAAAGCACTGATAATTCGCAAAAAGATTTTTGGTGAAGATCATGCCTTTGTAGCAACAAGTTGTAACAACTTGGCATTAGTGTATAGCAGCCTGGGAGAATACAATGAAGCCAAAGAACTTCACGAAAAAGCACTGACGATTTACAAAAAGATTTTTGGTGAAGATCATGCCGATGTAGCAACAAGTTATAACAACTTGGCATTAGTGTACGACGCCCTGGGTGAATACAATCGAGCCAAAGAACTTCACGAAAAAGCACTGATAATTCGCAAAAAGACTTTTGGTGAAGATCATGCCAATGTAGCAACAAGTTATAACAACTTGGCATTAGTGTACAAGCGCCTGGCAGAATACAATCAAGCCAAAGATCTTCTCGAAAAAGCACTGATCATTTACAAAAAGATTTTTGGTGAAGGTCATGCCTATGTAGCAACAAGTTATAACAACTTGGCATTGGTGTACGACACCCTGGGAGAATACAATCAAGCCAAAGAACTTCACGAAAAGGCACTGATAATTCGCAAAAAGATTTTTGGTGAAGATCATGCCGATGTAGCAACGAGTTATAACAACTTGGAATTAGTGTACGACACCCTGGGAGAATACAATCAAGCCAAAGAACTTCACGAAAAAACACTGATAATTCGCAAAAAGATTTTTGGTGAAGATCATGCCCATGTAGCAACAAGTTATGACAACTTGGCATTAGTGTATAACCACCTGGGAGAATACAATCAAGCCAAAGAACTTCACCAAAAAGCACTGTTAATTCGCAAGAAGATTTTTGGTGAAGCTCATGCCGATGTAGCAACAAGTTATAACAACTTGGCATCAGTGTATAACCCCCTGGGAGAATACAATCAAGCCAAAGAACTTCACGAAAGAGCACTGATTATTTACAAAACGATTTTTGGTGAAGATCATGCCGATGTAGCAACAAGTTATAACAACTTGGCATTAGTGTACGACACCCTGGGGGAATACAATCAAGCCAAAGAACTTCACAAAAAGGCACTGATAATTCGCAAAAAGATTTTTGGTGAAAATCATGCCGATGTAGCAACAAGTTATAACAACTTGGCATCAGTGTATAACCGCCTGGGAGAATACAATCAAGCCAAAGAACTTTTCGAAAAAGCACTGATAATTCGCAAAAAGATTTTTGGTGAAGATCATGCCTTTGTAGCAACAAGTTGTAACAACTTGGCATTAGTGTATAACCGCCTGGGAGAATACAATCAAGCCAAGGGACTTCACGAAAAAGCACTGTTAATTCGCAAAAAGATTTTTGGTGAAGATCATGCCGCTGTAGCAACAAGTTGTAACAACTTGGCATTAGTGTATAGCAGCCTGGGAGAATACAATGAAGCCAAAGAACTTCACGAAAAGGCACTGATAATTCGCAAAACGATTTTTGGTGAAGATCATGCCGATGTAGCAACAAGTTATAACAACTTGGCATTAGTGTACGACACTCTGGGAGAATACAATCGAGCCAAAGAACTTCTCGAAAAAGCACTGATAATGCGCAAAAAGATTTTTGGTAAAAATCATGCCGATGTAGCAACAAGTTATAACAACTTGGCATTAGTGTACGACACTCTGGGAGAATACAATGAAGCCAAAGAACTTCACGAAAATGCGCTGATGATTTACAAAACGATTTTTGATGAAGGTCATGCCGATGTAGCAACAAGTTATAACAACTTGGCATCAGTGTATAACCGCCTGGGAGAATACAATCAAGCCAAAGAACTTTACGAAAGAGCACTGATTATTTACAAAAAGATTTTTGGTGAAGATCATGCCAATGTAGCAACAAGTTATAACAACTTGGCATTAGTGTACGACACCCTGGGAGAATACAATCAAGCCAAACAACTTCACAAAAAGGCACTGATAATTCGCAAAAAGATTTTTGGTGAAGATCATGCCCATGTAGCAACAAGTTATGACAACTTGGCATTAGTGTACGACACCCTGGGGGAATACAATCAAGCCAAAGAACTTCACAAAAAGGCACTGGTAATTCGCAAAAAGATTTTGGTGAAGATCATGCCGATGTAGCAACGAGTTATAACAACTTGGCATTAGTGTACGACACCCTGGGAGAATACAATCAAGCCAAAGAACTTCACGAAAAAACACTGATAATTCGCAAAAAGATTTTTGGTGAAGATCATGCCCATGTAGCAACAAGTTATGACAACTTGGCATTAGTGTATAACCGCCTGGGAGAATACAATCAAGCCAAAGGACTTCACGAAAAAGCACTGTTAATTCGCAAAAAGATTTTCGGTGAAGATCATGCCGCTGTAGCAACAAGTTGTAACAACTTGGCATTAGTGTATAGCAGCCTGGGAGAATACAATGAAGCCAAAGAACTTCACGAAAAGGCACTGATAATTCGCAAAACGATTTTTGGTGAAGATCATGCCGATGTAGCAACAAGTTAAAACAACTTGGCATTAGTGTACGACACTCTGGGAGAATACAATCGAGCCAAAGAACTTCTCGAAAAAGCACTGATAATGCGCAAAAAGATTTTTGGTAAAGATCATGCCGATGTAGCAACGAGTTATAACAACTTGGCATTAGTGTACGACACTCTGGGAGAATACAATGAAGCCAAAGGAACTTCACGAAAATGCGCTGATGATTTACAAAACGATTTTTGATGAAGGTCATGCCGATGTAGCAACAAGTTATAACAACTTGGCATCAGTGTATAACCGCCTGGGAGAATACAATCAAGCCAAAGGACTTCACGAAAAAGTACTGTTAATTTGCAAAAAGATTTTTGGTGAAGATCATGCCGCTGTAGCAACAAGTTATAGTGTACAGCCGCTTAGGACAATACAATCAAGCCAAGGAACTTCACGGAAGAGCACTGACGATTAGGAAATAAATTTTCGGTGAAGATCATAAGTATGTAGAAAGAATTCGTAGTGAGTTGGCATTAGTAAACAAACACCTTGTAAGCGGTCGAGCTGAGGATCGGCACGAGAAAGCATGTTGTTTGATCGTATAAATTGTCTTAATTGTCAATTTAGCTGCGTAGCAGTCGCTTCTGTCTCCTTTTAGCCAAATAAGGTGATTCCTTTTCTTCCCCGCCCCTCCCCCTTGTTCCTGTTTTTTGCTCCTTCTTATGCACCCTGCCCTCGCGCGTCTGGTGTGCTTTTCCCACTCAGCTAAGAGGAAACGGAAACGACTTCTACGCAAAAGAGTTGGAGGATCCCCAATAAGTTATTCGGTATCCGAGATTTGCCTTATTCTTAGGCTGGGATACTGAATTTTAGGAAAACTGGAGAGGGAGATGCGGAATTGTAATATTACTAGGTCCCTAAAAACGGGATACGAGACTTAGTATGTGTAGTAAAATGGTGACGAGTGAAATTAGGGAATAATTTCACGCGCGTTTTGTCCAAATCCTTATAATTTCCCGAGGCTTTAGGCGAGGTAAAGGCTCGGGAAATTATAAGGATTTGGACAAAACGCAAGTGAAATTATTCCCCAATTTCACGAGTATACCATTTGATTACCTATTAATATCATGGGTGACGAATTACGTTAGCAATCGAGGATTTTTGACTTGTTTCTGCTGAATCGTATCGATCGATCGTGAACTCCACTCTCTCAAAAGTTTAGAGCTGAAACTTGGCTTAAGTTTTCAGAATTTTTCGACAACATACCTCTAAGAATCCTTCTTGATGTGCTCTTTCGTGTCTTCAGGTTTCCTAAAGCGTCTTTTTATGCCCTGACATCTTCATTCATGACATTTTAAAACTTCGTCGCCATCTTGATGCTGAGACATGCGGAAGGTTGCCATGGCAATTTTAAAATTTCACATGTGAAATTACAAATTAACGCTGAAATTTCGCGCCAAAATTAAGGAGTAATTCGTCACCTATGATATTAGCGACTTAATTCATTACGAGAGATTCGGGAAATGTATGTACGCGTGCCTGAAAAGATGGCAATTAAAGTAATTCGCCATCCAGATTATATTCCGTATTTGACTGGATTTGCGAACATGTCATAATTGACTTTAAGACGAGATTGGAAGAGAATAAAAGAGGTGATGTTGAAAAACACACGGAAAGCTGCAAATGAAGAACAGCATTGTTTCACGCCTAAAGACTTGCTACAAAAAATAATTATTTTTTTTATAAATTGTATATCGATAAGGTAATTAGAGGAGTTCATGAGTTCACTGATCAAAACGTTTACAGGTGACTGGGTAATATTTGGAATCAGAGTCTTGATTTTATAGTAACCTCATTATGGGGTACAAAGACATTTCCACACTACTTGGTTATGGAAAATCACCTTGATTTAAAGGATGGGAGTCTTGAATGGCCATTATGTTTCTTGTTTATCAAGGCCAGAGGAGTAAAAAAAAAAAAAGAATTTCCTGACAGGTGCGGTTAAAACTTAAACACCTTTATGCGGATGAGATGCGGTTTCTTTCTGGATCAACACTGAAATTTACTCACACCACCTAGAATGTGAATCAACAGTCAACACCGCAGCTCGAGGGGCACTTCCTTATTTGGCCTAAACCTGTAGATGCCGCTAAATAGTGTATGGTTTGGCCATGGGGGCTGTTAGTCTTAAAAAGTGTAGAAAATTTCACCACATTTAAAGTTCTTCAAAGCAATCATCTCGGAAATTCGTAAAAGTGGTTGCAACTAGAGATGGTCATTTACGAGAAAAGCGATTATGACTTATTGACAGTGGTCGCTGACAAGGGTTTGGCATTTGTTGTTTATACCACATTCAGGTGAAATAATTTTAATTAGGATCTTTTGTTATTAATTTGTTCACTCGATGTTAACCAACCTTGCCCTAGGTTATGGTATAAACCTAAATTTACTTAAGGAGTTACTATTCTCCTTCTGTGTACCCTAGGACAAAGATATGACCAGCTTCTACTTGAAAAAAGTTGGCCGTTTTTTTTAATGGTCGATCATGCATGCCACATACTCCCCCCCCCCCCCCCACCCCCCGTCACCCCACCCAGGAACTCTGGGGACTCCAATTTGAGGGAGAAGCTCTGGGGTCGACAATGCTTGCATACAAACAGGATTTGTCTCCTTCCTACTTTTTATATTTCTTTCACTCAAGTAATATTTACCTTTAGAATATCTGTTACCCCCAACTTGCCATTCAATTGAAGCGCTCGTCGAAACGGTCTACAACACACACACAGAAAAATAATTGTACTGCACTAATTCAAATAGACTTTTAGGGTGCGTTTCTTTACTAAAATCCAAATCCAGGTTTTTAATCCAACAACGAATTTTTCGTTTCTTTCATAAAATCCAAAAAAGGATTATTGATCCAAATGACCCACAGCGGAGGTGGATTCTTTAGATCGTATCCAAAACCGGATACACGATACATGATCCGAGTCGTTTCTACTACGGATCCGAAAAGATTAATACTCAGGAATAACGGCCAGCGGATAACTCGAAACTGTTTGACAATACTGCTTTACGGCCATTTTTGTACCTGAGCCATGGATTAAACAACAACTTTTATCTGTTTTATCGGGGTGATAACATTGCAATACAAACAGGACCTACATTGTTGTAGTTCACAAGGACAAATCTAGGAAAAAACTGCTACACAACTTCGCGGGGCGTCTTGCAAGACGTTACTTTTCCAGTGCATATCTTATTTCAAGACTCATCTTCACTTGTCCCGTCTAAAGCTGTATCATGAAGATAACCATCCAAAATACAATGAAAGATCAGCAAACTTGCAACATTGTCAGCAGCAGTGTTATTCTTTCTCCAAGCAGGATACCGTCAATATTGTGGGTGGTTGCTATGGAAATGAATGAAAAATAATCCTTTTTTGGATACATCGTTTCTTTTCTTAACGCAAAATCCTAATGATCCAGATTTTTTTTATCTGATCTCGGATTTTAGTAAAGAAATGCACCCTTAGTTTTCACTGGTTTGTTTTAAAAATGGTCTAATAGACGTCTCCACTCAAATAAACGCCTCTTGTCTGATAACCTCGATCCACCCTCGCCCCCTTTCCCCCGTTCTGTTAGGTTTTTATTGGACGCCTCTCTAACGAACGCTCCCCGTCTAACAGTCTTCATCCCACGAAAATTACTCCATAATACTGGGAAAAGTGACACAGAGCAACATAATTCAATTAGCTGGTATTCAGTTTCTTGTTTAATTAAAACGGTTTGCACATTGCATTTTGCTCCAGTGAGAAAAGCGCTCTATGATATTCTCGAAGTGCACAATACGTCAGCAACTTTCTGCCGGCCTGTTCTAGTTTGGTAACATCGAGGAATGACAAGACCCACTTCCCCAGTCGTCTCTCAGTCTCCTATTAAATTTTGTTTGAAACAACGTTTCGTCAAACTTAGCCCTCCTTTCAGTCCTTTCAACAGATCTTTTAGTAAATGACCAGAAAACTTTTATGTGAAGTGAAGATCATAATAAAGCACACAAGTAATAGCCTTGTCTTGTTTGTCACACACAAGCGTTAGCGCGTTGTGCGTCCTCTCCTTTCTGCCGTCCTGTTGCGTAAACTCGATAATATTAACGAGAAAAGCGCGGCGGGAGAGTTAGGGCTGCGGGGACATAGTCTTTCCCTTTCGTTTTCCTCCTTCCCATCAACCCTCGCTCTCCCTTCAGTCGCGTGTGCGATCCAAACAGAGACGACTGAGGACGAGTCAACCCTCTTTCTATCTCCCTACCCCTCCCAACCCCTTGGAACTTTAAACTAAATAAACAAATCTTTAAAGCACGTCATGAGCGAAGCACCGGGCAAGCAAGTTGTGTTTTAAGCTTACGAGTGGTCGCTTATCTAAACGAATAGCGTAAAACTGTAGATACTTAACCTGCCGTCACTTATTTAACGGAGTTTATGATTAGTTACTAGCTTTTCATAATCTTTTGCGAATCCTGTGTTCATCACCGGTCTCTAGTTGACATTTTAAATATGAATAAGTAAACAACCTATTTTTGACCTCACTAAAATAAGTTAAAAACAAATATCTCTCACAGGATTGTAAGTTGGTGATGGAATACTCGCAGGAGCAACTAAACTACTTCAGACTCTGCTACATAGCATTTGATTTGGTTCCAGTGGGACTGCGGCAGATTTTCAAAAACGAATGGGATTTCCTCTATAAAGCAACGTCAATTGGAGAATGGAAAGACACGGCACAAAATGGTCGTGATTTCTACAACAATGAATCTAAAGCAAGTCACAAGAAAAACGCCCGTTGTCTGGCAACAATCCACAATGGTAACACGGCAAAGTGGGACTGTACCTGTTTGTTTTTGCCATCCTGTACTCAGACACCGTTGGCACCACTTTAAGCCCAGCTGTCTATAAAGTGGTTGATGATATTCGTCAGGTGCGAAACGAGATCGCTCATATCACCGAGGCCGACTTCCAAACTTCTGTAGACAGATTGTTGAACGATTTTACATTCCTAGGTCTTGCTATAACTGAGATTCAAGAAATAAAGAACCAGACGACCTTTCCAACGATGGAAGTGGAAAATATTAAGAAAGAAGCTCGTAATCTCCAAGCCGAGTTAGACCTGACAAAAAGCACTCTTCAAAGTACCGAAGCTGCCCTGGTCTCTCTCACACAGGAAATAAGTGTGGAACTGCAGTCATTTTGCATTCTCCCGTCGCGTCCACCACATGATATCATCAGGCGCTCGCATGACATTCAAAGGATCACTAGCAAAATGGAGGAACTTAACAGTGGCTCTAGCGGAGCAGTCAGTACAGTGTATTTGTCAGGAAATCCAGGATGTAGCAAGAGCCAACTTGCCCGGGAAATTGGGCAGCAGTTCTTTTCTGAACAAACCGATAATCTTATCTTTGCTGCGACAATAAACACAGAAAGCGTTGAGACACTTGCTGACTCTTATCTCACCCTTGGAAGACACTTAGGGATAACAGAATACGCGTTGACAAGCTTGGAATCTTTAAAAAGAGAGAAACCTATTGAAGCAATTCAAACACTTCATCGCTTGATTTTGCCGAAGACCAGCAAGTTCATCAAATGGTTGATAATAGCGGACAATGTGATTGACTTACGCTTAGTCCGCGACTTACTACCTCAATCTGGCAGTAAGGAATGGGGCCATGGGCGAGTGCTGATTACTACTCAAGATAGTGGTACAATTCCTCAAAACGCTCCTCACACGTATCATGAATCGTTAAGTAAAGGAATGAGGCGGGAAGAGGCAGTGGAATTGCTAGAAACAGTATCGCAAATTTCAGAGCGAGTACAAGCAGAAAATGTCGCTGAACTACTCGATTTTCAGCCACTGGCCTTAGCTGCTGCTGCTTATTACGTGCAAACTGTTGTGAACAGTGGGTCTTCAAATTATGATTGGAAAGCATACCTTCAAGACATATCAACATACAGTCAACGTAAAGAGGCGGAAACTGTCCTTGCTAGTGAGAGTTCAGTCTATGCTAAAACAACAATGGCTGCCGTAGAGATGGCTATCCAAAGAGCTGTTGACACAGACCAGGTTCTTCGTCATGCATTCTCTTTTCTTTCGCTCTGCGCTAACGATGATCTTCCACTCGAAACTGTTTTAAAGTTCGTCAAAGCCCAAGGAAAGGACCATCAAGAGGTTTTAATGAAGGCAAAGATTGTAAGGTCTTCCTTAAGTCTTGTGAATTCCGAAGATGGGGGTGAACGAACTTATTTACGTTTGCATAAAGTTGTGCATGAAGCTTTAAAACCAGGCGAGATGTTCAACTTGAAATCATGGAGGAGGGACCACACTATGGCACAAGTGGTAAAGATTTTCAAGGTCGAGCTCTACGAAAATGACGAGAATTATGCGTTTTGTAAAAAATTGAGGCCCCACTGTGAATCTTTACTTAAGTACATGACGTCAGAGTTTAGTTCGGATGAAAGCACTTTTGTAGAAAGGTTTACGCCTTTCGTAGATTTGCATACAGTTATTGATTGGCTATATACTCTCGCCAGTGTCTGTGAGAAAAACTCCTATATCTTCTTTGCGAAAAATGTGGTCGACCTAGCATGCAACCTACTGGCAAACATAGAGGACACTTCAACAGGTGCGTTAACTCGTAAAGGGAGGGTTTTGAACATGACTGGCAAAGTGTACAATAGCCTGGGAGAGTACAATCAAGGCAAAGAATTTCACGAAAAAGCACTGATGATTCGCAAAAAGATTTTTTGTGAGGGTCATGCCGATGTAGGAGAGAGTTATAACGACTTAGCATTAGTTTGCAGCAGCCTGGGAGAATACAATCAAGCCAAAGAACTTCACGTAAAAGCAATGACGATTCGCAAAAAGATTTTTGATGAAGATCATGCCGATGTAGCAACAAGTTATAACGACTTGGCAATAGTGTACAACAGCCTGGGAGAGAATAGTCAAGCCAAAAAACTTCACGAAAAACACGAAAAAGCACTAATGATTAACAAAAAGATTTTTGGTGAAGATCATGCAAATGTAGCAACAAGTTACAACAACTTGGCATTAGTGTACAGGCACCTGGGAGAATACAAACAAGCCAAAGAACTTCACGAAAAGGCACTGATGATTTACAAAAAGATTTTTAGTGAAGATCATGCCGATGTAGCAATAAGTTACAACAACTTGGCATTAGTTTACAACCACCTAGGAGAAAACAGTCAAGCCAAAGAACTTCATGAAAAAGCACTGAAGATTTACAAAAAGATTTTTGGTGAAGATCATGCCAACGTAGCAACAAGTTATAGCAACTTGGCGTTGATGTACAAACGCCTGGGAGAATTCAATCAAGCCAAAGAACTTTACGAAAAAGTACTGATTATTAGAAAACAAATATTTGGTGAAGATCATGTGTATGTAGAAACAGTTCGTAGTCAGTTGGCATTAGTAAACAAACACCTTGGAAGCAGTGGAGCACGGTACGCGAAAGCATATTGTTTGATCCTTTAAATTGTCTTATTTTACAGTACTAGCGTACGTAGCATCCAGGTATATTTCTGTGTTTAAAGGACTTCGTATAACAGTGTATTCAGTAACTGACTATAATACGATATCAGAAGAGGATAAAGGAGGCGATAATTGTTTCATTTCCAAAGAGTTGTTACAAATTAGTTCATGTAATGTAGTAAATTGTGGGAGGAAATACTCTTTATTTTAGGCTCAAAGAAATTTCCCCATAGGACGCAGCGTTTGTGTTCGATGATATAAACGATGTTCTGAGTTCAATAGAAACAATGCTCAATGATGTTCTAGATCGACACCTTCCACTCAAGTAAGGGGGCGTTTAGATGAGAAAACTCGCACCGGCGCGAGTTTCATACAGGGAAGACTTTTTCATTTCGTATCGCGTTTACATGATGACTGGGTCATTTGTAGGTACACTTCATGTTGATGAAATTCACGTGTGATTCAAAATCGCAAACGTTATGCATGTGCTACCCGAAACGCGTGATCGTTTCGCGTTTACATGATACCGTTGGGAGATTTGGGGGATACCAACTTGTTATACTAGCTCCAATCAGGTTTTAGGTCGGAACATTTACAGAAACAGCCCTGGTCAGACTTACAGATCAGATAATAACAAACATGGACAATGACGAGTTGACCGGTTTGGTGTTTACAGATTTTCGCAAAGCTTTTGATGTAATTGATCTTGAACTTCTTTTAAGTTGTCTATCTAAGGGGTTTTTCCCTCTTCCATCGCTTGGTTTAAATCGTACCTGTCTGAGAGAAAGCATTTTTTTACTTTATGGAAAGTTAAATCTGAACAGCTGACCGTAAAGCAAGGTGTGCCCCAAGGGTCAACTTTAGGCGGTGCTTTTCCTTTTGTTCGTCAACGATATGCCTCTTCATGTTCACAAATCAACTATGAACATTTATGCAGATGATTCCACCTTGTCTTCAAGTTAAAATTGGAAAACCATTTCATCACTAAACCAAACATTTTCTGATGACCTGGCAGAGATAGAGAGATGGGCTAGAGGTAACAAAATGTACATAAATACGCAAAAAACCAAAGCTTTGTTGGTTACGGGAAAGCGTCTACGGAGGCGTATGGACCAAGATTCAGGAAAGCTGGAAGTTGTAACGGATACCGCTGAAGTTGAGCAAGTTGCAAGTCGTAAACTTTTTGGCTTGATCATCGACGAAGACCTAACTTACGAAATAAATGTCGATGAACTCTGCAACAAGCTCTCCAAGCGTCTCGGCCTTTTACGCCATATCAGCCCATAATTGAAGAAAAATCAGAGAATCATCTACTTTAACACAGTCATAAGACCACTCATGATGTATGCAAGCTCAGCATGGACATCGTGCAATAAAATGCTACTTGAGAGAGTTTTGCGAACGCAAAAACGGGCGGCACGCATTATTCTGAGTACCCCACGCACTAGTCAACCAGTGACATTGTTTAACAATTTACGCTGCCTCCGCGCTGCCTCCCTTTTTACAATGAAGCATATATCAATTGCTGTGCACTTGCTTTCAAAAGGATAAATGAAACCGTCTGCCTCACTATTTAAACACATCCTTAAGAAAAATCTCAGATAACCACACAAGAATCACAAGAAATTGCAATTTAAATCTACTGTCCCCACCCCACCCCTCCTACAAAAACAGCTCAGAAGGGGGACGCACCTTTGCAGTGAGAACTGCTAAGGACTGGAACAACTTACCCCGAAACCTAAGAACTAAGAAGACTGAAATCCTTCAAGTCAGAACTATGGAAAGTACCGTTAAATTCCCAAAAGATTAAGGGGTCTTTTGATATGAATTAATGACATCACTTCGTTCTCATGAGTATTAATCCTCACTGTCCTTAATTTTTAACTATTTTTCCCGTTAGTAGAATACTGCTACAATTTTCATTGAAAATAGTTTTTGGAAATAATGACCTATCCTATCTCTGGTTTTTATTTTATTTCATTTCATTATATTTTTAAATTTATTTTTAGAAGGCCACAAGTTTATCAGTAATAGCTAGTAATTTTAATTACTGTCACGTGTAACCCTTGTTAAATAAAGTCGCTTATCTTATCTTATTTCCACATTATCTAATTGTGGAAAGTTACCATTATGCTTTCTTTTTGTCGGTGAGACGTAAAGAAGAAAGAGGGAATTTCTTGAGAAGTTGGGTTAAAAATTAGGTGGATAAATTACAGTTTCTTTCTGGAACAACACATGACTGAAACTTACCGACACTAATCAGAATGTGAATCAACAACCCCCCCACCCTTTCACAAACTCGAAGGACACTACCCGATTCGGCCAAAACATGTATGTGCTGCCAAATAGGGAGTGGTGCAGGGGCACCGAACGACTGTTTTCTATAAAATATCTGTTTCGGAGAAGCAAATATTGCCTAGAATTTTCTATTACTTGAGGACAGCTAATAATTTTTAGATGACCATGAATTCCCTACGATTTTCTAAAATTTATTTTTTCACATTTAACTCCCCATACAGTTAGGCTATTTTTCGTAGAAAAAAGGAAACCTAAAATTTTCTGATTCAAAAATGTGATGGAGAGGGGAATCAGAAAAATTGTCACCCTCGTAATTTGGTAAATTGCATAAAAAAACTTCAGGAAAATAATACTGAAGCCCTTGTAATTTCGAAAAAACTCAAGTTCCCCTTGGATGACCGAACAGATACAAATTTTAAGGCGCTGCTTAGAATGCATTTCTAAAGGCCCAGACGTACTCTAGATAGCCTAAAAAGTGTTTTCAATGTATTTAGGAGGAAACTGTCTTTGGGTGCCCCCAATGGTTTTGGGGGCTTGAGTCTTGAACAGGACATATTTGAAGTTCTTGTAAGTGAGCAATCCTAGAATTTATAAAAGTGGTCGACAAGACTACAGTCGAAACTCCACTAACGGCCACCTTTTTTTGTCTCCGGGGACAGTCCACACATTGCCCTTTTTTAAAATTCTCTAAAACGGCCACCTCCCTACAACAACAAAATAACCTCGCAACAATGGCCAGTTTTTTCAGCGACTGATGAAAAAGTCAAGAATAGTCACGAAATTTGATCCCTGTGGCAAGTTGATGATTAATCGCGGCAAGTTTTTCAAATCTTTTAAGATTAAGTTTAAATACAGTACTTTTTTTAACAGAACCTTTTTTTTAGAACATACTAAGAACGCGCGACAAAGTCACCTTCCACCCCTACCCTACCTCCCCATAATGGCTTCTTATTTCTATCCCCAAGGTGGCCGATTTGGAGAGGTTTAACTGTATGTTCTAAGCGATCATGAGATAAATTTTTTTGGAGCAGTTGTTAAGGAGAGCTTGTAGCAGAAGGCTTGGCATATCTTGTTAATTACCAGTACGTTCAGCTGAAATAATTTTAATTAGGGCCTTTTTTTAGTACTTTGTACACTGACTCAATGTTAACAAACCGTGAATGCTTATTTCATGAAAACCCTACATTTGTTCAAGGAGTAAGTCCTTTTATTCAAAAGTTGACTGAGAACGTAAAAACAAAGGAAACGACCAGCTGGTTGGTCATAAAAAAGGTCAAGGTAGCTTACAGGAGTTTTCGCATAAGAGAACTTTTCATCACAGAGCTTAGGTCACAGTTCAAACGGGATTTCACGACACTGGTCACAACTAGAGCTGTTTTCTAACAGGAATTGTTACAAGGAGAGCTTTGACTACACTAAGTGTCTTGAACAGTGTGTTTTTCTGGACTGGAAGCCTTGATCAGGGTGTGAATGTTGAGTGGTGTATATTACGTACAGTCTACATACATAATCATCATTTTTTTTATTTAATGTGAAAAAATACTTTACTCTTGATGTGGAATGAAGTGAATCAGGGTAATGAAAAAAAGATCTCTATTCTTAAGTATGGTTTTTTGTCTTACTGTAAACAGGGTCAGAGTTTGAAGGCCTCCATAGTGCACCTCTACCCAAAGAGTGGTGCATGAGGGGGCACTTGCCGTGCAATTCTAGCTCCCCCCTCCCTCTCCACCACCACCACTACTGGAGCCTCACCCCCTTGGAAAGGAGTTCTTTCTGCTAAGTTTTTCCGGCTGGGGATGGGTGACTGTACACATGTTATGAGAGTTAACTGACCATCTTAGCAGTATATAATATTTTTAAAGAGATGACAGGAAAAATCGACAAAATTGTCAAGAGATACTAGCTTCAGATAACAACTCAATGATATCTTCCAGCCCTAAGTATGTAGCAAGGCTCACTGGTGTTACAGTGCCAGGGATTCCCATTTTAACAGATGTGTCACATCCAGCTTCTAACATTGCTGACACCATTCTAGTACTTCCTGGAGAAAGAGATATAAAACGCCACTTACAGTGGAAAGGTACTGCCTACACTTCGGTTAAATAACCCCAGAAAGAAATATACAGTAATGATTGCAGTTTAAGAGAACTTGGAAATAACTTCTGAATTTTCCAAACGGCAGTCGAGACCATACTAAAGCAATTGATTTCTACTTCTAATTCCCCATCGACAACCCTAAAGGGAGTCATGGGAGCTTAACTGTATCAGTTAGGTTTATATTTGAGAAACAGCACTCTGCAGGGATAGCAATGTAAGAGTGAAACTTTTGGCAGCAAAAATTCAGCAGATGCCCTGGTAGACCTGGTAAGCTGCCACATTGCAGTAGCACTCTTAAGGAAAAACAAAAAAGAAGAGATGCATGTAATAAACCCCTTAGCCACCCCTAATCCAATAACAATAATTTATTCCTTCCTTGATTCACGAGTACATGTACACGGTAAATTGCAAAAAGAATGTTCATTTAGGTCACTTGTGGCTCTATTCCAAGCAGCTCTTCAAATAGAGACATTTTGGGCAAACTTCATAACCAGCAAAAGGTGTGTTTTAACCACTGTTAACTTGAAAATGACCGACAACACAGTAGGAGACTAGTTGTATCGATACAATGTCGTTTCGATACTTCCTTCAAGTCTATGAGGTTTGTAAACGCATTAATTGTTCACGCAAGGCCGATGCTGAAAAAGTGGCGCACGCAGTCCTCAAAAAATCGTCACAACTGTCTCCCAACAACAACGCAGCAGTTTAGTGGTCAATAAAAGAGAAGATAATTCAGAGTAAAATATATGACATTGCTTGTCTCAAAACCAGTAACAAATATGTTTTTACAAGCACGAATTAGAGAAAAATTTATTTCCACTTGCAATCAATTATTGTTGTGCTTATATTACTTTAAAACAAGAAAACACTTGTAACTGAGTAAAAAAAATAAAACAATACATTAGGCACGCTATTTACTATGTTCAGAGATCTTTTCCCTTCACGGCTTTCGTCGGCCTAGACTGCGAAAACAGCCGTTTCTCTTCGCTCCTCGCCGCCAGGGACGTTTGGCGTGGAAGAACGTCTCGCAAAACGTCCACAATGGCGAGGAGCGAGGAGAAACGGCTATTTACGCAGGCTAACGTGGGCCAACGTTCGTCCCCAATGGCAAGGAGCGAGGAGAAGCGGCTATTTTCGCAGGCCAACGTTGGCCAAATTGAAGTCACATTTCTCAATCTTTTATTAAAACCAGATTGCAATTTATAGGTGCATATTAACATAACAACTTCGGTCTTACTGTGTATAAGAGTCTCCTTTAGGAGTTTGATTCTAATTTCAATCTAATGTGTATACCCTTTATTTTCATATGCGGTTTCCCCCTCCCCTCCTTTGAAAGGTCCATACTTTGTACGAATAGCATTACTGTCAAATATAGCGCGAATAGAGCAATGACACTTGGTGCAACCTCGTCCCCAGGGTCTTCTCGCTTTCCAATATGGCGGCGGCTTATTGGAAAGCGAGAAGACCCTGGGGACGGGGTTGCACTTAGTGATGTCTGTATCATCCGTCACGTGATAATAATAATTTAGTTCAGATCACTTTCATTTTCTGTAGTTCCGCTTCTTCGTAAAGCTTCCTCGTGTGTATGTTTTCAGTCATCAAATCAGTTTTCATTGGATTCTTTGGCGCAAGGTGAGTAATTTTGCGTTGGTTATTCAGCTTATTCATTCTCACAGGTTAACTCAGGCTAGTTTTTTGTCTTAGTTTTGTATAATGGGAAGCTCTGTATGTGCTGATTTAGACCCACTCGTTCACCATACACTAATTAAAAAAATTTGATATCTACTGTCATGCGAGTACTGTTCGGTGCATAGTTTAGAATTGGGGTGACAAAAAGGGTTAATCTGTTATGAATTCTTCAAAAGTAAACCGTTATAACAAGATTATGAAAGACTGGATTTATATCATGAAAGCTAACAGTCGCTCTTTCGTTAAAGTCCAAAGAGGTCGTTATCATTAATTTAACCTGAATATTCCGCCGAAACCAGGCGGTGGGTCATCCGTTGTCTATGAACGAAACCAACGCCTGTTTTATGTTTGAAATAGGAATCGAAGAAATATCCATTTAGAATTATTTATGCAATCATTTACGTTATCAGGTGTTTTGTCATCATAAACAGCTTGAGGCGTCAGACAGTCTTTTTATAAGAGTATTGTTTTCTGGCCCTGGCTGAATATTCTTATTTTTCTACCGATTGTAGGCCGAACATATTCTTGTATTATTCTCAAACTGTAGAGGGGTACCCAGGATTTTTTCAGAGGTACGCACAATTCTCCAAATCGCTTTGCATCCCTCCGTCCCCCTCCCCGAAAAAAGCCTTCCTTCATTAAAAATTTGGCTATAAGCCTAAGAGTTTTTTTTTGCATATGAATTACTTTGTCAGGTGTTTGAGTCCATTGACTGATTCATGTTAATCATCTATCACTGGATAAGGCAAAATACTTTTGCGGATTCGTTACTTTATTTTGTTACTGGGTTCATTTTGTCGTTTTTAACCACTGTTAACTTGAAAATGACTGACAACACAGCAGGAGACTAGTTGTATCGATACAATGTCGTTTCAATACTTCCTTCAAGTCTATGAGGTTTGTAAACGCATTAATTGTTCACGCAAGGCCGATGCAGAAAAAGTGGCGCACGCGGTCCTCAAAAAAACGTCACAACTGCCTCCCAACAACAACGCAGCAGTTTAGTGGTCAATAAAAGAGAAGATAATTCAGAGTAAAATATATGACATTGCTTGTCTCAAAACCAGTAACAAATATGTTTTTACAAGCACGAATTAGAGAAGAATTTATTTCCACTTGCAATCAATTTTTGTTGTGCTTATCTTACTTTTAAACAAGAAAACACTTGTAACTGAGTAAAAAAAAAAAAAAAACAATAAATTAGGCACGCTATTTACTATGTTCAGAGATCTTTTCCCTTCACGGCTTTTGTCGGCCTAGACTGCGAAAACAGCCGTTTCTCCTTGACGCCGGGAACGTTTTGCGTTGAAGAACGTCTCGCAAAACGTCCCCAATGGCGATGAGCAAGGAGAAACGGCTGTTTTCGCAGCCTAACGTTGGCCAAATTGAAGTGGCATTTCTCAATCTTTTATTAAAACCAGATTGCAATTGATAGGTGCATATTAACATAACAACTTCGGTCTTACTGTGTATAAGAGTCTCCTTTAGGAGTTTGATTCTAATTTCAATCTAATGTGTATACCCTTTATTTTCGTATGCGGTTTCCCCCTCCCCTCCCTCCCCCCCTCCTTTGACAGGTCCCTACTTTGTACGAATAGCATTACTGTCAAATATAGCGTGAATAGAGCAATGACACTTGGTGCAACCTCGTCCCCAGGGTCTTCTCGCTTTCCAATATGGCGGCGGCTTATCGGAAAGCGAGAAGACCCTGGGGACGGGGTTGCACTTAGTGATGTCTGTATCATCGGTCACGTGATAATAATAATTTAGTTCAGATCACTTTCATTTTCTGTAGTTCCGCTTCTTCGTAAAGCTTCCTCGTGTGTATGTTTTCAGTCATCAAATCAGTTTTCATTGGATTCTTTGGCGCAAGGTGAGTAATTTTGCGTTGGTTATTCAGCTTATTCATTCTCACAGGTTAACTCAGGCTAGTTTTTTGTCTTAGTTTTGTATAATGGGAAGCTCTGTATGTGCTGATTTAGACCCACTCGTTCACCATACACTAATTAAAAAAATTTGATATCTACTGTCATGCGAGTACTGTTCGGTGCATGGTATAGAATTGGGGTGACAAAAAGGGTTAATCTGTTATGAATTCTTCAAAAGTAAACCGTTATAACAAGATTATGAAAGACTGGATTTATATCATGAAAGCTAACAGTCGCTCGTTCGTTAAAGTCCAAAGAGGTCGTTATCATTAATTTAACCTGAATATTCCGCCGAAACAAGGCGGTGGGTCATCCGTTGTCTATGAACGAAACCAACGCCTGTTTTATGTTTGAAATAGGAATCGAAGAAATATCCATTTAGAATTATTTATGCAATCATTTACGTTATCAGGTGTTTTGTCATCATAAACAGCTTGAGGCGTCAGACAGTCTTTTTATAAGAGTATTGTTTTCTGGCCCTGGCTGAATATTCTTATTTTTCTGCCGATTGTAGGCCGAAAATATTCTTGTATTATTCTCAAATTGTAGGGGGGTACCCAGGATTTTTTCAGAGGTACGCACAATTCTCCAAATCGCTTTGCATCCCTCCGTCCCCCTCCCCCAAAAAAGCCTTCCTTCATTAAAAATTTGGCTATAAGCCTAAGAGTTTTTTTTTTTGCATATGAATTACTTTGTCAGGTGTTTGAGTCCATTGACTGATTCATGTTAATCATCTATCACTGGATAAGGCAAAATACTTTTCCGGATTCGTTACTTTATTTTGTTACTGGGTTCGTTTTGTCGTTTTTAACCACTGTTAACTTGAAAATGACCGACAACACAGCAGGAGACTAGTTGTATCGATACAATGTCGTTTCGATACTTCCTTCAAGTCTATGAGGTTTGTAAACGCATTAATTGTTCACGCAAGGCCGATGCAGAAAAAGTGGCGCACGCGGTCCTCAAAAAAACGTCACAACTGCCTCCCAACAACAACGCAGCAGTTTAGTGGTCAATAAAAGAGAAGATAATTCAGAGTAAAATATATGACATTGCTTGTCTCAAAACCAGTGACAAATATGTATTTACAAGCACGAATTAGAGAAGAATTTATTTCCACTTGCAATCAATTTTTGTTGTGCTTATCTTACTTTTAAACAAGAAAACACTAGTAACTGAGTTGAAAAAAAAATAAACAATAAATTAGGCACGCTATTTACTATGTTCAGAGATCTTTTCCCTTCACGGCTTTCGTCGGCCTAGACTGCGAAAACAGCCGTTTCTCCTCGCTCCTCGCCGCCGGGAACGTTTTGCCTTGAAGAACCTCTCGCAAAACGTCCCCAATGGCGAGGAGCGAGGAGAAACGGCTATTTTCGCAGGCTAACGTTGGCCAAATTGAAGTGGCATTTCTCAATCTTTTATTAAAACCAGATTGCAATTTATAGGTGCATATTAACATAACAACTTCGGTCTTACTGTGTATAAGAGTCTCCTTTAGGAGTTTGATTCTAATTTCAATCTAATGTGTATACCCTTTATTTTCGTATGCGGTTTCCCCCTCCTCTCCCTCCCCCCCTCCTTTAGTAGTTAGTAAAATGGGTATTGTGAACCATGTCTCAGTATTTAAGAATTGCATTAAATCAACTAATAAAATCCCACATTATGCAAGGGATTATAAAAAAGAATATCTTTACATAAAAGGATTAAATAAAATTGAAATTTAAAAGTTTTCGTCTTCTAATATAATCACTTATTAGAAGACGTCATGTCTAACCAGTTTGATAACGGTTTTCAGGGTTCTCAACCCTTTATAACAGATAACCAATATAAGAGTTTATCTTTGGATCAATTAAGATATATATTAAACCAGAAGAAAAAAACAATACAAAAAAGCTATAAGGAATTAAGTGAAAAAGAAAAATTAATTAGAGATATAAGAAGACTTGATAAGCTTAATGAAAAAGTAAAACAAGGAGTAGATATAAAGAAGAAATATAAGAAAAAGAAAGATACCACTAAAAAGAAAAAGATAAAAACATTTGAAGAGTATTTTGAGGAATGTATAAAAAATAAAAAGATACCACCGGATACTCCTTCTTATTTACGTGAAGCTCTTGAGAGGGCAATGAGAGAATATGATCAAGGGCTTATTAAAGAGAAATCATCTTTGGAGAACTTTGTTAATAAATATGTTATTGAAGGAGAACCAGGGTCATCTCCAGTTGAATTTTTAAATATGAAATTTAATATCCTTAAAGAATTTTTTACTCATCACAAAAACATAAAGTTTGAACTTGTTTTGGTTTGTTTAATGGAACAACAAATAATAAGTAAAGACCAAGGAGTTGTAGAATTGAAACAGGATAAGGCTTACTTTAGATCAGGAATTCGTAAGAATTTAAACTCAACAGATGAAAATAAATTAATTAATTCTTGTTATAAAAATATTCTTAATGATTTAGACGTTTATCAAGCCAATGGAAGTGGATGGTATTTTAAAGAAGTTGTAAAATTTGAAATTCATACTGTTGAGTATAATCCAAATAAAGGATCGTCTTACATTGATCTTCCTAGTTGGATAAAAAATAAAAAAGCAATTGTTAATTTACAAAACAAAGATGACAAATGCTTTCTTTGGTGTATACTTAGATATCTTCATCCAAAAGAATCACATGAAGAAAGAATAAAAGATTTAGAAAAGTATGAGTTTTCACTTAACACTAAAGGAATTACTTTTCCAATGAAAGTAAATAATATCACTCAATTTGAGAAACTTAATCCAGAACTTCCAGGAATAAATGTTTTTTCTAATGATGATAAAATGATTATTTATCCTTTGAGAGAGGCAAAGAGAGATTGTAAAAATACTATTGATTTATTTTTATATGAAGAAGATGGTGCCTCACATTATACTCTTATTAAAAATTTTCATAGGTTGATAAGGTCTCAAAAAACTACAAGTCATAATGGTGAAATATTTATTTGTAAGAGATGCTTTAGTCATTACACTAAAGAAGAATTATTAGAAAAACATATTAAATATTGTTCTAACAATCAAACAGTAGCTGTAAAAATGCCTGAACCAAACACAATGCTATATTTCAAAAATTATCATAAACAACTTCCTATTCCTTTTGTAGTTTATGCAGATTTTGAATGCTTTACAAAACCAATAAATACTTGCAGTCCTAATCCAAAAGAATCTTATAATTACAACTATCAAAAGCATGAACCATCAGGATTTTGTTTTTATGTTAAAGGAATAGTAGATAAAAAAATTAAACCAATAATTTATACAAAAAAATCTGAAGATGAAGATATATCAAAAGTATTTGTGGAAAAACTTACAGAAGTAACTAAAGGAATTTATAATGATTTTTATCAAAGACCAAAACCTCTTAGACTAACTAGTGCAGAACAAAAATCATTTAATGCCGCAGTTAACTGTCACATTTGTAGCCGCGAATTAAAAGAGGATAAAGTTAGAGATCATTGCCATTTTACAGGCCAGTATCGCGGAGCAGCACATAACAAATGTAATCTTATGTGTAAAAAACCAAAAGTATTACCAGTTATATTTCACAATCTTCAAGGTTATGATGCTCATCTGTTTATAAAACAACTTGCTAGATTAGAAGGAAAATTAAACTGTATTCCATCAACAGAAGAAAAATATATTTCCTTTTCAAAAAGTATTAAAGTTGATGAGTATTATTCTTATAAGCTTGGTAAAATGATGGATATAAATTTTGAAATACGATTTTTAGATTCATTCAAGTTTCTTCAAACATCACTTGCCAATCTTGTTTCAAATTTATCCCCAGATGACTTTCATAATACAAAACAAGTATTTAAGAGAAATACAGAACTACTTACTCGTAAGGGAGTTTATCCTTATGATTATGTTTCATCTCTTGATAAATTATCAGAAACACAATTACCACCCAAAGAGGAATTCTATTCAAAACTAAACGATGAAGACATAACTGATGATGATTACCAACATGCAATTAAAGTCTGGAATACTTTTAAATGTAAAACAATAAGAGATTATCACGATCTTTATCTAAAGTCTGATGTATTACTTCTAGCAGATGTATTTGAAAACTTTAGAAAAACTTGTCTCAAACATTACAAACTAGATCCAGTTCACTATTACACATCTCCAGGTTTAGCTTGGGATGCATGTCTCAAAACTACAGGACAACAATTAGAGTTACTACATGATTATGATATGTTAATGATGTTTGAGCGAGGTATTCGTGGTGGTATAACACATATATCAAAGCGATATGCAGAAGCAAATAATAAATATATGAAAGATTATAATCCTAATAAGGAGACTAGTTATATACAATATCTCGACGCAAACAATCTTTACGGTTGGGCAATGTCTCAAAATCTTCCAACACATGGATTTAAATGGATGAAAAATATAACAAAAGAAAAGGTAGATGAAATTCTAGAGAAAGCAAATCATAGTATGTCAAATCTTGGGAAAAAAGGTTATATATTTGAAGTTGATTTAGAGTATCCAGAACACCTATGGGAAACACATAATGATTATCCTTTAGCTCCTGAGAAGATGATTGTTAATGGTGTTGAAAAACTAATTTGTCATTTTAAACCCCGAAAAAATTATGTTGTGCATTATCGAAATCTTAGACAGTATCTTGAGTTGGGAATGAGGCTTACTGCTGTACATAGAGGAATATCATTTTATCAGTCTCCTTGGATGGAATCTTATATCAGAAAGAACACAGAACTTCGAAAGACAGCAGCTAACAATTTTGAGAAAGACTTTTTTAAATTAATGAATAACTCAGTTTTTGGTAAAACAATAGAAAATATAAGGAAAAGACAAAATATACATCTTATAGATAATCGTAAGAAAGCTGTCAAACTATCAAGTCGTCCAAACTTTGATAGATGCACAATATTTGATCACAATCTTATTGCGATACATATGAAAAAGACAGAAGTGTATTTTAACAAACCAGTGTATGTTGGTCAAGCAATTCTAGATTTATCAAAAACACTAATGTTCAATTTTCATTACACATACATTAAAGAGAAATACGGTAAAAAAGCAGAATTATTGTTTACAGATACGGATAGCCTAATGTATGAGATTAAAACAAAAGATTTTTATCTAGATATATGTCCTGATGTAAGAGATAAGTTTGATACTTCTGATTATCCTTCCATCCATCCTTCTGGGATAATTACAGGAGCTAATAAAAAAGTGATTGGAATGTTTAAAGATGAAGTAGCTGGCCGTCAAATCAGTCATTTTGTTGGGCTGCGACCCAAACTTTATAGTTTTAAAATTGAAGAGGATAGGGAAGTAAGAAAGTGTAAAGGAATAAAGAAAAATGTTGTGAAAAAGAAATTAGATTTTGATGATTATGTTAAATGTCTATTTTCAGGTGAGAAAGAAATGAGAAAAATGAAAATAATAAGAAGTGAAAAACATGATATATATTCTAAAGAAGTTAACAAAATAGCTCTAAGTAATGAAGATGATAAACGCATTGTTTTAGAGGATAAAGTGTATACTTTGGCGATAAAAAACTGAAGCTTTAAGATAAATAAGAATAAATAATAAATGTCTTATACAGAAGAAGAAATAAAAAAATATTTAGCTATACTTCATAATTATAAAAAACCTATTCAGCAAGTTAGTGAAAAAACACAATGTTCAAATTGCTCAAATACTGAATTTTTTACCATTTATTCTGGCTACAAAATCTGTGATGAATGTGGAGTAGAAAACGGTCATGTATTAGGATTATTTGATGTAAAAGATTTGGATAGGTTGCATTATAGAAAAAAGAGTATTTATCATAGGAAATATCACTATGAGAAAAAGGTTAATCAAATTTCTAAAAGAATAAACCTAACTGATGAAGAAAAATGTGAACTTTACAATAAACTAATAAAAATAGATAACAAAATAATGGAAATACTAAACAATCAATACTTCAGAAAGAGAATGATAAATATTAATTATTTAACTAAAAAAACTTTTGGAGGAGATGGGGTGTGAAAAGTATAAACTTATTGTACTTAAGATTAGCCCCCAAACTTTAGAGATTTATGAAAAGTGGTGGGATAGTTATAAAGATTTAAATAATATAAATAAATAATAAATGAGTAATCGAGTTGCTGATACACCTTAAATTGAAGCAAAAGAATTGTTTTTACAAGTTCAAGAAGGAGAAAGTTTTTTATTTGAATATTTTTTTGAAAGCTATAGGCCACCAGATGGAATATCTGAAGAAGATTATATGACAGAATTAAAGAGTGAGTATTCGAAATTAAAAAGAGAAGAAGCAAGAAGATTGTTAGGTTTAGTTAAGAAATAATTTTATATTAAAAATTTAATATAAAATTTAATCTTTTAAATAACTATAGTCACTATCAAATACATTAAAGATATTCAAAAATGCTTCGTTTTTGTAAAATAAATCTTCATGTATTTCCATATCAAGATCTAAACTATTTAGTACATTAAATATTAAATTAATATTAAGACTGCCATTTTCAATTTCTTCTTTTATACTTTTTAGTTCATCCTCAAATTTACTTTCATCAAATTTTTCATATTCTGTACCCCATGTATTTCCTTTTTGTTTTGTAGTAAAATTAACACTTCTAAATTTACCCAAAACAAGTCCTCTTAAAAATTTGTTTTTCTCTTCTTTCATTTCTTCAAAAGTGGAGAGTATATACTCATCATGTAAAAAATCAAAAATTTCTTTTAGTAATTCTTTAGCAAGACGATTTACATCTTTTTGTGTAATAATAACAGCTGCCATTTTATTTATATTTATATTATTCCTTTATGAAAAATCCAGTAAATTATTCCAGTTAGATAACCAAGTACTTCACATTCTTTGAAAGGTGAGTTGATTGCATATACACATCCTCTTCCAATTCTATAGTGTTTCCAAAAAGCACGAAAAGCTAGGCTGAATACTAGATGATTGGTAATGATATTTGAATCTGAATTTAGGTAGTGTCTTGCTTCTGTCAGTCTGTAAATAATTTGATCTATGTCTAGTTTTTGTGAGAAATACTTTGCGTAGAGAAATTGGTATATTAGACAAGATTTAATGAAGTTATCTGGGTAAAGAGGAGTTTTATAAGTTGGAAAGTAAAGATTAACATAATTTACTATTGTACTGATCATTTTATATTATAATTAGAGTAAAAAAAAATTAATTATTTGTTTAAAGATTTAAATAAATTAATAAATGACAAACATGTTGGAGAAGAAGTTTGCTAATAAAGATTTAGGAATCGAATTGACTTCATATATTGACAAACAGCAAAATGTTTGGTTTCGAGGAAAGGATGTAGCTACTATATTGGGTTATAGAGATACTGATAAAGCTATTAGAAGGCATGTATCCATAGAAAACAAAATGATGCAATTTATACAACCAAAATGTTCCCCCGCCAAAACGGCGGGTCAACAAAATAACAACAAAGTAAAATGTTACCCCGTCGATTCGACGGCTCAACAAAATAACAACAAAGTAAAATGTTCCCCCGCCAAAACGGCGGGTCAACAAAAAGACACTAGAGGAAAATATTATACAATTTTAAATGAGCCTGGATTTTACGAACTTGTATTTGGTTCTAAATTAGAGTTTGCTAAAAAGTTCCGCCAGTGGGTATTTAATACAGTTCTTCCATCTATCCGTAAATATGGGCAATATAAAATGTTTGATAGTCCTTGGAATAAGATGATAATGATTGGTAATGAGACGGATCTTCATTACAAAGTGGTACAACTAATTAGAAATTATTATCCAGATTCTTTATTGGTAGCCGGTCTGGGAGAGAATCAAGATACTGAGGAAAAGAGACTTGATTCCTATAAAAAAGGATATCAACGAGGACAACCAGATCTAATGATTCTAGATTATCACAGGGAATATAAAGGTCTCTGTATTGAATTCAAATCACCAACTAACAATTACTGTGTATCAGAATCTCAAATAAAAATGAAAGAGAATTATAAAAATAACGGTTACGCATTTATTCTAAGTAATGATTATGATAAGATCAGCAAAAATATACATAAGTATATGGCTGGTGTTCGTATTCCTTGTAAATATTGCCCAAAAGCATTTTGTAGTAAAAAAACACTAAATAAACATTACCAAGTTATTCATAGGATTGAGAAAAACATCTAATTTCGATATTTACATTAATATCGAAAATTTAATTTGAGCTACCAGTGCGAATCACACGGTCAGGTCCAGGGAAGATGGATTATATATTAAATTTATTTTTATACTTCTCTGCAAAGTTATCCACACTCGATGGACATTGATCAATTATCATTTCATCTAAAATTTTAATACGATCTATAAATTCTTGTTTATTCCACTCATCTCCTCTGAGTGCTGATCGTAATTCAACAAGCACTTTCTCATAAGTAGTATAAGCCAGTTTTGTTGTTTCTATCTTCTTTTTAAAATCCTTCTTTTTTGTAACTCCACCCACTATTATTCCTGCACCGTTGATTACTCCAAGAATAATAGGATTGAGTGTCAACCCTCCTGTAATAGTGCCAACAGCAATAAGAGTTAAACTAGAAATAGAAAAAAAATTATCTAAAAATTTATAACTTTTATAAGATTTTTTATAACACCAATGTTTCTTATGATAATGTTTATAAAGGTCTGCAATAGTTTGGTATTGTTCTTCTGATAAAGATTTATCAATATGATTAAATTCAAAAATACTCTTTCTTTTACTACTATTTCTTTTCATTTATATTTACATTACATAACTTCCACTTAACTTTTCTTGAAGCATTACTTTATGATATTGCTCAGAGTCAGTGCCGTAAAAGTTTGGAGAGTACATTAATCTTATTAACACTCCATCTTCAGTTGTAAACTTCCAACGTTGATTAGCATTGTAATTAACAGCTGGTATAGTTAATGTTCCGCTGTAGTTACTTATTGAAACTTTTGTGACATTTGCACTAAGATTTTCTGCCAACCATACAACAATTATTTTTCCATTAAAACTATTTAGCATGGTAAAATTTTGAGTTGTTTTATTGACAGTTAAAGTTACTTTATTGTTTGTTTTATTATAATCTAATTTTACTAAAATATTATTGTTTGTTGATAAGTATTTAGTTAGGGTAAAACTCCTATTTCTCCAATGAGTAAAAACAATACATAAAGTAGTTTTCGAAAAATGCCGTGTAGGAGAAAAAGTAACATCATAACCATTAACATGTAAGCCATCTTTTTTTATATTACTTAAGTCTTTATTAGGAGGTAGTGTAATATTAGGTTTTAAAGAATTAATAATAACTCCAGATGAACCTATATTTATTCCATAACTATCCGCATTAGAAAAGTCATAGACGTCATAAAAGTATAATCTGTACATAGCATTTTTAGTAAAAGGAGCTAATTCTTTTACTAGTAAAACTGGTGCAGCACAAAGATCATTGTTTCGATCAAAGTTGATATTTTTAATTAAATGAAAATTTGCATTAATATCAACATTGTACTCCACTTCTGTTGGTTTGATATCAAATGCGGTGTGATAGTCGTAAACTTTATCTGAATCGATATTGCTAAATGTACCCTTAAGACCATAAGCAATTATATAAACTCCTGAAAAATATCTCGGATACGAAGCCAGGTTATATCCACCCCGAAGAATATCAACCAAAATGTGAAGAAAGAACTTATTCCCAGATAACAACTTCCGAAAATTAATTATTATTCTATGGTACATCATAATTTTTGTTAACACTGATGAAACTCTATACTTATGGGATAGTTTTTTTACACTTACATTTCCAATTGATAATCCTGTTGAAGTTCCTTTGTCAACACTTATTTGAGTATTATTAAAAAGATCATAATCAGTGTTGAGTATTTCCAAACATAGTGTGTAATCAGTAATTGCATCTAGTCTGAAAAAATTAATTCCCATCTTATATTTATATTTACCTTCAGAATTTTTGATTATAGTCATGTAAATAACTTTGTGGTTATAGTCATGAAAATTACCTTTAGAAGGAGATAACTCTCCTATCTTATTTATAAAAAAACTAAATCCACTATCTATTTCATCAGTCCATTGAGACCCACTTGACATGAGGTAACTAAACTCATCTTTATAATGGCTTGGTTGAACTGCAGTATGATGAACTAGATTGTCGACATAACCTTTGGTTGCTGATTCATTGTCTTGGGTTGGTACACCCAGATTCTCTATTTTATTACCACCAAGGTTGACATTAGCTTTTACAACCCCACTTATTACAATTTTAGGTGTGTTGATTTCTATTCTCTTAAGTGGTTTGGTTATTGCTTTTGGTAGATCAGTGAATAACCGACAAGTGATAGCTGTGTGATTTGAATTGTTATGGGTTCTTAGTTTTACTCCTGACATATTATAATTCCAAGACTTGTGTATATTTAATGACCAAGTGCCAGTGCGATTTCCACTTACCCAAAAGTTAGAATTGGAATGAGAGGTATCTGTGGGTATAAACCACAAAAAGTCAACATTTATATTTCGCGAACCAAATTGAAATTCTATTTTGTTAATGTATGTGTTAGCAGTTGGTGTCCACCCTACAAGAGGTTGACCAGGTGCTGATGTCGTAAAAACAAAATCATCAAATGATGAACCTGAGATATATTGTAGATACAAAGTCGTTGGCGCAGCTGGATCTGTTATGGTAAATACACTACTTGAGGCGTCTCCAGAATGATGATCAAACCTTTCTATTTGTTTACGAACCCATCCGCGATTAGCAGCTTCTTGATCTGTGGTGGGGTCACTGAGGTTAACTATTTTATTATTACCAAGATTAAGATTACCAGTCATAGTGACGGTACCATCTTTTTCCAAGTAATCACTTAAATCTGGACTTCCAGCATTATCATCCACATACTTTTTGGTTGCAGCATCTGTGTTTGATGTTGGAGTTGCGAGACCAACTATTTTTTTGTTTCCAAGATTTAGGTTATTAGTCATTGATACACTTCCATCCTTTTTTATAAAAGAACTAGTATCAGGTATTGAGTCATCTACATACTTTTTGGTTGCGCCGTCTGTGGGGTTTGTTGGTGGTTTCAAATAAATTATACCCTTATTATCCATGTTTAGATTATTAGTCATTTTATTTGTTCCATTAACGTGAAGATACTTCAAATCTGTGAAAGCTAATGGTGTTGGTTGATTACTACCGTTTGGAGCTGGTAGATTAAATATTCGATTGTTGTCCATATTTAGATTTCCTTTCATTGGGTAAGATCCATCTCTGTCAAGAAATGTGTTGTCTACATAATATTTTGTTGCTGGATCTTTAGAATCCTGTGGTGTGATAAAATTTTGAATACGGTATGTATCTTTCATATCAATGTTTGAATCAACTGTTAGTCGTGATGTCGAGGGTGATCCACTGGAATTATCATCAACATACTTTTTTGTAGCAGCATCAGTATTAGCACTAGGTGCTCCTACATTTCTTAGCTTTTTATTTATCATATCATAATCCCCACTTGAAGTGAGATTAAATCCAACTCCTGGAGCACCTTGTATTCCCCTAGCAAAGGGATGATCAAGAGATTGTTCGTTAAATATTCCCATTTTAATTATTAGGTTAGATTACCAGTAAAGTTTTTTGCAATACGTTTTCGGGGTTTATCAATGTATAGAAATGAATACGGTTTTTTAGTTGCTGCGTGGTAATCTTCTTTACTTACTCCCAACTCAGATGATATTCTGTTGGCTTCCCTTGATGATGGAAATTCGTATAAACAGTAATGAGAACAATTCAGCCGAATGTCCTTTGGTGTTTTATAAAACGATTGACTGAGATACACCACCGAACAATTCTTATGTCGTCCTTGAATAAAATAATCAATCAGTTGTCTCTGGTTTTTATCACAAACATAGTCATCGAATATCACAAGTTTTTGATTGTCTTCGTAATCCATTTCTGACACTGGGATTATTTCATCATTACTTACATGAAGTATTTCATATCCTAGTTTACTACTCAACTCCCTCATTTTTTGAATTAGCTTTTGATACTTATCCTGTTCTAAATTACGAGCGTAAAGATAAATTTCATCATAATACAGTAGTGGCTTAATTAACATATGATACAGCAGATTAGTCTTACCACTTCCACTGTTTCCACAGATTAACATCCGAAATGTATCTGATGGCATGTAAGGAAATAACTGTTTATATTTTTTATCTGGGTTGTCACCACTATCATAGTTTGGTATTTCCATTTTATCTGTTGATTAAATAAAATGGATATAGAAGAATACAAAAAACTTGCAAGAAATAAAATTGAAGCTGATGCTTTGACTAAACAGGTGAGAGATGTAATAAAAATAACAAAATGGCAAAAACAAGATATGAGAGAGGGTTTTAAAGAAACATTTAAACCAGTTATTAAATCTCAAGATAGCATTAAAAAAAGTATTGATGAGCAGCAAAACGCAACTATAGCACAACTTAAAAAAAATCAACTTGCTCTTACTCAAGGTTTTGAACAGTTTAACCGATTAGCTGATATTAAAGAATTACCATATCCTGAAGAAGATTACGACAATGAAACAGGATGGGATGGAAATTGGAAATATATCCCAGAAGGTACACCTCCGGATAAATATTTAAATTTAGAAAAAAACTTTGACGGGAATGATATAGGTATATTAAGAGAATTTGGATACCCAAGACCAAATGATTTTTTTGAAATTAATCCTAAAGATTTAGATATAAATTTAGAACAATTAAAAGATAATATAAAACAACTAACTGGTGAAATTAGCGGTAGAAAGAAAGCTAAAAATCCATCTCCAGTATATGAAGCTGAAACTGAAATTAAAAAAATGCAAAAAGGAACACTAATGAAATATAAAAATACTATGAAAGATTACTTAAGATCGCTTAAATATAAGGTAGGAGAAGGTATTTACTTTAACAACCCGCATCAACTTCTAGACAGACTTGAATTACTCGGTGGCTCAATTCTTGCTGGGAATAATGGTGTAATACCTGAGTTTTCTCAAATAGCACATCTTCTCAACCAAATGAAAGTGATCTCAAAAAAACAACTTAACGATCTACTAAAAAATTATATATCTATTAAATAAATGGAAGAACGAGCTATCCACATTTCCTCTATAAACAGGGAAAAAAGAGGAACAAGCAGACCTGGTGATTTTACTATTAAGTTTAATCCATCTCTAAAACTTGACCCTGATAAAAAACACCAACTTGCTCTTGATCGGCTGTCTATGACTTACTCTTGGCATAACATTAGAAGTGATTATGGAAACAATAAAATCAAATACACTCATGATGGAAGGACTTGGCAAACAATTACTTTTACAGATGGAATGTATTCCTACTCAGATATTAATGATTACATTCATCAATATATGACTCAAAAAAATCATCACTCAACAGACTCAAGTGGAAAAAAAACTTATTCAATCAATCTAACTTTTATACTATCTACCTATCGAATTTTAATTTCAGTTAGTAATAACTATCAACTTGATCTGAGAGGAACAGATTTTGGAGACCTAATTGGATTTGAAAAGAAACTTATTACAAAAACAGAGTATGGAACAAAACTACCAAATATCACAAATTCGATTGATGTGTTGAATATCAACACAAGTGCAATAACTGATAGCATTGTAAACGGAATAAATACAAATACCATTGCTGTAATACCAACAGACAATCTCACAAGGTCTTTTCCATTTATGTTTGAACCTAAAAGACCATTGTATTGCGATGTCTCTTCATTTCACATTGATGAAATGAGAATCTATGTTACAGACTCACTTGGAAGACCAGTAAATTTTAATGGTATAGATTGGTTTATGACTTTGATACTCCATTCATTGTAAATAGGGGAACCTACGGTTCCCCCTATGACCCCCTCCCTTGGATACGATAATAATCATTTTGTATAACTATTAAAATAAAATGATGCGACAATCGGAGTTTAAAATGAGACTTGACCCTGAATTGGGTAGATATACAAGACAACATATTTATGGAGAAGGAATGACAGATGTGTTTAAATCGTTTGGTAAAAGAATATTTGGAAAGACAATGAAAAAAGCTGCTAAAAGGGGTGCCCAAAAAGCGGTAACAATGACTGCAACAAAAACTGGTGAACATGTAGGTAAAAAGGCTGGTGATAAGATAGTGCAAATGTTAACAAAAGAAAAGGTTGCACCCACCAAAAAACGTTCTAATAAAAATGTTGAAACAATGACTCAAAAAGAAATAGATCAAACATTGAATAACCTTCTTAGTGGAGGTTCAACACGTAAGAGAAAATTATATAATTATTAAAATAAAATGAAGTCATTTAGAAATCATATTTAGATAGATATGAAGATGTTGTATTTGACCTGGAACAGTCTTTAGATACCGCCCCAGCAAATAACGCTCACCAAACTAAAACAGGTCTTAGATTTGTTGCTGATAATACAGGAGAAACTACTCCTTTTGATTGGTATAACGCCCGATTATCAATGGATTTTAAAGTAAATAAGCTGGCAGATGGAGGAAATATTGCGGTTGCAGACCATAACGGAATTGTAAATGGTAGTAACTCATTTATAGAAAAATTAAGTATCCTAGCAAATGGTAGAGAAGTTTATAGTTGTAACTACGCAAATCATGTTGTAAATATTAAAAATCTTCTTGAGTATAATCCTTCATATGCTGAGAGTGTAGCTACAAACGAATTTTATTTTCTTGATACATCAACAGCTGCAGAGGAGAGACCTGCTCAAGCAACTTATAATAAAGGTTTTCATAAAAGAAAATTACTATTAGGTGCATCAGCCAAAGTAAACTGTGAAATTCCTCTTAATAGATATTCTTTCTTTGAAGCATTGGAAGACAAATTACTTCCAAATACAAAAATTGAGCTAAATATCGAAATTGAAAAAGATGCAAATTTAATTTTTCAAAATGCTGATGATTGTAGAGTTATTATAACAAGACTACAACTTTTTATTCCAAAACTTACGTTTAATTCAGAAGGACAAAAACTATACATGGAAAATTATCTTAAACCTTACAAATGGACATATTTGAATGAAGTAGTTGAAAGATCAAATAATACACAACGACAGACAGGACATTTTAGAATTACAAATGCTATTTCAAAACCACGTCATGTATTTATTTTTGGAATTGATACAGCAAGAATTGATGCACAAGGAGCAAATCCATTTTTATACGACACTTTTAATCTACCAAATAATGCTAATATATCAAGATGTTATCTGGAAGTTGCAAATGGAAACGAATACCCAGATATTCACTTTAAACCTTCTACAGATATGTCAAGGGTTTTTAGAAATGTAATGTCATACGTCTATGCAAATAATGATTATCAAGGTGGAACATTACTTAATATAAGTAATTTCAAATCTTTATTTCCTTTTGTTTATTTTGACCTGACAAAACAAAAAATGGATATCAAAGACGGTGTTACAAAATTAGCATTTCATTACGAATTAACTGCTAATCCAAACGCTGATTATAATATTTACGCGTTAGTCTTACATGAAAGAATAGCAGAAATATCACAACAAGATGGAAAACTATTGCTAAGAGCTTAATATATTAATAAATATAAATAATGCTAAAGTTACTAGGTATTAAAAGATTAACTCCATCTCAAGAAGAAGTATTTAAAAAATTATTTAAAAATAAAATAGATATATACACACCAAGTATTACTTTTCTTACTATTAAACAAAAAAGGGATTTCGAAAAAAGATGTGTAGAAGAAAAAATATATAGTTCTTACGAAATTAAAGTTGACTATAAATATAAAAATGATAAAAATAAAGTTGCTTTTCTTATATATCTAACAAAAGAAAAAGCAAAAGAAAATATAAATGCAATAAAGAATGAAAAAAAATATATTATTAAATTTTCTGGTTTACACTTTAAAAAAGTTTGCCGACAAACACTTAATAACAATATTATACTAAATAATCTTATTGTCAAAGCATTAGAAAATGAATGGGAAGATAATCCAGGAACATATTTTCCTCCCAAAGCTGATTATTGGACATTAAAACAAAGTAAAGAAGTAGAATTATACAAACAACCATCTAAAAAAACAATTACTATTGGTTATAAAAATAAAAAAGATATAAGTGATTTTATTAAAAAATTAAACATTAAAGAAAAAATAGGAAATTACTATCCAACATTAATTTATTTAGAAATAAAAGAATTAAAAAGATATTTGGATCGTGTTAAAAAAAATATTAAAGTAGAAGAAAAATTTGGTCAAGAAAAACTAATTAAAAATAAAAAAGGATTTCTTTTACGAAAAGTTACTACTTTTCGTTTAAACAATAAACAAAAAAGATTTATATTTTATCTTACAAAAAGTCAAATAAAAGATCTAATACTTTTTAGAAAGGGAGGATTTGGCATTGGAGGAAACAGAAATATTTCTTTTAGCAACAATCAGCTTGTAAAAACTTACAAAGAAGTAATAAAAATAAATTCTTATATTTACTATTATAAAAATATTAGAAGATTCAAACAATCAAATACACCAAAACTATTAGCTATTAGTGATAAACCTTATAATAAACAAGAACTATTATATCTTATAGAAAAATTAGAAAAAGATTTAATAGACTTTGGTGATGAAGAAAAAGATTTAATAGACTTTGGTGATGAAGAAGTAAAAGATTTAATAGATTTAAATATTGTTATCCCAAACCCAAAACCAACAGCAAAAGAACTACTTATGGATGAAGAGCTATTTCCAAAAGGTAAAAAGTATAAAGTTTTAAATGAAGATCTTATTCAAACAAATACAAAACCATCTACTAATGGTGAAAATATTCTAAAAAATATTTTAAACTATCCCGAAACAAAAAGATTACTTGGTATAAGTTTAACAACAGATCTAAAAGGTAAAATAAAAAATTTAGACTCTGAAGCATCATTTGGTTTGGCAAGTATAATAAGTTCTCTTTTAACAGCAAATCGTGGAAAAATGTCGTTATATTCAATAAGTAGAAATCAATTAAAAGAAATTATTGAAGGATTTATTACAACATTAAGTGTGTTACTTAATCCAACACAAAAATATTAATATAATTATTAAAATAAAAATGACTACTTATATTGAATATAAAGTAACACTTACAGATGGGCAAAAGTCAAAATTGGCTTCTGCAATATTAAATAAATCACCACTAACTCTTCGGTTAAAACATTCTCAGCTTCGAGGTTCTGATGAGTTAATGTTGACAAAAAGACAAATTTCTAAAATAAAAAAATCTATTGCAAATGGCACAGGATCAGATATAAAGATAAGTAAAACACAGATTAGACGTTCTGTAAAACATGGTGGAAACTTATTTTCATCACTCGCATCTCTTGGAGCAAAAGTACTACCTTACGCAATAAAAGGAGTTTCAAAAGTTGTTCCTGCATTAGCAACTGGTGCTGCTACTGCACTTGGAGAAATTGGATTAAATAAAATATTTGGAAAAGGAATTACAATTCCCCCACAATTTTTCCCAATGTTACCACCTCTGGTAAGAGAATTTACCAAATCACAAATAAATCAAATTAACAAAGCTTATCAAACAGGTGGGCGATTAGTTATAAAACCAACTCGTAAACAGATAGAAGGAGGATTTCTTGGAACTCTTGCATCTATTGGAATTCCAATGGCAATTAGTTTAGTATCAAAGATGTTTGGATCTGGACTGCAGGTTGATAGACATTTACCATCTAATACATCAAATGTTTATGTTCCACCTCCTCCTCCACCACCCACACATGGTGAAGGTTATCCTTATCACTTTCCACCACCCTTTATTGGTAAATGGGAAAACCCAATTGGAATGGGAGTTAAAAAAAAAAGTCCAAATCCAAAGGAAAAGGACTACTACTAGGAAAAAACAGTCCATTCAACTCAATTCCAATTCTCGGAACCATTTTGTAATTAAACCTCTATCCAACTTTGACCTCATGGAATGGATAAAAAGACTTGGTATTAAACATTTTAGAGGAATTTATAGTCGCGATGGACTACCAAATAGGATAAGAAAAGAATGTGGAATAATTAATCTAGATGATATAACAGGTCCTGGAACACACTGGGTTTGTTATAGAAATATAGACAATGTTGTTGAGTACTTCGATCCATTTGGTTTAATAATGCCAAATGAAGCATTAAAGTATTTTCGTACTTCTGGAAAACGCATAGTTTACTCAATGGATGAAATACAAAATCGTAATACTGTTCTCTGTGGTTATTGGTGTTTATACTATCTGTTTGAAAGACAGCGGGGTAATAGTATTCTAGATGTAATACATAACCCTCATTTTGACAACGACAACAGTGATTTCATACAGGAGTATTTTGGAGGATAAAAATAATATTTAATAAATATTATTTTTTTTTATTCACTATCCGCTGGTGTATCCTTTAGTTGCTTAACACTCTCAACTTTTTTATTTAAATCTTTAACACTATCAACTATATCATCAAATTTTGAATAAATATCAATAAGACGATAAAGTTTCTTCTTTTTATCACTATTTATTTTCAATCAAGAATAGTCCTCATCTCTGATCTTTTTCCACATCTCACATTCACCAGCCATTAGTATTCTAGAAAGATCATCATTTTTCTTTCTAAGAGTCTCAAACTCATTATTTATTTGTGTTCGTACATCTTTCTCAAAATCTTTTAGTGTTTTAACATCCATCTTTTTTTCTATCTCAGAAAAGAATTTGGCTTCCATTTGTTATATGAATAGATAATTACCTTTTACAACTTTATTGAGAGTACTTGATTTTTCACTTATTTCCATAAGCAACTCAAATACTTTTATAAATCTAGTGTCATTTTCCAATCTAGCAAAATCAGCATATTCAAAACTCATGTTTAAATTGTTATATATCTTTTGAAGTTCACTTTTTAGAAAATTAGATCTAGTAGACATACTTCGTAGATGTATTTTATCTAAACATTATATTAAATGAAAGAATCATATTGTATTGTAGATAAAAGAGTAACTCCTTGCACAGAGCCAAGTGGTTACCAAACTGATAAAAGAGGGCGAACTCAATTCTTTTGTAGATGTGCAGTTTGTGGAAGTAAAAAAGTTAAATATGTAAAAACTGGATCAGCTTCTCAAACTGGAAGTGGAAAAAAGAGAAAACGAAAGTCAAAAAACTAATCAGCCCGTCTGAAGGGGCGGGCGTCTTTGATACTGTAGTTGGTACAGCAGTTGATGGTTTTGTTCATTACGGTTTACCTTGGATGGGAAAAAAAGCAGTTGAAATGGGACGATATGGAGCAAGTGAGTTAATGAGAAATAAAAATCTTCAGAAGAAAGCTGTAAATTATGGAATCAGTAAACTCACACCATTTATTCAAGATTCTGTTGGATCAGCCATGGACCAGTTATCAACAAAAGTGAGACCAAAAAATAAATATAAAACTGATAGACCAGAATTAGATGGACGAGGAATAGATATTCACAATGCTATTCTCAAAGTGGCACCAAAAAAAGGTTTCGTTGTACCAGGCCATAATTATACTGGCCCTGGTAATCCTCTTGAGGACCAACTACGTTATGACTCTGAGGGAAATATACTAGAAATATATCAACAACCAACAGGACCAACGGATGCGGTTAGTATGCAACATGATGTTGACTATAGTGTCTGTGGAAATAAACCAAAAAGTGAACAAGTAAAATGTAAAAATGAAGCTGATAGAAAAATGGTAAAATCACTAGATGCAATTCCTTGGAAAGAAAGACAATGGGGTCATACTTTAGCTAGAACAATGATAAATACAAAACAAAAACTTGGACTTGGCCTTCAAAAAAACGCGCGCCGGCGTTGAGTAGTGATTGGTCTCAACAATTAGCCGACGAACTTCACAAACCAATCACAAGAAACTTTCAGAAGAGATCGGTAATCTCAAACGGGGTTGATGATATCTGGGCTGCTGATTTGGTTGAAATGCAAAAGTTTAGTAAGTGGAATAAAGGGATAAAATATCTTCTGATGGTAATAGATGTGTTTAGCAAGTATGGTTGGATAAGAGGATTGAAAGATAAGAAAACTGAAACTGTTAGTAAAGCATTTGATGACATATTCAAAAGTAAACGTAAACCAAAGATGTTATGGACTGATAAGGGTTCTGAGTTTATCAGTAAACATTTCAAAGATTTTCTAAAAAGAGATGGAATTAGGTTGTATCACACTGAAAACGAAGAAAAATCTAGTGTTGTTGAGAGATGGAATAAAACAATGAAAAACAGAATGTGGAAGATGTTTACTGTGAATAACAACACTGTTTACTATGATAAGTTAGATAAACTAGTTAATGATTACAATAATACGAGACATTCTAGTATAAAAATGACTCCTGTTGAAGCAAGTAAAAAGAAAAATAAACGTAAAGTTTGGTCAAATTTGTATGGCGATTTGATTTACTTAAAACCTGGTAAATCAAAATTTGTGGTTGGTGATCGTGTTAGAATTTCTAAGTATAAGAGGAAGGTATTTGATAAAGGTTACACACCAAACTGGACAGAGGAAATATTTGTAATTGATAAACTTTTACCAACAAAACCTATTACATATAGTATTGTTGATTTGATGGGAGAAGAGATTAAAGGTTCTTTCTACGAGCAAGAATTACAGAAAGCAAAACAACAAACATTTAGAATAGAAAAGATTATTAGGAGGGATAATAAGAAAAAAATGGCATTAGTAAAATGGAGTGGATATCCTGATAAATTTAACTCATGGGTAAGTTTGAAGGATTTGGTTGATTTTTAATACAAAATTTGTATTAAAAATAGTTATTTACTCATTTTCCTCCTTATCAGATGAAAGTAAGTCTTCAACTACTTGATCAGTTATCTCTTCACCTTTACTATCACTATCACTATCACTACTTTTTTCATCAATTGTAAGTAAACTCTTTCTAGGTTCTAATTGTTTAACATAGCACTCGTGTACTTTTATTTGTAATGATGTTACAGTCTTACTTATAAAAATTCCCTCAATTATCAATGCTAATTTAACATTGCAGTACTGATTGATATATTTAAAAGGATTTAAATCCCTTCCCCTACTCCCTTAAACAAAGATAAAATTTTCCTTGATTTTTCTGAGTAAATAAGTTTTGCATAAAGAACTGGCGCTGATGATTCATCAACTTTTGTTCTCTTTTTTCCTTTGTTATCTGTGTATTCTATTTGTTTATAGTAAAATGGTGAAGATAGAGATGATGCTAGATCTGGTCCATATTCATTCTCTAAATGTTGCTGAGATAGAGTTGTTACATTATTAATAACATAAAAAAATTCTTTTTCTTTATTATTAGGTTCACTATCTTTAGCCCAAAGACATACTGGAATACTATAACCAACTAACTTGTTTGTTTCTTGATTTTTCTTTTCATTAACACCAAAACTGAAAAGAACTGGAGATTCAACTACAAGTAGTCCTTTCTTTCCATTTGGGTATTTGACTTCAATTGGAATACGTTTGTATTTAATCTTGCTATCTTTGACTTTGTACTCTTTGGCTTCATTAAAGATAATATTCTCTTGGGTAATATTTTCGTAACTTGACAACTGCATTTTATTAATATTTTGTTAATCTTTAAATCAAAAATCAATTTTATTTTTTAGGCCAGAGAAGATTCACACTCCAATAATTTGATGATTCTGGATTAGTATAAGTTAACTCCCCTTGTTTGTTTTTAATCTTTGTAGCACGTGAAAGATATTTATCTCTTCGCTCTTTATCTTTGTGAATAGTGTAGTCTGGATATTTTGGTGACCCAAAGTGAACTTTCTTTCCACCTGGAAGTGTAGCCATGTATTTGTTATTTTTTCGGGTTGAATAATCAAGTGATTCAGCACCAAGCTTTTTAGCATTTCTAGTTAATCTCTTAAACTCTGATCCTGTAACAACATATTTTTCGTTTGGAACATAATCTGGATCCTCATCATGTCTATAACCATCATCAACTATAAAATCTAAATCCTCTTTTGTAGGAGTAGTTTCTCTCGATCTTGGTTCCATTTTTATTAGTTGATTATACTAATTCTTCTTCAAACTTTTGTAAATCATTTTTAAAACTTGTAACAAAAATGTTATAAGTTTAGAAATTATTCAATATAGTCCTCATCATCACTATGTGGAATTATTATTTCGTAATCTTCAAAATCACTATAACTATCACAATCACTATCACTATCACAATCTTCGTTTTTTATTTGATTATAAATGTTTTTAAATATATCATAGAATTCTATAAAACCAGGATAAGGTTTACCATCAACTAAATACTCTCCAACACTATCATCATCACTATCATCATCACTATCTCTACTATAAACAAAATCATCATCACAAAAAGCATCATAACGTAGTTTATATAATTCAAAATATTTATTAATAAGATCTAAATTATAAGTAATATCATTTGGTAACATCAAACCACTAATATTTTTAAACTTACCTTTTTCTTGCGCCCTGAGAAATATTTTCATAATATTCTTAATTCTATCAACTTTTTTACTCTCAAATAAACCATGATTTAAACTATCCATTTTATTTTTAAAATACTTAAATTCTCTATTTAATCCTCTTATGTAAAGATATTCTTTTTTATAATCCCTTGCATAATGTGGGATTTTATTAGTTGATTTAATGCAATTCTTAAATACTGAGACATGGTTCACAATACCCATTTTACTAACTACTTCCTTTGACAGGTCCCTACTTTGTACGAATAGCATTACTGTCAAATATAGCGTGAATAGAGCAATGACACTTGGTGCAACCTCGTCCCCAGGGTCTTCTCGCTTTCCAATATGGCGGCGGCTTATTGGAAAGCGAGACCCTGGGGACGGGGTTGCACTTGGTGATGTCTGTATCATCCGTCACGTGATAATAATAATTTAGTTCAGATCACTTTCATTTTCTGTAGTGCCACTTCTTTGTAAAGCTTCCTCGTGTGTGGGTTTTCAGTCATCAAATCAGTTTTCATTGGATTCTTTGGCGCAAGGTGAGTAATTTTGCGTTGGTTATTCAGCTTATTCATTCTCACAGGTTAACTCAGGCTAGTTTTTTGTCTTAGTTTTGTATAATGGGAAGCTCTGTATGTGCTGATTTAGACCCACTCGTTCACCATACACTAATTAAAAAAATTTGATATCTACTGTCATGCGAGTACTGTTCGGTGCATGGTATAGAATTGGGGTGACAAAAAGGGTTAATCTGTTATGAATTCTTCAAAAGTAAACCGTTATAACAAGATTATGAAAGACTGGATTTATATCATGAAAGCTAACAGTCGCTCTTTCGTTAAAGTCCAAAGAGGTCGTTATCATTAATTTAACCTGAATATTCCGCCGAAACAAGGCGGTGGGTCATCCGTTGTCTATGAACGAAACCAACGCCTGTTTTATGTTTGAAATAGGAATCGAAGAAATATCCATTTAGAATTATTTATGCAATCATTTGCGTTATCAGGTGTTTTGTCATCATAAACAGCTTGAGGCGTCAGACAGTCTTTTTATAAGAGTATTGTTTTCCGGCCCTGGCTGAATATTCTTATTTTTCTGCCGATTGTAGGCCGAAAATATTTTTGTATTATTCTCAAATTGTAGAGGGGTACCCAGGATTTTTTCAGAGGTACGCACAATTCTCCAAATCGCTTTGCATCCCTCCGTCCCCCTCCCCCAAAAAAGCCTTCCTTCATTAAAAATTTGGCTATAAGCCTAAGAGTTTTTTTTTTTGCATATGAATTACTTTGTCAGGTGTTTGAGTCCATTGACTGATTCATGTTAATCATCTATCACTGGATAAGGCAAAATACTTTTCCGGATTCGTTACTTTATTTTGTTACTGGGTTCGTTTTGTCGTTTTTAACCACTGTTAACTTGAAAATGACCGACAACACAGTAGGAGACTAGTTGTATCGATACAATGTCGTTTCGATACTTCCTTCAAGTCTATGAGGTTTGTAAACGCATTAATTGTTCACGCAAGGCCGATGCTGAAAAAGTGGCGCACGCGGTCCTCAAAAAAAAAGTCACAACTGCCTCCCAACAACAACGCAGCAGTTTAGTGGTCAATAAAAGAGAAGATAATTCAGAGTAAAATATATGACATTGCTTGTCTCAAAACCAGTGACAAATATGTATTTACAAGCACGAATTAGAGAAGAATTTATTTCCACTTGCAATCAATTTTTGTTGTGCTTATCTTACTTTTAAACAAGAAAACACTAGTAACTGAGTTGAAAAAAAAAAAAACAATAAATTAGGCACGCTATTTACTATGTTCAGAGATCTTTTCCCTTCACGGTTTTCGTCGGCCTAGACTGCGAAAACAGCCGTTTCTCCTCGCTCCTCGCCGCCTGGAACGTTTTGCCTTGAAGAACCTCTCGCAAAACGTCCCCAATGGCGAGGAGCGAGGAGAAACGGCTATTTTCGCAGGCTAACGTTGGCCAAATTGAAGTGGCATTTCTCAATCTTTTATTAAAACCAGATTGCAATTTATAGGTGCATATTAACATAACAACTTCGGTCTTACTGTGTATAAGAGTCTCCTTTAGGAGTTTGATTCTAATTTCAATCTAATGTGTATACCCTTTATTTTCGTATGCGGTTTCCCCCTCCCCTCCCTCCCCCCCTCCTTTGACAGGTCCCTACTTTGTACGAATAGCATTACTGTCAAATATAGCGTGAATAGAGCAATGACACTTGGTGCAACCTCGTCCCCAGGGTCTTCTCGCTTTCCAATATGGCGGCGGCTTATTGGAAAGCGAGAAGACCCTGGGGACGGGGTTGCACTTAGTGATGTCTGTATCATCCGTCACGTGATAATAATAATTTAGTTCAGATCACTTTCATTTTCTGTAGTTCCGCTTCTTCGTAAAGCTTCCTCGTGTGTATGTTTTCAGTCATCAAATCAGTTTTCATTGGATTCTTTGGCGCAAGGTGAGTAATTTTGCGTTGGTTATTCAGCTTATTCATTCTCACAGGTTAACTCAGGCTAGTTTTTTGTCTTAGTTTTGTATAATGGGAAGCTCTGTATGTGCTGATTTAGGCCCACTCGTTCACAATACACTAATTAAAAAAATTTGATATCTACTGTCATGCGAGTACTGTTCGGTGCATGGTATAGAATTGGGGTCACAACAAGGGTTAATCTGTTATGAATTCTTCCAAAGTAAACCGTTATAACGACAATTGCGTGTCGTAGTCTAAGCAGGTTTTCAAGATGATGAAAGACTGGATTTATATATAAATCATGAAAGCTAACGGTCGCTCTTTCGTTAAAGTTCACCAAAGAGGTCATTATCATTAATTTAACCTGAATTTTCCGCCGAAACAAGGCGGTGGGTCATTTGTTTTCCATGAACGAAACCAGCGTTTGTTTTATGTTTGAAATAGGAATCGAAGAAATATCCATTTAGAATTATTTATGCAATCATTTACATATCTTTTGTCATCATTAACAGCTTGAGGCGTCAGACAGTCTTTTTTTAAGGGTATTGTTTTCTTGTCCAGGCTGAATATTCTAATTTTTCTGCCGATTTTAGGCCGAAAATATTCTTGTATTATTATTAATCTCTAAATTGTAGCCTCTTTCTTGTCTGTTTTAGAATGTGTTAGGGCTTAAATTGCTGTCAATGGCAGTGGCACGTTGTTTTTCCTTTTGGTGGCTAATTTTGCCAGAAATAATTTCACGGTTAAGTTAAAAACATATGATTGTATTGAATTAACCGATTTGCAACACACAGAATTACATCCTAGCTTTTTAGCCTTAATTGGGTTTATTTGTTATCAAATTCTGAAAATAGTCCATTTTCGAGTTCGCTATGACCGCTGAATTAAAGAAGTAAAGACATATTTTTTACAGCCCTAGCCTCCATCTGAAGTAATATATTCACAAATTCCAACGAGAAAAAGACCTGTTTATTACTCTGTCTATTATGTATATTCAAATTTCAAACACTTACTTGCCAGAATTTCTGAATTTTTTACTTTACGTCGAGGCTAACCCTGTATGAATGTGTCGTTAATGTTTGTATTCAGCGGTAATTTTTAATTCAAAACTGGACTATTTTGCACATTGCAGTCTCGATATTCACCCTGGATATTCTTATAACATAAAGTTAAACCTCGTTGATGTGGACACTGAGGGGCCATAGGAAGTGTCAGTATTAATGGGGTGTCCGTATTAAGCGGGTATAATTTAGATAAAATGTAAGGGCTTTCTCTGTCCAGAGACAAATCAAAGTGTCCGTAATAACGAAGGTGTCCGTATCAGTCCTACTGACAGTTAGTGACCTACTTGAAAGTTTCCAAAAACAACGAAGTCCTAAGAGGTAGAAGTTCTTCCAAAGTGGTATTATTTCAATGGTCATGAAAGGGCAGAAATTTCACTAGTTTAATTAGAAAATCTGAAAGAGCATCATTACGTGCCCGTAAACGCATACGAATTCCTGAGATTTAGCCTATGTAGAGACGCCCCCTCTCCTAAAAGATATGGAGATGGAAGGGGGCGTCTGTGCATAGGTTACCAACCCTCCATTAAAAAGGTGTACCAAAAAAATCTTAGAGGCCCATCCGACTAGTGTAAAACTGCTGAACTGTAGAAACTATTAACCTGTCGTTTCGTATTGAACTGAGTTTATAATAAGTGAGTAGCTTTTCATAATCTTTTGGGGTTGCTGTGTTCATCAGCGATTGATTTTCGACATTTTCAATAAAATAAGTGAAAACCCAGTTTTTGCATGAAAAGAAAATAACCTAAAAGGCAATATCTCTTACAGGATTGTAAGTTGGTCAAATGGAATACTCGGAGGAGCAACTGAACTACTTCAGACTCTGCTACATAGCATTTGATTTGGTTCCAGTGGGACTGCGGCACATTTTCCAAAACGAATGGGATTTCCTTTATAAAGCAACGTTAACTGGAGAGTGGAAAGACACGGCACAAAATGGACATGATTTTTACAACAATGAATCTAAAGCAAGTCACAAGAAAAACGCCCGTTGTCTGACAACAATCCACAATGGTAACACGGCAAAGTGGGACTGCACCTGTTTGTTTTTTGCCATCCTGTACTCAGACAGCATTGGTAAAACCTTAAGCCCAGCTGTCCGTAAAGAAGTCGATGATATTCGTCAGGTGCGAAACGAGATCGCTCATATCACCGAGGCTAAGTTGACAGATGTCGACTTTCAATCTTCTGTAAATAGAGTGTTGAACGCTTTTACATCCCTTGGTCTACCTGTAACTGAGATTCAAGAAATAAAGAACCAGACGACCTTTCCGACGAAGGAAGTGGAAAAAATTAGGAAGCAAGTTCGTGATCTCCAAGACGAGTTAGATCAGACAAAAAACACTCTTCAAAGTACACAAGCTGCTATGGTTTCTACAAAAGAAGAAAACAAATGTCTCACACAGGAAATAATTGCGACACTTCAACCATTTTGCATTCTCGTATCGCTCCCACCACACGATATCATTAGCCGCTCGCATGACATTGAAAGAATCACTAACAAAATGGAGGAACTTAACAATGCCTCTAGCGGAGCAATCAGTACAGTGTACTTGTCAGGAAATCCGGGATGTGGGAAGAGTCAACTTGCCCGGGAAATTGGACAACAGTTCTTTTCTGAACAAACCGATGATCTTATCTTTGCTGCGACACTGAACACAGAAAGCACTGAGACACTTGTTGACTCTTATCTTACCCTTGGAAGACACCTAGGGATAACAGAGTACGCGTTAAAAGGCTTAGAATCTTTAAAAGAAGGGAAACCTATTGAAGCAATTAAACAGGTCCATCGCTTGATTTTGCCAAAGACCAGAAAGTTTACCAAATGGTTGATAATAGCAGACAATGTTATTGACTTACCCTTAGTCCGCGACTTCCTTCCCCAAACTGGCAGTAAAGAATGGGGCCCTGGGCAAGTACTGATTACCACTCAAGATAGTGGTACAATTCCTCAAAACGCTCCTCACACGTATCATGAATCGTTAAGCAAAGGAATGAGGCGCGACAAGGCGGTGGAATTGCTAGAAACAGTGTCGCAAATTTCAGCGCGAGTACAAACAGAAAATGTCGCTGAACTTCTCGATTTTCAGCCACTGGCCTTAGCTGCTGCTGCTTATTACGTGCAAACTGTAGTGACTAGTGGGTCCTCAAATTATAATTGGAAAGCATACCTTCAAGACATATCAACATACACCCAGCGAAAAGAGACCGAAACTGTCCTTGCTAATGAGAGTTCAGCCTACGCTAAAACAACAATGGCCGCAGTAGAAATGGCTATCCAAAGAGCTGTTGAAACCGACGAGGTCCTTCGTAATGCATTCTCTTTTCTTTCGCTCTGCGCTAACGACGACATACCACTCAAAACTGTTTTAAAGTTCGTCAAAGCCCAAGTAAAAGACCAACTAGAGGTTTTAATGAAGGCAAAGATTGTTAGGTCCTCTCTAAGTCTTGTTCATTCCGAAGAAGAGGGTGAAGGAACCTATTTACGTTTACATAAAGTAGTGCATGAAGCTTTGAAACGAGGCGAGATAGCTAACCTGAAATCATGTGAGAGTGACCGCACCATGGCAGAAGCGTTGAAGACTTTCAAATCCCAGCTGGAAGAAAATAGACAGAGTTATGCGTTTTCTAAAAAGTTAAGGCCCCACTGTGAATCTTTACTTAAGCAGATGACGTCAGATTTTAGTTTGGATCAAAACACTTTTTTGGAAAGGTTTACGCCCTTCGTACATTTAGATACAGTTATTGATTGGCTACATACTCTCGCCTGGGTCTGTCTAAAAAGCTCCTATTTCTTCTTTGCGAAAATTGTAGTCAACCTAGCATACGATCTAACGGGGAACTTAGACGACACTACAAAGGGTGCGTTAACTCGTAAAGGGAAAGTTTTGAATGTAAGAGGCCAAGTGTACAACCGCCTGGGAGAATACAATCAAGCCAAAGAACTTCACGAAAAAGCACTGACGATTCGCAAAAAGATTTTTGGTGAAGATCATGCCGATATAGCAACGAGTTATAACAACTTGGCATCAGTGTACTACAGCCTGGGAGAATACAATCAAGCTAAAGAACTTCACGAAAAAGCACTGATGATTCTCAAAAGGGTTTTTGGTGAAAATCATGGCAAAGTAGCATCAAGTTATAACACCTTAGCATCAGCGCACAACCGCCTGGGAGAATACAAGCAAGCCAAAGATCTCCACGAAAAAGCACTGAGGATTCGCAAGAAGATTTTCGGTGAAGATCATGCCGATGTAGCATCAAGTTATAACACCTTGGCATCAGTGTACTACCGCCTGGGAGAATTCAATCAAGCCAAAGAACTTCACGAAAGAGCACTGATGATTCGCAAAAAGATTTTTGGTGAAGATCATGCCGATATAGCAACGAGTTATAACAACTTGGCATTAGTGTACAACCGTCTGGGAGAATACAATCAAGCCAAAGGACTTCTCGAAAGGGCACTGATGATTCGCAAAAGTATATTAGGTGAAAATCATGGCAATGTAGCATCAACTTACAAAAACTTGGCATCAGTGTACTACAACCTGGCAGAATACAATCTAGCCAAAGAACTTAACGAAAAAGCACTGACGATTCGCAAAAAGATTTTTGGTGAAGATCATGCCGATCTAGCATCAAGTTATAACGACTTGGCATTAGTGTACAACCGCCTGGGAGAATACAATCAAGCCAAAGAACTTCACGAAAAAGGACTAATGATTCGCAAAAAGCTTTTTTGTGAAGATCATGTCGATGTAGCAACGAGTTATAGCAACTTGGCATTAGTGTACTATAACGTGGGAGAATACAATCAAGCCAAAGAGCTTCACGAAAAAGCCCTGACGATTCGCAAAAAGTTTTTTGGTGAAGATCATGCCGATATAGCATCAAATTATGGCAAATTGGCATCAGTGTACTACCGCCTGGGAGATTACAATCAAGCTAAAGAACTTCACGAAAAAGCACTGACGATTCGCAAAAAGATTTTTGGTGAAGATCATGCCGATGTAGCATCAAGTTATAACAACTTGGCATTAGTGTACAACCGCCTGGGAGAATACAATCAAGCCAAAGAACTTCACGAAAAAGCACTGACGATTCGCAAAAAGATATGTGGTGAAGATCATGCCGATCTAGCATCAAGTTATAACGACTTGGCATTAGTGTACAACCGCCTGGGAGTATACAATCAAGCCAAAGAACTTCACGAAAAAGCACTGACGATTCGCAAAAAGATTTTTGGTGAAGATCATGCCGATGTAGCATCAAGTTATAACAACTTGGCATTAGTGTACAACCGCCTGGGAGAATACAATCAAGCCAAAGAACTTCACGAAAAAGCACTGACGATTCGCAAAAAGATTTTTGGTGAAGATCATGCCGATGTAGCATCAAGTTATAACAACTTGGCATTAGTGTACAACCGCCTGGGAGAATACAATCAAGCCAAAGAACTTCACGAAAAAGCACTGACGATTCGCAAAAAGATTTTTGGTGAAGATCATGCCGATGTAGCATCAAGTTATAACAACTTGGCATTAGTGTACAACCGCCTGGGAGAATACAATCAAGCCAAACAACTTCACGAAAAAGCACTGACGATTCGCAAAAAGATTTGTGGTGAAGATCATGCCGATCTAGCATCAAGTTATAACGACTTGGCATTAGTGTACAACCGCCTGGGAGAATACAATCAAGCCAAAGAACTTCACGAAAAAGCACTGACGATTCGCAAAAAGATTTTTGGTGAAGATCATGCCGATCTAGCATCAAGTTATAACGACTTGGCATTAGTGTACAACCGCCTGGGAGAATACAATCAAGCCAAAGAACTTCACGAAAAAGCACTGACGATTCGCAAAAAGATTTTTGGTGAAGATCATGCCGATCTAGCATCAAGTTATAACGACTTGGCATTAGTGTACAACCGCCTGGGAGAATACAATCAAGCCAAAGAACTTCACGAAAAAGCACTGACGATTCGCAAAAAGATTTTTGGTGAAGATCATGCCGATGTAGCATCAAGTTATAACAACTTGGCGTTAGTGTACAACCGCCTGGGAGAATACAATCAAGCCAAAGATCTCCACGAAAAAGCACTGACGATTGGCAAAAAGATTTTTGGTGAAGATCATGCCGATGTAGCATCAAGTTCTAACAACTTGGCATTAGTGTACAACCGCCTGGGAGAATACAATCAAGCAAAACATCTTCACGAAAAAGCTGTGATGATTTGCCAAAGGATTTTTGGTGAAGATCATGAAGATCTAGCATCAAGTTATAACAACTTGGCGGAACTGTACTACAGCCTGGGAGAATACAGTCAAGCCAAAGAACTTCACGGAAAAGCTCTGACGATTCGCAAAAAGATTTTTGGTGAAGATCATGCCGATCTAGCATCAAGTTATCACAATTTGGCATCAGTGTACAACTGCCTGGGAGAATCCAGTCAAGCTAAAGAACTTCACGAAAGAGCACTGACGATTCGCAAAAAGATTTTTGGTGAAGGTCATGCGGATCTAGCATCAAGTTATAACAACTTGGCATTAGTGTACTATGACCTGGGAGAATACAATCAAGCCAAAGATCTTCACGAAAAAGCACTCATGGTTCGCAAAAAGATTTTTGGTGAAGATCATGCCGATGTAGCGTCAAGTTATAACAACTTGGCATCAGTTTACTTCCGCCTAGGAGAAGGCAGTCAAGCCAAAGAACTTCATGAAAAAGCACTGACGATTCGCAAAAAGATTTTTGGTGAAGATCATGCCGATGTAGCAAAGAGTTAAAGCAACTTCCCATTAGTGTAGAACCGCCTGGGACAATACAACCAAGCTAAAGGTCTTCAAGAAAAAGCACTGACGATTCACAAAAAGATTTTTGGTGAAGATCATGGTAATGTAGGAGAGAGTTATAAGATTGTCGGTGAAGATCATGCCGATCTAGCATCAAATGATAACAACTTGGCATTAGTGTACTATAGTTTGGGAGAATACAATCAAGCCAAAGAACGTAACGAAAAAGCACTGACGAGTCGAAAAAAGATTTTTGTTGAAGATCATGCCGATATAGCATCAAATTGGCATCAGTGTACTACTGCCTGGGAGATTACAATCAAGCCAAAGAACTTCACGAAAAAGCACTGACGATGGGCAAAAGAATTTTTGGTGAAGATCATGCCGATCTAGCATCAAGTTATAGCAATTTGGCAGATGTGTATCACAGCCTGGGAGAATACAGTTAAGCCAAAGAACTTCTCGAAAAAGCTCTGACGATTCGCAAAAAGATTTTTGGTGAAGATCATGCTAATGTAGGAGAGAGTTATAAGATTGTCGGTGAAGATCATGCCGATCTAGCATCAAGTTATAGCAATTTGGCAGATGTGTATCACAGCCTGGGAGAATACAGTTAAGCCAGAGAACTTCTCGAAAAAGCTCTGACGATTCGCAAAAAGATTTTTGGTGAAGATCATGCTAATGTAGGAGAGAGTTATAAGATTGTCGGTGAAGATCATGCCGATCTAGCATCAATTTATAACAACTTGGCATTAGTGTTCTATAGTTTGGGAGAATACAATCAAGCCAAAGAACGTAACGAAAAAGCACTGACGATTCGAAAAAAGATTTTTGTTGAAGATCATGCCGATATAGCATCAAATTATGACAAATTGCCATCAGTGTACTACTGCCTGGGAGATTACAATCAAGCCAAAGAACTTCACGAAAAAGCACTGACGATGGGCAAAAGGATTTTTGGTGAAGATCATGCCGATGTAGCGACGAGTTATAGGAACTTGGCATTAGTGTACAACCGCCTGGGGGAATACAATCAAGCCAAAGATCTTCATGAAAAAGCACTGATGATTTGCAAAAGGACTTTTCGTGAAGATCATGCCGATGTAGCATCAAGTTATAACAACTTGGAAGAAGTGTACTACAGCCTTGGAGAATACTGTCAAGCCAAAGAACTTGACGAAAAAGCTCTGACGATTAGCAAAAAGATTTTTGGTTAAGATCTTGCCGATCTAGCATCAAGTTATACCAATTTGGCATCAGTGTGCAGCCGCCTGGGAGAATACAATCAAGCCAAAGAACTTCACGAAAAAGCACTGACGATTCGCAAAAAGATTTTTGGTGAAGATCATGCCGATGTAGCAAAGAGTTATAGCAACTTGGCATTAGAATACAATCGCTTGGGAGAATTCCATCAAGCCAAACATCTTCACGAAAAAGCACTGATGGTTTGGAAAAGGATCTTTCGAAAAGACCATGTCGATCTAGCATCAAGTTATAGCAATTTGGCATCAGTGTACGACCGCCTGGGAGAATATAATCAGCCCAAAAATTCAGGAAAAGTGTGGTTTTCCTCTGGCTGAGGAACTAAAGAAGCGGACAACGTTTTTCTCACTCACGGCTGGGAGTATGGGTTCGAATGTGCGAGGGATCTTTATGTCACGTGGCGTTTCAGAGTTCAGCTGTTTTTGTTGCCTTCCGCCATTGCCAACCTTCTTTTTGTTGATTGTTTTTACGATCCCTGTTTTTGTCTTTTTTTTGTAGTATATTTCGATAGCGAAGGAGAGTTCGGGCACGAGATCTCGTGCTTTGAAAAGATTGCAGCCGTACAACCGTAGTCCAAGCGGTCGTACGAGAGACACTGGAGAGGAATGCGGTGAATCTTCCCGTGCTTCGGCACACCACCATTCTGGTTCGTGATCGCCCTCGCGCTCGCCGTCCGATCCTCCAGACTGGGCCAAAAAGCTCCTGAAACAACAAGAAGAGAACGCTGCCGAGCTTAAACGCTTCAGGGAGAGTCAACAGGAGCGAAGTCGCATAAAACAGAGCAGGATCAGCCGGACAAACCTCAAGTAATTACCAACAGCCAGCCTAGTAGTGTTCCTTTTTACCGGATGGATGATCTTTTATTCCTATGTGAAGCGAGTATGGATTCCTTGCATCTTACCAGCGAAAGTGACATATTTGAGAACGTTGTTTATAGTTGCGTTGTTGTTAAAGGTTGTTTACGTCCAAACATTGATTTTTGGCGCGGTATCAGAGCAAGTAACTGGTTGCTGAAAGTGATTCGCGAAGGTTATTGTCTGTCGTTTGTTGATTTACCTTCCAAGAGGTTTTGTCGTAATCATGATAGTACGTTATGTAATATGCAGTTCGTGTCTTCTGAGATATCTAAGTTGCTGTTGTCAGGTGCTCTGATTGAAGTTAGTGCTACAGACCTGCTTGTGTGTAACCCATTGGGTGTCGCTACAAACAGTTCGGGAAAACGTAGGCTTATTGTGGATTTGTGTTTTGTTAATCAGCATGTGAGATCTTGCAAGTTTAAATAATAATAATCATCATATTTAACATTTATATTGCGCATTTTCTATAAAGATAATCAAATGCGCATTACAAACATTACAATAAATACAAAAATAAGAACCTATTTACAATCACTACGAAATCAAAGACGAAAAATACACTATTTACATTTGGCTATAAGAAAAGTAATTCGCAGAAAAACTATATAACAATCTAAATATATACTAATTGTTATAACAAAATGCCTTGCTGAATAAAAATGTCTTAACTTTCTGTTTAAAATTACTTTTGGTGCAAGCAGATCTAATGCTTACGGGAAGACTGTTTCAAAGCCGTGGCGCTGCCGCCATGAAGGATCGATCCCCCATGGTAACTTTTGTGAAACGCTTTGGGGTGCTCAGAAGAATTTCCTTGTTATTTCGCCGTAAATCATTACGGGATGGCGGTAAAACAGAAATTAAATCAACGAGATGTTTAGGAGCTGAGCCCTGGAGTACTTTAAAGGTGATCAAAAGGATTTTAAACTCAATACGTAGGCGGATAAGCAACCAGTGAAGTTGTTGAAGGAGCGGCGTAATATGACAGTGTTTAGGTGCGCAGAAGGTCAATCGCGCACTGTCAATCATGACACGTTGGAGTTTTTGCATGTGATGGTCGGGGACCCAATAGAGGAGACTGTTGCAATAGTCTAACTTACTGGTTATAAATGCATGAATCAGTTTCTCAGTACATTCACTAGTAAACACTAGTAAATACGAAGACATGCGCACTGCAGCTGACTTGTTCCATCAGGGTGATTTGTTCTTTAAGTTTGACTACACCAGTGGTTATCACCATGTGGAAATTTTTCCAGAGCACACTAAGGTTTACCGTTCTTCCTTTTGGCCTCTCAGTGGGTCCCTTTTTCTTTTACGAAATCCAGAAAGCCCTAACAAAGCAATGGAGGAGTCACGGCATTCGTATATTTACTTATTTGGATGATGGTGCAGGTGCAGATTCTGATTTTCATGAAGCGCAGAGGGTTTCAAATTTGGTAAGGCAAGATGTACAGAGTAGTAGTTTTGTGGCAAATGAAGAGAAACCCAGTGGGTGCCAGTCCAGTCAGGGGAGTTGCTGGGTTATGTTTCGAATTTGCAGATGGCGACATTCCAAGTTCTGCAAAAGAGGGTAGATGCTTTTCTTCATGTTTTGCAGGATGTTCTAGCGCGTGGTTTTGTTATGTCTGCCCGCAAGGTAACACGTTTTACAGGGCTCCTGGCTTCTATGAGTTTGGCGCTGGGTCCAGTAGTACGCCTGTGGACGAGGAGTTTTTATCGTGATATTCTGCACGTAGCTTCACGGGACAGCCCCTTTCATTTATCTGCTGACGCACAGGGGGAAGTTCTTTTCTGGCCGAAGAATTTCGTAATGCAGGGTATCTTATTTGCACGCCTAGCCCAAAACCTGAGGTTTTGACCTACTCAGATGCCAGTGATTCAGGCTGGGGTGAATTTCCCGTTCAACTTGGAGGACGGGGCGCAGTGGGGAACTGGTCAGTCGAAGAGAGTAAAATGAGCTCCACATTCAGGGAACTTAGGGCAACTAGCCTTGTCTTGCAATCGTTTGCTCCTCAGCTGCGAAGGAAGGAGGTTCTGCGCAGGACTGATAACAAGAACACTGAAGTCATTCTTTCCGTGGGCAGCCGCAAAGCTGACCTTCGTAATGAGGCAGTGGACATCTACAAGTTATGCCGGTCATTTGACATCCGCCTGACTGTAGAGTGGATTAGCAGAGATTTTAACGGGGAGGCTGACGAGTTATCACGGATTGAAGATTGTAACGATTATATGCTTGATCCTTCATGGTTTGCTCGCTTAGATAGCTGTTTGGGCCCTCACACCATTGACCGCTTTGCCAGTGTGAAAACTAAGCAGCTGGATGGATTTTGTAGCAGATTCCTCGGTCCTGGTTGTGAAGCCGTTGATGCTTTCACTGTGTCATGGGCGGGGGATTAGAATTAGCTCTTTCCTCCACCATACTTGGTGCCTCGTGTTTTGCGCCACATGCGCGACGGACGTGAAGACGGGACGCTCCTGGTCCCAGAAAGGCCTTCTGCGCCTTGGTGGCCCCTTCTATTCGCCAAGCATGGTTCCTGGCATGATTTTGTGACAGCATCCCTGAGAATCCAACCTTATGAGGGTCTTTTCATTCCGGGGGCGATAACAAGCTGTGTTTTTACTGCAGGCGTACCATCTTTTTGTTTACTGGCTTTGAAGCTGTGCTTTTGTGGTGCACATGTTACTCTTCCAGCAGAATTTGGAGTGGGTCATTTTGAAGATCCAGAGCTGAGGCGTTTGGCAAGTTTTCTACCAGCTGTGTTGGTGCAGGACAGAGCAACTTCAACAGCTGCAATCTATCTTCGTGCATACAAGTCGGCCCAGAAGACATGGGCTGAACAGCACAGTGCTTCTCATTTGCAAGGCAGACTCTGTGGTGTTAACTCTTTATATTGTGTCTCTTATCCAGCAGTCCCGTCCGGTGTCCTTAGTGAATACAGCGGTGTACGGAGTGAGTTGGGTCCATAAGAAAAGTGGCTACCCGGAACCAAGTGAGTATCCTATGGTGAAACAGGCAGTCGAGGCTGCCCGGCCTATTCTTACTCGTCCTCCAAAGCGTAAGGAGCCTTTGTCTGCCTACTTAGTGCGAAGAGTTGTCAGTCCCCTTGAGAAGGGTAGTGTTGCTGACATCCAGTTGGCTGTGTTGTCCTCCTGAGATATGATATTTTTGGTTTTCTGCGTTGGGATGACCTGCACCGTTTGAAAGTGGACGGTTTGCATTTTGAGGAGTCCCATGTGGCCATTTTTTTGGAGAAGCGAAAGAATGATCAGTTCCGTGAGGGATCATAGGTTTTTGTAAACCGTTGCATTACGCCTAGTCCATGTCCAGTTGCAGTATTGGAGAAGTTCTTTTCAGTTGGAAACCATGCTAAAGCCTTGCCTTTATTTCGAAGTGTGCAGAAATCAAAAAGGGGAGTCCGTATGAGGAAAGAGCGGATGTCTTACGGTCGTGCTAACGAGCTCCCTAAAAGGAACTCCTCAAAGAAGGGTTGGACCCAGCAAAATTTGGAATTCATAGCTTGCGCGTGGGAGGGGCTTCAAAAGCTGCTGCAGTGGGTCCACCAGACAGACTTTTTCAGAGAGATGGGGGCTGGCGCAGTGAGAAAGCATGGAACAATTTTATAAAGGAGTCGTTGAGTTCACTTCTCCTTGTATCTAAATCAGTTTAGGATGGACACTGACGCTGATATTGTCTTTTCCAATACCTATTTTATATTGCAACTCTTGTAGCTCACTAGTTTAGAGACACTGATTTTTGAATAATTGTGTTTTGGATTGTGCACTCTTTGCGTTGTGCTGTTGAATGGTCGGCTTGGCATAGCTCCCAGTTGTGTGTGAAGTGTGGTTTTCCGCTGGCTGAGGAACGAAAGAAGCGGAAAACGTTTTTCTCACACACGGCTGGGAGTATGGGTTCGAGTGTGCGGGGGGTCTACAAGTCTTCAAGTCACGTGGCGTTTCAGAGTTCAGTTGTTTTTGTCGCCTTCAGCCATTGCCTGACCTTCCCCGCCCACTCACCCTCCATGTGTTTTTTGGGTTGTAGGATTTCAAGTAGTGCCTTAGTTCCGGTTATTATTGTATGCTAGTCTATTGTATCTAGGCTCAGTTTCAGGTGTTTTGTTAACTCTCTTTTGGTGCTGTAACACTAATGATTCGTAGTGTTGGTACAATAAAGGTCGGGCTGCATGATCGGCTTGGCATGGCTTCCAGTTGTGTGTGAGAAAGCACTGACGATTCGCAAAAAGATTTTTGGTGAACATCATGCCGATGTAGCAACGAGTTAAAGAAACTTGGCTTTAGTGTACTACAGCCTGGGAGAATACAATGAAGCCAAAGAACTTCACGAAAAAGCATTGATGATTTGCAAAAGGATTTTGGTAAAGATCATGCCGATCTAGCATCAAGTTAGAACAACTTGGCATTAGTGTACTACAACCTGGGAGAATACAATCAAGCCAAAGAATTTCACGAAAAAGCTCTGACGATTTGCAGAAAAGATTTTTGGTGAAGATCATGCCGATGAAGGAGAGAGTTATAACAACTTGGCATCAGTGTACAACCGCCTGGGAGAATACAATCAAGCCAAAGAACTTCAAGAAAAATCACCGATGATTCGCAAAAGGAGTCTCGGTGAAGATCATGCCGATGTAGCATCAAGTTATAGCAACTTGGCATCAGTGTACTTCAGCTTGGGCGAATACAATCAAGCCAAAGAACTTCACGAAAAAGCACTGATGATTCGCAAAAGGAGTTTTGGTGAAAGCTGGTGAAGATCATGCCGATGTAGCAACGAGTTATAACAACTTGGCATCAGTGTTCAACCGCCTGGGAGTATCAAGCTAAAGACCTCCACGAAAAAGCATTGATAATAAGAAAACAAATTTTTGGTGAAGATCATGTGTATGTAAAAAACAGTTCAGAGTCAGTTGGCATTGGTTAGGGGCACCCAACGACGGTTTCCTCCTAAATGCTTTGAAAACACTTTTTAGGTATCCTGAGTACTTTTAAGTCTCTAGAAATGCATTCTCTAGCGGCGCTATAAAATCTGTATCTGGTCGGTCATACTAAGGCAACTTAAGTCTTTTCGAAATTTCAACGGCTTCAGTATTCTTTTCCTGAAAATTTTAGATGCAATTTAAAGTTTTACTAAAGTAAGGATTTTTCTGATTCCTCTCTCCATGGCATTCTCGAATCCGAAAATTCTAGGTTTCCTTTTCCTACGAAAAATAGCTTACCTGGGGGAGTGAAATGCTCAAACATTAAACTTTATTAAACCGTAGGGAATTTATCAGAAAAGCTTCGAAAATTGTTCATGAATGGAACGGTCATCTGGAAATTTTTAGCCTTCCTGAAGCTTAAGAAAATTCTAGGTAATTTTTGCTTCTCCGAACAGATATTTTACAGAAAACAGACGTCGTATGCCCCTGATTAGTAAACAAACAGCTTGGAAGCGGTCGAGCTAATTATCGGCACGCGAAAGTACGTTGTTTGATCCTATAAATCAGTCTGATCTATAATAAACAATTCTAGGATGAGGATAATCAAGGTCGAGGTAAATGTTATCATCAGAGCCGAAGGATATCACAAAGACCGAATCTAGGTGGCCATATTGAATTTATTACATTTAAGGATTATTAAGGGATGCCCAGGAGGCACTCGCTCAGCCGTATCGGTAAAAAGGTCTGTTATACATTGTAAAGTTTTGAAGAAAATACAATCTCGACTCCAGAGCTCCTCTGCACATGAACGCGGGGAGTCAGATTGCGTAATGCACCAGTCATTTGAAACCCCCGGACCCCCCCCCCCCCCCTCGGGCATTAGCGGGGCATTCACTTTTTATGCATGTGAGAGCCAGTGAACTCCCCGGTCCCTGGGGCAAAAGTGAATGGTGAACTCCCCCGCCCCCATATGTCCAACATACAAGGTACTCCCTTTCAAACGTCAACTAGTAGCAAGAGATGACATATAGGATGACAGCCGTGAAATTAACAACTTGCTTTCGCAGCAGCAATGGCAACACTTGCAACCCCTCGATAGACAAGAAAAGACAAGTATTTAAAGATTTCAGCGTCATCTTTCTATTTTACATCTTGATGTCACAAAAAGCAAGATCACAACAAATTACTTTTCATGTTTTAGCAATACAGTCTTCTGAAGTTTACAACAACTCTAACATAACAAACGTGTTTCTTTTCAAAATGAAATCCTGGATTTGAGGCACATTCGCAGGATACAACTGGATAAGCTGACAATGAAACATATCACACAACAGCTACAATTATGCTGAGTATTCAAGATTATTAAGCCTTACGAAAAATACTTGTCATCCAACAGTAATGGCTAATATGTTTTGTGAGAAAATGTAGAAATCTCTCGAATAAAAGAAGACTACTCAGTTGACCACGGAATATCTTGCATCATTTGCATCACTTGTTTGTTCGCTTCTTCTCGCAATCTGCAGAACATGACAGAAACAGTGTCAATGACAAACAGACACTAAACTCAAAAACTTTCCAGTCTGTACAGCTAACAAAGAACCATCACTTACCAGGACAAAACCACTTCCCTGGAGGAATGGTCCTTGAGGTAAGGCCAACACATTTGTAGTGGAACCATTTGTGTGTACACACATCATCTCCATCACACCAGATCATGTCATCACTGTTCTCCGCACCACACGGACAGTATGAGGGCTCCTCTTCATCATCAGCATCGCTGTCATTTGGAGTGTTTCGTTGTTTCTCTGCTGTAATAGTAAGTAAAGTACAAAAAAGATACACTATCACCTTTTACTTTAAAAGTCAGTCTCAAGTGGACTTTTTGTTACTGGAGCAAACTTTTGGTACAGATACCTTTCTTCTTGGTTCTTGTGTCTTTTGCCTTTTTAGCCCCCTCTTTGCGTCTGTCTTTAACCAGCTGAAGGTGAGCGAACCACATTTTTACCTCATCAGTGGTGAGAAGAGTCGCCTTTGCTAATTCTGGAATAAGCGTCTCAAGTTGCACATCTTTCTGTTTTGCATCTTCAAAAGCCTTTTTTAGTACTATGGATGGGGGGACTGCGCAGTCTTGCATTCCATGTTCCTTGATGTGCTCGAAACACTGCCGTGGAGGAAGAAAGTGCCCAGCACAGAAGCCAACACATTTTTCACAGCTTCCAGCCCATGGTCTTGACTTATCAGGTACTGGCAAGGGAAGCAATGAGATGGGTAGATTGTTCTCACTCCACAGGGGTTCATTTTGCGGCTTACCTTTCTTACAGAGTGGATGTACACAGTCTTCCTTAAAACAAGGGACCAAGAGGAATACATATTTATCTGCAACACTCTTAACCATGTGCTTGTTTCTGACGCTCCATATCTCACTAAAGTACTGAAACTGTGTGGGTTTTGAACTTTTCAGTTGTTTCTTAGCTCTCTTTGAACCACTTAGGAAGGTTAGCAGGTCTGGGCGACGTTTTTGAAGATACGAGGCATATTCATCGTCCGCTCCTTTCAACAGGCGGATAGGTGTATCACCACATGGTGCACCGTCCACCCTGTTAATGTAAACCTCTGTTGCAGCATCTAAGTTCGCTCGTAGCTTAACACAATCTAACCCCTTTTCATTGAAATTGTGGCCATTGAGTGTTGATGGTATGAAAAGATGGCTGTGAGCCAAGGCTAGACACCCGTTTTGTAGCTCTACACGGTTTAAATAACTGCCACCACTGTGACGTGTAGTGACCATAGTGCATGTTTTCCTATTTACCACATGCCTTTCAGTCCATAGAAACTGAGTTTCCAATCCTGTTGGATTTTCGTCATGAGCTCCATCAACTCGGATGCAGTCAAACTCCTTATCTTTCAGATGGTCACAAAACTCAAAATGGTTTTCTAACATTCTCATATCTGCAGCATGCTGTGCTGGATTTTTAGGATACACATACTGGGCTTTAACAATGCCTGCACACGCTTGAGGTGTAGTGTTGGACTCCATGACATGATACGATGTCGTCTGGAGAATGGAACTGTAGGTGTTCACATAATCAACCCTTGTTGTGGTTTCCATTTCCTCACAGAGTACACCACGACCCTTATGGGTATACGTCGTATCAAGACGAAAGCCTGCCTGGTCGTCTCTATTTATTAAAACTTTGTTGCATCCATCAGCTAGCTGCAAAACATCTAATGCCTTATAAAAGGAAGTGCTCCAGTGAGCATCAGGATTATACTTAACGTTGAATCCTTTCCGTGACCTCCTGCATGTCACCTTTGCAATGCCCTTGTACCGTTTAGCTGATAGCTTCCTTCTGTTCCTTATGGTACAAAGCTGAACTACTGTTCCATAACTGATCCTCTTTGTCTGGTATTTCTGTTTGAGATGCTCTTGAATACGTTTGTAAGAAGCCTTAGGTCCCCGCTTTCTGTTGCCATCGAAAGTAACGACCCCTGTCCTCCTCCATGCATCTGCACCACACCTCCTGCTCCTCACATATTCCTCAATGTCTCTACCTATGCTAGGAAATTCCTTTAAAATTGAAGAAACTCGCCTTGGAATCTTTCGTTTTAACAAACACCTATTTGCAATTGCTTTTGCCACTCCACGTTTTGTTTGTGAACGTAAAATACGTCTCTGCTTCTTAATCATTTTGATTCCCTCAGGAGAATTTAGCTTCTTCACAGAGAGCCACTGTTCTGGATTGTCACTTTCTGAGTCAGTAACGACCCTGTTGTCTTGGCAGCCTAAGGCCTGTTGTCTACTTCGAGTTAAATAGGCTTGTCTGGATTGCTCTATTAACCTTTCCTCCTCTTCAGTGAAATCCATAAAAGACATGTTGTGTGCAAAATCAAGCAAGACCTGTTCAATGACTGAAGTATTGTATTGCCTCAAAAGAACTATCAACTCATCAACAAAAACAAACCAATTAAGATTACTTTCTCTTAGCATCAATGCCAGATGGTCCTGGGTAGGGGTGAAAACGAGAGACTGGGCAGCTTCCTTGTTAAGGCTAGCGTCTGGATCTAACTGTGGTGTAGTAGCCTGAAAGCACTCGGAGTTGCCGTTCATATCTAATTGTGTTTCATCACAGCTTACTTCCTTTAATGTGCCCTCTGGAGTTTTGATTTGACCTTGTATGCCTGGACTGCGAGTACTGTTTACATCTACGTCTTCGCGTGCTTGGAATTTATCACAGTTAGTTTCTCTTGTTATGTTTTCACTGTCTGTGTCTGATTGTTCACTATCACTAGCCCACTCACACGAAGTTGAAGAATCATCAGACTCTGACTCACTGCTGCTTGCGACATCTATACCGAGTGTTCTAAGAAAAGCTCGTTCTTTAACGGCAGCAATTTGCATTACTTCATTTCTAATTTCACAAGCCTTTTGCAAGGCTCCCTCGACTTCGTTTCTCAGCGCACCATAATTGGAGATTCCGTAAGTTTGAGATGCCTTCTTCTCAGAAAGATTTCTTGACGCACAAGCTGCATACTTTATTAATTTACGGTCAGACTCCGTAGAAGCTAAACTGCAAAGTCCACTGAGGGTTGCTTTATTAATCCCACCAGATACAGTGCCAGATGGAATCAGCTTACGAAACAAAGAGACAAATGTTACATAGTCTACACCTGACTGTTGCTCAATCATACACAGTCTCTGGGAACCTTTCCCTTGTGTGCTGGTTTCAAAAATAACAACTGGTAACTGCAGAAATCTACGCTTTGCGTTATAACATTGATATTTAACAAGTGGAAAACATTTGCGAAACGTATCGGCAACATCAGCTATGCCAGATGAGATGATTTTATTTGCTGCCTGTATTAAACCGCTACACTCACGACACCCAACAGCATGATCTTTTGAACAGTATGCAGACCTTGCCTTCACAAATTGTAACAATGTCATACCAGACAAAAAGGACTGATAAATTCCATCAGCTTTACGACAACTACTCACATCAGCTACAGCTTTGTCCTTCAAACTAATGTAGAGGAGAAGTTCTGGACAGTCACATGGCTGTCCAGATTCTGGACTAAAAAAGACTCATTTGTAAGACTTGACGACGGGAAACTACTCTGCTCTTCAAGCTGATGACGAGCAGAGTCTTCACCACCTTCTTGCATTTGTCCTGGGGAGATACTGCTGCTCTGACTGTTCTGCCCCTCAAGCTGATGACGACCAGAGTCTTCTCCACCTTCTTTCTCTTGTCCTGGGGAGTTACTGTTGCTCTGACTGCTCTGCCCTTTACCTTCAATTTGCTTGATTAAAAAATCCAAGCTTCCCTTTTTGCACGAGCTGGGCTTTCTCCCTTGCTTTACACCGGGTGGAGCTGTTGTGCTTTTCTTCTCTCTCCTTTCTTTGTCTTTTGAATACTTCTTTTCTTTTCTCTGCAAAAGAAGTAACTCTTCTTCTAGATGTCGTTTCCTGACTCGTAGAGGTTCCATTTCTTTAGTTAACCGGAGAGCCCGCTCATCGGCGTTTACGTTCCTAGCCTTTTCACGCGATCTTTCCAAGTGAAAGATTTCCTTTTTAACTTCGTCCACATCCTCGCTGATTTGCTGTAGTTGTTTTGCTCTCATGCTTGGATTCATCTTGACAGATTTTTCAGGTTGTGGTGCATTAAGAGTTGGAGACCGTGATTTTTTCTTCTTGTACAGGTACCCATCGTCCTCTACTTTTTTTTTGGCCTGCTCAAGAAGTGTCCCCTTATTTGAAATCAGTGTTGGATTTTCAAGAGCAATGTTGAAGGCCGCATCATTGAGTTTACTTCTATACTCAAAAAGGAAACTACCTGGCTGTAGGTCCCTGTATATCGCACTTTCCTTCCTTATTTTCTCCACGTCCATTTCCACACTAAGTTTTTCCACAATCGGGTTCTCTGACACCTACAGACAGAAAGAAAAAAATAAACAGTATCCTTATTGTTCAAAGGTATTTTACAAGAAATCAATTAAAATATTAAGATGCTTCCGCTTACAAAAATAACATTAAAAATTATAGCAGCACTGAGCAGGATCTGAATAAAATCTTAACAGGGACCATAACAAATAAACAAGCGTTTTCAAAAGGGAACATTTTCATTAACAAAACAGACACTGAGGAATTGTTTCTGATCTCGTAAAGCAATTCAACTTACTATAGTTGGGGGCCCCAGAGTTACATTGCCACTTGTAGTACATATGGTGAGCTGCTGGCTTCTGCACACTAAATGGTTACACAAAGATAAATATTTGATTAACTATTAAAGTGATTATACAACTTTGTAAAATACTCAGAAACTGGAATGTGTTGTTCTACAAATTCAAAATTAAAAGCATTGATTAACCAATGTTTCTTCTTAAAATTTTGCAGAATGTGATGATTTTTAACAAAGGAAAGGTTCAAATCACCTTTGGAGTCTGTCACGAGACCCCCTTTGGCAGCAGTCTTTTCCCCAGTAGTATCAGAAGGCTGCATTTCCCATTCCTCCCCATCAGGCACAAAAACAAACACAGTTCCATTGTCACATGCCAGCATCGTCTCATCTTCATCTATTTCCGTTCCATCCTCAAGGAAAACTTTTATGTTCTCTGCCTCTATTCCAAGTTTTGCTTTTCCTGGGCAAAGAAATTTTTTAAAAGCCAATGATATCCATATTAAAGATCTTTTAAAACTTTTGTTTCTGCTTTTGGATAATAAGTTAATTAATAAGAAAAGGCTTCAAAAGCAATTTATTCAGCTCAAATAATTTACCTGCTTTTCTTCAACCAGTCTACAATTGCCTGAATTTCAAATTGACAGGAAACAATGTGCGATTTTCCAACGTCGCGGCCATTCCAGATCAGTTCATTCTCGTTCAGCCATCTGATGACTGTCCACGGAGTTTCGAAATTATACCTATCGAATTTTACCAACCAAATGCAAAAAGCCCTATAAAAGAATGCGTAGGAAGCACGAAGTTGTATGGATCGAATTTCGCGTTGGCTGATCTGGCACGTGACTGAAAGCATGCGTGATCGGAATATAAAAACTTTTCATAAACCCCTTTTCATAGCTTTTTGGTCAATGTATCGAAATCCAAACAGAAGGGAAGTTATAGAAAAGTTATGCTCACTTTGATATCAAGCCAAAGAGCGCAAAAAAATGCATAGTTTAAGCTTTAAGTGTCGTTTCTAGCTGTCGATAGGTCAAGCCAGGTCAAGTGTTTATGAAGAATTCGCGAATAAGATGGTATCGGTGCATTAGATGCATTTTAAAGCATATTATAATTACAAATCTACATAATATCAGTGAAAATATGCCTACCTTTGTTCACCAAACTCTTCAAGTCATCGGCTATGACCGCTTTTTTTACGCCTCGATATTTAACTTTGCAAAACATCGTCACGGTACGAAGCGATGAAAATGTATGCGGAATCATGCGGAATTAGTATGCGGCGCGAAAATGAAAACCGCTGACCATAAAGTGACTGCCCCGCTTATCCCCCGGTCCGGGAGGCAAAGACCGTGACTTTTAGCGTATCCCCCGACTACCGGGGAACCAATATTTGGTGAACATGAAGTGAATGTCCCCGCAATACCCCGGTCATCCCCGAGGGGGGGGTCCGGGGGTTTCAAATGACTGGTGCATAAGCACTGGGGTCGAGATTGGAAGAAAATAACGGCTATTAGTAAAATCCAACTAGTGGTCTATTATCAATGCTGCGCTCTGATTGGTTGAACTACTACTAGGCTATGTCCTATAGCCCACTAGCCTAGCGGAAAGCGCCGGCCTTGAAAACCAAAATAATGGCGGCTGAATTGCGTTTTGCTAGCTAAAGTTGTTTTGTCTCGATATTTTGGATCTAGTTGGATTCTACTAAAACAATTATTCCTTTCGCCCTCATGGCCTCTGAATCAATAGCCTATTCGGCCTTCGGCCCTATGGGCTATTGACTCAGAACTCATTCGGGCTCCAGGAACAATTGTTAAATACACCGTCCACGGAACCTGAATTAGTATTTTTTTATTGGAAACCGTGCATTGCGCGCGCAACCTAGCAGATAACTAACTAATCTGTAGGTTGCACTGATTTCCAACATTAGCTGTACTGCTCTTAGCCAGTGAGAAGACAGATAGAGAGTACAATGTATAATGACAGTACTAGCCTGCGTAGCAGTACCTTCTGTTTTTTCTACAAGTTTATGTATGATAATTATGTACTCGTGCATGAAAATATGGCAGGTGAAGTAAATTGCCGTCCAGGTATATTTCTGCATTTAATGGACTTTGTATGATAGTTTATTCCATGACTGACTTTAAAACGATATTGGAAGAGGATGAAGGAGGTGAGAATTTCATAATTGTTTCTTTTGCAAAGAGTTTGTTTGATCCTATAAATTGTCTTATTTGACAGTACTCATGGCCTGCGTAGCATATGCTTCAAAGTTAATCGCCATCCAGGTATATTTTGGTATTTAATGGACTTCATATAATAGTGTATTCAGTAACTGACTTTAATACGATATCAGAAGAGGATAAAGTAGGTGATTATATTTTCATTTCCAAAGAGTTGTTACAAATTAGTTAATGTAATGTAGTAAATTAGGTGAGGTAATACTTCTTATTGTGGTTTCAAAGACATTTCCACATTATCTGATTGTGGAAAGTAACTGTAAGCCTCTAAAGGATGGGGTTATGCTTTCTTTTTGTCAGGGAGATGTAAAGAAAAAGGGGGAGACTTCCAGAGAGGTGGGGTTAAAACTTATTTGGATGAGATGCGGTTTCTTTCTGGAACCACACATCACTGAAATTTACCCACACTAATCAGAATGTGAATCGACAAATACTGTTTCGTTGATAAAATGAACAATAGATAATTTCCGTTGATTTGACATTTCCATTGGTGATTGACGTTTGATCAGGTAAATATGCCGCGTAAAATAACTAAGACTTGCAGCAGTAGTTTTGTAGAGATTTCATGTCTGTCTCGCTGACCTGTTTTCACGTATGTACGTTTTGCTGACGCGTTGTTCTGAACTGTTTTGAACTATTTTACCTCTTGCTGACCTGTATAATTTACTAGAAACGATCTGACTGGATATCGTCAAAGAGGTAAGCTTTTAGTGCTGTAACTTACAACTTGTTAACTTATCTTATGAGTTTCCGTACCGATTGTCTATAGAGTCTTCAACAGAATAATTTCTTTCTTTCTTTAGATCGAATGATAAAATTAATCAAGTCATCAGTATTATAGGATCGGCGTCACCCAGTTGGATTGTGTTCCTTCGACTGCTGAACCATATACAATTTCACCCCATTCAAAGTTCTTGTAAGTGACCAGTCCTGGAATTTATAAAAGTGCTTGACAAGACTACTGTCGAAACTCCACTAACGGCCTCCTTTTTTGTCCACGCGGACAGTCCATGTATTGCCCCTTGTTTAAACCTTTCTATATCGGCCACCTCCCTAAAACGACAACAAAATAACCTGTCTACAGTGGCTGGTTTTTTTAGCGACTGAAGAAAAAGTCAAGAACGGTTGCGCGTCGATGATTAATCGCAGCAATTTCAAATCATTTAAGATCAATTTTAAATGCAGTCCTTTTTTTTCAAAATAAAGTCCTTTTTTTGAACAGAACCTTCCACCCTTACCTCCCCATAATGGCCACATTCTTCTATCCCCAAGGTGGCTGATGTGGAGAGGTTTAACTGTATGTTGTAAGCGACTATATATGAAATAAACTTTTTTTGTTAATTACAAGTATGTTCTGGTAAAATAATTTTAATTGGGGTCTTTTTTTAATTACTGTGTACACTTCAATGTTAACAAACCATCAATGCTTATTTTATGAAAACCCTTAATTTCTTCAAGGAGTAAGTCCTATTCAAAAGTTGATTGAATAGATGCTTTTAAGGACGTAAAAACAAAGGAAACGACCAGCTGGTTAGTCAGAAAAGTGGTTAAGGTAGCTTACGGGAGTTTGCACTTAAGAAAGCTTTTCATTACAGAGCTTAAGTTAGCGTTCAAAAGGGATTTCACAACACTGGTCACAATTAGAGCTGTTTGCTAACAGGAATTGTCACAAGGAGAGCTTTGATTGTATTTATAAGTGTCTTGAACAGTGTTTTTTTTTCTGGACTGGAAGCCTTGATCAGGGTGTGAATGTTGAGCGGTGTGTAGTCTACATATATAATATCATTTTTTTTTATTTGATGTGAAGAAATACTTTACTCTTCATGTGAAATGAAGTCAATCAGTGTACTGAAAAAAGGGTCTCTATTCTTAAGTAGGGTTTTTTTGTGTTGTTTTTTGACATACTGTAAACAGGGTCAGGGTTTGAAGACCTCTGTAGTGCACCTGCACCCAAAGAGTAGTGAGGGGGCACTTGGAGTGCCATTCTAGCTCCCCCCTCCCCCTCTACCACCACCACCACTGGAGCCTCACCCCCTTGGAAAGGAGGTCTTTCTGCTTTCTTTTTTCACAGAGGAGGGGGATGGGTGACTGTACACATGTTATGAGAGACAACTGACAAATGATCTTAGCAGTACACAATATGTTTCAAGAGATGAAACAGCATGAAAGGGAAAATTGACAAAATTGTCAAGAGATACTAGCTTTTGATAGCAACTCAATGATATCTTCCAGTCCTAAGTCTTTAGCAAGGTTCACTGGTGTTACAGTGGCAGGGATTCCCATTTTAACAGACGTGTCACATCCAGCTTCTAACATTGCTGATACCATTTCAGTACTTCCTGGAGAAAGAGATATCAAAATCCACTTAGAGGTACTGCCCACTGTTATGAGTAAGAATATTATTATCATTGCAGTTTAAGAGAACTTGGAAATAACTTCTGAGTTTTCCAAACAGCAGTTGAGACCAATCCAAAGCCTTTGATTTCTATTTCTAATTCCCCACTGACACCTCTAAAGGAACTTGTGGGGCTTAGCCATATCAGTTAGGATTATATTTCAGAAACAGCATTCTGCACAGATAGCAATGTAAGAGTGAAACGTTTGGCAGCAAAAAATTCAGCAGATGCCCTGGTCAGCCCCCACCTTGCAGCAGCACTCTTAAGGAAAAAAAAGAGAAGAGATGCATGTAACAAACCCTTTCCCGTCCAAGGGTGACACATATGTAGTACCGCCCCTTCTGTCCAAGGCAAAATGACTCCAGTTCACACAAATAACACCACTGAAGCCACCCCTGATCCAATGTCAAAAAATAATTATTATTCCTTCTTTGATTCACGAGTATGTACAAGTTAATGGGGAAGAGAATGTTAATTTAAGTCACTTGGAGCTCTATTCTAGGCAGCCCTCCCAGTAAAGCAATTTTGGGCAAACTTCATAACCAGCAAAGGGTGTGTGATGGTGGTCGCAGGTGTTTCAATTTGTTGCATCTCAAAAACAAGGCACTTACCACTCATTATAGAAAGATGGAGAGGTGTGGCACCCTCACACTCAGGGTTCCATGCATCAAGTTTTGCTCCTGCACTGATTAACAGTTTCACCAAGCTGACATTTCCAGTATTCACTGCAGCATGAAGGGGTGTATTCCCTGAAGGAGATGTCTCATTGACATCTACTCTAGGCTGTATCTAAATTATAAAAAACATTGATCTCAAGCCCAGAGCAAGACTTAAATATCTTGTTCATTCACTATTGTCATATAGCCCATAATACATATGGTTTACCCCTAATATTTTGCATAACCATTGTTTATTTCTCTTGGGTAGTACAGTCATCACAAGAGAAACTCAAGACAATGATTATGTGATTTTTTTCGTGGGGGGATACACATGGTGTATTATGGGTATTTCTTCACATACTTGAATGGAGGAAAGCATTTAGAAGCCTGGTCTTTGGCTTTTAGTTTTAAAATATATGCTGTTAGGGTTTTAAGAAAGTGATGAGCATCCTCCATGCATGGATGGTGACCAGAAGACTAGTCTACCCATGTCCTTCTTCCCATCTGGGCCAATGTGCTGTGTCCTGCTTTATATTACACATTTTATCTAGATGAGGTTTATAAGCTTTAAAATTAAAAACTGATGGCCCGCAGTGCCAAAGGTTAAACTCAGGTCTGTTTGGAGAAAAACATTCACTGCAGTCTCAGGAGAAACTATGTTGTTTTCTGCTATATCTGACTGGTGACTGGTAGTTAGAATAATTATTAGCAAAATCAAATAAATATACGAGGCACATTCTATGTGCAGGACTTGAAATTGCGACTGATAGGGTTGCCAATGCAACAAACATTTTCTCCTTGATGACTAAAAATTCTGGTTTAGTCGCCACTTTGGCAACTAGGTTTTCCTATGATTTAGATTTAAATTAAATGAGTAAAGTTAAAACAAACATTTCATCTTATCTTGCTTTGCTTTCGTCATAAAAAATGTGCCAAATCGCACAAAGAAAGCCAGTTTACCACCTAATTTAAACCAACTTCTGTCCGTGATATTTGCAAACAATAAAATCTGATGGATTGTGCCATACTACAGGGCTTCTGATGGGTCGCGAAAAAAAGGCAAATTTTGTGGGATTTTCTGAGACAGATTTGTGGAAATTTTTGGGGCTAACTTTGCCGAAAATCAATTGGTAAAAAATGACCGATTTCATGGGAATTTTATGGGCAAATTTAACTTGAAATCAATCGCTTTTGCACTGATTTGACAAGTGTGTTTAATGTTTTTTAACAGAGATAAACATTTGCTATTTTAACAACAAAGCGCTCGAGAAATGAGCCAATGGCAAAGCTTTTAATATCATGACTAGTGCCCAGTTTTTCACAACATAATTTACGCCTGGTAGTTTTGAGACCTTCTTTGCTCATTGTGGTGATGAAGTTTCGAGATAAATTTGCAAGTTTAGGGCAATTAAACAGCCCCATAGCCGAGATAAGTTTCAAATATGTTGTATTGACATGTATTTGATAAGATTTCTAGTGAATTTTGAAGCATTTTGCATTTTTTTGGTGAATTTCGCAGGTTTACCTGAATTTCTCGGCTCTGTGACCACACTAAATAGAGACCTTTAGATTCAAGGATGAGGACAACTACGAGTACAAGATTTGACTTAAAGTTTTTTTCAGGCATTCTCAAAATATAGACTCCCTGGAAAGCTTCATTTACCATTTTTCACTAGAAAGTTACCACTATTATCTTTAGCAAAGAAGGTTTACGCCCTCTCCTGATCACAAAATGATAAAACTTTTAACATTTGATTTTTTGTTTCTGCCACTTCGACATTCTCGCTAAGACTCATAGTAGAGTGATGACGGCTACCATATTTTCCCGCCAACATGACACTGGTTCATGCACATTGAGAATATCTCTCACTTGTTGTCATACTCGTCTTAGAATCTAATGGTCTCTAATATCAGAAGACCTGATACTATGAGCTGTGTCATTTACATTATATACAAACTGGCAACTAAAAATTTTCCTTCTGGCAATTGTGTTTCTACAGTTGGTCGCCAAAAGGCGACCTCAGGATTATTTTAATTTCAAGCCCCTTTTGTGCATGGTAATATTGTTCACTGGTCACATAAATTATGTTAGTAAATTACTGATTACCTTCAACAAATGTTGAAGCATTCCCTCATTGCCACTTAGCACAGCTGTGAAAAGCAGACTTTTACCCCCATTATCCTTCAGAGTCTGGTGATTGAGTGAGTAGTTCCTTATTAAATAATCCAGCACATCAGGAAGGTTTTTCTGCACTGCTTGGAATGCAAACTCAGTTGCTATTGCAACAAGACTTTTGCTGCCAATTGAATTGTCCATTGCTTTTGAGTAGCTGGCTTTTTGAAATGTATTCTTGTAGAACTCTAATGCCCCAGAACATATATTTGCTATTGCAAATGCTCTTGTTGCTAAAATAAGTTGGACAAATTCTTTAGTTGATGTCGAACACCGTACATCTGAGAGCAGGGTACGATAATTTGTTTTCCTACCAGAGCACAGACAGAGGAGAATGTTTAGAAAGAAATCCTTAGTTTCAGAGTTATGAAATTTTTCAGGATATTCCCAAAGGACAGATCCAACAAATCTGCCAACATCATCACGTGAAACAGATCCACCTTTTAAACCAGCACCAAAAGCAAAGTACAGTTCATCCAATAAAATAGAGAATTCCATCTCTATCAGTTGTCTTTGTTTAGTTCTTGGCATTTCTGAAAGCCAGAAATGTGCAAACTGAATGAAATTGTCATCACAATGGAGCCATGATGTCAGCTGTTTGATTGAATCATTTGCCTTTGTAAGCCAATCTCCTACCACAGTCGAATCCATGTAAAACAAAATGTTGTCAAAATTAGGTTTTGATCGTTGAACGTCTTTCTTCCGAGCTGAAATCGAAATCACACGCTCAGTCACTCCATCTTGGGGAAGCTTTGCTGGAGAGCTCCTTCCAGATGAAGATGGACTACCGCTTGTTGGGCTGCTAGTAGCACCTATCGGAGGTAATGGAGATCCCCTACCTGAAGAACCAGAGCTCAAAGGAGGACTAACAGGTTTCTTTTTGGAATCTAAGCTCAAAGGAGCCAAGTCTTTGCTTCTCTTTGGAAGAGATGGTTGTGAAACCTCTACAGGAATAACACCAAAATCTTCCTCCGATTCGTTACACAATTCGTCCAGTTCATCGTCATCGCGATAAGATAATCGAGATACATTGATAAGCTCTCGTAAGTCTCTCACACTTCGACTCATGTCTTGCTACTCGACAGATATTTTCATCTTGACAACCAACAACTATTCCGCCATTTTGATTATCAAAGCTCTAAAAGACTTTTGGGAAAGTACCCATGATACCTTTCGCATCTCGGCCTATAAAGCCAACCACGTGCTTCATTTCTTCCTCTCCGCCATTTTGCTTTACAAGTTTGTGGCTCACCGCTGTTCGTGTTGAATAAGTCGGCCAATTTTGAGTATGGTAGGTTAAAAAAGTTAAATGGAGATTACGTTGTTGTTAGTTTACTCAACAGTACACAAAGTAAACGTGTTATTGTAATGTTTGCAATGTTGCAAGCGTTCTTCATGAGTTGAGGGATAGGCAAGTTGAAAAAATAAAGAGATCAGATCGATGATTAATTTGGCTATTGATCTCGACCTTGAGTTTATGTATCAGGAGAATAGGAATATATTTGTGACTTTTTAGATAGCACTGGACTGCAGATGTCACTTAGTAAGATGTGTATTCCTATGGGTCTTAGTCAAAGTATTCTCGTTATGGATTGGTGTAGGCTAGAACAAATCAAATAGCCAGTCTATGGTATGATAACATTATACTACCTTCACGTCCTATCCCCCTATAATCATTATAGGGTGACCGGTTGTTTATCTACCGAGTGGTTTCGCCTATGTCCTGTTGGCTAACGTTGCAAGTCATTTCTTACAGCTAGGGGGCAGAGTTAGGGCTGCAATGATACATTTTCTCGCAATACGGTACATATTTCAATACAGGTGCCATGATACAATACACAATACGATACATCATCACATACAACTGACAAGTGACGTAATCTTACTAGACTTCTTTGAAATCATTTATTTCCTTCCATAACAAAGCATGGTAATTTAATAACAGAGCACAATGATGTCGTTGGACATGAAAACTGATATTGGTCGTTGAGCCAGTGTATTGTAGATCTGAGAAACAGTGGAGACAGATTACAGTTTCTTTTACCGTGTTTCTCACGCCTTTGTTATCAAAAAATACCTTGAATCCAAAGTCTTTCAACACCTTCGATTTAATTGAGGATGGTGCCAGTTCGAATTCAGCTTTTTCACCAACACGGGAAGACATTTTCCGATGAACAGCTTCCCCATGGGCGTGTAGACTGTGTCAGCTGACAACTAAATTGGAAGTATGAAATGTGCCGCCATGTTGAAAAATACATGTCGGATTTGAAGAGTGTGAAGCTTTACGAAGCAAAGATGGAACTTTCTTGTCTCTTTGTTTAATAAATAGCTATAACAGGGCTTGGATTTGCATAAGGAGTCATTAAATACAGTTATTTTTGAATATTGATCAAGAATCATATGGTAACATCATAATATTGCAATATGTTGTTCAAATATCTATATTCGTATCGTGGCAAGAAATATCGCAGTTCACCAGTGCACCAGTGTATTGTTGCAGCCCTAGACAGAGTAGAGGGTGAGAGAGAAGGAATGCTGTTCCCTGCTATCTGCCTCTTCCTCTCACCCTTCTTATTTTTTTCCTGCTCTCTGACTTTGCACCACACTACACTATCTGAATACCTGAAGTTAAGTCTAATGCATATCTTCAAGGCACACCTCAAGGAAAAAGGTGCAGTACCTGAAGAAGAGGCTCAGATCCACAGGATCCGCATCACTCTTACAAGCCGCAATGTCAAGAGCTTAGAGAAAGGTAACAGACAACTGAAGTCATTAACATCCTGGATTAGTTTAGTAAATTTGCTTCAGATCATTTAAACCCAAATTAAATGATGGGGAAATGTGGCTCTTTTACAATTCAAATCTGTCAGTTTGTGCTATCGGAGGGTCCCTGTTTGAGGTTTACCATTAGATAATGAGCGTTCATAATAAGGTAGACAATTATTGTACTGTAGAAAGCAGGGAGAAGTCTCATGGCCTTCTCAATGATGTTGATAATCAAATAGCAGGATGTGAGTCACCACAGAGTATCCACCAGAGATCTAGCAGTTGCAGGGTCTTATTGGGAGTCCTTTCTCTGCACATTACAAGCAAGAATATTGCAAGGCTCTCTTCCTCAAATTTACCCCCTGATATACCTACAAGTTACCTAAATCCACCAAAGAAAATGTGTTTGATTTTATCTTATTCCGTGTTATTACATAGTATGTGCTGATCTGATCCGTGGAGCAAAGGAAAAGAAACTGAAAGTTAAGGGACCTGTGCGCATGCCAACCAAGTATCTGAAGATTACCACCCGTAAGACACCCTGTGGTGAAGGGTCCAAAACTTGGGACAGGTTTGAGATGAGGATTCACAAGAGGTTGATAGATCTTCACAGTCCCTCTGAGATTGTCAAGCAGATTGTATCCTTTGAATGCTATTATTCGTTATGCTGCAAACAGAGTTGTTAATTAATAAGAAAAATAACCCTGGAATTGATTGTTTACTTACACCCAGGTAAAGCAACATTTCAGCAACACCTTCCGTGAGGAATGTGTAACTGGAGCTTATTGCTGCCTGCACAGGGCAGCTACCTATTTCTGACATAAGATCTTGACTTAGCGGTTACCTGTTTACATGTTTGGAAGTTTGTTAGCATTTCCTTGGCCCCCCACCTAGCACCCAATCAGAAGTGAAAAGAAATGTATGGTGGCCTTAATTTTATATCTGAGTGCTACTGAAGAAAGTCTTTAATTCCATTTAAACACAGCTCTAAAAGTAAATTCAGATAAATCTGTTAATGAGTTTCTTAAAATCTGGGAGCTTGTTCTTTGACATTCATTGTGTTCATGTTTGGGTTTGAAGTAGGAAGTGGGGTGCAAGTGCAAAGGAAAGTTTTTTTTTATACTGTAACAGTAAGTTACTCATTAACCTGTCATGTAGGTGTAAAGTTTTAGCGAACATTTTAGCTAGGAATAGTGGGGACAACAATGTTTTTTCACTTATCAGTTGTGGATCGCTGTGGATCACAAACACAATCACGATGAGACAATTTATGTTTTAAAGCACCCATCCATTCCGACAACCAACAGCAGAATAATTTTCAATAGATAACCTTCCCAATGTAGTTCCCTGCTTTTTCTAATTGGTGAATGAAGATACCAACTGAATTATAATTTGCCCAAGGAGGGGAATGAAACAGTGAGTTGAACAGTTGTACAGTGTTCATCTCATGAGAGCAAGTAAACCCAGCTAATGTGACTTTTAAGTGCCCCAGGATTTTTGTATGTTGTATATTTTTTGTATATTGACCACTTTAAACAAAGATAGACTTGTGAGTTTTTGTCAGTTGTACATTGTAAACCATACTTTAAAATTGATACATGTTCTTATGTCTCTGTGATGATAACTGCCTCTGGCATGACACCTGTTGTATGATTATATATTTAACCATGCACTACCATCTGAGAGACAACCTGAAAGGATGTATTACAGTGTTTTTTGGGATTAATAATTAATCACAAAAAACACTGTAATATTGATTGTATAATAATTATATTGATCGTATCTTAGGGAGTCATATCCAAATCCTATCCCTTTTATGTTTCCTTAACTGTCCCATCATCAGACATCCATCAGTATTGAGCCTGGAGTAGAAGTTGAAGTGACCATTGCTGATGTTTAAAATGGTGCAAGAAAGGATCAACAATCAATAAAACGTTGAGAAAAATTGAATGTTGTTGTTGTGTTAGTTGTCAATGTTTTATGCAATTATGAATACTTGCTTGTTTTTTGTTAAATTGACAACCCTGTTTTATTGTTTCTGATGATAGTTTTTGCATATATGATAGCAAAAAAACAGGGATGGGGAAATGATTGCAGGGAATTAAATTGGATCAACACAAAGAATAAGTCAGTAATGAAGTTACTGATAAGTGTCTTGGGTTGAAGTTGGTGTCTTTTCCCCATGCTTTTAATTTCCTGTTCCCACAGCTCATTTGCCATCCCCTGTTTTAATAACATTCCACAGCTGTCACAAGTTGTGTTGGCCCCCTGAGTATGAAGTGCATCTTGCTAGGCATGAAGAGTATCCAGTTTGCAAGGATCAAAGTTGGCATGTTGTATTGGGGATAGGTTTGGATGGGGATGACTGATGTTGTTTAGGAATATTTTTCCAGTGCCCTTTAGCATATGTGCATCTATCTGTACTATGCCTTCCCTTGCTCATTCTTGTGAACAAAGTGGCTAACTGGAGGCTTGAGATATAATGAAAAGGATAAACCAAGCCTTAGCCTGTGTGGGAGGCACAAAAAAGGGGGGTGGGGGGGGGGGGGGGCAGAGGGAGAAAAGCTTCCTCCCTTCCTGCCCCTTTCAATATCTTCTACACAGGCTGCCCAAGCTTCCACCTTGTTTCATTGTGTGCTAACCGGAGCAGAATGTGAGACAAATCTGTGTACTGCTTTTGACTACTGGTACATAGTTTTTATCTTCATCCTCAAACCACCTGAGGCAGCTACCACAAAATGAAAATCTCATTGTTCCAACTAGCTGTCATTGTGTCTCTGAGGATGACAAATCTTCTGGTTACAAAGGAAGTTGCTGGTATTTTAGGCACCATGTCTGCTGTATTAGCTGTATCCAACAACTTGACAGTAATCTTTTCACATTAATCTTTGATATTTCAATGTTCAATACTGGATTGCCATGATTAGTGAAAAGTGGGGAAAAAGCAATTATATGAGGTTGGGAAAAATTGACTGGAAAGTGAGAAGTCTGGAAGTTTCATTTTCTGGTTGCCACAGCATTCCTGGAATCTGAAATCGTTGTCAAAAAAGGTTTGTTGTTGACTGATTTTGATTTTCCAAATCTGGGAAAAAACACCATATATTGAAAACGTTGAGTGAAGGGAAATGGAAAACACATAACCTTCAAGAAAAAGATAACGAAATGTGAAAGTCTGGAAGCCATTTTCAGGTCAGTGGAATGTGGCAATCATGCAATGGTTTATTGTTTGGAATAATTATGAGTGATCAAGTGCTGGATCCAAACAGCCTGTGTTAAGCTACACCCACTTTTAGGATCACAGATGGCCTGCATTGTAGTTACAAACAAGCGAAGAGAAGGGGGAAAAATTGCACCATTGAAGAGGGATTCCTTCTCTCCCCAATCCCCTCTTCTTTTCCTCCCCTTTTGAGGCCTGTCACACAGGCTAGGTCACAGAGGAGTTGTTTAACTAAAACCTCAACAGTTATTCTCCCCAAACCCAGAGTGTTCAAAAATCATTTCTTAACTCCATTATATGAAAATGAAGGCGGTAATAAAATAGGTTCCATTCAGCAGGTCCGGGAGCCCCAACTAGGCCTTTTTTATTCCACAGCTTTGAAAGCCTTTGATATTTTTGGCCTTGGAATTCAAATTCACGATCTTTTTCTTTGGTAAGATATGTCTCAACAAGAGGTTCTATCATAATCTCTTGATCTCAACTATTTTTTTGGAGTATCCCTTTTTTTAATACTTTAAACTCTTCATCAATCCAGCCCCTGACCATTGCGTTGAGCTTCAATTGCTGCAAGGATGAATATACAGGGTGTGTTACTTTGACTGAATATCTCTTATTGGATTTTTTTTTCAATGTTCCCACATTAACGAGATAAAAACTCTATCGTTTCTAAAACAAATTCAGTTATTGTGTGTATTATGCCTCACTAAGGCACAAGGTGGTTATTCCTCAATCTATATTATGGTTGAACCTGGGAAATTTTTGTCATAACAGGTGGCCCAAGAAAGATACTTGGCTTTCACGGTCTTTTGATAGTGGTAGTTAATCGACAATTTGATTGGCTTTTCTAAAATTATTAACTAGTTGTTACATGTAACTCAGCGGGATTGGAACAGTTCAAATGAAGCTTGTTTTCAAATGCAAATAGTGGGAGCTTTAAGACAAGTTATTATATCCATGTTGATCATCTTCCGCTCCATTATTCTTTAGAGGAAAAAATTCAAAGCTTTTACTGTTAAATCTAATTTTTTTTTATTTCTTTTCAGTCCTTTTATTTTACACCGGAAGTGAACGGTCAGCTGAGTTTTCAACACTTGCTGGCTTATCACGTGACTGGAATTTAACCAATAAACATGAGCCGCGTCCAGGCCGCGTGGACATCCATGTGCATGAGTCGGTAAAAAAGTTTGCTTTTATGGTGACGCTTCGGCTCAAACTTAGATTTATTTACTCTATTATGTGTCAAGACTGATACCCGAACTACGGAAGGATTGTTGGAAGCTAAGCTTTCATCTGAATTACTGAAAAGCCAGAAAATTTAAACGTTTTCCACTATATATTCCGACATGGAACTAGCTCACATGCACCCGGCGTCTGATGTGCTGGATCATTTCTCTGTCAGCGAAGCCAAAGGCTTGGGTTTAGAGGAATTATCACTTGCTCAGGAGAAATATGGACCGAACGGTAGGAAAGATAGTATTCGGTTGTATTAAATGAAACGAGTTTGTACAATTCTGTGATGCGATTAATCGAAATATATGATGTATCTTTAGTATGATTTTATTATCGCCATATATAGTGGTACCTTTTTGTGAGATGGAGAACTTGCAGAAGTCCCTGTTTCAAAATAAGCTTAATTGTATTTTATCGCTAACAGTTTGCTCTCTTTTTTCTTCCCATTCTCTATGCTTTGACAAACAAAGAACTTCCAGCCGAAGAAGGTGAGATCGACATTGTAAAATTGCGAAGTAATAATGTTTGTTTCACGTGGACATTCGATCAATTTCACTTAGAAACGAACATGGAATCAGCTGTCTTCCTGTGATCTTCTCCTGCTTATTTTGAAATGTTATTATTTTATTTTAGGCAAGCCTCTGTGGAAGCTTGTACTGGAACAATTTGACGATTTACTGATAAAAATCCTCCTTGCAGCCGCCGTTATTTCATTTGTAAGTGTCTTTCAAGTGGGAAAGTGCATTAGGATTGCTGTTTCAGTTCTTTGCTTGTTGATCATTGATCGGCCTGCATATTTGTTTTTCAGATTTTGGCGTTGTTCGAAGAAGGAGAAGATAGAGTCACAGCATTTGTAGAACCATTCGTAATTCTTGTTATCCTGATCCTAAACGCAATCATTGGCGTTTGGCAAGTGAGTGTAAAAAGACAGTAATTTAATATTTCGATATTTCAGTCAATAGAGTAATGGCTAATAAATTTATTTTTCTGTTGATTTTGTAGGAAAGAAACGCAGAGAGTGCAATCGAGGCGTTGAAGGAATACGAGCCCGAAGTGGCAAAGGTGTTAAGGCAAAACAAATCAGGAATACAAAGAATAAAAGCTAGAGATTTAGTTCCAGGAGATATCGTAGAGGTTGCTGGTAAGCCTTAATATCAAGTCTTGCATTGTTATGCAATGAAGAAGCTTCTTCCATTTGATCTACAGATGTGAAAAGAAAACGCGATTTTTGTTTACATCCGCGCTAAGAAAAGCTGAAACTCATTAGAGTTCGCCGTTTGTAAACATATGCTACATTATACCAGAAAGAGAACCATTGATTCCAAGCTATTTGCTTTTCTTATTTTTAACAGAAATATTTTAATCCTAAGACTGTCTTAATTTAAATCTTAAAAAATACTAATTGTTGGGTAGAGAAGCGTTAAATTGATATTAGGTGTTTGTTTGAGTGATTCTTTTCTTAAACCAGCATTAAAAGGCTTTGATGCTTTGTGATACAATATGTGCAGATAATTTTCAGAGCATCAGCTTTTGCTGGTGTATGATAATTTAATTAATCATCCTCAGCAGAAAGGGAAAAAAGTAATAAAGGTTAAGAATCTACTTATGTAGATATGGCAAGGTTTCTTTGACCTAGGTGATTGTGGACTCCAGGTTGCATGGCTGTTGTAAGCTTTTAGAGTTATTTGAATACAAAATTCCTACGTTGATACACTGTACCATCATCTGTCGTATTTGCAAAACAATTGTTTGCTTAAAGTTGCAATGCAGCAGTACCTCAATGTGCTTTTCCCTTGAAAATTAGTGTTAAGAGATTTCTTTCCTGGTTTTTTGTTACTTAAATGGCATGTTGATCAAGATTATTATTTATTGCTTGGTTGGGCTAGTTACTGCTCTCTGGTCTCCAAGGATGCAATTTGTACATAAAGGATTCATTTGAATTTTTTGCTTATCAAGATTTCGTAATTTTTCAATTTGCATTTTTTCAGCTTTACAAATCCTCTGTCTCATTGTTTTTTATTCAAACAACTGATCTATATCATGGAGAAACTGCTGTGGCTCAGTAGAGATTTTTTCCAGCTACACTTGTAATGAAAAGAGCTGTCACACATTGCGTGAGCCACAAAAGCATTAATCTTGCACTCTCACTTTCTCTCTCTTCGGACTTTCTATTGGCCATTGATTTCATATTAAGAGAATGTAGGTGCTCCAGGGTTCCTTTTTCTCTGATTTTTCAATGTTAATGTTCGCTTAAGTATATTTTTGCATTCTGTTTGTTTTTCTAGTTGGTGATAAAGTTCCAGCTGACATTCGGATAACTTCAATCAAATCGACTACACTTAGGGTGGATCAATCAATTTTAACAGGTAGGGTTGTGAAAACTTTCTTTGTTGAAACTTTGTCAGTTAACTCTTAATGTTGTGTCTGTTCATTTTATGGATCCATCATACCCAATCTCCAAAATGTGAACTTGGTTATTTTATTTGAATTGGTTGACAATGGAAGTGGCTTGGCTGAGCAGTTAAAGTGCTGGACTTGTGATCTGGAGGCCCTGAGTTTAAGTCATACCCTGACTGCTTGCTGGATTTGTTCTTCGTAGTCCCAAGTTCAGATCCTCAGCAATGCTTGTAAAATAGCCAACTGGTTCACCTCCTAGCAGTTGGGATTCTTAACCATGTTATGTTTTACATTACTTGTTTCATTAGCCTTGAAAAGCCCCATAAGAGGAGCAGCTTATAACCTTTGTTCCTGGACAACTAGAAAATCTCAGTTTTTCCACAGAAATCATATGCTGGGCACCCTGGATTTCTGAGGGTCAGAGCACAGGGTTCCGTTTAATTTTTCTTTGGGCACATTCTTGGCATTATTATTATTATCGCTATTATTAAGCCTTTACAATACAGTAATAAGGAGAGTCATCCTTGAAAGCACAAGGTTCACTGGAAGATACCCCTGTATTATGGAGGGGGATACCAGTTCTACTTGCTTGTCTGTAACTGAGCTGTGTGTGTGTGAGAAAGTTCTAAGAATATGTTGTTTCCTGTCACCGATGTTGTTCTTTTCTCTTTATAACAGGTGAAAGTGTTAGTGTCATCAAACATACAGAACCTATCCCTGATGCAAAAGCAGTCAATCAGGATAAGATTAATATGCTTTTTTCAGTAAGTTTTGTTTGTCTACCATTGCGGACATGTTCAGTATATTGTATCTGCATGTAGCACCCTATTCCTGACTGTCTGACTGTTTCACTGTTCTTCCTTGTTATCAGGGTACAAATATTGCAGCAGGGAAAGCATCAGGTGTAGTTGTTGGAACAGGTCTTAACACCCAAATTGGTAAGAAGGCAGTGACTGACCTTTAACGTTGTTGTGCTGGGCAATAATATTAATAATAATAATAATAATAATAACTTTATTTGATTTACCACAAAATACAAATAACGATAAAACAAGACATTTACACAAAAGCAAATGAAAGTGGTGAGGAAGCCCAAAAAGAAACCATGAGGCTTATAGACATTGGGCTCCCTCAGAGTAAAAATAAAGTTAACAGTAACAGTAAGGCCAGGATCGAAAGTAAAATACAATGAAGGTAGGTATAAATTAACTAATTACATAGACTGAGTTGACAAAATATAAGGTATGGTACATGTAACAATAAGTATAAAAATAATATCAGACATGTGAAGAAATATAACTATTTACTACAAGATTTGTAACTAATAATTCATATAGAATTTTTTTTTCAATTTCGTTTTGAATAAGTGGAGAGAATTAGATTCTTTAATATCATTTTCTATAGAGTTATGATAAGTAGGTCCTTGGAAACTGACAGAAAACTTACGAAGGTTTGTTCTACAAAAGGGAAGTTGAAAATCATTTGCGTGTCTGGTGGTATAGCTATGGACTTGTTTGTTTAAAGAAAAATAATTGTTGAACTTTGGAGGCAGAAGAGAATGGTTAAGAGAAAACATAAGTTTACCCAATTCTAGTTGTCTAATATCGGAAAGTTTTAGTAGCTCTAATATTATCTTAAATGCCTTGTATACTGTAGTGAACTAAGGAAGACGTTTGCCGGAAAAATCAGGCTTTAATCACCAAATCTCATTCCATGCAACATGGCGGTAAAACTACAACCATGAGGATTGCAGGCTCTTATATAGGGACAAATCTCACTTCATATACACTACACAAATTATCACAAAACTCGCAGTTCGAATGTTCCTAGTTCATAGCTCAGTTCGCAACGTCATTTACCACATATACTTTATGGTGTTTTAAGTCCACTGGGATGTTTCACTCAACCTTTACTGAAAATTTAGAAGGAAGCATTCCTTTTTTGATCAGCATGTTAATATGGGGAAACTCTTCACACTTTCTTGCATTTGATGGGAAATTTAGCATCCACTTCAGTTGAGATGTAATACTTGTACTTTGGTACTAATTTTGTAGGCAAGATCAGAGATGAAATGGTTGACACTGATGAAGAAAAAACTCCATTACAACAGAAGTTAGATGAGTTTGCACAACAGCTGTCAAAGGTATCATCCTGTACTGTGTAACTGATTTTTTATGTTACTAGTGTTGCTACATTAGGGTCTTTTATACATATACAGGTAGTGTCACTGTACAGTTCTACTGTGCTAAATGAGTGTTCTGTTGGTTATATAATATTGGTCTGTAACACCCTTGTTTTCTCCTTTTTTCTCATCTAATAAAGGTAATCACAGTTATTTGTATTGCAGTATGGGCCATTAATATTGGTCACTTCAATGATCCAGTCCATGGTGGCTCATGGATAAAAGTAAGTTTAATTTAAAATTGCTTGACTCCTAATAAAAAAAACATGAATCATGTTGTTCATTCAGTATCCATGCTACAAGGAGTGGGTTAAACAAACATGTGGCCTAGTCATTTTCATAGACCATCTTTAAGACATCAGGATCTTAAATGAACTTGTGTGAATTGCTGTTTAAAGTATCGGATATAACTTCTCAGATCGCAGTGATTCTTGACAACTTCAAGGCTGAAGTTTCCAAAATGTTTAGTACTAGTTTATTCTGCATGGTGTATTTTGAGTAAAGTACTAATTATGCACAACTCTACCTTATTGTAGCAACATGTGAGCTTCTGTATGTAAAATTTTAAAAAGTCACTCATCCAGCATGGTAACAAGTTCTAACATGCTTATGGTTACACTCTCTAGGGAGCAATCTATTATTTCAAGATAGCAGTTGCTCTTGCTGTGGCAGCAATTCCAGAAGGGCTTCCAGCGGTCATAACTACGTGTCTTGCATTAGGTAAATAGCCTTCATATTAAATGTACTCCAAAGGAAACAATATTGTCATTTCCACTGTTACAAATAAGTTGGTAACTTTGGAAATATTTAAAGTTAGTGGTAGGTAAAGAAACACTATCAAAGAAAATTACAGAAACTGACATTTTTTGTTTGTGTTAAATAGCTTAGCTAGGGCTGGCTAGACTTTTTCTTTCCCAGTATCTGCCTAGCGTGAAATGAAAATTTGATCACAGATGTAAGATGAATCTTGGTTTAATAGTATTTCTCACATTATTTTCTGTTTTCTGTTTTAGGTACACATAGAATGGCTAAGAAAAATGCAATTGTTCGTAGCCTTCCTTCAGTGGAAACACTTGGTTGTACGTCAGTAATTTGTTCTGACAAAACTGGAACCCTAACAACCAATCAGATGTCTGTTCACAAGGTGATTTAATTGCTACAATCAGCTTGCATGTTTTTGGTGATTGATTGATCAAGACTTTTGTCTGTTTTGTAGTATCTTATTTGACAACTTAAAAAATTTTTGCTTTTGTTATTTCTAGTTCTTCATTTTGAGCGATGTGAGGAGGGATCATGCAACTTTCCATGAATTTGAAGTTGAAGGCACAACGTATACACCATCTGGGGAGATGTAAGTAGTTTGCATCTCTAGATTTGATCTTACTGGCTTTTACCTAGAAAAAGAATGAAGACTGAGTCAAGAATCACTTTGTGGTTTTAATTTCAGATCTTTAAATGGAAAGGAAATTGATGCCAAAGACTTTGAGGCACTTCCTGAGGTTGCTACCATCTGTGCTATGTGCAATGACTCAAGTGTAGATTACAATGCAGTAAGTGCTGAACTCATGATGATGATGATGATGATAATTTAAGAGAGAATCCACCAGGAAATTGAGTAATTTTAATTTTCAGTAGACAAAAACCTTGTACCAGAATAATATTTCAAGCATATTGTATTCTTTTATACATTTTTCAAGGGCTAAAGATGTAATTAGTCATCTGTAATAACACCAAAGAAAATTTCTCATGGGTGCTTGAGAAAATGAATGTCAAATTTCACAAAATTACATCTTACACATGAAATTTTCAGAATTTTACCTGTGTTTTCGCAATTCTTGTGAAATTTGACATTCATTTTCTCAGAAGCCCATGAGAAAGTTTTTTTGGTGTTATTTGCAGAAGACTAATTACATTTTTAGGCCTTGAAAAGTGTAAAAAAGAATGCAATAATCTTTAAAGTATTCTGGTACAAGGTTTTTGTCCACTGAGAATTAAATTACTCAGTGTCCTGGAGGATTCTGTCTCAATGTCTTAGGTGTAGGAAGTGATTGCTCAATCTTCTGAGCAAAAGGCTCATTGCTGAAAACCCAGGCCAAATTAGATCAAAATAAGCAATAGAGAAGGCAACGCCTTTGCCCTGCAAATAGCTTGACCTTCCTTCCGGCTGTTATGGCCATGTAGAAATGACAGTCCTGTCTTCTGCTGTTATGGCCATGTAGAAATGGCAGTCCTGTCTTCTGCAAGGGATGTAAAACAGTGCTGTCAGTATTAATTTTTAACTCTTTAAGCGAAATACATTGACAATTAAATTAACAGTTTTTTCTCTCTGGTAAGATTGTTTAGTTGCGGATCTTATAATTATTTTATGCTATTGTTGGGCACAGGTCACATGTCGCATTGTACTTAGTGTTATTTTATAATGTTGTGGTTAAACTCACTGGAAATGATGTTTTTCCGTGTTTCACCTGAGGTTTTCTCAATGATTACAGCATTTTGTGAACTGATCCAGTGAAGTAATGAGGTTTGGATCATTTTCATCATGTTAAAATTTAATGCTTATTTTGTTATTGTTTGATTGCAGGGTAGAGATGCTTATGAAAAAGTTGGAGAAGCCACCGAAACAGCACTGACAGTGTTGGTTGAGAAGCTCAATGTCTTTGGTACAAATTTAGCTGGAAAGTCCAAAGCTGAGCTGGCAAATGCCTGTAATGATGTCATCATGTCTCACTTCAACAAGGTATAGTTTTACTGTACAGTTAAAAGGGTGTTGACTGTTACACAAGAATATCATTGATGTGCACCTTGAGTTGAGTGCAAATATCCAGTGGTGAATGATGAAGATGTGGATTCCCCTTCACTTGTCATAAGTGAAATTTCCACCTGCCAAGCTGACCACCACTGCTGTCTAAGGGTGCTTTCCATTTTTCAGACCTGACTGGCCAGACCATGGCTGGAGCAGTCATTTTGACAATGAAGGAGGCTTTTCCCATGAGTTTTTGCCGAAAAATTATCTCCTTCCTTTTGATGATAAGTAAAATCCTCATTACTACTGGAATGGTCTGGCCAGTCAGTATTGACAAATGGAAAGCGCCCTACGCAAATGCCCTCTTCTTGTTTTTATCATGAAACAATACTTCTTGACAGCAGCCACTGTCAAAGAGAATTAACTACCTGTTGTTGAGAGGTTGTTAACTGAAGTACTGGCAATAGATTTTGCTAAATAATATCATTATAATTAAAAGGAATACAAGTAGGGCAAAAAATAGTACATAATGTGAATATGAGCTATGTCTGATCCCACTTTTATTATAATGGCTGCGATCACATCTGGGCTACTAACTATAATTAAGACGGGGATAACATAATAATGTGTAATGTGATGACCGTTCTCTGTTTGCTCTAACTATAGTTAGAAAACTTATGCCTCGGTGATCCAAAACAATACAGACTAACTATAGTTATACCCAAGCAGGGTTCTTGGGTTAGTCTTAAGTTTACATTACAAACAAACAACCAATCAGAATGTGACACTTCTTTTTGCACATGTGAGATGAGTATATATAAATATGCAAAATAAAAACCAAGCGTGAAGCGAGGGGGAAACCAAAAACAACAAACAAAACACTAAGCCCATTTTACATGGGCTAATTAGAACTAACCGTCGTTAACTGCATGGTGTGACCGCAGTGTCAACCGAAAGTACTAACTACAGTAAGGTATGACATCACGTAACTTGACACTAACCTAAGTTAAACTGTAGTTACATCGTAGATGTGACTGCAGCCAATGTAAACTAGACTTATGTTGTCTTGTTGTTCATTGGTGAGGTTAGATGTTTATACCAAGAAATTTTATAGGATTTCTGGTTTGATGCTTGTCTTTTTGTTTCAAAAGCCAGAAATCAACATTTTCTCTAGTGCTTACTTAGATGTCTCCCATTATGTTGTAGGAATTTACACTTGAGTTTTCACGTGACAGAAAGTCTATGAGTGTGTACTGTACTCCTAGAGTTGATGGACCAAACTCTGTGCATGAAAGGAATCCTAAAATGTTTGTCAAGGTTAGTTGAGCAATTTACTGGTTGCTATTACAAATCTACCTAATCTGTCCTATGTTCAAACTGCTGTAACTTTGCTGAAGTTTGATTGTTGGTTAAGTTACAATTGTCCTAAGATATTAACAAGATTTCAATTACAGTAAAATATCTTTTGAGTACCAACTCTTGAAATATTGTACACCTTTATTAAGCAAAATCACAATATTTCAGTTTTAGGTGAATTATGCAGGCTTATTAATAAGCTGATTTTTTCTTGATAAAAGTTAAATGCATTTGTGCATTCAACATGATTCATGTAATGGCTTAATTACAATACAAGTAAGTCATTGTAAAGCAAAGCTTCTGTTTATGCGGATTTTAAGCTATGTGTTCCGTTTGATTTCGAAGTCATTTTTTTTGTTACCAAGCTCTTGTCACCATGGCCCAGTTGTTCGATTGCCGGTTAGTGCTAACCCAGGGTTAAATTTTAACCCGGGTTCATTTTCTTTTTATCCAAAGCAATCTCTCGGATAATTTTCTCTATTCTTTTTAGAGTATCTAATCATCAAATTGTAGGCAAAGAGAATTTAACTGAATTTGCTTTTTAAGCTCTCATATCTGAGTTCAAATTTTGCACTAACCCTGGGTCACCTTAACCCAGCTTTGAACAACCCGGCCCATATATGTTTATGTTTATGTGTGATGCAGTGCTGACATGTGTTGTTTATTTTCATGTACCTTGCAGGGTGCTCCTGAGAGTATTATTGATAGATGTAACTTTATTAGGGTTGGAAGCAAGAAGCAGCCTCTTACACCAAAAATCAAGCAGCAAATTTTGGAACTGGTTAAACAATATGGAACAGGTGTGTATCCCTCAGTTAATGCACAAACTCTTGCAGATTCAGTGGAGATTATGTTTGCCATGTTTTACATGAGAGTTTACTCCAAGATTACTTTACGTCCTCCATACTCTGGTTCATTGTTGGTTTTATTAAGGGTGTATTCCTTTGGGATTATCCCAGTAAGGATCTATGATCTAAGGTCAATCGGATTATGGTGCATCAAAGGTACTGATGAATCCTTGTCCACATGAGATCGATTGGTTCCTTTCATGCACCATGATTCAATTGATCTTGAATCGTTAATCCTCATCCAGATTAACCCAAAGGAATGCAGGGTCCTAAGTCTTGAACAAAGATCTTTGACTGAAAGAACAATAAGTGCTTTAACAAAGGGAAAGAGCTATACTTTTGTTGGTCAAGGACAAAATGAAGAAGCTTGCATTGAACTCAAATTAAAGTTGCTTTTCAGTAAATTGATATGATTTTAATACTCTGACACATCACTTGTACAATGTATTTACTTGTGATTCCAGGGAGGGACACTCTCCGTTGCCTCGCCTTAGCAACAGTGGATGAACCACTGCCACCAAGCAAAATGGATCTTGAAGCAGCAGACAAGTTTGTGAATTATGAGGTGTGTGTTGAAGTCATCTCCAAGACTGTTATTGATATCCAGTGGTGAATGATGAAAATGTGGATTCCCCTTCACTTGCTATAAGTGACATTCCCATCTATCTGCCAAGCTGACTACCACTGTTTTTTATATAATTTTCTCATTCATTTCAATCAGTTTGCATTTGAAACTTTGCCTTCAAGTAATAGACAACAATGTCTTTGAAGAGTAAAAAAATAAATTTGAAAAGAAAAAACAGCTGAAACTATCGTCACACTTGGCAAAATGCGGGAAAGGTGTTTTTAAATTACTATTCAGCATTAGCATCCCATAAATTATTGTGTGCCAGATATGTCAATCTTGGCACTTTTGTCTCTTATCTGCCTTTGAATCTCTTGTGAAACAACATTTTCTTGTGTTTTATGTAAATGTAATTTCAAACATTCTCCCTTTACAGAGCAACATGACATTTGTGGGTGTAGCAGGAATGCTGGATCCACCAAGAACAGAGGTGAAAGATTCAATTAAGAAGTGTCATGAGGCAGGAATAAGAGTTATTGTAATCACTGGTGATAACAAGGTATGGAAAGAAACTTAACATTTATGATCAGGCCCCAGTTGTTCAAAAACTGGGTAGTGCTACCCTCTGGATCTAATGAATAACACTTGTTTGAATTTCTCTAATATTTATCCTCTTGACAGTGATTTAACCAATGGTTAGCACTATCTGTAGCAATTGAATAATTGGTACCAGAGGGCATTAACAGTGCACTTTCTTGAGTTTACTTATTATTTTATTAGTATATCTTACTATTAATGTATTTATCTGTTTATTTGTTCTTTTGATCAGGCCACTGCAGAAGCTATCTGCAGAAGGATTGGCATTTTTGAAGCAGATGAAGACCCAACAGGTATTGAACTTTTGTTAACCAAGTGCTAATATCGGCATCAAATTCTCCAAACTGATCTCCATGCACTTCCTTAGAGGATTACATGTAGTTGAGAGAATTTTACAAAAGATAAAAGCTTTCTTCTCTTTGGTGGTCTTTTTATTAATTCTCATAACCTCTTTTCCTAGTGAAGTATTGATGTTGTCATGAGATAATTGATGTTGGTCATTATTGAAGCTAAAAGGCTTAACTGTATAAGTTAAGTTCACTTTGGCCATTTTGTTGGCCACATAACGTTAATTGTGTTCAGCCTATGTTTGAAAATTTAGAATACTACATTAAATTACTACATTTTGTTGGCATTTTGTTGTTTAGGGTTATCATTCTCAGGCCGTGAATTTGATGAGCTCTCACCAGAGGAACAGAGAGTAGCTAGTTTGAAAGCAAGGTGGGGTAATTTTTCTGGCATTTTAATGAAACTTCTGTTCATCAATAATAAATCTTGATAAAATCCCATGAATTGTTTTCATAAGACATAGGTTTTTGCATTTTGCAGCATACATACTGTATGAACCCAAAATAAATATTGATGTGTTTGCCTTTTTTCAGATTATTTTCTCGAGTAGAGCCATCTCACAAGAGTAAAATTGTTGAATACCTCCAAGCTGAGGGTGAAATCTCAGCTATGACTGGGGATGGAGTTAATGATGCCCCTGCTTTAAAGAAAGCCGAGATTGGTGTGGCCATGGGTTCTGGAACAGCTGTAGCAAAATCTGCTTCTGGTATCCTTTTAAAACGTTAATTTAAGTATCTGTCATCAGTAGAGCTTTCCTCATTTTTGGTTGCATAATATTGCTTGGAGGTAGCAAAAGTCTTGCCTAATGAAGTGCTGTGGTTGTGAAGACTGTCAAAGTGCTGTGTCAATTCTTTTGTTAGCCTTTTTTGGAGCTGTCTGTGCATAGTGTTCAATAGCATTCCTATAATTTTCAACTAAATTACAAATAGAAAAATTGCATTAATTTATTTAGTCACCATTTTTGAACAAGAAAAAAAAAGGATTGTGCTCAGTTAGGGACCAAGTTCCCAACATACATGTAGACTGCAGCACTATTCTTTTCATCGTTGATGTTTTCCAACTTTATAACCACCCTCCTCTTGTAACTATGCCTTAAGGGGTTGCAGTGACTTTTGGAGTACAGCTTGAGACCACTCTAGCAAACACTTAGTTGATAATCATGGAGTAGGGGGCAAGTCCCAACAGAGTACCCTCCAAAGTTCTGGCTGGTACGGAGTCTAGATCTTATCCATGTGAGACACCTCCCTAACACAGACACCATGTTGTTGTATAGGTTGCTTAGTCCTAAGAGTATTGAAATTTCATACAATAATGTTTTATGTCTACATGGCATTTAGGACACCTGAACTGAGGTCATTTGAGTTTTTTCCTTTGGTGTCTTGGGTTTTTCCCTTTGTTTTGAGGAGGTCTCACTGAATTAACTGTTTATGATGATTTACTTTGTTGTTGTTGTCTTACTAGAGCAATATGATGTAAAAGTCAATCCATTCTCGGAGTCCTAATTGTGAACCTTGTCATAAGCATGTTGCTCTGCAGTTTACCAAGTGGTTTTCTCTTGGTCTACTGTCAGTCCTCATGCTGGGCACTGTTTGCATTACTACTGGGAGGAAAATGACAGTCTGATTGCAATTTCCAGGCTTAGCTTTACTCTGTTAAGATGGTGTGAATAGTTAAAATTTCATCCTTAACATATCAACAGAAATGGTGTTAGCAGACGACAACTTTTCAACAATTGTGGCAGCAGTGGAAGAGGGACGGTCAATTTATGACAATACCAAGCAATTTATTCGCTATTTGATTTCCTCAAATATTGGAGAAGTTGTTAGGTTAGTGGAGATGTCGTGTGGAGTGTAAGGCTGCCATATCCTTGTCCCGTAGTTCTAAGAACCTCTCTGGTACTTGATGTCATGGGCAATAATTGTTGAGCAAAAGCGTTGTGCAACTTAAATGAAACAGATATGTGATACAAGTTTATAGAAGTTATTCTGACTACAATGGAGTTCAAAAGTGCTGGGACCTTTCCAGTGATTATTAGAACATATAAAGCTGGTAAAATTCCAGAATTTTCCATTCCAAAATGAGTGAAAGTCAGTCCTTTTTTGGGGCACAACATTGCTGGGATGGTTTCTCTAGCGATCATAAATTAGATTCTTTTAATTTTCATTGTGCTTACAGAATGAGGTGGTGTACATGTTGCTGTTAATTTTTATTTTTCTATTGTTTTTTGGTATGATAATATATGCTAATAAATTTTAAATGAAGGAAAAACAAAAATTAACCGAAAAAAAATTAAGAGCAACATACACATTAGACTGAGGCTTTCTTAAATTAATGTGTTGTCTTCAGTTTATGGTGATCTTTAGAATCATGCCATTTGGTGATGTTTTTTTTAGTTTATTGACTTAGAAAGCTAGGGCTTAGTCTTTTGAGGGGTGCATCTGAGGATCTGCACTGCACGAGACACAGTAAAACATTATTTAACATAATTTATTTTGTTTTTGTAGCATTTTCCTGACTGCAGCCCTTGGAATGCCAGAAGCGCTCATTCCAGTTCAGCTTCTATGGGTAAATTTAATGACAGATGGACCTCCAGCCACTGCGCTCAGCTTCAACCCTCCTGATGTAGATATCATGATGAAGCCACCACGTAAGGCTAAAGAATCTCTCATCAGCGGCTGGCTCTTCTTTAGATACATGGCTATTGGAATTTATGTTGGAGCTGCAACTGTTGCGGCATCAGCTTGGTGGTTCATGTTTTATGAAAATGGTCCTAAAGTCTCTTATTATCAGCTGGTAAGGGAAAGTTTTTGCTTGATTGTTTCAAGATGGTTTTATCCTTGTTTCCCAACAGTGAAGATGATATAATGTGATCCATTCCTCTTTTACAGTGCAACTATCTTTGTGAACATCATTGTTATTACCACTTTGTTGAAGTGCAGACATTTAGCAAAGACAGTACATTGACAGCGGCAATGGTGCTCGCTGATCTAAAAACGGCAGATGCCAAGCACACGTTAGCAGTCTTATGTCATGTCATGTTGAATTTGCCAGATATGCCAATTTCCTTAAAGTGGGAAAACCTTGTTAACAAGACTGTCTTGTTAATTCATGTAGTGTTTATGATGAGGTTTATCTGCATTTAAAAAATGTCTGTTATATTTATATTATTACTGTTTGTTAAGTCACTGTTATATTACATTCAACTGGATTTGTGTGTACTGACTTTGAATCCATCTAGTGTCCTTTGTTCTAATAGTTGGAGTAGAGTATACATTTACCCTGTTACCTTTATGTGGTTATGGTAAATGGCAGGTAATTAGTTTTCTGTTATTTCCTGTTGTCTAGACACATCATATGCAGTGTACTACAGATCCTACAAACTTTGCTGATGTCTCTTGCCAAGTGTTTAATGATCTTCATCCTATGACTATGGCCCTGTCAGTACTGGTTACAATCGAAATGTTCAATGCTCTAAACAGGTAAAATACTGCTACTTATTTACATGAGACACATTTTACCCAAGAAAATTTGTAGAAGTAACTCTCCCTTGGGATTGGCTGACAACTGAAGTTTTGGGGGTTGGGGTGGGGTGGGGTGGGGTGGTTTTGGGCTAAGAAGAAAAATGTTACAGAACAAAAGTAGATTAAGAGCGCCAAAAAATTATCTTCCAATGTAGGTAAGGTACCCAAAAGAGGAAACACTGTCTTTAACATGCATTTTAGAACTCATTCTTAACCCCTGTCATAAGCTGAGGTCAATGGAGAGTAACATATTCTATGGTGGTGACCTCATATCTTAAAATTCATAGTTCATGCCCCAGCAAAATCTTTTTTAACATTTAATTCATTATTATTTGGTGTTTTACTTTCAGTTTAAGTGAAAACCAAAGCTTATTTGTGATGCCACCCTGGCGGAATCCTTCTCTTATTACTGCCATTGCAGCATCATTCATCATGCACTTTGTCATACTCTACTTCAAGATTACTAATGTGAGTACATCATTAAAGTGTTCTGGGTGTGTTTTACAATATTAGCCCATTGTTTGTGTCAAGACGTTTTTTGAATGGTTTGTGGATTCTTCTAGGGCTTGATTATTGTTGTAAGTGTTAAAAAGATCCTTAAATTTCTTGTTTGTTTCTCTTTTTGTATTGCCAAAGAAACCTTGCGGCTGCTGACAACAACAGTTAAGTTTGTTGTCAAACTTTGCACAGTTCTTACGTTCTTCACTTCTAAAAGCCTTGAAAGATCCTGGATATACACATCATACACATCCTCGTAAATTCTCTCCTCTTTTGTTGACAAAAATTAATATTTTTGCTTTGCAGACCATTTTCCGCATCACTCCTTTGAACTGGGATGAATGGGTTGCAGTTCTTTATTTCTCCTTCCCTGTTATCATGTTGGATGAGGTTCTCAAGTTTGTTTCAAGATGCATAGGTAATTATATAGCTCATAATATTTAGTAGCTGGCCTTGTAAAAAGTTTATGCAAAAATACTTAAGGCTTGGGTAGTATTGGGTTGCGAGTCAAAAGAACGTCAGCGCGGGGCTGTTAGACTTTGTGGAGTTTTCATTGAAATCAAACTTGTTCAATAACTAAATGAGCTCGTCTGCTGACAGGGAGGTGCTGGGTTCCGATCCCAGGGGTAGGGGCACCTTTACTGAGGAGAATGTGCGTGCTGCCTTTGCTGACATCTAAATATGGTTAGATATTCTAGTCTTCTCGGATATGGACGAAAAACCATAGGCCCTGTCTCACAGCCCTTTCACTGTTTTGATTCTTCTGGGTCGTAAAGGAACCCACACAGTTGTTCGTGAAGAGTAGGGGATGAAGACTCTAATACTGTGGTCAACCTTTACCGTGTGCGTCTGCGTATATGTATCGATGTAGCAGGTCCACATCAGCTTTCCATTTTGTGATAGATAGATAACATCCTTTATCAGACGAAAATTATGATGTTGATCATGATGTTTTCTGCCATGTCAAGACTTGAATACAGACTAAATTTCCCAAGGCTTGCTACACTTGTCTCCTTTCTAATGAAAGTGATTTGTTTTTCTTTTAGCTGAACCAGCTCACCCTGTCTCACAAACTAAAGTGAAGTCTGACTGATCAGTTGATAACAGCACGCTGGTCATGCTACCATATCTACTTCGTGAAGGCTTTCTTTTATTCTGGTCTGTGACCTTTCGATACATTATTCAACTCAACAGGTAACTTTTGGAGTGGAGGCAACAGACTCCTCAATTAAGCACAATTTCCCTTCGAACGGTTGCCAGGAAACGTTGTTGTCTTGTGACCACAAACTGACGCAACTTTATACTTGTGCTTAATTCTGATTGGTTAGTTAGAAGTCTCCTGGTATGTATTTCAACTAATCTTCACAGCTGAAAACGTTTCTTGCTCTCCTGGACTATCGAGAGTCAAGAAAAACATTTAGGGCTTCTCGTACAATTTTAACGAAATACAATACAGCAGCATTTTGAACGTGGATGGCCTCTTGGGTCTTTAATTTATCTATTTATGTCCGATTTTTCGTGGATGTTAAGAATATTAGAAGTATCTTAATAGGTAGTACTTTCTTGTGCATATCAATTGAAACTGTTACGTGGTTATTATATGGATGGTGAATAAATATTGGAGAAATTTCTTGGTAAGGAGTTTTGAAGTAACGGCACGTCGTGTTAAACGGATCTTAGTTTTATGAGAGGGTTTTGTCTTTTGAGAAAGGACGGTAGGGTAGTTACAATGTAAATAGACCATTCTGCAAAGATTTTGCAAAGAGTTATTGATCGGCGCAAACCAAGAAAGCTCTTTTTCTTGATGAGTGCTATTTTTTCTTTGTAATAAACATTTATATCAATTACACATCACGTTGAAATAGACATCGTGATTATATGTTACTTGCCAATTTAGTACATGTTTTTATTCTTATCAGCAAAGTCGACCTTTTCTGGCATGTGACGATTTTTTATATGGGCTCTCAGTCAATAGCCCATGAGGACGAAGGAAGAGTGGGCTATTGACTCAGAGGCTATGAGGGCGAGAGGAATAATTGTGTTAGGCAAGTCCAACTAGTTGGTCAAAAATATCGAGATAAAACAACTTTCGCTAACAAAACGCGATTCAGCCGCCGTTGTTTTGGTTTTCAAAGTGGGTGCTTTTCGCTATTAGTGGCCTATACCATATAGCCTAGTAGCATTGATAATAAACCACTAGTTGGATTTTACTAATCATTGTTAGCATATGATATGTTAGTGGGGAGCAGTAAAGCGTGGGCGTAAGCTCAGGGTTACGTCCTTTCCTGACGTTTTGCGTCATGGGCGTCGCCTACCGCTCACCTTGTACGGGCGATACCTCACTATCTGAAAAAGACTGCTCGCAGTCCAATGAGCGCGAGCATACTCTGTTTAATTTAGTAATAATAGTAACTTATATTATTTATCTTTCATGCTGTTAATATAAATACATGAATTAAGCAACCTCCTTTCCAGGATCTTTCATCTTCCCAGACCCGGAGGAAGCGAGAAGTAGATAGACTCTGGGAACGAGTTTGAATAAAGTTGTTCCCTCTTTACATGCAATGAGCTTTTACTTTTAGAAAACCAGATAGAGTCGAAAGTCGCGTTCCTTTACATTGGCAGATTTAGGGGTGGAACCGAGGGGGGGCGCAGTCCACCCCGTTTTTCTTTCTGTAAAAATTGGTATTTATTGGTAAAGACCAGGAGCCCATAATCTGGAGCGTGTAACATCCATGCGTTCGTGTTACTGCGTTTTCACGGACCAGTTTATTTTTAGAACGATTTTGGCGCGAATTTTGAATATGTTTTAAATTCCAAAAAAAAGTCAGCACAACCTGCAGACCTAAAAATGATATTTTTTGCCTTTTAATAACGTTTAGTTTTCCTTGTTGATATCTTGCACTTTAAATGCGCCCATAGACATGTTGGAGATTCTATTTTCGAGGGAAAAAGTTTCCCAAAATGTGTCTAAAAATAAACTGGTCCAAAAAACGCCGTGACATAGGCCTAGTTTCTCGCTCTGGGTTATGGGCTCCTTTAAAGACTTAAAAAAATTTTATCTAAATGGCTAGTAAGTGCCCCGTGCGCCCTTTCTGAATTTTCTGGATCCGCCCCTGGCTGATGGAAAAGACTGTCCATAGCCTGCGAATACAGCGTCTTTCCTCCTGCGAATCGTCCCAAGCGGCGAGGAGCGACGGCTGTATTCGCAGGCGAGACTGTCCAATGAAACAAAAAAATGCTTTTCAGGTCTTGCGTTTGAGTATTGTTTCTAATCTCAATTTTTTGCTATGTTTTTAAAGAAAGCTACCTTGACTTTTATTCTTATGTAACTGTTTTCCTTTACTTAGAGACATGCTTTCGTTCTTCAGCGAGTGGTTTCATTAAAAGTCGAATTGAACTGAAATTGAAATTGCCTTCTTTCTGTGTTCGAAATGTTTATTGAACGAAGTAAGAAAGGCTGATAAAGCCTGCGAGTAAGCTGTTTATTTGGAAATCGAGGGAGACGAAGGATTAATGCGCACTTGAAGGCCGTGAATTTAGGGAAGGGCCTGCTCGCGGACTGGGAAAGGCTGATAATTGATATACATGAATTTATTGACTTGATTGAATTGGTGATATCATTACCACAAGTCCAGAAATAGTCAGGGAAAAATCGAAGTCTCGGAAAACTCACCGAATTTTTTTTTTTTTTTTTTTTTTTTTAAATCAAGGGAAATTGAAATTACTATACCATAGCCTGCGTAGCAGGCGTCGAAATGGGTAGGAGATTGGGAGGAATGGAAAAAGGGAGGGGGTTTGGGGAGAGAGGGTAAGATTTTTTTTCCCTTTCGCGCTTTTCTCCCACCTTCCTCCCCTAATATGGCGCCTGCCACGCAGTCTATAATACCATCGACGGCTGGAGGAAGCATTTAAGGTCATCATGATCTAACAGATGAGTTTTGTTAATATTGAATAGGAGCTATCGCTTCCAATCTTCCGAGCTCGGCAAGTTAAAACGTCGCAAAAAGGAGAGGACGGCTGTCAAGATGTTGCTACTGAATCTACATATTAGTGTTATTTGGTCAGGGTTTTTTTCGCCTCAATTCTATGATTTTTAGGGTAAGGGACTGTGCAATAGTTATCAGGAGAACAAGGGGTTAATTTTTATAACGAAAAAGTAACCAACAGAGTTGCTGTACCCTCCCTCTGTTTAAAGTAGAAGGAAGTGTCAGCTGACGTTCAGGACACATGAACCTCAGCACAAGTTAAGATTGTGCGAATAGCGGCAAACGAGGATTCTTCCTGCCTTCTCCACCGAGAAGGCGATACGCAATCGGACTGTTCTCAAATGGTCGGCTTTTAGTGAAAACTATCTCTAAAAACGAGTTAGACAACTTCCCATTCATCCATGCCTCATAAAATTAAGTTGTGGCGGTCAGAGAAAGGTCCGGTCCACAGGATTTCGTGAAGATTCTGAAAACGACAGTCTTAAGACAAGCATTAATCCTCGAAGAAAAAAAGCGAATTAGTCGAAGGCAAGGAGAATGGTGGTATGCAAAATAAGATGACGAACACGTAAACTTTAAAGACAGTGAAAGGGGGGGGGGGGGGGGGGGAAATAGGGGATGAGGAAACCTTTCCTTTCGAATAAGAAAACTTGACAAGATTTTTACTCGTCAATGAAAGATTGTTAGTTTTAAAAGGAAGACGAGCAAATTAAGTTGTCTTTCACAATCGAGGTTAACTGGCTGTGTAAACGGGGTTAATACAGTCGAACCTTCTAAAACGGCTACCTTGGTTATCTTGGCTGGGCACAGGCTAAATGGCCTTCGTAGGGCGGTGGCCCTGATGGGAAGGTGCGAGTGTAAATGTCGTCTGTCTGATGTGACGCCAACTGTTAGGAACAAAAACGTAACAAAACAAAGAAATTAAGGCGCAGCCAGTAAATCAATCATATGATCAGTTGGCACATCCTTGTAGCCGTTGTGGAGAAGAGAAGAAAAAGTTTTGCAGACTTGGTCTTCATTGGTAAAACGAGACGCAGTAAAACTTAAGTTAATCACCGGTATAAACTTAAAAACCATCCAGTTTCTGTAACGCAAAACACCACAATTTAAACGAAAGCAGTGGAGAGTCATTGAGAATGGTTGCAAGTGCCACCTACGTTTTATTTCCCATAGTGCGCAAAATGATCCGGACAAAAACGTTTGCTGGGGAAAGTCACAGGTATGCTGCGCTTTTTACGGAATCTAGACGTAACTTTCTAGCACGGTCGTCATTAAAATCCTTCATTTGGGTGCGAACTTGATCAAAGTGGAAGCCAACAGGATGTCCGAAAGCAGAAAGAACTGTCTAGTCCCTAGGCGTTCTCTCTTGACCCGTTGTCCGCGCGAAGTCTGGGAAGGTAGAGTCCAGGATTGACCGATCCGAGAACGCCTCGGGACAAGGTTGGAAAGAACAGAGTGGACTGCCCGCATAAACTTGCTGTAATCTGGTCACTCCTGCCAGGACCAGGGAAAGACAGAAAGTGTGCGTTCAACTTAGAAAAAATCTTTCCCCGCATGATAGTCTTTTTTGCAAGAGTTCTTGTTTTCAGTTTCTAGTATCACTCATTATCTTTGTAGGTAGATTTTTTTTACAATCTCCAACAACGACGCGACGTATTTCACTTTTACCATGTAATGGTAAATAATTTCGTCACTGATGATCCTATACGCGTTATAATAACGGTACTGTGTATCCACTCACTTGGGCAGTAAAACACCTCATGCTGAAGACAGAGCGTTTTCGCAAGACGTCACGGCGGCCATATTGGTGTTCGAAAACAATGAAACGGCAGCCATTGGTGTAGGGTACTAAACCAATCTTGAGGCAGTTGAAGTCTTGTTTTAAGTCTATCTGTCTATTTCGGGCTCACCCGCACCGATTTGATAAGTCTGTCCCACTCCAGTCTTATAGCCATGACGGATGGAAGATCCTGCCTCTTAAGAAGACTGGTATCACTCTCTTTCTCATGTAAACACTTTTTTCTGTTCCAAAAAATCTGCAGCGTGAAAACGCACTGAAATCCTTTCCCACATGAGACTCTTTCTGCGCACACTCGAGTGACTGCCCTTTCTACTTTCACAGCTCGCACTATAGTTAACGAACTAGAAGTGCCGGGAAGAAAAAGCTAGCCTCGACACTGTTGCACCTTTTTTGTGCCTTAGTTCATTCCTTTTTTATTTCTGGTCCTGCCATACTAGTAATACATTTAAAGCCTTCAATTTTATAACCAAATTTTAACCTTTTCTCCCTCCGACGACACACTGTAGTGCCAAGCACAGTGCCTAAAAATAGTTCATTTCGTTGGCACCAATCTAATGTATTTTCAGCTTGTAAGAAAACACCTAACACTTATTTTCTATTTATCAAGGTGAAAGCTTCAAGTTTTCACGGTATTTTTGGGAGCTTATTGGCGATACATTTAAATATTATTTACAAGAGTATTCGACTTTGAAAATTTGATTAAAATTGATATTAAAAGAATCATATTTTCTACACCGATTGTTACAAAATATCGTGAAACGCGTATTACCCCTCAAAGAATATTTCAGCCTATATGTTACAAATATTTGAGGAATTTAAAAGCTCGCCGCGAATGTAATGTGATTTATATATACTATATACACACGTACGAAATTCATTTTACTACAGAGCAAAGAGCATGACTAGGAGAAGCCACTTCTTAGGACCTTTTAAAATTTCATGACCAAGGTTGAGCCTTTAATTTTTTTTAAGACTGTTTTTTTAAGACAAGGCTTCTGGAAAGCCACTTCTCTCAGTTAGGAACTCTCAATTCTTCCTCCAAAAGTGAGAACTTGAGCTCTACAAATTTCTAACGGCAGTAAGCGAGGGCGTAAACGAGCGAAGATTGCGGACTCCCCAGTCGCTCATTTTTTATTGCACTCAATTCTTCTCTTTACCCGTCGACGCAGCTGGAAAAAGGAACTGCCCACGACTGAATTTTTAACGAACTTATTAGCATTCTCAAAAACTCACTAATAGGAGGGAAAATCAATTCTTAACTCAACACCCTTATAATTTATATTTACGACTGACAATTACACACTGACGAAGAATTAGCATGGTTTGAAGAAGTTAAAGATGACAGCAGTCCGGCTGCTGAATTAGTGTTCGAGAAGTGATTCATACAAGAATTAAACTGCATTGGGTTGGAACAGCGAAAAGCCAGTTTTCTGACAAGCGTTGGTTTTGTACTTGTTAGGGAGTCTTGGTCCGGAGTTTTATCGCTTTCTTGAGCGGAATCCGTAGATTCTTTCGCTTCCCCCTCTGTTGTATCGCCTTCGCTATCGGGGGTGTCGAGTCTTGATTTTTTCGCTGGTGGTTCGACCTGAGGTGCTTCATCGAAGAACACTACAATAACACTTGTATTGTCTGCTCTTAATTCCCGCTCTCTCCATTTTGCCAATGCTCGATAAACTAATCTGTTGGTTAAGTAAAAGAATATAAGACACTAAAATTATAAACTCAAAAAAGCTTCAGACGGTGCTTGGTAGCCAATGATAGGCAAGGGTGAAAGTTTGACCAAAGTTGGGGAGAAAGATAAACGGGAGCGGGACCCTCTCCTTCCCATCTCCTTGCGTTTTCGCGTCTTCAATTTGCCCTAACAGCTTACCCTCACCGGAAGTATTATTATTTCCGGTGAGGGTAAGCTGTTAGGGCAAATTGAAGACGCAAAGACGCAAGAAGATGGGAAGGTTTTGCCCCCTTACCGAAACGCCTGTTCATTGGCTAGAAAAAGTTCTGGTACCTGATTATTCTGATCAAAGATGTCTAAGATCCAAAATTACGAATATAGGTAGCCTGTTCCAGGCTCCGAGATGGTGGTGGAAAGTCGTTTCCCAAGTCGTGCGCGTCTTATTTTCGCTTTGCTCCTTTTAATACGTTCCTACTATACTATCTGAGAGCCTGGCACAGGCTAGAATATAGGTTAAGTGGGAGTATACGTTGGTCACTATTTCACGTCAAAAGTACAGCCGTTTCGCAAATTGAAATACTTTAACAGCCAATTAGTCGACGTACAACTATTTTGCATTTTAGATAAGCCTCTGCCCCTTTCCCAGATCGCGCGGGTCTTATTTTCACTTGGCGTGTTTTATTTTGCTGGTGTCCCTACTATCAGAAAACCTGGCACAAGCTACTTCAGCAGCTAGCCTATCAGCTATCTCGCGCTGTGGTCAAATGATCAAAACTTTCAACAACACTGAACAAGTTTAAACATGTTCAAAGCGAAAACTACCCTACCACGTGACCAAAAACCTATCACGTAGCCTGCGGACAGGCCCGCTAAAGAGAGTTCGTGGAAAATTTCGGCGGCGCGAGCTGGCAAAGCCGGCGAGAAGAATAGGGTAAGGAAAAGTGACTCTTCCTTGCCCATTAGAGGGCTCGCCGCCAAAATTTCCCCAAACTCCCACGAGTGAGCCTGCTCGCAGGCTACCTAACTCCAGTGACTCGCTCTTTATATCATGGATTCAGTAGTTTATACACCCAAATGTAGTGACAAAAGAATAGACTGGGTCGTTATGTGGGTCAACAGAACGAAAGAGACCCTCATTGATCCTACCTGTGTGACACGTCCCCCATTTTGCATATATCGTCCTGGTCGTAATTATGAACAAATTTGACTGCCTCATCTACTTTCATCACCCCCCACAGTCCATCAGATGCTATGATCAGAAATTTGTCCACTCCAGGTGTCAGTTTGTGGACCCGAACGTCAGGGACTGGGGAGACAATGAATTCGCTGCGATAATAATTGAAACTCCACAGATCACCTGCATTATAAATAAATATGTTCAATTTATTAGTTTTGTTAACAGCAATCTGTTCTTGCGCTTATCGCCACAGTAAGAAGAATTTGGTATTTTCAACTGAGTCGATAAAAGTTAACTGGCCATCGTAAACACACGGGATGTCAAGTCTTGTGTTTCACTTCCTCGTCGATGCGGAACTGGCCACAGTTTCTGTTAAGAAAAGACCAAGTATATTTATATTAGCCTGCGAGCAGGCTCTCTGAAGAGCTCCCAACAACGGACTAAGCTTCGGGTTCATATTGGTTTATTTGCTGTCTTCGTTTAAATTGTTCCATATTTTCACATAACCATAGAGTTTCCGCACTGCTGAGGGAAGAAATATGAACCGCCTCAGAATTAAGCGGTTTGACCGTAAATCTACTGCGCTAATTTTGGAACTCATCATTTGATTGACTAATTTATCGACCACTACGAGCCAAATTTGCGAGGGGAGAATTTGACTCCCTAAAAAAATCAGAGAAAAATGAGAGTTCAAGATTTCCGTGGCAACGAATATATTGGATCATCAAGTAGAAAAAAAAGTAGCTTTCCGAGACTCCCATATATTTCAAAGGTCTTTATTCGTCAAAAATAGTACTTCATTTGTCCTACGTACCAAGTGCTCTTGAAACAGCTAAGAATGGCACCGATTCCCGTTGTGTGCTTCTTCGAACTGGTCCCTTATGGCCATGATGGACGGGTCTCTCCCACGCCACACGTGGGACACCGTTCCGGGAGAGAACCTGACCACCAACTGACTCTATCCGACTCTTTTCTGAAGGAACGTCGGGTTTATGATCGGCCGTAAGGCGTACGGCTTGGAGTTTTTTCTCCTGATTTAACCTTCCAAGGGCTGCGCCTGAATCGCCCACGTGGGCTATGTACAGCGTTCTACCCTTTAAAATTACAACAGTTGCTGTTGTACCCGATGTACTCGGAAGGCCGTGTCTTGTTCGTGGCCAGGAATCTACGAATGGAACAGTTAAATCCAGTTACAAAATAATAAATAAAGACGTTTCATCACCACATGGTCGCATTAAAAATGAATCAAAATGCGTTCAAAATATGCAGAAACATACAGAAACGTCTCCGCGGGAGCCTGAACTAGAAAACGTTATCCCTGATTAAACAATCCTCTTTCTTAAGGTAAAATACCGTAAATGATCTAATACACGCCCGGGCTTTTATTCAATTTTAGGGCTCTAAGTAGCCTGCATAACAGACGCTTTATGAGCCACGCGAGGCGAACGCGGCGTCTCTCGCGCTTCGCGATTGTTTCGCGCTCCGCGCAAAGTGCCGCGTTCGCCTCGCTTGCCTCATACAGCGTCTGTTATGCAGGCTAGGGTCCAAGAGAGAGAGGGCGTTCAATAGAAAAGTGGCGTTTATTTCCAATTTTATATCAACCTCTTCAAAACTGATATGCTTTGGGCGAGTTTAAAAACAGCGGAATATTCATTGCGGGATTCATTGCATCAGTTGATATCCGTGTCGCTCTTTCAAATCTCAACTTCGATGTGAGAACCCTCGTTCAGGGTCATTGTGTTGTTCCTTGCTAGCACAGGTCTCGCACGACGAGGCCTCGTCCTAAGAGACCTCTGCTAACAGGGAAATTGTGTTGTTATCGTTTATAGTCTATCCTTACTTTAAACTTGAAATTAAACAAGATGCAATGCACAAAACTTTGTTTATTCTAATCAAAGAGAAAACTGAATAACTTGAATGATTTTGCTCCATTTTTCTAAACCCTGGTATATTTTGGAGTGACTGTCATATGGGGTGTCTGAGGGGCGTCTAATACAGGGGGCGTTTATTAGACAAGAGGCGTTCATTTGAGAGAGGGCGTCAATTAGATCATTGACGGTATTGTGAAAAGAAACATAAGCCTGGACCTCCTTATATACCCATTTATGGAGTCAGGTTTTCAGGTTTTTGTTCCCTTTTTTCCTCGGACCAGCCTGTGTCCCAGAGATTGCATGACTCGCATATCTGTCGTTCACTTGCATTTCATTTGGAAAGTATTGCAGTGGAACGAGAAATTTGTGCCAAGTCAGGAGGCTCCTAACGAAGTATACAATTCCTCGATGTGCATCAATAATTTTTCTCGAGGTGTAGTGATATGTTTGTTGTACAAATATTTAATCTGATATCGTTACACAAACATCGCCGGGGGTTGTTATGAGTGTGACATTTCAGAGTGATAAGTCAGTGCTTTTTGTCACACCCATACCGTAGACAAGTTGGATCGCGCCTTCAACTATAAAGACGGGGAAACTAGTATTTTAAAAAACTACAGTTCCGACATAAAATATAAATGATAGAAGATAAAAATGAAAAAGCATCGAGATTCCATTCTCTTTCCAGAAAGTCTTGAAGATACAGCTGTACCATGCAAGTGGATCACAATTCAAGAAACCTGGTTTGTTATACCATTTTTGAACAATTTATTCCTGAGTTCTACAAAAAAAAACAACGTTTCACCAGCTTCAGCTTGTGACCACTCCGATCGACTTGAACTCACTCCTGTCACATCTTATTCTAGCGTGACAGGAAACAATTATTTGATTGACAGGTGCTAACAGGGCCCTCAGCACCCTGCAGAGACACAGGTTCTAAAAACAAAAGATTGATTACCAACATCCGGTCTAAGTTCGGACCAAGCGGTTGTATTTTCGATTTTTGAATTTTTTCCTTCACTGGCCTAAACCACAAAATTAAAACAGCCCGTTCTCGGCTTTTAAAAAAATTACTGAATTTCCAAGAGTCATTGTGACGCAATAGACAATTTAATTAGGTTCAAAACATTTTTAGTAAATTTCTTCGTTGTAGTGATCCATCACGCGTAAAAACGATTAAGGAAACGACATATTTTACACCTTTTACAGGAGAAAAAACATTCTCTGTAAAAATGCTCTTTACTTTATTTCGGCAGGAAAGAGCAATTTTTTTTTACATGGCTTTCATTCTACAAACAAGCATGGGTGTTTTGCATATGAAAAGCTTAGAAAGACAACAGGATATATTCATGCACGAGTCGCTTTTCAACGTCACGAATAATTCCAAACAACAATTTTGGCGGGATATATACAAACTGCCAGAGATATCTCTTAATTTTCTATACGATCCAAGGAAAAGCGACAAATGACATGCCCCAAATCGAATCATGAAGTGGATCTTTTTTAGCCATACCACAAGTTTCAGTATCCAACGCGAAATGACGCGAAAGGGAAACTAACTTACCGAGGTGCTTCCACATTTCTCGGTGCGTAGCCACAAACCCATCCTTTATTGCCTTGGTGACTCGCGATGTTTCGCCAGAGTAGAACCCTTTTTGTTGCTTTATTCTGTCCCATAGATGATTCCTGGCGAAATCGGCGGCGTCTCCTCCACCGTGGCCATCAAAGATAGCGAAGAAAGCTTGCTCCGGATTACGGTCAAAAACTACGCGTTTAAAATCTTCCATTTCTTTTCGACCTCCCTGGTTGGCTTGGCCATTCACACGGATCATAATTTTTCGGTGTTTCGTCTTCTTCGACATTTTGATCGTTTTCTCCAGCGATCGAGCTTCGCGCCTGACTATTTATTAGATGCACAAGTTCTGCTAGGAATTTGTAATTGTCCCGCTCTCATGAATTATGCTCGAGTAAGCAGCTGATGATTAATATTCAATTGTCCTTTGAATTCGGCCAATCGCTGCGCAGTTTAACCAAATGATAAATATTACATTACCGATAACAGCCAATGATATGTGTGTCGCCAACATAGTGCTAAACAGTGAAGTTGACTCAAGTTCAAACTTGCCCGACTACGCTAAACTCGCGTGTGTCGTTTGTGATGTCCTGGGTGATGTCATAATCTCCTGTTCTTAAGCACCCAAACAGCATTGTACTACAAGTTTAAACTTGCTCAAACATTTTTGCCTTTGAAATAATTCATTGAAAATCCTGTCTGGGAATACGTCAAGGTTTGTGTATTACGTACAAAAAGAAATCATATATTACCGGTATGATCTCTTGGTACAAAGGAGAAATAGCGAAATCCAATTTGTAGTATTTAATAAATTCTGCCATATAGGTATATTGTTTTTACACGTAATTGCGTTTTCCTATATGATTTTTTTTTATTTTTCCTCATGCTTTGTTTGAACAAATAAGCTTCAATAAAATACTGTAGTCAACAAAAGAGAAAATTTCGTTTCGTTGTGTTAGTGGATTTTTTCATGTTGTCAGAAGTACAAAGTACAATTTCATGTTCTGGGTCCAGTTTGTCAGCCAAGTGATGCGCGATTCAAGCTTCAGCAGACCGTCACTGTTGGTTGCCTGCGGAGGAGGCTAGCGCGATTCTTATTTAACCTAAACGGGTAATATTTGCCGCTGAACACGAGGGTATAATTCTCAAACAGTTTTAAAATTTGACTACACTTCTTGAACAGGGGTATCTTTTTGGACTGAAGCCTTTAAAAGAATATTGAAGGTTTGCAGTGAGTGGTCTGCGACTGTTCTTTGGTACCATCATTTTTTTCTTTCACAAAACTTTTCAAAACCTGTCTTAACAGCGTCAGGCCTCGGAGGCACAACTCGACCCAAACTTCTCTTGAGTGCTCCCCGGGCGTGCGATCAGGCGCTCATAAACTTTTCTGATAAAGTGAAGACCTATTACACGAAAATCTGACGGGGAAAAAGCGACTCCCGCGAGGCTGGCGAAACCATTTTACTGGATGTTACTAAAAATGAGGAAGGGGGAGCTGAGCGGTTGCCAAGAATTTGCTTATTTGCCTGATTAAACCGCCCTGATTGTCAATCGTACGGGTAGTTAATGCGGGGAAAGAAAAATATTATTACTCAGCTGATGTAGCCGGGTCCTTCCCAGGGAAAAAACTAGTCGTGAGACGAAACATGACGAATAACAACAATTTCAAAAGCACATGACCGTAAACCAAACTATCAAAACTGTCCTTAAAGTCTTTACACAGGGGCGGTGGGAGGAGTTTGTGATATAGGGGGCCTAGCGCCTAGAGATATGATACAGTATACAGTGGCAATATGGACGCGATAGCGCCTATCAGGACTGCGAACGGCGCATTTTTTTAGAGAGTTTCGGGCGCATGCTCCTCGGGAAAAATTTTGGAGAGGGAAGTTCTCTGAGATGCAATTTAGCAAATGCCCCTATGCTATGCTGAAATATTTGATAAACAACAAAAGAGGGGGCGGAACCCACTGGGCCTACCCCTAAATCCGCCCTTACTATAGGATCGATTTTTGCCAGAGAGCTGTCAGAACTGCCCCTGGGTATCCGCATATAGTTTTATCCTTACCACGTCCTAAGGGGTGTACCTCCAGGCGATCCCAGAAAATATTGGAGTGATTTGTATCATTTCTCGCCTTAGCATATTTAGGATTCTGGTATTAAAATTAACTTAATTTGAGAAAAAATAAATCTGTTGAAGGCAAAGGCTTGTTTCAGCTGTTGTTTGGAAAGCAAGTATACGGAGATGTTATAAACCACTTTACAGTTTTTTAAAGGCTGGAAACCAAAATCACCCTGTGGTCAGGTTCTGTTTTGGTTTCCTATTATTGGTTGTCAAATGACAAAAAGGACATTTGTAATGATTGAGTGACCTTATATTAACTCCAGAAGTTAAACATGACTTGTAACACCTTTTGTGATTTGCTGTTATTTTGCATTTTGTGACTGGTTTGCAACGAGGGTGATTGCGATAACTGCCCCGAAAACAACGTTTTCTTCGTACTATTATCATGTTTGCCGATATAAACGAGATTCACCTAGGCTAGGGGACCGAAGGAATTCATTTTGAACGCTCACTTGTTAGTTGCAGAAAAATGAATGGCCTTGTCACCCCCGAAGGTCGTGACTGGTGCTACGTGACGAAACGCGACTGTCACGTTGTCACGCCAGTCGTATACATTTGTTCCCAGTCATTCTCGTTCTATGTCATAGACAACAGAATTCCTCATCAAACACACAATGTTCCTTAGACGGGCATATGGACGGCTATCCGCCACTACTTTTCGTCGGATTACAGGTAAATACAGAAAAAAACTTATATAAAATCTTATACTAATAAGTTTTGTGAAGAAAACGACCAATCCACGTGAAGGATTGGTCGATCGATCGTCCTCTTTGTTCCCTCGCTTGAGTAATAGGAACCACGAGCAAGACCATAAAATCAACGTTACTTCAAGCCGTTACATAGGAGCTTATTCGCAGAGAACCCAACCATTTGGTAGCCTTTACATAAAACAGTGATATAGAGTATTTGCATTGAGCTGGTGGAGTGCACCTCCCCAGCTGTTAAACTCACGTACACTGACAGTGTGACCATGCGCCACTCGGACGTTCTAAGTAAAATAGCAAGTCACGAAATTAACGGGAAGTAAACCTGCTTTTATTTCACGATTCAACCACTTTTTGATGTCTTTTTGATGTGCTCTTTTAGAGCAGAAGATGACATGTGTTTCACTTACTGGAAAACAGAAGATGGGGGGGGGGGGGGGTGTACGTTGTTGTGTTACTCGTTGGGAAGGGGCGGAGGAGGGGGGAGTGTTGGCTTCTGTAACACCAAGCTATGAAATGAGAGGGAAGCCAAATGTATAACTGTTTGGTTTTATCGCGATTTGTAAATAGGCAGTTTACAAAAGTGATTGTGATGACAAAGTTTGGGGATTTCCCTAAATCGATCTTTTAAAATAGTTTTTATGAGCCTGAGGGCTAATTATCACGCCATTTGAATCAGTCATCCACATACTCCCTTTTATGTATCTTAAAAATGATTTTTTCTCAACTGAGGGAAAGAGCCCTAAGGGATTTTCTGAAATTAACTGTAGTTTCAAAAAGTTGTTAATGGCAACAAAAGGTTTAGTTAAGAACTTGTTTGTATTTTGTGTCAGTTTGTTTTGTTCCTAATTTCCTCCTATTTTTGTGTAAAACAAACTTTGTTAGGTTTCTAATTAAAGTCATCTTAGTGTGACAAGTTGCTTGCTCCTGAGATGTGTGCTTTCTCTGAGGGAAAAGCTTACATTAATTTTTTAATGTTCTTTAAAAATCTTTTAATCTGACACATGAGGGGTTTAGCATTATAAAATTATTTAAATTGGATATTATGTAAACCTTAAACAGGTTAAGTTACATATAAATTTTTTTATGTCATTTTGGCTGCTATTGGCAACTAATTTTGGCAGATTTTTTTTGGGTGTTTCCAAGACTTCTTTTAATACTAACTTCTTTTTTTTTTAACACTCCTACCACTGCTGCTGCTGCTATTTACTACTACTACTACTACTGCTACTGCCACAGTGTTTTAAATAGAGTATTTTTAAATGGGCTTAATTTTGCAGAATTACTCTTTTTATTCATTTTTTTTCTTTAACTTTCTTTAACAAGTGGCAAGGATGTCTGTAAAACTTTGTTTGCCTCTTCCCTCGTACAAAGTGTCATGTTAAATATTTGCTCATTAATGTTGTTTCAGAGAAACTGGGTGAAAGGCTTACTTCAACCCAAGCCACCAAAGAGAAGGTAATTTAACAGAAAAAGGAAACTCATGTGGAAGTGCTTATTAAAACTACTGTTCCACAGCAAACCTCAGCTAGAAAGCTAAAAAACACAGGTATAGGTAGTGATTGATCAAAAGAAGGGCTGAAACATCTTTCTTTGGTTTGACAGTAAAACATAATTATGTTACTCTTTATGTCTGATCAAAAACAAATGTGCAGTTTACATGCCCAGGTTAAATCGTGCTGTTTTTGACAGTAATGTAGTAGTTAAGTCCGATTTCCAGACATTTTGCTTAACCACATTCCTGTCTGGAGAAGAATGCAAACCATACCCCCAAAAAGGAAGGAAAATCTAGCATGGGTGTTAAAAGATAACAGCAATCAAACTAATAGACAATAATCTTTATTAAGTAAGTAAGTAAGTAAGTAAGTAAGTAAGTAAGTAAGTAAGTAAGTAAGTAAGTAAGTAAGAACTTTATTATTGTGTCAAGGTTGCTTGGGAACACCTGTCACCTACTTGTCTAATAGTCAATAAAATAATCTAATATTCAATAAAATATGAAAAGTATATCAGGTTTGGACCAAGGGACACTGCCTTGGTAGGTCAGGCTATGTTTGCCATAAGCAAGAGTCTGAAATCTAGTTATGACGAAATCATGATTTTGAAGATGATACTGAGAACTGGTAACAACACCCTTGCTTGTATTTAAAAGAGGGTCTCAATGGGGTTAACCGATAGGCGTAAAACAGCCAAAACTTTAGCCGATAGCCGTAAAAATTGAAAAATTTTAACCGTTAGCCGTAAATAGGGTAAAAAATAGTTAACCGTAAAAGAAAGTGTTCCCTGGATTGGCTACTTTTAAGGAAGGTACTAAACTCACTTATGGTTGCGTTTTTTGAGTTTCCCGGCTAGTGTGACTCCGTACGCACGTTAGGCGAAGCGCCTTAACCAAGACCTAAGTTCCATTTCCGGCGCTCTCTCGGGGAACTAATTTTTTCCATAGCGAAAGTGTGGCTCTTTGCTGGGGATTAATATTTGCAATTTTCCGGAGGTCGTGCCCACGAAACACTAGTGAAATAACATGCAGAGATGTCACTGTTTGTAAAACACGTTGCCGATAAACAACATTTCCCTGTTTTTCTCTTACGCTACGGTAGACATTGCCATCCCTAGTCCCTGTACGACGTCTTCCCACGCAATCTCGGTCAAGGCATTTCGGTGGCGAACTCGCTCGGACCACGTGACCCGAAACGCATTAGCCGCGCGGAATAATGCGGTCTACGGACAAGGCAACGGCAGACAGTCGTTCCGTACAGTCCTTCGCTATCATTACAAACACTGGACACGGGAATTTTGTTCTTGGCCGTTTTCACACTGGACCTAAAAATGGATCATCCGTCTGAAACTAGCCTGTGTACAGTCGCGTCCTCCCCACAGACACCCCTTCTCCGAAATTTTCTGAGTGGAGGGGGCGGCTGTACACAGGCCATCTGGAACGGAAAATCCCGTCTTCAAAAGTCGGGCGGATTGTTCATTCACAATTAAAACTATTCCATTTTCAAATTAAGACGTATTACCTATCTGACGCGAATCATCAAACGGATAACCCGTCTCACAGGAATAATCCTTCTCTAGTGTGAAAACGGCTATTTCTGTTATAATGAATGTAGCGCCCCGGCCTTGAGTTGGGCGTTCGCGTGTCTGCTTTTGCTTTTTCGCAAAGATTATTTTTAAATTGACTATTGACATTTCTAAGTGTAAAATAATGTAAGAAGTGGAATACTTTATAAAAAGTATGATCTATCAAATGTTAAAATTTTTCAAAAGAATAGCTTATTTCATCCCGAGATGATCCGAAGACTTTTATTCAAAAAAATACAGGTTAATTAATATTTAACTTTTTGAAACAAAAGAAGTTAATTTATGACTTTTTCGTTAACCGTAACTGAAAAAAATGAACCGATAGCCGTAAAAGAGCCAAAATTTTAGCCGATAACCGTAAAGGCCACCACCCCATTGAGACCCTCTTAAAATAGCACATGGGCTAGTGGGTCAACACAACAATATGATAATTTAAACGAAACTTCTGAGAAACAATCACAGTAGTACTTGGTGGGGGATTTGAACCTCGGACATCTGGTTTGCAAGTCCATTTTACCTACTAATCAACCAATTGAGGCTTTTTAAACTTTTTCTTGTTGTAATAAATACATTATTTCAGTAGATAGTTTACCTGAAAAATTGAAAAGTTTGTTGCAGTGATATTTTATATTTTTCCAGAAAACCACTCAGCTCAAGAAAATGATACAATCCCCTGATGTTGAATTCATTATGGAGGCACATAATGGACTAAGTGCAAAAATAGTGCAAGAGGCTGGTAAGTATTTGACATTCTTTGTCAATCAGGAAGTAACTCATTTAAGGTATTTCTTAAATATCTTAAATTCTACCCTGAGTATCTGGCTTTCTTTTCTTGGGGAATTACGAGGAAGCAGGAAAAGAAAGCCCTCCCCTCTCGCTCTCCCTCGCCCTCTGTCCCTCTCTGCAAGGAGAGCCTGATACTCAGGTTACATAAATTCCTGAAGAAATGCCCCCAAAATTAATTGATTCCCTTCCCCCCGTAAATAACATAACACTTATGTTATTGGCAGTGCAAGGGTGGATGGTAGCTCTGACCCCCTAACCTCTTAATCTAATCAACAGTAACACTGCCTTTTGCCAAGTTAGTAATCAATCATTAATTATATTTTAGTTTATCCTAGGTAAGTAGTTCATTATGAAGAACATGTCTGGCAGAGTGATTACTAGAAAATGCACGGATAAAGCCGGGAACACAACAGTGTAACATATACTGGGTTTAATGAATATTATCAAACACAACCTACATGAATAAATCACTGAAAGGAACTCTTCTGGAGCCTCAGGTTTATCATTTCCCAATACTGATATTATTTTTTAGGGTTTAAGGGTATCTGGGGTAGCGGTTTATCCATATCTGCTCAGCTTGGTGTGCGTGACAGTAATGAAGCATCATGGACTCAAGTTATGGAGGTCATGGAATTCATGAGTGATGCCACAGACATCCCAATCTTATTGGATGCTGACACTGGCTATGGAAACTTCAACAATGCTCGTCGTTTGGTGACAAAGCTTGAACAAAGAGGTGTTGCAGGGGCTTGTATTGAGGATAAATTGTTCCCCAAGACTAACTCTTTGTTGGATGGCAGAGCACAGCCTCTTGCTGATATTGATGAGTTCTGTGCAAAGATTAGAGCATGCAAAGGTACAGTAATAATGTTTTTTGTGGTGATGCAATTTTTATTATTTTGTTTGCACATATACTTAAAGGCTAGTATAGGACATTTGTTAAAAAAATCATTTATAACTGTAGAAAGTGGCAACTTTTAATTTCTCTACCACATACTTTAGACTTGTTTCACTCAGCCCATCTTGTAGGGAATTTACACATGCAGCAAAAAAGGTAGTGGAAAAATTTTTAAAGGAAGCAAGTGTTTTAATTTATTATAGGAATACTCAGCAACTGATTTGTAATTTCCTACAATAACTACCTTATTATAGGAAATGAACGCTCCATGAAATTAACGTGAATCAATAAAATTGGCGTTAATTTTGTTGAGCGTTAATTTCCGCGACGTTAATTAAGCGCAGCGTTAATTTCTACGCTCTTAATTTCCAGTATTTTAACCCCAATTCTGGAACCTGTCCAGACATTCTTGACACCTAAAAAACATTAACTACAAGATTGCTTTCTTTCCATTTACCCTTTATTTTTCATCTTTCATAAAAGCTAAGGCAAGGGTTTACAATATTTCGAGTTCATCTTCATCGTTGTCGCTGTCAGAAGTGATGTCAATATCTTCTCCTTTGATTTCGGCCAAGATAGATTTCCAGTTGTCAACACCAACTGTATCTTAATTGTGTTAATTTCCTTTATTATGAAATTCTACCTCCTCTTTCGCGTTAATTTTCTTTATTCGAGAGTCGTTTTCCATTAAATTCGCGTTAATTTCCAATACCTTAATTTCATGGAGCGTTAATTTCCTATAATAAGGTAGAGATCAATAAGCCTTTAGTAGTTATAAAGATGTTTGTTACTTGTCAAGTGCTTTATTTCAGACTACATATATACCCAGCTTTTTGATAAGTCTAAAGTTATTAAAGTAACAAGCCATTTTTTTCTGCAGATACACAGTCAGATCCAGATTTTTGCATTGTTGCCAGAGTGGAGGCATTCATTGCTGGATGGGGTCTGGAAGAAGCCCTGAAACGATCTGAGGCTTATCTCAATGCTGGAGCTGATGCTATCTTAATGCACAGCAAGAAATCTGACCCTTCAGACATTGAGTCATTTGTTAAAGCTTGGAACAACCAGGTAAGAAGTTTACCTTTGTGATTTGTTTTGTTTGACCACAAACTGGCACAACTGACAGTACATTCAACCCAACTGCTTTGTTGAGAGACATTTTACAGACGTCAATTTAAAAGTGAAGTCTTAAGTAAAGAATGGATATAATCTTGTCAACAAGTCATTGCAAAGTATGACTTGGCAGGAGGATATGGAGGCAATGAAATCGAAAAATATATTATGAGAATGAATAATTCATTATTATTGTGTTAATGATGTTAAACTATTTTTAATATTTATTATCATTATTGTGACAGGGTCCAGTTGTAATAGTTCCTACCAAGTATTACATGGTGCCAACAGACGTATTTAGGGAATGGGGTATATCACTGGTGATTTGGGCCAATCACAACCTGAGAGCATCAGTAACTGCAATGCAAGATGTTACCCAGCAAATATACAAAGATCAGTCATTAGTTAATGTGGAAAAGAAGGTACAAAGATTTGTTTGACTGTTGGAACATGTGTATTCAAGACAAATGAATAAGAGTACATGCCTCGGAGTGCCAATAAATGTTTGCTCCAGTCTAGGTTTCTAGTAAATCCTCTGTTCAATCAATTTTAAACTTCCCATTAGCACTTCAGTAATAGGAAAAATTTAGCACTGTGTCTACTCACTCACCATTTAAATTTGTTTTTCAGGTTGCACCAGTTAAGGAGGTCTTTCGTTTGCAAAGAGATGATGAATTAAAAGAGGCAGAAAAGAAATACCTTCCTGAGAAATAATATTGTCACTCAATTTAAATTTAATAGTCTTTCACAACTGATAATGAATGATTGAATCAAGTTACATTTAAACAATTTGTGTGCTCCTTTTTTGATGAAATGAGATAATATTATTGCGCTGTTTAAATTAATTTTTACTTGTTTTTTTTTTTCCTCAACATTTTTTCATTTTTTCTCGGTTGTCTGTATGTGTTGTCACAGGAGATGGAAAAGTGAGCCATCAGTATCAGTGTAATCATAAATCATTTATTGACCCTTCATAAATAAAACCGTTCCTTCCAACTGAGTCATTTTCATCCTGAGACAGATATTTAAGCCAAAAAACTAGGCATTGAAATAAAAATAATAAACCCAAACAAATGAGGACCATAATAATTAATGTAATATAGTTTTCTGATACTGACAGTTTCTGATGGTTTATGACTGAGGGTTACGTTTCATTTGTTTGTAAAAAAAAGTAAATGAGCAAATTTGTTAAATAATTGATCAAGCACTGTGTAAGATACAGTGCTTGTAATTGAGCAGATAAATTAGGGCAAAATTAAAATATGGACCATCAGCTTAAAGGGGCTGTGTCATGACAGTCCAGTTCATTTTGTTTAGTTTTGCCAATTACTCGCCCTCAATCGCTATGAAACTTAAAGTAAGCAACGAAATTACAGGTAAATGACAAAATCAGAGATCCGAGACAAGCAAATATGTCTCCTGAGCATTATTTTTGAAGTTGCAAGCAGCAGGGATCAAATTTGAAAAACTGTTGGGCTGAACAGTTTTCAAAAACCCTAATTTCAATCCATTTCAATCTTCCTCAGTTTTACCCATCCGTGGCATCTGTTGTTTCTGTTATGTTATTTTAACCTTCCTTTAAACTTTTAAGCGGTTATTTTTGTTTCTCTCAATTTAACGGGCATTTTGTAATTTCCTAATTTGAATGAATTTCGTGACACAGCTCCTTTAACCTAAGTGTGGATTGACCAGTACAATTCTCTATATTACTTGGGAGTCCTGTGCATGGGAAATCCAAGTGATTCTTTGTCATTTGGAATCAAACCTGCATCAAAAATGACAGGTTCAACGATAGGGAAGCAATGTTCCATTTAAAAGTGGGATTAAACCAAGAGATAGCAAACCTGCTACACCCCTCAAAATCTCTCATTATACACTCTGTTTGCCAACCCCCCCCCCCCCCCCTCCCACTGCCCTCCAAAACAATGCATAACTTATTCATTCAAATTCTCTAAGGAATATGCAGCTCTTTCCCAGGAGTATTTAAAAGTATTTCAGTAAAGTTAATGGACCGGTCATTATTTATGTAGAGGTGGGGGTGGGGGAGGGGGGGGGGGGGGAGGAGAGGAAAAAATATGTTGGAAAGATCAAAAATTCTGTAAGGCCCCCCCTGCAGACAATGTAAATAGCAAGCGAGCCCCCTTATTTATTCAATATTTACGTGATGACGCACCCCCCAACCTCATATCTCCTCTTATATGCTCTACAAAGTAATGCATGTAACAATACTCTGTTATTAAAGAGTGAAGACTTAATTGGTAAATAAACATACTTTACACAACAATGGAACTAACCTACTCTATTACAAAATCAGCATATAAATATAGGAAAATTGGTAGATTTTTACAAATCGTGCCTTCATGGTGAACACAAATGTAATAACCATGCAAAATATAACTCTTTTCAAATGATTTTCCTGCAGTTGTAAAAGGACTACTTTCTTGTTGTTTCATCATGTTTTCCTTGGGATATTTAATTGACACAAGTATTTCGTTAACAGAAAATTCAGTCAAACCAAATATTAACGCAGATAGGTCTGGATTCTTTATTAGCAAATTAACAATGAAGTTTAGAGTGCAAACAGAATTCTGTCAAATACAAATGACTAAGTTTTACAAAATAGTGTTGTTTTAAATTAACAAAAAGCAATAGGATTAGCATAAAATTGTACAATTTAGCGTTACTGTTTCACATATATTGTTTATGCTCCACTATTTAACTGCTTCACCCATCTTGACGAATGGACCCCTGTTAAAATATACCTCGCGATCAACTTCCAGACCCCCCTAAACTTCTTTATAAAAACGTTTACTCCCCCCTCCTATAGCCAATCTGAAATAGCCTTGACCCCCCCTTCTTTTTTTTCTCTCCCCCCGCCCCCCTCTACATAAATAATGACCGGTTCCTATTAAACGAGAAGATGAAGAAGTCAACGTTCAAGAAAGAGGCTCTTCGCAAAGGTTTGCACCTGACCTTTGTAATAATAATTATTGTCAGACAACAGTAAAGCAGGCTATGCTTTAAAGATTAGATAATGCTCATCAAAAACCCGCCAGGCATTTCTGCTAGTTGCCTAGTTTGTGTGCGTGAGAGGTACGAAATTTGACATCAATTTTTCCCCATTGTGAACTGCAAAATAATACCTGTAGTACAGAGAAGTTCTCAATAACAGAATGTAAACAGTTTTACCTGGAAGGTTGGTTCTTATGTGGTTTTAAAGTTGTAAGATGTTTCAAAGTTATTTTCTTCGTGTGAGTCGGACAACTTCTTTAGAAAGGCTGCATACGTCGGAACGTTTTGGGCGCGAAAACTCCCATGCACCCATGCCTAATTTCCCGCCTTTTTCTCCATGGCGGGAAAATACGCGCGGGAGTGTGGGAGTTTTTCGCCCAGGGCGGATAAATTTTTCATCCGCCCTGTTTTTGCCCCAAGAATTCTCCACGTTTGTGCTCAAAACGGGAATGTTTCAATTCTGTCACTAAAAGTTTCTCCTCTTTCTCCGAAAAAAACGCATAGCTACTGTTATCATATCGCAAAAGCATTTATAAAAGTACCTTCTTTGCCACAAAAACCAAGCTTTCAAAGACGTATCGTATAAATACATGAAAGCAGATAAAATGTCGAGCTGCGAGGTAAGGTAATTAGTTGAAAGCTTTATAGATACCGATTAAATACAAAATAAGAAATACGGCTTTGCAAACGATGATACTATAAACAACTAAGCCACATATGAAAGAGAAGCGAAGAAGCTTAGTTTAGGCGGCTATGTCAGCTACAGCGGCCGGATGTCTGTTATTGTTAACCCTAATTGTGACATGATTTTTGATGTTTTGATTCCAGTTCTGTACAACAAACGTGGAATTTTTTCTTTTTCATTAAAATATACGTGGAGGGTTTGTACCTGGAAACCTCCTGAAGTTTCATAACTGTGGAATTCTCCATGAATAGGGCATAGGTTCAATAGCTGCAATAGGTAGCAGTTGGATTTGTTCATTTTTTTGAGGGAAATACTCGAGTTCTGAATCATGAAATTTGTTTCACATTTTTTTACCCTGGTAACCTTTTGGAAAGCAGTTTAGGAAAGGATCCTGCCCGCCCTTAGCCCACTGCTTTTCAGCCAGAGAGCCCCCTCCCCCAACCCCCCAACACACCCTCAAGTTGTCTCAATCCAACACTGGAACGCCTTCCCTTACTTTACATTACACAATAAAAGACACTCCTGTCATACTATAAAATAATTAAAATAATTTATTTTACAACTTCCAATACATGAGAATTAACACAATATTAATTTCTTAACTTAATGTTCATCTACCGAGAATTGCTTACTTATCAAATCTACAAATCTGAATTCCAGCTATGGGTACCAACTATGAATGTACAAACTAGAAATGTCATAATGTCATAGGATCTGCCTGAAAAACCAGTTCTTTATAATATCACTTATGTAAAAAAAAAAACAGTTTGGTTAGCTTGAAAACCAACCCCTGTGTTTTAAAATGACTTGGGTTTCCCAAACTACTGTAAAAGCTTCAAGGAAAGGCCGTAATACTATTGTGTCAAGCTGTTGCTTCTTGTCTCTCTGGCAATGGTTTGTACTATTCCAGCTTGTTAATTTAATTCTACCCTGAACAACTGCCCCAGGTCAGTATTGCGAGATTATCATACACCTTCATAGAAAATCTCCACTTTATGCCAAAGTAGAGAGCACAATATTTTACAAAATGAATTCAAAATGAGAAAATGATGCTGTGCAATCAGAAAAGCAAATTGAATACTCAGTATTGATAACTATTAATAACCTCATATCTTTTTTACTGAAAAGGGAAACCAAAAACTAAATTTCACTCATAGGAAAACTCATTATTTCAAAACAAGAGTAGTCACCATAGTACCATAGTATTAGAAGACGAGTAAGCATAAATACTTCAGTAGCCTAAAAAAGTACTAAACTTTTTCATTTGATCAATGGACTGTTTTTGCACTATTATAAGGATGAAAATAAATATAGCTTCCTTAAATTATTGTTGTTTGTTTCTTGGTGTCAGAAATAGGCAAATATATAAAGAAGCAGACTTCTTTCTGATGAAAAGAATTCTGGCAAGAAGCAGACTTCTTTCTGATGAAAAGAATTCTGGCAAGATTGACTGTGTGAACAAAACTACGGGACAAACTCATAAGTTCTAAAACTGTTGGAAACATTTACACTTGGTACATAACTCTAACTGATTCTGAAAGTTTGGATGCCTCCTACTAAAGTATGTACTTTACGTACATTGTATAAATAGGTTCTCACCCACAAAACTACCTCTATTAATAAGGTGTCAAGACTGTCACTAAGATTCCAAGTTGTTGGGTGTATGCAATCTGTCAACAGGAATTGAACATCTAGTAAGTTCTTTTTCTTCTATTTTCCTTCTGTCTCTTATGAAAAAAGCCACGGTTCATGCTCATAGTAGCTGAGGGAAATACCCAGCACTTAGTGATAGCCCTGAGTTCTTGTATCCCATTTATACCAACAAAACTAGGATTTTACACTACAGTGGAACCCTGATATAAAGAAGCGTTGAGTCAAGGAGAATTTGTTCAGTGAGGCACTAAATATTGTGATGCTGTTCCATAAATTGTCATTAACTACATGGGGACCTCGTTACACAGGGGTTTGTAAAATTAGTCTCTCATTGTATATTAATTTTGGCCACTTTTAAATTAGCTATTACTGTAGCAATCTACTGATGAAATCTATATTCATACGTGGGAAAACAAACCACTTTTAAACCAAGTAGTGACGATTTAAAAGCATTGGTTTAAATAGAGGACGTTAACTAAAGTATGAGTAAAAGAGGTAAAAAAATTCATACAACCACCTCCATTTGTACTATGAGCCACAATATCAAGATTTATTCGCAAGATGACCCCAATTTACTCATGTAGGAAACAACTCAATAGTTGCTTATTGTGAACAGGAGAAGCCAAATCACAATGCCAAAATAATAAGAAGCAATTTCCTTTCTGAGAAGTTTTTTTTAATTTGTCTACTTGAATGGCAGCCTAATTTCTTGCTGTAATTTTTCAAGTTTCGGCCTTTATCATAACTCACATCAGTTATCTCTATAATGCATTTTAACACTTGCACAGGGTTATCCGTTTACTGCTAAATACAAAAATGCCATACAATTAGAGCGTAGCTTATTATTATTAAAATTTCAACTATTTGTGAGTGTTCCTCACAAGGGGTTTAAATCAACTTTCTTTTGAAATAATTCAAAATATGTTGAGTTATTGCTCTGATTAACAAGAAATATTTGTTTCAATCATTTACTCTGCCCACTATAAGCAGTGGTAGGGGACAGTGAATAAACCTTATTTTCATTTTCTGTTGGCCCACTTTTTTCTTGTTTTCATAATGACTAATAATTATTATTGGCTGAAGTGCACTTGTATGTCTTGAAAAGAAAACGCTGTTCTTTTATGTATAAAACAAGATGTCTGTTGTAGTGAGGTAAATGTGTATCTAAAGGTATCAGTAAGTGTCAAATGCCATAACATTGAAAGTTAAAACTCAAATAACAGCAAGACTTCCTGTTATTTGAGTTTTAACTTTCAATGTTATTGCACTCAACACTAAATGACACATTTCGATACACACTTACCTCACTTAGTGATGGTGTTGGATTTGGATTTGTGATTTTCTTCCTGTTTCAAAGACCTTACAGATAACGTGTGATGATGTTTTTAAGGAACTTATGGCTCAATCTTCCCTAATTTGTGAACATTATTTACAGTCTTACTTATATTTTAATAGTACTGTTGTGAAGAATAATTACTAGTAAATTAATCCATAAAAAATTACACAGAGAGCGTAAAAAATCTGCAGAGAGAAAGAGAATTACAATATCATTTGGCTTTTGTATGATTAGTTCGTTGTTCAAATTTACCCTCGCTTAGAATTAATTTTCAAACTCATTAACATATTGACAATACACCATTGCAAACAACAATGAACAATATAATATAAACCAAGGATAAATTTACACCACAACATACATACATTTGAAAAGTCACAACTGGTATGAATCACATTGCTTTAATCTCTACTTACATGTAAACAAAAGCAAATTGTAATAAATACAAAGTTAATTTTTGTTATAATGTGATACCAGTAATTATGAATAAAAACAAGACAGAACTTGTACTCATTTATGGTAACTTGCAACACATTCTTAAAGAACACACAAAGTAAAGATAATTTATAGCCTGTGAGCAACTCTGTGGGGAGCTCTGGCAGCAGAGCACCCCAGAGAGCTCGCTCGAAGGCTAGAGGATAATTGACCCTGTTTGCACTGAGTTGACAAATCAAATTGTCAGCAACTGAGGACTTACACCTGCAGAAGCTTTCAAACTTGTAGGAGACCATATCTTGGGTCAAGTTCCTCAAAAATGAACATTTAAACCTTGCTCAACAGAAGCTGTTCCACTAAATGCTCAGACTGTCATTGGCTGTTTAGTTGTCAAGTAACCTCAACCTTCAAACCCAAGAATAAAATATTGCACCTAATTGGTCCTTAAAATTAAAATGCTTCATTTAACATACAGGTCAAAGTAAAAAAGCTGACAAGGTGTGGATTGCTACACAAATTCTTGATTGCTACCATATATGAAGAACACTACATAACAACATTATCAAATACCCTGCACATGAAATGTCTGTCTGTGATTTTATTCTCACCTGCTATTGAACTAAGATAGCAATTACAGCAACAATAATAGCCAATAATATGAAGAGGCAGATAATGATTAGGATTTTTTTCTGTTGAGAGAAAGAAAGTGCCAAAAGGTCACCATGCCTGAAAACTATGTCTTTCTGATGTTAGTAATTTTAAAAAGTTTCAAATTTTGACAATCTACACAACAACACTAAGCTGACATTTTCTCCACCACTCTGAAGTCTGCTTTGAAAATACATTCAGTAACCAACAACAGCATTTAGGATTCAAAAAAGGAGGTAGCCCACAAATATTACCACCTAATTCTAATTTCTGCTCCTGCTTTGCCTATGATTCTTTGATAAAAGAGTGAAGAATCAGGTACCTATTTCAAAGGCAGCGCCACCTTCTTCATAACTTTGTAAAAACCCTGCACCTACCTTTGGCACTGGGATTTAATGCAATATTGTTTGGGTAACCAAATTAATTAAGTTATCAATAAATTGACCAGATGCCCTAACAATCTTAGGGTGTTAAGTTGCAAAAAAATGAAATAGTTTGTTATTTCATTGGTGTTTCTCAGGGTTTAAAATACAATTTTAAGGACATGAAAAAAGCTTTGAAGTAGTTGGAGAAGGAAAAAACTTGCAACGAAGGTGGGATTTTCTGGAAAAATTTTGAAATCTGGGCCTCTTAGAATGCATTTCCAGCATTCTGGAGCAAAAACACAGACATTACTAAATTTTGGCTTTTTTATTCAGTAACAGCACATGAATACTCCATTTAAACTAGCCGGGGTAATTTCCAAAGAAAAGTAGGCAGTTAGTTCACGTGAAATAGCCAGCGAAATCCACCAACTCTTACTGAAAACCTTGGTTTTCATAAAATGAAGAACATTACATGGCTGCTTGGAGATACAAAATTTCTCTTCTTGTGTTTAAAAATATCTTACTTGTTTGCTTCATTCCCTCTTGAAATATTTTCCTACACTCAACCAGAAATTCTGTATCTCCACATGTACTCATCCATGTACTCACCCGCCGTGCTTTACTCTGGTACTTAACAGCTTTTTTGGTATCACTTTTTGCTGCCTGCACAAAGTCAACAGCCTGCTCAACATTGTATTCAATCCTATCTATCATCTCTCCCTAAAAATTTTACAGATGCAAGTAATCAAACACCAAGAACACTTTTGAAACGTTAAAATGATTAGAATACCCCTTCTACTGTGAAGATGAAATTAACTTTTTTATGCATTAAATAAATAAATTTTGACAATTTATTTTAATAGCAACATGCCACCTAGAGTTTTCCATATGTTTGCTTCTCATTAGATCTGCTACTAACAACAAGCTTAATGAAAGTTTCTGATAAAAACATGAAATCATTTAGTCCTCAAAGATGACTTTGACTGCATGAGCTTGGTGCCTTAGTCACCATGGAAACATTTAATTAAATAATCATAAGTACTGTACTTACAAACGTTTCAAACCACTAACTTGAAATATTCACAAGTACAGGGTACGTTATTTTTAATTTTCAAACAAGAAATCATGTATTATTGTTTGTTCACAGGCAATTCAATTGCTCCTTATATAAATATAAGGACTCATAAAATGGTTACTCATTTTTACTAGCCAGTAAAATTCTTTTGTGTCAAAATTCAAGCAAAAGCACCTCCTCAGCAGTACTTTCTATGGAACTAAGCCAAAAATTCTGCATATTTGTTTAATAAGTTCTATTAAAGAGTGATGTACTTACTTGGCTTTCAACAAGCATAGCCATGTCTAGAAACATTTCATGGAGTTCCTAAAACAGAGATCAAGCAAACTGTTAGCTGGAACATATTCACTGGCTAGAACTTGCCGGTTCCCTTGGCCTCATTATTCTCCGCGGCCAAAGCGTTTCGGGTCATGTGGTCCAAACGAAAATGTGAGGTCTAGACAAAAATTCTCACAAGTGAGACAAAAGTGAGACAGCTCAATGGCGATGGTAAACAAGACCAGTGTTTTGCATTTCAAGGTTAAAAATACACTGCTAAAACACACAGATGGGAAAGGAAACTTCAAAAGAATGCTTAGGTTTTTTTCAAGTTGACAAAGGAAGGCTTTTTCCTATAAAATTGTCCTTCGAGGAATTCAAAATACAAGAAATTTTCATCACAGCCGATCGGAGCGCTTGGCCTGTTTTGAAACGCCACCAAGCAACGAAGTTTTTGAAGAATTTTCAGGTACATTTTGTACTCTATGGTCAAGAAAATGACGTATTTGCGAATATTTTATCTTAGACATTAATTTTTATACATTTTGAGATCGGCTTGAGCAACCAATTTGAGATTTGTGTTGAATAATTTTTGCCATGTGCTCAGCCGATTTAACTTGCGTGAATGGATCCACGAGCCAGAAATAATTTCTCTGTCTATTGTTGTGTGTTCTTCCATTGATTAACATTAGCTCAAAACACGATCCTGAGACAACGCATGCAAGTTGAATTTAATGCTTCTCACATTTAAGAATTTTATAGGATGTTTACTGTTAGATTCAGTTTCTGGGCACTTTTTGATACACAGCTAATGAAGTTTATTTGAAAGTATGGCTTTCTGATTATTCAAGATTTGAGGTCTTAAGTTTACAACACAGAGGGTCACTATTGTTTTTACTATGAAAATTCCAAAGCGGCAAACTCCAATAGCTCAGTTGGAATGCTGAAATTGAAGGAGCAGTATCAATCTTCATAGGACTATGAATAACATTGTGATGACTTTTCAAAGCCGGTCGGGAAAAGCCGATCTCACAAATATCAACAAGGGTTGTTAAAAAGACCAAATCTCCTGTTGCTTACAACATTGAAGTATATCTTTGAATTTCAAAAAGCAATGCACGCATGTGCATTCTGTTTTTGTCTCCTCGGATACCAAAATGAATTGACCCATGGGGACTGGGAAAACGCCGTACAGGGACTAGGCAAAGCTAGAACCAAAACTAGTGGACACTGATGTGAAGTTTTGTCTGTTAATGCTATCTCAGTTAGCTGCTCCCAGGTCTCAGAGGATAGTAAATAGCATAATAGACTGTACTGTTGTTTAAGTTCAAAAACATACCCAGGGGTTTCAATAAAAATTGAAGTAGCCAGCAGGTTTGAATCGAGTAACCAACTGTATCAACAAGGGGCTGTTAGTCCCCTTCTTTTTGGGGGAAGATGGGGTCTAGGCGCGTTCTGCTGTGGGAAATTTTGACATTTCAAAGCCCTAAAATGCGATTTTCAGCTTTCTGGGGATTAAATTTGAGGACAAAAGAGCGTGTTTTCATTCAAGGAAATGTAGGTTTCAATTTATCAGTCACACAATCAATTCCTACAAGCAATGAAAAAATGATGAAAACTAAATTACGTACTTTTGCACATAAACAAATTCTGCATAAACCTATAACAGGGCTTCTGACAGGTCGTGGACGAAAAAGCCAATTTTGCGGGATTTTTAAGGACAAATTTGCAGAAAAATCAGCCGATTTCGCGGTAATTCCGCATGAATTTTCGAGGCAAACTACACCAAAAAGCAATCGGTAAAAAACGGCCAATTCAGCGCAAAACCAATTGATTTCTAGTGAAATTTGCCTAGAAAATAACCACAAGATCAGACCAGCATTTTTAACGTTTTTCTAACAGCGGTCATCATTTGCTCTTTCAACGATAATACGCTCCAGAAATGAACCAATGGCAAAGCCTTTAACATCATGGCTAGTGCCCAGTTTTTCACAACATAATCTACGCCTGATAGTTTTGGGATGTTGTTTGCACGTTTCAGTAACAAAGTTCTAAGATAAATTTGCAAGTTTATGGCACGTAAATAGCCCCATTAGCTGAAATAAGTTTCAAAGATGTTGTACAGACATCTATTTCATAAGATTTCTACGGAATTTCGCAGTATTTTTCATGTTTTTGTGAATTTTGCGGATTTACCTGAATTTTGCGGTTCGCAAAATATCAGAAGCCCTGCTATAAAGAAACTTGTGAAAAAATGACTGAAATATAGCGTTCGAATGACAATAGCATAACATAAACCCAGTGGGTCTGTATGAAAACAGATCATAATTACATTTCCATTCAGATTTTCTGATATATTTTTTGTTTACAACGTTATTCAAACCAGCTGCTTCTTCTTTCTAGAAAAAAAGTAGCCGACCTCTTTGAGCAAAGTAGCCGACGCGTTTCATTAGGCATTGTTGCTTATTGAAAACCCTGCATACCTGAATACTTTTTTCTAAGTTCATAATATCTCTGTGTCTGGCTTCTATGTCTCCCAAGGCTTGTTTTGCCTGCTGAGTCTCTATCACAATCTACATGGAGAAAAAATGCAACATGCCTATTAATTATAGATGGTGCCTAACTCACAATTTATTGTGCCTCCAATGTTCTTACCAGGATTTTTACTGAGAAAAGGAGAGGGCTAGGGCCCCTTCCCCTGAAGCATAAGGGCCTTAGAGGAACTGAAGAGGAACAAACTTATCTCAAAATGTAACAAATACCACAGGTTCAAGGAATAACCAAAATTCAAATCCGTGATTAGTACTCCAAATATGACCCCATTAGAGTTTTTTTGTGATCCAAGGTGGTGGTCACACACTGCTATGTCTTGAATACGTGTGTCAAAGAAAGGCAATTAAACACTTTAAACCATACAGGTATACACTGCTTCCTGTCATTCAAACATATTTTGAGTTAAAAAAAACCTGCGGAGTTAAATTCCTCGTCTGGTATATTAAAAAAAATACTAAACTTCTAAAGCCCCTTTCACACCAGTGGTACATAAGAGAGTAAGGAAACTTAGCGGGGTGCAGGGTTCAAGAAACAGCAATAACTTTAAAAAAATCTGGTATGAAAATAATGCCACTGTCTAATAAAAAGCTATACTTTTGATAATACATAGATTCTGTGCTTACATCAGAAGTAAAAATGGCTGGATCCCCGCCTTCTAACATTTCCTCTACTTCTTCATATGTCTTTGTTTTACCAGCTGTTGAGAAGAGGAAGAAAAACATTATTTTCCAGTAAGTTATCTAAAAATTGCACTAGTGATAAATAACAAAAAAAGAAATTAAAAATGTCACTGTGTAAACTTTTGGGGGGCAGGGGGAAGGGATGGCAATATGGGTAAGATCAAAATAATGTAGAGTAAGCAACTGAATAGAGCCTATATCAGGTCATGCACACCATGATTAAGCTGGACTATATCCTCAAGCACCTTTAACTGGAAAATGAGTAGCAAACCTGTCTGCCATCAAAATTTAAATTTGTTTATAAACAAAAACCATACTTATTTCTAGCTGCCTTTGAATCCTTCCTTTACACTTTTCTCTGTACTCTGATTGGGTTGTGTTATAATCACTCATCACTTCCACAAATTTTCTTGCTAAGGTAGAATGCTACATAAGAGAACAAAAGGAACCATAATATAACAGTGTGATATGAGAAGTCCATTTCAGGGGTTAATCCCAAGCATTTTACTGCTGAAAGACATGTACAGTTATTAATCCATTCACACTTGAACTGGCAGCACATAACCAACTGCTTGGTGGATAACAATCTCTGCATCATACTCAGCTTCATTCAAAAATTAAAACAATGGGTTGGTGCTGGGAAGGTAACAGTCAGAGAGAGAGTGGCAGCCAGTGGGAAATTGTTTGTTAAGAGTCACTCTCACTAATGTGCGTTGCCCACTCTTTTTAGCTTTCTTGACAGCTGCCAGTTAGCTTGGTCGATAAGCTCATACTGGCTACAACCTAGTATGATTTCACCAGGGATGTTTTTCAAATCACTTTCACTCAGGTCAATTTACCTGACATCTTCTTATCCTTGACTCAGCATAATTGTTATATGAAGACTCCATGTCTTGTTGATTTATCCGCTGTTCCATTTCTTTCAAATAAAAGTAACAAAGCTTAAGACTGCTGCCAGGCAAAGTAGTAACTTAATTAAAATGTTTACAATCATCTGCCCATTTATGTCTTCTGCTCAAACCAAATAAAAGAACAATCAAGATGTACACACTTAACACAACCACCATGGCCACACAAAGAACATTATAACAGAAGCAATTACTGCTTAAGACAAGCATGAAAGGCAGCTTTTTTCTTTTATTATATTTATACATTGAACTCACTCACATTGATCTCTTTTCTGATTGGCGGAAAGGGTACAATGAATTTTCGAAATCAGCGCTTGGGACGTCATCTAGATGCAGATTATACAATAATCTTGTCAAGGACACTCAAGGTCACAGGTATTCCTGTCATGTATGACCGCGGTGCATGATTTCTAAAGGTAATCATGTCAAGCTCGCGTGCTTTGTGTTGCTTGCCGTTAGTGAAGAAGCAAAGATGTGACTTCTAGGTTTGCTTTGTTCCACTAACTGTCGTGACCATTTTTTTTTTTTTTTTCATTCACTGTACAATAAAACAATTATTAGATTCGGTTTTTGTTATATCTAAAATAATCAAGGTCTCGACCTTGATTATTCTGCATTAATCACAAAAACGTCATCCAATAATTGTGTAGAACAGCATAGGGAAATGCATTTATAATAGAGCATTGCTTGACATACATACTCAAGGAAATAATTATAGATAGGATTTTTGTAAATACAGAAATGACAATTCTTTATCATGATTAGGATCTCACACATCAGCATACCTTTCAAGTTTGTTCTTACTGAATTGCCTGTCCTCTTCACGTCATACATCAGTCTCTCCAGTTCATCTTTAACCTCTAAAAACAAGAGTAATGTGTGTTTAGTGTTGTTTTATTAGAATATTCCATCGCCACTTGTGCAACTCTGTGGAACAAGACTCGTGAGAGAAGTTTGAACCTTATTTGAACAACCACCCAGGTCTTTAACCCTCACACCCTAATGGTGTCAAACACAAATTAATAATAATTCCTACAACTTACACAAAATGGAAGTAGGCTTTGTACATTATGCTTTTGCTTCCCCACTAAAATGCTCCACCTTAATGCTCCATTTTTCCCACTAAAATGCTCGGTCTCCCCAAAAAAGTCACTAAAATGCTCGGATAATGCTCATTATACAAACGGTTTTTTAAATTAATTTTAAAGTTTACACTTACAAAAACGTGCAAGTGTTGCAAGTAACAACGACAACGTGTACAAGTTCATAAATACAGCCAAAAGAAACAGCTGTATTAGGTTTTTTGTGAATTTTGAGTTTTAGTCTTCATTTTCTTTAAAAAAGCAGGGGCTCATGGGGCATGGGCTTCTGAAAAAAGTTAATTTCTATTTTATTTTCTCGGAAAAAATTAAATTTGCGGGGAAAATACCACTAAAATGCTCGAATAATGCTCAATGCTTTTGCCTCACTAAAATGCTCGAAAAAATGCTAGCATAATGTACAAAAGCCTAAATGGAAGGGTTCATAATTGCAAGTGAAATTTTCCTTTTTCGTACACCTGTTGCTTTGTCTTGGTGGACAATACTTGATGAATGTTTGGGTAGGTTAGCACATGCACTGGTTGGATGTATACCACTTAGGCCCCAAAATCCTTTATGGCCCTATTCTAGTTCAGTACCAACCATCCATGACACTATATTCTTGACATCTCTGTCATATCCCAGACAAAACCAATTATGAAGCCTACCCTATGGTGCTTGACTGTATATGATATGATGTGGGAAACAGATTTTGAGGGTTAACAATTTCATGGAAAGTTTAGCCTTATTAGCCCCAGTACAAAGTGCATATTTTCTATTTTTCTGAAGCTGCACAACCTCTTAAAACTCTGCAGTCTCCAACAATTTCTTTTCCACCTTTCCCTACTCCTCTCAAACCCCTCCCAGAGCAAATCAAAGTGAGTTTCAAGTTGATTGCTCATAAGAAACTGCTCCTTGGCAAATAGGTCTATAAATGGTGCTGGTGTTAATGTGTTGGTAAATGTGTGAGGGAATTCCATCCAGCTATACTCACAAGCTACTTAATGCTACAAAACCAGGGGTATATTACCACTTACATGAGGGAGCCACAAATTCCCTTTTGTTTGGGAAGCTTCCAGAAATATGACCTGTTCTTTAAGGAAGTTCATATTGACTACTCTCCCTTATCTCCCCAGCAGATTTGGGTAATCTTTGTAGTGGGTCCTTCTCCCAAAAGGTCAAATTTACTATCGCTAAATGCTTACGCATGAGATCTTCAACTAGACAGTTTGTGTAGATAGTAAGCACCTCAGGTTGATTGACACCTATAGTAATACCCTGGGAAACAAGGCTGATCACAGGACTTTCAGAAAGATGGTAGTGGGGGTGGGCTTGGTCTCAGGCCATTCTTATTCTTACCACTGAGGGAGCTAAGTGCAGGCTGGCTAATTGCATACCCAAGAACACTATGCAAACTCAATTTAAAGTATGAAAATGCTTGTTCATCACCTTTAAAAAGGTTTTAAAATTAATATTGATAATTTTGACAAAAAAAAAACAGAGAGTTCCATAAATGGTGCTCTTTATTGAACAGTCATAATGAATTACTAGATAAGGTTTTGTGATATCTGAAATTGAATATTCCAGACATATACCGGCTAGATATCACACAAACCAAATCTAATAAACTGTGTTATTTAACAATTAGTCACCGAAGGCAACGTGAATATCAGCGAATAGTTACCGAGACAAAGTCAAGGTGACTATTCGCCAATATTCACATCGCCTGAGGCAACTAATTGTTTTAGTATAATTACATTGATGATTATTTGAGAAAATAAAATTATTGATCAATTTCCGACTCTGAAACATCAACAAATCTAGCTGCCATTTTGAGAACTGCTGGCCTTCAATGTTATAATCACCATGTGGTGATTATAGCGGTTAGCAAAGCTCCAAGCCAGTCATAGTGCTCTATTTTTGATAATCATCAATGTAATTATACTAATATATAATGATCTGAAGAAATAATGAAAAACACACCATTGTACGGAATACAGTTTGACATTTCTCTTGCAAATCATGTATTGTGTGTGCAATCTACAGGTAAGTCAGTTATCTGCTTGCAGGCAACTCATAAATCTGTAGGCTTTACTAAAGTTCAAGAATTAACTGTAAGCTTTTAGCTAAGGAGAAGATGGTCAGTGAGTACAATGTACAGAGTAATAATCTATCAAAATTTTTATGATGTCAAAGACAAACAGCCTAACCCATGCGCCCACCTGTCAGGTGGGAGAATCATAAGAGCATTTGGAACACCCATGACTGGAGACCAAGCCTAGGAACAGGGATTAGGAGAAGAATATATAACATATTCCTCAAAAACACAAAATAGAAAAAAAATGTAGAGGCACAATAAAAATCAGCACTGTGTGCCTGAAAAATAAATACTCTAAATGGCAAGGCAATAATTACAAAAACAATAAAGTTCCAATGCAAGACTTGTAACAAGTAAGCACTTTACATTTCATTGACTGAATTTGTGTTTCTTAAATGCATGAAAATTGTCATTTTCTCACTATACTTAAGAGCACCCCATCAAGATTCTTATGTCAGGTGTATTTTGATAGCTGTACTTACTAAAAACGGGAATAGGTTGCTAATAATTGCCTTTTACTGTCAATTTTGCAAAAAACCTGAAAAATCCGGCAACTTCAGGGCCAGATTCTGGCCATTAATTTTTGAGAATTGAAGGAGTTTATATAATGTAAGCTTATACTACTAAAATCAAAACATGAATTATGTCACAATTAACTCTCATTATATTTAGGCTTTCAAATATTGTGGTTCAATTCACAACGAAAATGATATCGGACCATTTGAACTGAATCAGTGACATTTTTTCAGAGATTGATGGAAACTGAAATAATTAAGACTCTGTGTGTGTTAGAATAGCTTCTTATAATGACTTAAAAAATCAAGCCTAAAATTGAAGCTTAAATTTTGCAGAAGTATTTTAATAGATGTTTATACCTTGATCTTGGACGGCGGCGGACAGCATAAGACTGTGCATTTTCTTGACCTGTTCAACATCTTGTGCTATTTTATCGATGTTTCCACGTATCGTAGCAACCTTAAACGACGAAGATTGATAAATTAAAACAAAAGCTACATTTTGACACTACATTTTGATCTCCACTCCAATGCACAAATTAGCTTATTTTCAGTTTAAGGGTTTAAGGAAAGCGTAAAAGCGGAACTTACATGTTGAAAGAAGTTATCCATAAAAGTGTTTTCAACGTTAATCGTAGTTGAAGGTTCATCGTCGTCTTGTGATTCATCTTCATCGACAGGAGGTGCCTAAAAAAACCAAAAGTTTCGATTAAACCAAGTTGATCTGTTGTATCCAGATGTGTCACGAGCTCCATCTACACGTAAAAACAAGTTTTTTTCTCGAGGGAACTTTCGAGACTCAACAAAGCTACTAAATCATCTGATACTTTGGAACAAAAAGTTATACTAACAGTATTTTTTAAAGCTTGTAGCCGGTCTCTCATCCTGAAAATCCGAATAAATACAACTAAATAATACGGTACAAACTCAAACCACCTCCCAGAGTCGATTGAATGCAGCTCTCTTTGCCAGCGGTCTACTTTCGGAAAAGTTTTACCATCAGGGAGTGGGTGGGGAGGGGCGAGGGGATGGAACATAACATTTTTAATCTCTTTTAAGAAAAACCGATCGATCCCATACAAGCCTTTGTAAATAACCGTTTGTAACACAACACCGCTCGCAAGCAAGAGTCACGTCCGCGTTCATGTAATGAGTTTGGGCCGCCTGTGTTAAAACGAGTAGTAAAAGGCGGTTGGTTTGATATAAAAAAATCTCTCGTCCTCTTGGATTATTAATGGTAAGTATTTGTTTTGTGTTGTTGTTGTTTTTTTCCGACAACAGGGATTTGGAAACGAAACACTTCCTATAATATGGCATTCTCTCTTGGAGCTAGCGTGACTAAAGCCCGGGGGGGTACTGCCATATATGGGCTATATAGGTATGTGCCGCTGTGAAGGGTATGGTTTTCAAGCAGTTTACTCTAGGATAGGGGATATATATCAGAGAGTTTGGGTCTAGAATAGGGTATCATTTTTTAGGAAACTGATCAGTTGGTTGAAGATTTTATCTAGACTAGGGAAACAGCTACTCTAGGATAGGGGGGATTTGGGGAGTTTACTCTAGTATAGAGTAGCAAAATTCAGCTGAAGTAGCTCTGGTATAGGTTAAGGGTTCCAGCAGCACATCCCCACCCAGAAATTCCTCAAGTACCCCCCCCCCCCCCGGGGGACTAAAGCGGGTAAGAGACTTGATACAATCGATAATACAAGATTAAAATAAAGATAAACAAGAAAAGTATAAACCTTTATAAACTTATTTTTATTTTATTTTATTTTGTTTTCCATAATAAAAGTTAAAACTTTTATTGTGGAAAACATCATTACTATTCACAAAACAATACCCAAACATGGTGGCCCATTCGGTTACACAAAATTGACCTTAACATAAACTGCATAAAAGAATAAGGATGCCAAACCATCCTCACGTTGGGGTTAGCCTGAATAGAGCACTCAAGTGTGACGTCATAAAAACGAAACAATGTCTAAGAGGCCTACTTGCCAAAAATGATCATTTCGGGGCAACTTGTCTCTAGGATGGTAACCCAGTTATGCTTAGAAAACTCCATACAAACCCTTCTAAATTTTTTTGGGCCGACCCCCAAAACATTAGAAGGGTTTGTATGGAGTTTTTGGACCTTGTTACTTCTTGGGCATTGTTCTCTCAGAATTTCCTGAAAAATCACATAATTTCAGAAATTTCATTTTTATGATGTCATCACTTTAGAACTCTATAACAGGCACTTTATGATCCAAGTGAGGCGAATGCGACTTTTTCACTTTGCCTATATGCAGGCTTCGTTGGGGGAGGGGCTAAGTCTTAGCTTCCTTGTAAATACACTAATTGATTAGATAAAATTATTAAACAAAAAGACTGAATGAAACCCAAATTAGTGTATCAGTTGTTTTACCTGCAACCCTAGCCTGAAAATTACTTCCGTACATTTTATCTATTATAAAATGTACTGTTACATCAAGATTTAGGTCTTGGATTTTAGGACTTACCATTGAAATGAAAATGAAGTAAAGACTGTGCCGGAACATCGGCAAACTATATAGAAACTAAACACCACTCTGACTGTATTAATAGTCTAATAGGAGCTTTAAAGTGTCAAGTGGCACCTCTCACTCAAAAGGGGGAACAGTAAACAGTCTCTGTAACAATTACAAATATTTTCCTTCCAAATTTCCAAGAGAGTACAGTGATCGGGGAGTGACTTAATCTGTCAGTCTTAAGGAATATCATCTGTATCTTGTGGCCGATGATAGGGCCTCGGCTTCACGTTGTTGACGATCCTGGTAAGATACTGCGTCCCTGCACCAGCTGGCAGAACATGGCTCAAGTCGAAAGGGTTTGCAGAAGATGGATCAACCATTTGTCTGAATATCGCCTCCTCATTTCCGGTCCCAAAGTCGTCTTGTTCTAAAATGTACTTCCACATCTCAATAACGCTCTTGATACCATCCAGCATACGATGCCTCATTCTCGGGTCAGTGTTGATCCAAACCCTGTAAAACGCCATGTCCCAGCATTCACCTTCAAACATCATGGGAAATACAACCGCAGGGATTCCATGTTTCTTATTAATCTCCCTGAGATCTTCTACTAGGGACCTTTCTAGAGGATCGAGGGCTTCTAAACTGCCAGTTTCAGCAGCTTTGTTAAAAGCCATATCGAGCAACTCATTGCTAGTTGCTACGAACATTTCTTTCAAGTCGTGGTAGCGAAGACTTGAACTTTTACCAGTGCTGCTTTGACTAGTCGTCACCTTCGTTTGTTTTGGTGGACTGTCCTCCTTTTTTTGTTGTTGTGTAACAGGATTTGCAGATGCAACTGATTTGTTTCTTGGAGAGCATTTCTTTTTTATACCACCTTTCTGTTCTTCTTCTTGATGATGAAGCAACTCTCTTGTAAATCGTACAGGCCGTTCCAGAATGCGTTCAACTCTTTCGGCCAAGGATTCCAGGGTCTCGGAGTTTTCAATATAATCTTCGCCAAACAGATTGTATGATCTCACAAAGAAGTGTGGCAAATATTTCTTTAAAAGGGCTTGCAAAAGGTTTTCAAACAGCTTCATCAAGCAAAACACTCTGTTGCTTTCAGTCCACATTCCGGGATCAGTTTCCTCAAGTGTTTTTAGAAGTAGGTTTTTCAGGTGAAAAGTGACCAAACCCTCTGGAGCAGTTGAAAGATAGGCTCGATGAAATTTCTTCATGCAACGGTAGCAGTCTCGCTGTACACTGTTCATCTCTTGACTTAGTAGGTATTCTGCGTGTGAAAATGATAATCTGAAGTCGTATTCGGGATGGCCACCAACTTTGGGCGGCTTCACCACCAAGTGGAACCCTTCTTGAACAATCCTATCAACAATTTGAGGCGAAGGCCACTTACGGACTTGCTTAATCCAAGCTTGTGCAATCTTCGGCCAACCTCGACATCTTAAAGCAGGGACAAAATCAAATCCTCCCACGATATCATGGCTTTGCGCTTGTTCCGTGTCTTTGAATTTAGTTTCAGGTTTCGTGCAAGCTTTGGTTTTTGATTCGCTTCCTGTCTCGAACAGGTGCTTGAACCAACGGTCATACACCCTTTTCTCGAATTCCTCATCTTGAGTGTCTTTATTTCCATCTTCCATCTTACTGATTGTCTGTTTCTGCATTGTCCATGGCTGTGATTGTGGCATCCGTTCTTGATTCTCTTTTTCTCTACTGTCTGAAGTAGTTTTCTCACAATTTCTTTCTTTCTTTCTTTGATTCTCTTTTTCTCTACTGTGTGAAGAAGTTTTCTCACAATTTCTTTCGTTCTCGCCTCCTTCCTCAGAAGTTTGTTTGTGCAACAATTTGCCTGAGAAATAACCATCCCTTTCCAGAAAACTCTTTATTGATGACCCACCTGGAAAGGAATAAAGATTCTCAGCATTCGGACTGTGGTTGTCGCCAGTAATGCTAGGTGTGACGCATGATTCATTTGTACTGAGTGGCAAGATCCCTTCCAAGCCTTCTATAACTTTCATTTCGCTGGTGTCGTTAGAAAATCTTTCTGGCTCAACACGCTCTTCGGAATTCATTCTCTCGCCTACTGCTGGAAAGTATTTTGTTTTTCTGCTTTCGTTCTGTGTTCTTCTGTCAATATCACGATATCGGGTTTTCAGGGTTTCAAATCGGTCGCTCATCAAAAGTTCTTGCGCGATTATGGGAAAACTTCGAGGAGAACCAACCAAACCAGTTTTTTTCAATGATATTTGTGCCTCATTGACATACTGGAATACATCGGTTATAACTTGGGCGTGTTCTTTGGTATACTCAATTCCTCTGGCTGTGCAAAGGTCATGTGCCATCCATTCCCATTCAGATACATCCAAATTGACCAAATATCTTGGATCTTTTTGTTTGTTAATCTGTTCGGTGATAGAACCATTGGAATGGGCGTAATCAACCGTTAAAGCTGGACTTGTTGGACTATTCTTCCATTCATAAATGCCATTGAAAATTTCTTCTGGAGACATCACTTCAAGTGTTCGAGTGAAGTAGTCCACCAAATGAGGTGGGAAACTGCCATAAATTGCAGAATGAAAGTTCTTTAAGGCCGCTGTGGCTAAGTAGTCTGTACCCTCTACCAGACAGGATTTTAAAACCGGGTGGTTTACTCCCTTGATTCTGATGTGCATTGGGTGTTCGGGTATGTATTCAATGAGGTCGCCATGGATAATTAAATTATCCGAATTGGGAAATATCACAATATCTTCATCCCCTATATCTCTGGTTTGCGGACACTTTAAATCTTCTGCTGTGCTGCCATAATGTTCGAAAAGTGATGTTAGTCTTAAATCTGTCGTTGATAATCTCTGACAGATGCTTAAAAATGAAGATGGAAACATGTTCGGTGTGCTCCTTTAAAGCCTGGCCATCTTCTCCTCTTTCTCCTAGTAGTTTGAGCAGAAAGTTTAAATCTTGGGTTTCTGTATCTCCTCCTGCCGCTGCCATTCTACAGAACTGTAATAATTCCTAAGTGGAAAGAGCTTTAAAATGTCATATGTGTCGAAAATGAAAATGTTGAGTATTGTTAAGTATTTCACTTTCTATGACCTACCTTAAGTTTAATTATTCTACAAAAAACGAAAATAATTGTTCTATTCATACCTTTCTTTTCCCATGACAGAAGCTTTGTTAAGTAATATACTTTGTTAGTTGTTATTATCATCATTATTATTGTTGTTATTACTATTATTATTATTAATATTATTTATTATTTATTATTTATTTATTATTATTATTATTATTATTATTATTATTATTATTCAGTTTATGAGACCGTATTTCCTCTCTAAGGGCCGGGTCCAAACCTTGAATCTGAGGCACTTGAGGGTTGCTTTGTTTTGATCGATAGAATATGTACCGTTTCCAGCAACACTTTCTTGCAGGAGTTCCCCTGTCTTTTGAAATTCGCTGCAGAGGTTGATGTTTCATGGAATTTCTCTGACAAGCTTCTCTGAGCCTTTCTTATTCACTCCTAACGCACCTACGACCACCCAGTCTCCTTCGCAGCCGCTCGGGCCGGAGTCCCCGGGAGCGGCGAGCATTTCGTGACTCCGACCCGAGGGGCTACGCGGTATACGATGGAGACTAACGACCACTGGGATTATTTCTGTCTTCACCTACCACATTCTGGTGATTTCTATATCAAGATCTTTATCCTTGGATAATATTTAGGAAACCTTGGTGGAATTATAATATTATCATTCAGGGTCACCCAGCTACGGTTTCCTCCTAAACACATTAAGAACACTTTTCAGGCTAGAGTACTTTTAGATCTCTAGGAATGCATTAATATTCTAAGTGGCGCTTTAAAATGTGTTTCTATTCGGCAATCATAGAGAAACTTGACTGTCTTGAGTCTTTTCGAAATTACATGCAAGGGCCTTAGTGTTATTCAGTATTATTTTCCCGACAATGTTAGAGACAATTTAACGTATTACGAGTGTGGGAATTTTTCTGATTTCTCTCTCTCCATGATATTTTTGAATCCGAACATTTTAGGTTTCCCTTTTTTTGCGAAAGATAGCCTAACCTAGGGATTGAAATATGAAAAATAAAACTTCAGAACATGAAATCGTAGGGAATTTCTTAGATAAGTTTTGAAAATTGTTCATGAATGGAACGGTCATCTAGACATTTTTAGCCGTCCTCAAGTAATAGAATATTCTAGCTAATATCTGCATCTCCGAACAGATACAGTGTTTTACAGAAAACAGTCGTTGGGTGCCCCTGATTATTATTATTATTATTATTATTATTATTATTATTAT